>JAHZTW010000001.1:422309359-422406898 GCA_020283515.1 Alliaria petiolata
TTTGGTTAAACCGGCCGGTTTATCCTGACTCGAACCGAGAGCTAACAAAACAGAGCTTAGCGTTAAGAGAACAACGCAATTGAGATTTGAGAAAGTGACTTTCTGTTTCACTATGACTACGGCCAAGAGGAGGGTGAAAATGAGCTGTGTCGAGAGGAGAAGCGATGACGTGGACACCGGAAGGTACGAGGTTCCCCAAGAGAAGAGGAAGTTGTTGATACCGAGGACGAACCCGATCAGGACGGCGGCGACGATATGGCGGCGCGTGAAGCGCGTGAAAGGACGGCGCGTGGTTGTTTTGAAGACGAAGTGAGGGAAGTAGATGAGGAAGAGGAGGAGAGGGAATCCGGCGGATTGGACCCACGTGGAGACCCACCGGCTCGAGCCACCGTGGACGAAGTAGTATTTCGCGAGGAGGCTCGAGGCGATAGAGCCGACGAAGAGACAAGCGTAGGTGGCGATGAGGAGGCCGAGAGATCGCTTGACCGGTGGTTTGGCCAGGTTTTGTTGATGTTGTTGATCTACGTTGACTTGACCGTCACTCATTTTTGTCTCTTTGTGTTTTGATAATCTTTTTTTAATTATCTCAATTTTTGTTTATTTGTAACTGTGATTTCGCATGAAGAGAGAAAGAAGATGAGGAAGAAAGTTGAAAAAGTGAAAAAAAACGTTTTTGGTAGAGGAATGGTTTCAGTCACCACCCACACTCAAGTGTGTATATATGGTGACAATATGTTATTTAGAAATAAAGATATTACTATGTATTCATTTTATATTCATAGTCAACTAAATTTTTTCAGTTGATTAATGTGCTGTATCGAGTCGTTACTAACAAATTACCTTAAAATACGGCTTATAAGGTTTCGGCCTAAAGAGTAGTCCACGAGATTATCGAAGTTTTTCATTAGTTTTTTTTATCATGTCGTCCATATGATACACTTTTTTCTTGTTGTTATATTTTTTTAAAAAAAAGAAAAAAATTTACATCACAGTATGGTTATTTGGAAGGCTGTAAAATAAAAGCTTATCGGTTATCACATTTACTTGTATCAGTTAAGCACAATCTTATTAAAGTATCCCCTACTTTCAGAACTAAAGTACAAAGAGGATCTAGAGAAACTAAATACTACTGATTTTATATATCGAATAAATTACAAATTACGCTGAAAATTCTGATTTAAAAAATTCAAATAAAATCGAAAATACTTAAAATCTAACAAAAGAATATTCTAATTTCAAGAGAATACAAAATAAACAAATTCATTTCCGTATATCTCGTATGCACAGATTATATAAACCAATATAAACTTTAAAATTTTTAATATGTAAAGTTAAATTAACTTTACGTAAGTCAACACGTGGTAATATTATAACTCATGAGGTTTACACATGTACTAAGACATTTTTTTAATTCATAGGATTTCGATACGTGTTAAATTTTGTAATCTTCTTAAAAATCTAAGAAAATATAATATTTGATAACGTAAAATAATCAAGAATTATGTTTTTTTTTTTTACTTTTTAAACTATTTTGGCGGAACCATTTCCAAATAAAAACCAAACAAACTATTTTCTGTTGTTTGCATCTAAGTAAAAATTTAACAAAATAAGTAATTCAAATTAACAACAAGGGTAAAATTTTAAAAATAGAAATTAATCTGTAATTTGCTGTTTGCCTTATTTGGTTGAACCTAAATCAAAGAAAGAAAAAGTATTATTTAAATTAAATTCAATAAAACAAGAAAATTCATATTTAGAAAATGTAAAATAATCAAAAATTATGTAATTTTCAATTTTTTATCAATATGTTTTCCTTAATTATTTTGTCGAACCATTTCCAATGAAAGAAAAAATATTATTTATATTACTGGTTTTAAATAAAAACTATAAGACATAGTATAAAGTAACGATAAGATTCAAATTTAATTGTGTAGGTAAGCAAATATATTTCTTAAGATTTTATTCACTAACGTCGTTGAACTTGGAACTTACCAGTTTGCGTTTGTCTATTTGTGTTCATAGACCGGAAGGCTAAAAACAAAAGCTGATCATCATATTTAGCTGTATCCATTTATAACAGTCTTATCATAATATATCCTCTTAGACCCCTACTTTCAGAAACAGAGTAGAGATTGTATGGCATCGATGGTCTAGGAAAACTAAATGCTACTGTACTACTACATAACGTGCAAACTAAAGATAACGGGAAAAATCCTTTTATTTAAAAACGCCAATAAGATCTAAATGGTTTAAAATTTTAAATGTAACAAAAGAATAATCCAAAGTTTAAAGAGAATACAAAAATGAATTAGTTTTACCGAATATCTCGTCTTTATCGTGTTTACATATATCAAAATAGGTTTTTTTTTCTATAAAAAAGGTTTTATTCAAAGGGAAACTTTAACAATATCTTATAGAATGAATTGTTTCACGTCATTTCTTAGTATTTTGATATTTTCGAGATTTTTTTTTTGTTGTTTAAAATTTATTTCTCGGCCTGTGAGTTTTTTTTTTCGTGTATACTTCTAACATTGTAATTAGTATATTTATTTAGTCTATTTTTTCCAGCATGTAATATAAATATTTGGTGTACATACAGTATTTAAACGTCATCATCTTAACAAACTGAGAGTCTGAGATATACTCGATGATTATATTCGACTCGGTATTATCGATAATATTGATATATATAAAAGCATTAACGACAATCTAAACTATAGAATTAACACACATGAAAAAGCAATCTAAACTATAAATATATATAATCTGGATAAGATCTCCAAAGATGTTAATAAAGATTTTGTTCTTGTAACGAAATGATTCTTATTTTAAAAATTTAGATATACATGTATTAGATAATTTTTATATCTATTTGAGATTGATTTTAAATTTATTTAAGAAATTAGATTTACTTACTATTGGATAATTCTTATATTTATTTTAGATCTACAAATTAGTTTTAATTATATATATATATAATTATTCTGGATATAGATGTTTAAATAGTAAATGTGACAAATGAAGGTGGTATAAAAAATATATGGGAAAGTACAATTGGATACTGGAGGAACTTGGGAATATAACAAAGCACAGAACATTTTTGCTTTTGCTGTTTTCAATTTATTTTGAGTCTTTGACTATTTCTCTTTCACACCAATTTCAATGTTTTTCATTTAATTTTTGTTTTTTTTCCTTTATCAATTTATATTTCTCTGTGCAACTTAGACTTCAGCTAGTTGCTTCACTCTAGGAAGCTATACAATGTCACTACTATTCATGTCAGAGTCCATGCTTTGCCTTTCTTTCACACTAAATGCCTATATATTTAAAAAGAACACAAATTGTTATTTTTTTTGCTTTTACATACCAAAACTAAACATTTATTTGTACTATTAAATTTAAACTATGAAAACTAAAAATAAATATAATTAAATAGCACCAATTGACCTAGTGAATGTTATTAACCAGCAATTTTGAATGGTATCTATTAAAAAAATACAGGTATTTGAAAATAAAAAATAACAATTTGTTACAAGATTCATTCTTAAATTTTTATAAAATATCATTATAATTGTAAAATTGTAGAACTGGTATAAAAGGTAAAATAATCATTGCTCGTATTAAACCTGGACAAAAAATCTGAACCCGAAAATCGAAACCAGAAACGACCCAAAATAACCGGTTCGGATCGGGTTCGGTTATTAGACTTTTTACTTGACAGGTCCTGAGTTTCAGAACCGTGGGTTTCGGTTCGGTTCCGGTTCTACCAGGAACCGATCGGGTACCCGAATATTTTTTTTTTATTTTTTTTAGTTACTGAGTGAGGGTTTTGTGATTCGATTTCCCGACGAACCAGAGGGACCCAGAAGTCGATATGCATACGGTTTCGAAGATCTCCCAGTCAGCTATTCAGAACTTATTTCCGTTACCGATTCTAATGTATATTCAATCCGAAAATCAGTTTACAAGTTGATGAAAATTCACTGTTTTTAAAAAATATAATTTTTAATTTGATTTTTTTTTCGGGTATGCAGTTACATTTCGGGTATATGGGTATTTTTTTTACTATTTCGGGTATAATCGGGTAAAAAAACCTGATCCGAACCGAAACCGAATGAGAACCGAAAATTTTCGGGTTTTAAACGGTTCTGAAGTTTGAGACCCGAACCGAACCGGAACCGATAAGAACCGAACCGAAACCGAATCGAAATTCCATCGGTTCCTATATGGGTATTAAATCACTCTACCCGATAGACCCATAACCGATCGGATAGGACCCGGAACCGACCCGAATACCCGAATGTCCAGGCCTAGCCCGAATATTTTTTTTATTTTTTTTAGTTACTGAGTGAGGGTTTTGTGATTCGATTTTCCGACGAACCAGAGGGATCCAGAAGTCGATCTGCATACGGTTTCGAAGATCTCCCAGTCAGCTATTCAGAACTTATTTCCGTTACCGATTCTAATGTATATTCAATCCGAAAATCAGTTTACAAGTTGATGAAAATTCACTGTTTTTAAAAAATATAATTTTTAATTTGATTTTTTTTTCGGGTATGCAGTTACATTTCGGGTGTATGGGTATTTTTTTTACTATTTCGGGTATAATCGGGTAAAAAAACCCGATCCGAACCGAAACCGAATGAGAACCGAAAATTTTCGGGTTTTAAACGGTTCTGAAGTTTGAGACCCGAATCGAACCGGAACCGATAAGAGCCAAACCGAAACCGAATCAAAATTCCATCGGTTCCTATATGGATATTAAATCACTCTACCCGATAGACCCATAACCGATCGGGTAGGACCCGGAACCGATCCGAATACCCGAATGTCCAGGCCTAGCTCGTATAAAGTAGAACAAAAAATAATCATATATTGTATAAATTATAACAGAAAACACTTTATTTTAAAAGTGAAAAAATCGTATATAATAGTAGTGATCGGTAAATAAATCGCTTTGCGAAATCTTCCAAAGGATTAAGTCATCAAATAACCAATCATTTTTCTCTGAAATTATATTAAACTTCTCCAAAAGATTACAAAACCAAATGTATACAAATCCGCAAGGGTAAAACAAACTCTAAACATTGAATACTTACGACGACAACACAATCTTATAACAAAATCACTGAAAATTCAAAAACTAAGTGATGTATTGCGTTTTTAACGCATTCTAACCAATGTTTTTAAAGGTTTTTTCGAGTTTTTTATATATCTTTAGAGTCATTTCAGGTTGAAACACGTTTGAATGGAATCTAAGGCATGAAAGGAAGGAACATAAGCAAAAAAGCAAGAAGTTGGTATTTCCGGAGGTTGGATCGATCGTTCCATCATTGGATCGATCGTTCCAATGTCGATGAGCTGACAGAAAGATATTAGATCGATCGTTCCACATTTGGCAATTGGCAATTTGTAAGCTTCAGAGATATACGCTTTCTTTTACATTCATCTTTTGGCTTTTGGCAATTTGTAAGTTTTGGGGAGACGAATCTCTGACTCTACATCTTTGAGAAGATTTATGAACCCCTTCGGATTTCTATTTATTTGATTATGAGTTTTTCTTCTTCTCCTTGTTGTTTCTCTGTTTCCATGGCTGAGAAATCTCTTAGTTAGGTTTAGGGTTTTCAAAAGAAGTTAGGAATTCATTGAATTAGACATATATAGGGATTTATCAACCGTTGTCTTCACCTATAGTTGTGTTCATTGCTTAGACTGAATTGATCACTTAGTCTATGATTTAGGGTTTAATCTATTCATCAAAAGTGTTATAGATTGCTTGAAAGAACATAGGTGAGCGGATTGTCCTTAGCCAACGAAAGCTGATGCTAAGGCAATCCGTGAACAAATTGAACCTGCTCGTTAATGCTTGTTTAGAATTCTAAGTTCAAACGATAGTTTAGATACTTAGGTTGCTAGATAAAGTGATTAATATCACGACGGTGGATTGGTTAAACATTCATGTTTAAGTTCTAGACTAAGCTTATTTGTTCCCTGAATAATTGTTTGATTCATGATCTCCGAATATTTTTGCGAATTGTCCTTGACCTAACGCTTCGTTTAATTGAATTTTACATCGTTTTATTTGCTATTTTCGTTTTATCTTGCAAACAACAAGCCATATCTTTGTCTTAGCTTAATTTTGGTATAAAGAATCGTAGTGTGGCCTCTGAAACTTGTGGATTCGATTCCCAAATACTATGATATTGCTGTGCACTTGCAGTAGTTATAATAGGGTTAAAACTATGTCTATCACTAAGACACACAATACCAACATTATTCCGATTAGGATCCATGGAAAATTAGTCCAAAAAACGCAAACCTCGACCCGAATTATTATTTGGAAACATTGTCAAAAAATATATATGGTGCATAATTTTCCAAATAAAGAGAAGAGTTGAAAGACACGAACTGCTTGAAGAATATCACCAAGAACCAGAAGAAGAATTTCATTAGTCGCAAGTTGTTGGACGAGGAAAAGCTGCCTCGAAGACAATATATTCATGGAAAAGGAGTCGAACACAATTCAAATACCCACACAATATCATCTCTGAAACAGAAGATAGGAACAAAAATACCAAAACCCTAAAAAGATTGCTCGAGACAGACCAAAATGGAAGGAGACCACCCAATGACAACTAGAGCCAGAAACACAATGGTAATCAGAACCTCCCCGCCTGACCGAAATCAAAAATCGTCACAAAACAACGATTTTGAACAATAACCAAACCTGGTTTGAGATTGAACATAATAAAAACTAGAGCTGAAAAAGAACTGTGAAAATGTTAGTGAAAACAACTACGTCACACCGTCAATAGATCTGGCGCTACCCAACTCTCCAGACTAAAAATGAACTTGTTATCGCACCATAATCGGAATCACCTCTAAACAACCTCAACTTATTTATCTCCTCCTCATATGAACCAACCAAGTCACCAAGCAAACATAAGCATATCACCGACGAAAAAACTCTAGTAAACGACCTCCAATCGAGCAAAAAACTCAAATTATAGAAAATATCGAAAACTCAACGATAAAATGAAACTTAACTGGCCCCAAAAAAAATTGCCTTAAGCGCCGCTTAAACTTTTTACCTGCCCGAAAAAACTCTAGTAAACGATCTCAATTCGACTTAGATCTTTGAAATTGAAAAGCAAAGCTTCCACAACAACAAGACACAAAACTGATGTCACTTCTTCTTCGTTACTAAGCAAAAAACAAAGCAAAATACCATGAAAACGAAGTAACATAAGAAATCTACTACCATATAACTTTCTTACAGTGTCTGTGAGGAGCGTCAAACACAGAGAAGCCGGAAACATAGAACTTGCTTTTTCTCGCAATTGGGGCTAAAATGAACATTGAAACTTGTTTATTTTCCTTTGTTGATTTCTAGTTTCACATCTATTTTGAATTACCAGTCATGTAACATGAATTTCTCAAATAAATAATCTAAACAATTTATCTGAGTATCTCGTTTTCATATTATCACTAAAATACTTCAAAAATCTATTGATTTTATATAGATTGGCTTGTTCGTATATTTGTGTAATTTTATCTTGTCAGAATCTGCGGTTCAATTTGAATTACATTCATTTGGTATGCATAAACAAAAATTTCACGTCTACATCTACGTCCTCGGATAGATGTTTGAACTTTGAACATATATCACATTTAAAAAAAAAAATTGGGTGAGATTAATGTTTTGGGTATAATATTGATTAATGTTTGTAAATTTACATGTATTATAATTATGTTTTTAACTGTATTATAAATATAAGTAATATTTAAAGTATCTCGTAAGATCTTAATTTTAAGGGATCATATTTAATAAAATCCTATAAAGGGGGCTTTAAAATCTGACTGTGAAAAAAAAAATTTGTCAAATATTAATTTTTAATTTTGATAATTATCTAGTTAGTACAAATGTATAAGTTTAAGTGGAATTTTATTGTGAAATGAAATACTTAACTATCCCCTAATAGACTAGCTAGTAATAACCGAATTACTACCATTATTTTTGGGTATAATTAGTAAATAAATAAACAAAATCTAGCTAGGAAACAATCAAGCTCGTTTATATTTTTTAAGAGAACACAATTCTTTTTTTTTATAATATAAATACAACTATAATGTAAGATTCCAAATAAGAGTAGGATAACAAAAGAAATTGCTTTATTCAAAAAAACAAAAAAAAACAAAAAAAAAAACAAAAGAAATTGCTTACATTAAAAAATCTTGGTAATCTTGATACATCTTTCGAATATTCAAATTGCAAATCCAATAGCTATTATAATCTCTATATACGTTTCTTGATTTTCATGAAGAGATTTGAAAAGTTATGTTCCAAAAATAACTAGTATAATCTAGTTCTTATTTATCAACTTGATTATCAAATAAATAATTTGATATATATATATATATATAAGTTTCAAGATTTTAGATAATTAGACGAAATTAACATGATTGTGGAACAACAAAACAAAGTACTATAAAAAATAATATTCTCAAGAACATTACTGAGCACTTTGGAGTTCATTTGAGTTGACAAAGCAAAGATCGCGGAGATGTTACTAAACTAAATCCCCGACATTGAGGAAGATGTTGTATGATTAAAATTAGACGTTTTAGATTGTTCTTTTTCAATTTTGTTGCCTATTTTTTTAGTTTTATTTAAATTTTAATGAATTTTATTACATTAAAATAATAGTTATAAATGATATTAAAATTTTTGTTATTTTTTAATTTATAAACTATTTATTGAAAATTAGTCAAGAACTTTTATTTGTGGAAATTTGATCAAAAATAAGAATTGTTGGAATGCTGTCGGAATTCTAAACATATTGAAAATTCGGTAAAGCGCATAAACGTCTAAAATCATTTATTGTTTTGTCCGTCAAAAATTTATCATACGGAAAATTAAACGTCGTATACTGTCAAAAAACAGTTAGACTAGTCACGACGGTTTACCAACAGAAAAAACTGACAATCAGAAAATATGTCGTTTATGTCGGCTGTTTCGACCGTTTATTGGTTGATGCTCATTTCTAACAAATGCTTATTAAGGATTTAAGATACGTCAAAAATCGATTATAAATGACTAAAATCAACAGATTTACAATCGATTTTTGGGTCAAAAATCACATAATTTCACATAATTTTTTTGTAGTACTTTTATGATCAATTCAGAAACTCCACAATGCCAAACAGACTATATGCTGTTTATCCTACTTCTTAAAGAATTTTTTGGTGAACTAATACTTGAAATGATTAATATATTACAAATTAACAATGGAGATTATTTTTTTTTTTAATATTTACTAGTGATTTATTTATGAAATTTTTACAATGTTCAAAAGTGTGTTTAAACGTTTGGGAGGTTAATAAGAAATTGCTTTTCATAGTATTATATTTTTGGGAAAAATCTATAAAAATACTTTAACAAAATTTCAATAAGTTTTTTAATATCCAAATTTTTTTCATTCCCAAAATAATACATCAACAAATTTATATTTATATTATAATACCTCAATTTTTAAATTGTACCCATTAAACATCTTCGACTTAACAAAAAAAATAAAATATTAATATTTAATTAAAAATTTTATAAAATTTTTCAAAAATTCCAAAAAAATCTCAAACATCCAAACAATCGAAAAAAACAATCCTAAAAAGGTAAAATTGAAAATAAGTATTTAAATTTATATCAAAATATATTATATTTTAATTATGATACTTTAAATCTTTGAAAACCCCTAAAAATTCTATTAAAAAACTCTGAAAAATTCAAAAATTAAAAAAAATCAGTAAAACCAAATAATTTAAAATATTAGATTAAAAATATAATATATTTTAATTTTAAAAATTTTGGAAAAAAATCAAAAATATTCCAAAAGCTCAAAAAATACTAAAACAGTTTATATATAAGCAACACTGAGTCATGAAAGAGACACATTTGTAAGGATTAATATGAAAAAATATACAAGTTATAGCATGTTAAATGTGAATTATAGGGGTTTTTTTTGACAACATGTGATTTATAGGTTATGAAGCATGTTACATAGTTATTGGATTTTATTGGATTTTTTGAAATTTAATAATTTTTTTAATTTAAATATTAATAATTAAAAGTTAAGTGAAAGTGTTTTTAATTTTTTTAATAAGTGAAAGTGTTTTATGGGTACAATTTAAAAGTTAAGGTATTATAATGGAAAAATAAATTAGTTGATGTATTATTTTGGGAATGAAAAAAGTTTGGGTTTTAAAAAGTTTATAGAAATTTAGTTGAGATATCTTTATAGAATTTTTCTTTTATTGTTTATGTATAATTTAAAATCTAGAAATGTATGTTAAACTGTTAAGTATTTGCTAGTATAATTTCTTCTATTTCTTCTATTTTTACTCAACATTTTGTTGACTTCCAATTGACCAATTTGACCAAAATTGAAGTTTCAGATGAGTCTACGGGTTTAGAGTTTAGACGTCTATAACAAAATAAATTACCATAAATATTACATAGTGATTTTTCACTTATAAATTATACTTTGTTGCTGCATTATTAAAATTTATTTTAGTTAATCAATTGAAATCTATAGTTTTGTTACTAATTTAAGTTTTATTAGTATTTAAAGCAATTATTACGTTTTAGTTATAGATGTTTTAGCTGATTGATTTGGATGCGATTATTTAACCAACATCCTTATAACAGTAGTCCGTATATGTCATTAAATCGATTAAATGACATGTGATGTATGAGCATGAGGTGGATGATGGATGGATGAGCATGAGGTGGATGATCATCTCTGGAGATATGAGGAGTACTTGACGGGTCACGTTACTCCAGATGCAAGAACCTGCGCAGGTAAAGAAACGACTTCGAAGGAGCCTCCGGAAGGGGGGAAATGGATTTTCTTTCGAAGGTTCTCTGACACACAATTCAGACGCTTTCTACTGAGAATAAATAATTGGAAGGTGTTTGGTGGGGTTAAATGAGAAGTCTCGTCCGTAGATCAGGACTTCTATCTGATGTTTTTTGGGGTGGATGTTATACACGGGACGTATTGATCGGGAGTAGGTTGGAACTCTCTATTATCGATAAGCCGGGTACCAAAGAAGTTTTATCGGTAATCGGGGAGGAAGACTAACCTGGTGCGAGACCTTTCTCGAGGTATAACTGAGTGAATCGACTATAAATGCTAGCGGATGACATTGGGAGCTAGAACGGGCTCCTAACCGATCGGACAAACTGGTGCGCTCCCTTATTTTTTCCCCGAAGGTCTAAGGAAAGTGTCCGGTAGGCATATCCGACCATCCGGTGGATAATCATTTTTGTTCTTTCCCTTCTCGACCGTCCCATGTTCTTGTTGGATCATCTCCTCCTTTTATAGGCGGGAATCCTCTCTCCGCATTGGCCACTTACTTCTCGCTGAATCATCCTATCTTTCTTTGGGACTGGTGAGACTTGCGACTCATTCGCTCCGCTCTTATATTTACAGTGTCGATCCGATCACGCGTATGGTCTACGGATAGACACCTTGTTGGTAGCCCATTTGATGACGTGTTGGTTGGAGATTGGTTCCCGTAAAACCGATACCAACAACTTGTTATTTATAGTACCATGGAATATACCATGCATATTAATAAGTACAAATTATTGATTCATCAATTTGCCTAATACTATATCATACTGATTAATTTGTAAATGCGTATACATCAACATCGGTTGATCTAAATTTATTTGACATCTTCTAGTACACTTGTTAACATAAAAGATGACAAAAAGAATACATTAGTCCATCGCTATTTCAAATTTACGAAACTATGCTACTTTTAAGTAAAACAGATTTTAATTATTATTTTTTTCTTTATTAACTTAAAACATGAATAGACCAAATCAGACCTTTTTCACTGTTGTTTCAAAGCATTTCAATAATCATATAAGCAATAACAATTAAAAAAAAATGCTTCGGATAGTTGTATCGATAAGAGATTTATTGAAGATAACAAATGGTACTATGATAGCGTTCAGTTTGCTGTGAAATGTTTAGGTAAGGACGCAAATAACCAGTGAAACGACAACAGAACCCGATGCACATTACCGGTTCTTTCAAGTTCTTCTCCATGATCTTTAGCTCAACTTGGTATTGCGGCTAAGGTTTTAATTAAAAAGAAACAAAAAAAAAACAAAAAACGGTCGTTAGATGGCAAGCAAGTAAACCTACACTTGCGCTCCACCAAAGATTTATTTCCCTATTCATTGCCAAGATTTTCAAGATAAATATTAACTTGAAAAGCGGGAAAATTCATACCTTAAAAAATGAAATGAAAAGTGTTTTTTTATTTACTTGTATAACCGGTTATCGTAATGTTTGTATTACCGCTACGCTTGACCGGGTTTGGAGAGATCTCCACAGTACTGGGCCGTAGCGGGATACTGATGCCTACCTAGAAACAGTGTATATCTTGAGAAACTATACATGATATTATATGATCTAACAAAAATTTCTGATTTGACTTGCTTGATCAATAAATACAATTACTTGATATCGAAATTAAAGAAACTTACAAACACAAAAAAGCCAAAAAATGACACGAGCACCGTACTATATATGTTTAACCTTTCTTTAACTTCCACAAATCAAAGAAATTACACACACACACACACACACAAAATCGATACTCACTGTTGCAGTTTCCGAACTCGGTGCAGCCTCCCAAAGTAGGTAAGAAAAAGAGTGAAACGAGGAGAAGAAGCAGCAAAGGCGGGGCTTGAGATATCGACATGGATATTAATAGCTTAAGTAGAGAAAAATATTTTTTTTTCTCTGTAGTACGACGTGTTACTATATATTTATAGTCGGTACACGTTGTAAGATTTGCCACATTAGTGACTTGGTCCAAAATAATATCTCCCACGTTATATATACGCGAGAATCATAAAATAGATTTTCAGTAGAGTAAAATATATTTTTGTGTTTTGTTTGATAAACAAGTATGAGTACGTGTTATTCTTGAATGCATGCCTCCTACTTTTGTTGTCGCGGTAGATTATACGATTTTGCTTACCTACTGGCTGCTACTAATAATAACAATAGTAATTAAATACATGTACGTACGTGAAAAATCAGACGGCGACTACTTCCGAAGATATCAAGTGACAGTTGGGTGTTGGTTGGTTCTGCATTTAGTGTCATCTATGGTATTTACTCTTTGGATCATTCTGAAGTTATTTGATATTGTTGGTTTAGATCATTTGGGATTTGCTAAAATTAATGGGTATTTGTAAGAATTATTCATTCTCATGCAAATTTTACTAAAAATCCGTAGTAAAAAGAACATAAAAAAAATCAGATGTAATCATGCTTCTCCTACAGTTTGATTGAATGAGTTTTTAGAATACTAAACAAGCCTAAGAAATTGATTGAATGTTAAATAAACCGAATAGAGATAGGCAAAAATAACATTGAGGTTGCAAAATGGCACGTCAGTCTAACACACTGAAGGTCTCCGGTTCGAATCCGGGCGAAGCCAATATTTTATCTTTTGTGTGTTTTATAAAATTTGTTTATTTGACAGTTTCCACTTTCCACTTTCCACGTTTTCATTCCACCTTAGGTGAAATAAAGCTGCAGCCTGCAGGATTTTTCTTATGGGCCGTAGTATATAGAACTAAATTATGGGCTTCAATGGGCTTCAATGCCAACTTCTATAGGTAATGTAACGTTACTTCGGATTCATGTAAGGTGAATAAAATAAATCTGCTTTGCATGAATAATAATATTATATAATGAAACAAATAAGAAAACGAATAAACTAAAAGGTTTCGTGGTGTAGTTGGTTATCACGTCAGTCTAACACACTGAAGGTCTCCAGTTCGAGCCTGGACGAAGCCATTATATATTCTTTTTTTCTTAACTTAATTTTTTTATTTTTATTATATGAAACAACATACTGTATGTTCTGGTTTTTAATGTTTCCTTAGTTTGCCCAAGACAATGTTGCGACTTATAGAGACGCTTACCAAATTTTAATGGTTTCCTTTGATTGCCCAAGCCAGATCAATCAAGATCCGAGGGACTTGAACTTGATGTTTACAACTTCATTTATTTTCTGAACTTTTGATGATATGTTGAGTATTTCAATTTCAGAGAATCTGGACAACAATAAAGATTCGATCAAAAGAGCTAAGAATCAAATAAATCCTCTCAGCACCTTCTTCATTTTCTTGTTCTTGCAAAAAAAATACATAAAGAAAAATCTTCAACTTGGAAGATCCTCTATAAGTTTGTTTCAACGAGAATTTCTTACAGTTTTTAACATTATACATTTGGTCAAAGAATTCAATAAAAAGAAATATCAGAGACTAAATTCAATTAAAACAAACATGTCTCAGTTACTCACAAGATTTTACAAAATTGCTTCGTGAGTGATCAAACTACTTGGAATTGGTGTGATTGACATCGTTGATTCCCTGTGAGGAACAAGAAGAAGAAAGTAAAGCTTAAAGACAATACAAACTAGTTGTGATAATTTTAGTGATAAGGTTATCACAGGGAATACTTACTAGCCGTTTAAACGACTTGTTGTTCATCGATCTTGTTTTCTCCAATGGCTTAGCTTGATCCAGAGCCTGAGAGAACAAGGTTTCCCAGTAGAATGTATTGAAGAAACCCTTCAAGCAAAGTTGAAGAAAAAAAGGACAAAAGACACAAATCGGATTTCGTATTTTACCTGAATCATAGACTCCACACGACGACGCATCCTGGTGTGCATAAATCCCTCTGTGCACTGTAATATAACAAAAACTCAGGTTTTCACAAGTTTATACTCGCAGGGGGTGAGAGAGAGAGAGATTAATAAGTTTTAGTATTTAGTGAATATGAAAGAAAGATTAACCTTGACGTGGTAACTAACATAAGCATGAAAGGTTGACAAATTCCAGACAGTACGATCGAGCTTTTGCCCCTCGACATGTCGAGGGAAGATGACTACGATATTAGAATCATCCAATGTTAGTAAGGAAGATGACAAGTTAAAACATAGAACCTTTTTTTTAGTGAGATCTCATACCAAAAGTTACAAAACCGGCATTAGCAGATAGTGTTTCTTTAGGAGCTCCTTCCAATTCCTGAGGTGCGGTTGGAGACCACGAACAAGAAGGAGCACTATTAAGCGCCGCAGCACGCCTCGCCTCTACGAATTCCTATATTACACAAGATGAATCTTTTTTCTTCAGAAACTACAGAAATCAAAACCTGTTCCCCAAGATTCTACCTTTGATCATTGTGTTTTTACCTTTAGGAAAGAAGTCGCTAGAATAGTGTCGACAGAGTCTTTAAATCTCATAGGAAAAGCCACCGTGACTTTATCCGCCTGTGATGCAACGGCCGAGTTGTCTATCACTCTCACTCTACATTCTCACTAATTATATGAATCTACTTAAATACAAAAGTCGTAGTATAGACTAGATATAAACCTGAGGCACGAGGAAGAATGTCTCGTTAGGTCTATGCATAATTGCTACAAGCCTATCCAGCTCAGGAGCAACCGTCCTCGAAGCTAGATGTCTCAAGATGATTTTTAACGGCGCGCCCATAACCACTTCTCTAATGGAAGCTAGCTTCGTTAACAACGAGTTCCTGAACGCTGCCAAAAAAAATGGATACTTCCCCATGAGATGATAAAAACAAAGCAAGTTAAGTAAGAATCATTATCATTAGAGAGAAAGAGACTCGTCGAAAACCTTCATCAGGACGAACTTTGGAGAAATTGAGCTTCAGGGTAAGACTAAAACCATCTCTAGGAGGATCAAGTATTTGAAATCCGGTCCCGTAAGCTGTTTTAATAGCTTCTATAGCTCCTAACGGAAGTCCATCAAAGGACATTGCTTCTGGTGGTGGGTTTGGTAACGAAACCGAAAGCAACAAAAGGTTTGGATTCTTCATTGTCACCTATTGACACTTGCAAACATCAAGATGATTGAACAAGACCATGTGAATCTCAGAACAAATTGCTTGTAGGAAAAATTCACCTGAACATGGTAACGAACATCATCGAATTCGATCCACTGGTAATCTAGCTCCACTGCTTTATCAAGACTGAAACAAAAAAAAAAAACATATCAAACAGCTGAGAAAATCTACAAAGCATCAAACTTTTCTGACATTCTACAAAAACCCATTTCTTAGAAAATGTTGCAGATTTCTTGATAGAACAAGATCAATCCACCAAACCCAACAATCCAGATTTCGACTCTTATTTAACCAAAAGGGTTCTAATTGCAGGAATCATAGCTGAACATTTTACAAGATGAGATTAAGAATGAAATTACTCACTTCTGAGCACGCGTCAACAGCGTCTGAAGGAGAAACCTTGAATGCGACTGCAACATCATCGGTTACTTTCTTGCACTATCCAGAACACTTATATCGAATCTCAGAGAAACCCTAGAGTCTCTGAATTCTCCGACGGGATCTAATCTGTAGAAGAAGAAGAAGAGCCTCGTCGGAGACAACAAAGACGACCGAGATTCTCTGTCGCAACTTGAACGTTTTTTCGATAAACTTTTTGGAAATTTATTTTAATTTTCAACTCAGCCATGTGAAACGACGCCGTTTCTTTCTTTCTGTTTTATTTCGTGAATTTGAATGAATGACCAAATACATATATTGGGCTGCTTATTAACGTGTATATTAAATATATAAGCCAAGCCAAGCCCAGCCCAGCCCAATTAATAATACTATTGGATTTGGATGTTACAAATTATGTATATGAATACATAGTTGGCAGTGGCAAAATTAGGATTTTTAGATCATTTTTTTTTTCTATGTTTGAACAATTTTGTTTTATTTCTCTTCTTTGGGTGTTACACCTGGTTATGTTGATTGCAATGTGACGGATATTTTTCTTTTATTAAGCAACACGCACGTAATAATATCCATAAAGCTACTCTTTAGAATATGCTTTAAAATATAATTTTATTATATTCTAGATATGTGACTATTTTAATTTTTAACCAGAAAAAACGACAAATTTGGAGCAGTGTTTTGTATTATCTGACGTCTGCGTAATATTTTAATTTAATAATAAATTGGAATTGACGGTATAAAACTAAGAAACTCAATTTGGATAAGATACTTTTTAAATTTACAACAACAAAAAATTGTCCCTTTGTCCTATATAATTTTCTGTAACTTAAAATTAGTTTCTATTTATATTAACATGTTAAATTAGTTTATATTTCCATTGCTGAAAATATAGGTTGATCTATATCTATAAAGATATTTTTAGAAGGAAAATCGCATAAAAAACTTTCAAAATGACACCTACTAATACTTTAAACCTCATGAATTTTTAACTAGCAGTTTAAACTTTCAAACTAATTTTCTTAACACATTAAACCCCCAATTTGACTTTTTTGTCTCAATGACATTTTTTAGACGGATTCGTTAGCCCAAATAACGGAATACGTTTTCCGGCGAGTGATTTTCCGATTTTGATAACTTACTCTAAAACTCCAAAATCGATTTTGGAGCTAGGGTTCATATCAAATGTCTGTGTTTTTATTCTCGTAATCGATTTGATTTTATTCTTTTCTGTTTTGAATCCTAGCCCCCAAATCGATTTGGGAGTTTTATAATAATTTTTTTTTCTTTTTTTTAAGCTTTTTTCTCCACGTGACCAAAAACAAATGTCTGTGTTTTTTATTCCTGTTATCGGAAAACCATTATACTGTCGTCGGAAAATATATTTTGTTATCTAGGCTGTAAACAGATTGTCTTCAGTCTTCTTGGGCTTAAGGCCCAATCGGTTTCAGCTGAATATTGTGTTGGGCCATTTTCCGTCAGGCCCATATCCGAAAGCTGGTGTCGTCACCTACAAAACAGAAGATGCCAAATTCTGTTAGATGTGTGGAAAACCAGAGAGAGCAAAGAAGAGAGAAGTTGAGAGAGAAAGAGAGGAGAGAAGAGAGAAAACTCACGACGATCGTTTTTTCTTCTTCAGGAGCTGACTCCTTCTTGTTTATCTCCTTCTAGCTTTGTTCTTGAGTGTGATTCGATCGGAGAAATCGAATTGTAGTCCGCCATTGTTGGAGCTTGTTAAAGCTTCTTTGATAGTGAAATTGAGGGATCGATCTCCCTCCCCAGAGACGTAGCCGAAGNTAAAAAATATAAAATATAATTGTAACTAGAGTCTGTTAACATTGAACAGTTCTTTTGGTTTAATCTTCAGGTCTTGACCTCTCTAACCCAAGTTCAAATCTCTCTTTTGTACCATATTTTTAGATTTGTTAATTTTTATTTGGGTCTAAACCCCAATTTTTTTTTGGTTAATATAGACCTAAAATCTTGATTTTGTTGTTGCTTTACTTAATCTAGATTTAATACTATATATTAAAATAAATTCGAAAATAATTAATTTATTTAATGATCCAGGTGTAAAAAATTTCTGGGACTGCCACTGGTGTCCGGTAGGCATTTTCGACCATCCGGTCGATAATCCTTTTTGTTCTTTCCCTTCTCGACCGTCCCCTGTTCTTGTTGGATCCTCTCCTCCTTTTATAGGCGGGAATCCTCTCTCCTCATTGGCCACTTACTTCTCGTTGAATCGTCCTATCTTTATTTGGGACTGATGTAACTTGTGACTCAACCGCTGCGCTCTTATATTTACGGCCCAATCACGCGTATGGTCTACGGATAGACACCTTGTTGGTAGCCCATTTGATGACGTGTTGGTTGGAGATTGGTTCCGTAAAACCGATACCAACAACTTGTTATTTATAGTACCATGGAATATACCATGCATAATAAGTACAAATTATTGATTCATACAAATTATTGATTCATCAATTTGCCTAATACTATATCATACTGATTAATTTGTAAATGTGTATACATCAACATCGGTTTATCTAAATTTATTTGACATCTTCTAGTACACTTGTTAACATAAAAGATGACAAAAAGAATACATTAGTCCATCGCTATTTCAAATTTACAAAACTATGCTACTTTTAAGTAAAACAGATTTTAATTTTTTTTATTTATTAACTTAAAACATGAATAGACCAAAGCAGACCCTTTTCACTGTTGTTTCAAAGCATTTCAATAATCATATAAACAATAACAATTAAAAAAAATGCTTCGGATAGTTTTTTTTGTATAACTGCTTCGGATAGTTGTATCGATAAGAGATTTATTGAAGATAACAAATGGTACTATGGTAGCGTTCAGTTTGCTCTGAATTTGGATGATTTTGTGGTAAATATGCTAGTTTAAATCTATGCATGGTCTAATAGTTTTCATATATGAGCTTCTTGTTAACATTTAAACAAAAAATGGTTTCATAGACATGTATATGGAAAACCAATAAAGTCTTTAAAAGTGTTTCAGCATCGGTTCAGAGAGATCAAACCAAACCAAAAACGGTTAAGGGTGTTTATTAACTCTCTCTTCCATTTTTAATTTGTTGGACGACACAAATATAAAGCAGAGATGATACAAACTGTAGGTTTAGCAAAGAGAGAGTAATTAATCAACGAGAGAAAGAGTGATAAAAGACTTGTTTAGGTAAGGACGCAAATAACCAGTGAAACGACAATAGAACCCGATGCACATTACTGGTTCTTTCAAGCTCTTCTCCATGATCTTTAGCTCAACTTGGTATTGCGGCTAAGGTTTTAATTAAAAAAAAACAAAAAACGGTCGTTAGATGGCAAGCAAGTAAACCTACACTTGCGCTCCACCAAAGATTTATTTCCCTATACATTGCCAAGATTTTGAAGATAAATGTTAACTTGAAAAGCGGGGAAATTCATACCTTAAAAAATGAAATGAAAAGTGTTTTTTTACTTGTATAACCAGTTATCGTAATGTTTGCATTACCGCTACGCTTGGCCGGGTTTGGAGAGATACTGATGCCTACCTAGAAACAGTGTATATCTTGAGAAACTATACATGATATTATATGATCTAACAAAATTTCTGATTTGACTTGCTTGATCAATAAATACAATTACTTGATATCGAAATTAAAGAAACTTACAAACACAAAAAGCCAAAAAATGACACGAACACCTTACTATATATGTTTAACCTTTCTTTAACTTCCACAAATCAAAGAAATTACACACACACACAAAATCGATACTCACTGTTGCAGTTTCCGAACTCGGTGCAGCCTCCCAAAGTAGGTAAGAAAAAGAGTGAAACGAGGAGAAGAAGCAGCAAAGGCGGGGCTTGAGATATCGACATGGATATTATAGCTTAAGTAGAGAAAATATTTGTTTTCTCTGTGTAGTACGTGTTATGCTCATGTCTACTATATATTTATAGTCGGTTACACTTACACGTTGTAAGATTTGCCACATTATATATACGCGAGAATCTTAAAATAGATTTCTAGTAGAGAAAAAAAAAATATATATATATTTATATATATTTCTGTTTTGTTTGACAAAGAAGTATGAGTACGTCTTTTTCTTGAATGCATGCCTCCTACTTTTGTTGTCGGTAGATTATACGATTTTGCTTTACCTACTGGCTACTAATAATAACAATAGTAATTAAATACATGTACGTGAAAAAATCAGACGGGCGGCGACTACTTCCGAAGATAATCAAGTGACAGTTGGGTATTGGTTGGTTCGGCATTTAGTGTCATCTATGGTATTTACTCTTTGGATCATTCTGAAGTTGTTTGATAATGTTGGTTTAGATCATTTGGGATTTGCTAAATTAAAAATCAGATGTAATCATGCTTCTCCCGCATCGTATCTCTCTCATAGTGATCATTTGAAAGAATGAAGATGTTTCTATCTATTGACCTCCTATAATTAATCGAATTCGAGTATTCGAATTTTGGAAGATAAAAAATATATTTTTAAAGCATGTCCGGTAACAAACTTGATTGAATGTTAAAAAAACGCAATAAGCCAAAAATAACATGGAGAAATCAAAATGGTTTCGTGGTGTAGTTGGTTATCACGTCAGTCTAACACACTGAAGGTCTCCGGTTCGAACCCGGGCGAAGCCAATATTTTGTCTTTGGTGTGTTTTATAAAATTTGTTTATTTGACAATTTCCACTTTCCACGTTTTCATTCCACCTATAGGTGAAAATAAAGCTGCAGCCTGCAGGATTTTTTTTATGGGCCGTATATAGAAGAACTAAATTATGGGCTTCAATGCCAACTTCTATAGGTAATGTAACGTTACTTCGGATTCATGCAAGGTGAATAATAAATCTGTTTAAGAATTGGTGGTGCTTCATAGAATTAGTTCATATATATTTGTATGAACAAGTATATTATATAATGAAATAAACCATGTAACGAACAAACCAAAAGGTTTCGTGGTGTAGTTGGTTATCACGTGAGTCTAACACACTGAAGGTCTCCAGTTCGAGCTTGGACGAAGTTTTTTTTTCTTTCTTAACTTAATTTTTTGATACGATTATATAAAGAGACAATTATCTAGAATAACTTTAATCTATAGGGTATTGACTAGATTAACATTCCCTCATGAGAGTAACTAAAATAACTTTATAAAGTTGGTTAAAGATAAAAGGATAAAAAATTGGAAAAAATTTCGAAAATACCATTTAAAAAAAAATAAAAATAAATGGTAAATAGATTAAAACTAAAACTAATAATGTTTAACCGTGGTCTTGACTAAAAATCAGTGTTTTAATTTCTGTTGCACGGATGTGGAGTTCGCCCTAGGAAACGCTCTCAGACACGGAAACCAAAGTGGCCGCCTCAAATCCAAATCCGATCGAAATGGCCGTCCGTCTCCGGTTCTCGTCTCTCTCTCACTCTCTTCTCTCTCTATCTTTCAGTATAGTTTTCTTCCTCCCGTTCGTACTACGCCACGACCTAGGCGTGTCGCCACTTCAATTGGGAGTGGCGTTGGCTCTACTGCAGCTTCGGATCCACCAGAAAATCCACCTCCACCTTCAGCTCCACCCATGAGCTTGGAAGAAATCATGATGTCCCCTGCTCGCCGTCTCAAACTTCGCCTACATTCGAGAAGACCAAACAAACCTAATGATGTTTGGTAAGCCTTTTGCTTATGTCCTTTTGCTTATGTGATGAAATTCTCGCACATATTAGTTTCAATTTGTGTGGTTTGTAGACCCAGATTGTCTTCCTAGGACTAGATAATTTAGTTGGGGATTTTGTTTATGAGACGCGATAATTAAGTTGTAAATTTTTGCATTCTGAAATCAAATTGGTGACACTTAAATGTTGTTTCATTAGATTTTTTTTCATTAGTCTTTTGTTATTTTATCTGATCGTTTCTCATTTGACGTTACAGGTTTCGAATTCGTTTTTGTTGTGAATTGTGTCTGATTTCATTTCTGATTTTTCTGTTGCGTTCTGATTTTTTATCAAATTCTATTACTTTATAGTTCAGATGCATAATTAGCTAATGTACAATGATTTTGTTCTTGACTCTTGGCTGTTTGCTTCAAAGGCTTCGTCCTTTGATCCTCCTCTGTATCGTGATTATTTAAAAGGTATTGAAAGAATGTTCTTTCTCGGTATGAGTTGATTCTAGATTGTCTTTGTAGAGTTTTGTTAAAATTAGACTTTTTTAATTGCTGTTATTGTTTTTCTGACTACTGATTTTAGGTTTCTTTCTTGTTAGTCCAATTTTGATGCTTATGATTGTGATCAGATGGAAGATGCATAGGCACGTTTAGGAACTCGTGCTGTTAATGAAACCTCTCCGGATTTGTTGAAGAACACGCCTTCAAACATCGCCAGGTTAGAAGATGTTATTGAGCAATGTCGTGGCAGGCAAAAGTATCTCGCTCAGACCAGAAGTCCATCAGATGGGAGTGATGTTTGTTGGTACCTCTGTAAGGTTCCTTTGACTGAAAACGGTTTGTCTTCAAATGGCTTCTTTCATCTTCCAAAGTCTACGTAATTTGGGAAACATATATTTTGGAGAAGAAAGGAAAAAAAAAGAAAAAGAGATTGGTGCATTAGCCTTATGTGTTTGTATATATCCAAATTTTGATGGCATGTTTTGTCATTTTCTTGCAGAACTAGCTGCTTCAGTACCTCGCACTAATGTAGTAGCCTAGTAGGAAAGAGTGAGTATTTCCGTTTTGGTATGAGGGATTCTCTTGCGTTTGAGGCATATTTCTTACAGGTTCTTCTTCTTCTTATTCTAAGCTTTTGTAGTTTTACAATGTATTTGCTTATCCCAACAAGTTATTGACTCTTGGCTGTTTGCTTCAAAATTTGAATGAAACCGCGAAGTTGTTAAAGTAGGGACTCCATGCTCTCTTTACCGGGGAGGATGATACATGGGAAGCGTGGCTTTATGTTGATCCCTCTGGTTTCTCTGATTTCATTTCAGATTTGTCTGTTGCGTTCTGATTTTTTTATCAAATTCTGCTTTACTTTATAGTTCAGATGCATAATTAGATAATGTACAATGATTATACAACTTCAAATTCTGTTTTTGAGCTTTTGATCGTATAATTGCTTTCTGTTTGCTTCTGATTTTATTGTTAACTTTCATCACTAACCACTTGCAGGGGATGCTGCTGTTGAGAAACTACTAGACGTACCACTCATCTTTTGATGTTTGCAATACCTATGGATCTATGTCAACCACTCCAGTTATTATTTGTTTTCTTTCTATGTTGTAGGAATGCCCTGATCAGTTCCAGTTTGTGCATGGCCTGAACTTCTACTGGAGCTGCGTTCTGCTATTGAGAAGAGCAGTTGCATTCCCTTTCGTAAGAAAAATTATATAGTTCTTAACTCTCATGAACTTGTCATTTTTCAATATATATGTGTTTCTTTTTCTGTTTATTTGTGTATGTTGTGATTGTAAGAATATTGGTTTCATTTGAATCTTTGTTTGAATTTGAATTTTGCTTATCATTTGTATTTAAATTAATTTGTGTGATTTTGGTTTTGGTTCCATTAAAATCTTGGTTTTGGTTTCGTTAAAATCTTAGGTCTCGAGAAACAAAACCAATTCCAATGAAAAACAAAACCAAATTCCAATGAGAAAAAAACAAATACCAAATGTACAATATGTCGAGATTAATAGTCGCCAAATAGTCTCCAAATAGTCATAACATAGTCGTCAAACTTTTACGATTACTTTCCGACTACAACAAGTAGTTGTAAAAGGTAACGATTACTTTCCGACTACAACAAGTAGTTGTAAAAGGTAACGACTATGTCATGACTAATTCTATGACTATAAATTATAGTCGTCAAGTAGTCGTCAATAGACGACTATATTTACGACTATGAACTTTAGCAACTAACAATTTACAACTACAAATATTAGTCGCTAAGTAGTCGTAGCTTATGATTTAGCGACTACGCTGCGACTTCTTGTACTGTGTAACGAAGAAGAAAAGAACAAAAAAATAGTTGGTTAAAGATCGAAAGTCATGAAAGCAAAATTTACACAAAGTGTATGAAACAAAACTTTGAAAGAAGAACCGTCATCTACTCCCTCGTGTTGAGGTGCCAGCTTTTTTAACGACTGCTTTTTTCTCTTCAACATGCGAATGTCATCCAACTTGAAAAGTACAAATCATATCACGACTACTTTTTTATCTTCAACATACGAATATCATCTAATTTTAACATACAATACGTATGTCATCCAACTTGAAAAGTACAAATACAAAATAAGATTCTTTATTTTTTGAAGAGAAAAAGTCAAACATCATCCACCAAGTACAACTCAAATACAAGTCTACCATAACATAAACAAAAAGTCAAATATTTTCCACCAAGTACAACTCAAAAACAAGTCTACCATAACGTAAACACAAAGTCAAATACCAATGGTGTTATTCTAGTAAATAAAAAACTTAACAAATCTACTGCCACATAATATAGGTTAATCTACCACCAATTCTTGTTTATCTGGTAAAAATATATAAATCTACCGTCAAAGAAATAACTCTTCCACCAAGCTAAAATAAACCGTTCCCCGGTTTCGACCTAATAAGTCTGCCACTTCATTAAATATCTCTACCAAAAAAACGATAAATCTACCATCGCTAGATATAAATCTACCATTTCGAAAACAAATCTACCACGGATGACCGTCATGGATGACGGAAATAAATAAATCTTCCATCGTTACATTTAAATGTACCATTCACAAAACAAATCTACCGCTCTCTAAAAAGTCTACCAAATTCTACGTTTAACATTCGTCCGTTGACCAACAGTAATAAGTCTACCGTCAAACGCCTTGCCTACGTGGCAACCCAAAAGTAATGACATTCTCGTAAATACCGTTTTTCTCAACAATGGCTTGAGGGGCATTTTCGGTACCTTAGGTTATTTGGGTAATAAAAAAAGATGTGCATCAATCTAGCAGAATCATTACTTTTAAAGGTTAGTATAGTCATCCACCCTTATATAAAACAAAAACCTGTTCTGGTTTATAATGTTTCCTTAGTATAGACGCTTACCAAATTTTAATGTTTCCTTAGATTGCCCAAGCCAGATCAATTCCGAGGGACTTGAACTTTTGATGTTTACAACTTCATTTATTTGATTTTCAGAGAATCTGGACAACAATAAAGATTCGGTCAAAAGAGTTAAGAATCAACAAATCTTCTCTGCACCTTCTTCATTTTCTTGTTCTTGCAAAAAAAAGTACATAAAGAAAAATCTTGATTTCTTTTTGTTTTCTTGAAACAATATTTTTAGATAAAGCTTCAACTTGGAGATCCTCTATAAGTTTGTTTCAACGTGAATTTCTTACAGTTTTAACATTATACATTTGGTCAAAGAATTCAATAAAAAGAAACATCAGAGACTAAATTCAATTAAAAAAAAAAAAACATGTCTCAGCTACTCACAAGATTTTACAAAATTGCTTCGTGAGTGATCAAACTACTTCGAATTGGTGTGACTGACATCGTTGATTCCCTGCGAGGAACAAGAAGAAGAAGAAAGTAAAGCTTAAAGACAATACAAACTAGTTGTGATAACTTTAGTGATAAGGTTATCACAAACTTACTAGCCGTTTAAACGACTTGTTGTTCATCGATCTTGTTTTCTCCAATGGCTTAGCTTGATCCAGAGCCTGAGACAAACAAGGTTTCCAGTATAAATATATTGAAGAAAAAAGGACAAAAGACACAAATCGGATTTCGTATTTCACCTGAATCATAGACTCCACACGACGACGCATCCTGGTGTGCATAAATCCCTCTGTGCACTATAATATAACAAAAACTCAGGTTTTCACAAGTTTATACTCGCAGGGGGTGAGAGAGAGAGAGAGAGAGAGAGAGAGAGAGAGATTAAGAAGTTTTAGTATTTAGTGAATACGAAAGAAAGATTAACCTTGACGTGGTAACTAACATAAGCATGAAAGGTTGACAAATTCCAGACAGTACGATCGAGCTTTTGCCCCTCGACATGTCGCGGGAAGATGACTACGATATTAGAATAATCCAATGTTGTTAGTAAGGAAGATGACATGTTAAAACATAGAAACTTTTTAAGTGAGATCTCATACCAAAAGTTACAAAACCGGCATTAGCAGATAGTGTTTCTTTAGGAGCTCCTTCCAGTTCCTGAGGTGCGGTTGGAGACCACGAACAAGAAGGAGCACTATTAAGCGCTGCAGCACGCCTCGCCTCTACGAATTCCTAAATTACACAAGATGAATCTTTTTCCTTCAGAAACTACAGAAATCAAAACCCTGTTCCCCAAGATTCTACCTTTGATCATTGTGTTTTTACCTTTAGGAAAGAAGTCGCTAGAATAGTGTCAACAGAGTCTTTAAATCTCATAGGAAAAGCCACCGTGACTTTATCCGCCTGTGATGCAACGGCCGAGTTGTTTATATGAATCTACTTCAACGGTTAAATACAAAAGTCGTAGTATAGATTAGATATAAACCTGAGGCACGAGGAAGAATGTCTCGTTAGGTCTATGCATAATTGCTACAAGCCTATCCAGCTCAGGAGCAACCGTCCTGGAAGCTAGATGTCTCAAGATGATTTTTAACGGCGCGCCCATAACCACTTCTCTAATGGAAGCTAGCTTCGTTAACAACGAGTTCCTGAACGCTGCCAAAAAAAAAAAAATGGATACTTCCCCATGAGATGATAAAAACAAAGCAAGTTAAGTAAGAATCATTATCGTTAGAGAGGAAGAGACTCGTTGAAAACCTTCATCAGGACGAACTTTGGAGAAATTGAGCTTCAGGGTAAGACTAAAACCATCTCTAGGAGGATCAAGTATTTGAAATCCGGTCCCGTAAGCGGTTTTAATAGCTTCTATAGCTCCTAACGGAAGCCCATCGAAGGACATTGCTTCTGGTGGTGGGTTTGGTAACGAAACCGAAAGCAACAAAAGGTTTGGATTCTTCATTGTCACCTATTAACAAGACTTGCAACATCAAGATGATTGAACAAGATCATATGGATCTCAGACAAATTGCTGGTAGGAAAAATTCACCTGAACATGGTAACGAACATCATCGAATTCGATCCACTGGTAATCTAACTCCACTGCTTTATCAAGACTGCAACAAAAAAACATATCAAACAGCTGAGAAATCTCTACAAAGCATCAAACTTTTCTGACATTCTACAAAACCCAGTTCTTTAGAAATGGTTGCAGATTTCTTGATAGAACAAGATCAATCCACCAAACCCAACAATCAAGATTTCGACTATTATTTAACCAAAAGGGTTCTAATTGCAGGAATCATAGCTGAACATTTTACAAGATGAGATTAAGAATGAAATTACTCACTTCTGAGCACGCGTCAACAGCGTCTGAAGGAGAAACCTTGAATGCGACTGCAACATCATCGATTACTTTCTTGCATTATCCAGAACACTTATATCGAATCTCAGAGAAACCCTAGAGTCTCTGAATTCTCCGACGGGATCTAATCTGTAGAAGAAGAAGAAGAGCCTCGTCGGAGACAACAAAGACGACCGAGATTCTCTGTCGCAACTTGAACGTTTCTTCGATAAACTTTTTGGAAATTTATTTTAATTTTCAACTCAGCCATGTGAAACGACGCCGTTTCTTTCTTTCTGTATTTTATTTCGTGAATTTGAATGACCAAATACATATATTGGGCTGCTTATTAACGTGTATATTAAATATATAAGCCAAGCCAAGCCCAGCCCAGCCCAATTAATACTATAAAGTATGATGAGCTTCAACATTAATAATTACTGTATTGGATTTGGATGTTACAAATAATGTATATATGTATACATAGTTGGCAGTGGCAAAATTATGATTTTTTAGATCATTTTTTTTTCCATGTTTGAACAATTTTGTTTTATTTCTCTTCTTTGGGTGTTACACCTGGTTATGTTGATTGCAATGTGACGGATATTTTTCTTTTATTAAGCAACACGCACGTAATAATATCCATAAAGCTACTCTTTAGAATATGCTTTAAAATATAATTTTATTATATTCTAGATATGTGACTATTTTAATTTTTAACCAGAAAAAACGACAAATTTGGAGCAGTGTTTTGTATTATCTGACGTCTGCGTAATATTTTAATTTAATAATAAATTGGAATTGACGGTATAAAACTAAGAAACTCAATTTGGATAAGATACCTTTTAAAATTAAAACAACAAAAAATTGTCCCTTTGTCCTATATAATTTTCTGTAACTTAAAATTAGTTTCTATTTATATTAACATGTTAAAATAGTTTATAACTTTATATTTCCATCACTGAAAATATAGGTTGATCTATATCTATAATGATATTTTTAAATGACCAAATATGGAGAGGGAGATCAAAGAGTTGGTGGTTTAATGGTTAATAGTATTACAAAAGGTTGTTTTTTATGTTTTAGATTCAAATTTCTTTTATCAAAAAGAATTATTATTTAAATCTGAATATATAAAAACTGATTTTTAAAGAAAATTATGAAGCGAATACCCACAGTATATCCCAAAAAAAAAAAAAAATTATATATATTTATATGGGCAATGTTCTTAAAAAGCAAAAAATAAAGTTTTTTTTTCAAAAAATAGTTTCATACGTTTATTTTTTCATAAATAGCCTTCATTTTTTTTTGGACAAAAAATAACCTTCATTAAAGTTAAGAAAGTCTTCTTAAATGTGTTTAACGGTTTTTTTACGGCTTTCTAAATTTTTATTAAAATTAGAAAAGTCTTCCTAAATATGTATAACAGCTTCCTAGGTATGAGTTATAAAAACCTTCATAAATGTGTTCAACGGCTTATAACAACTTTTTAATAATGTTAAAAATAATTATCAAAATTTTTTGGGCTAATATTAAATTAAAAACTTAAAATAGTGCTATTTGAAGCAATTTTTCCTATCTATATTATAGACAGAGACAAATAACATATGCAAGTGAAGTACTGTTTTTTTAATTAATAATTCAACGTTGAAGATCGCTTCAAGTAGTCTATGTAATTTAAACGAACCATAATGTCGTTTTTTATGTTTATAACGAACAGCTTAGTTATTTTTTTAAGAAAGTTGTTTGTAGTTTTTTGTTAAGCTCTTAAGCTTTTAAATAATTAATTTCAAGCTTCTTTTTTGACGACAAATATATTTTTAGGTTAGATGTGAAAGCTACATTTGTATATTGTATATATATATAAAAAAAAAAGTACTTTATTTTATTTTGACTTTAAAATGTCTATTGTGGCCCGGCGGATTTAAGAGATGAAGGAGCCTCAAAAGCAAAAATACCTCACGTATCTATACGCGCACACACATATACCCCACGGCCCTATTGCCTCGACATATATAAATTTGCATAAGATATATCATATGTAACTGTATATAATAATATATATGCGAAATAAATTTATAGCAAAATGAGTAACGTTTGTAAGATCGGTCGACGTCGTGACATGGTCTTGACAAAAGAGGATCCGCTAGTGGCGTATCTTCGGCCTTGAACATTAATTTTATTAGTCCAAGCATATATATATGGTTTTAGAAAATCTAGAAAAAAACATAGAAAATAAAACAGTTATATTGGGTTGGGTTTTTTTTTTTGAATAATATGTTAAATTAATTCAAGAAAAAATACATTTTTACATCACTGTTTTTTGAGTTTGATTTTTGAAATCAAAAATAATATTGAAATTTGAAAGAAAAAAAACTATATGAACGAGGAGAACTCTCTTGCTAAAGGGGTTCGTGCTCGGGGATTTGTCTTCTCTTATGTAAGTGATTTGGTCCCGACTTGATTAGCCCACGAAGCTAATCTATTCGAACCAATCAACTATTATATGGATTTTCAGTTGGATGTCAAAAAAAAAAAAACTATATGAACGAGGAGAACCACTTTTGTAGCCCCTCTTCATATCTTTTGTCACCCAAGGTTCTGAACTGAGCCGATTCCGTACTTGTTTATCAATGAATTGAATCAGGTTGGGTTTTTGTTATAACCAAGGATCAGAATGATCAACTATAATTAAAAGTGCAATGAAAATATTTGAATTATAATTTTGTTAATTTTCAAAAAAAACATATATATAATCCGGTAAAATTACTAACTATGAGATTATTAAAAGAATTAGATAATAGGCCAAAGTTCATAACAAAGAAAATAGAAGCAAACATCAAAGTATTCAGAAGAATATATCAATGTATTTGATCCCAGATTTCCTTTGGAATCGATCGAGGATCCATAATCCTTCAAAGAGTGAGCCATACGTTAGCAAATTCCGCCGTATTGAGATTGTAAATCGAGAATAGGGAAGCTCCGGCAGCTGGAGTAATTGTTAGGACTTAAGAGCAGCTTTCTCAAATGTAGAAGATGATTTGTTTATGGTTATAATACATTATTATTATATAAATATGATCTTCTCAAGTATACAAGAGACGAGTATCAGTATACTATAAGTCTATAAGTGTTGTGAAAAGTTTGTTCAACAAAAAAAAAGTATAACCATAATTATTATATAAAATTTGACCTTCTCAAGTATACAAGAAGACGAGTATCAGTATACTACAAGTCTATAAGTGTGGTGAAAAGTTTGTTAAAAAAAAAAAAGAGTTGTGAAAAGTAATATCAAATATGGATAAGGTGAGTCAGTGCCACGCATGTTGTCGAGTACGTACAATTACGAAGGCCCATCATTTTTTCCCCTTCAAACGTCAATGAATCGACTAACACTATTTGATATTATTTGTATACGTAAGTTACTTGTATGTATGTATAGTGGGAGATTCTTGTTGGACAGTAAAATCCAGTGGATATAATCTAAACTTATGAGTTAATTTTAATTGATTGCCGGCAATTGTTTACTACAAATCTTTCATCGCATTGTAATTTGTAAATTTTTGAGTCAAGTTTACGTTTTTTGTTTTTTGTTTTTTGTTTTTTTTTTTACTCAGACGCTAATTAATTTAAGACCATGATCAACACAAAAACTCTTAAAAATGTGAGTGTAAAATATTAATAAAAAAAAGCTGCAGCAGTAACAAAAAAACACCTGTCTTTTTTTCACTAAACAGAGAAAGATTCCGTTCCTAAACAAGAGTTAGAAGAACCCTTTTCTTCACGTTTTTTACTTTTTTATTATTTTTATTAATTTAAGATCTGAGTTAAGAAACTGTGCATGCTCTAAGTTATTTAGTTAAGAGAACAGATGCTTCAACTTATAAATTAAAGACTTTTCGTATTAAAAATAACTTTAGAATAATTAAATTGACGGAATAAAAAACTCTGTTTTATCCTTTTATGGAATAATATAGTTATGAAAACAAAACGAGAACTTTGGCAGAAAATGTTAGTGTGGTTGCGTAATTGAATAATAAACAATTAACACAACTATATAGTCTGATATATGAATAATAACTTGTTTTAAGAATTGTGTTACAATATGCAACACGTACTGATACCAAGTAAAATCATACGTCACACATGTGCTAAATGTGTGAAACAGATATATTCATATTCGTCTAACGAAATTCGAGTGATCACATGGGCTATCCTTTAATTTCAAACCTTGTAATTTTGTCTCGTTACATGTCGGAGGAAACACCGAATTTCTAGTTTGCCCATCACGGGATGCTCACTCATCAATTCTCTTCTTCTTTGATTCCCTTCGATTTCTTTTTACAAAAAATTATATGAAACATAACTTTTGACGGCTATAAATACAACCAGGCCCAACTCTAATTCGATGTATTCCCTATTATATTACCCCTTTTATGTCAACTGATTCTGATGAAATTAATTTTATATTATCAAATCAGGTTCGAACTATATTAATAACGTGTATACTGTCTCAGGCGTGTCTTTACTCTCATGTTCGGCCCGATAATCTCAGTCGTACATAAATATGAATATTTAAGTTTCTCATGTACATCAATACTCATGTAGTCATGTGTGATGTCCTTGGACAATTTTTCTTTACGGAAACCAATTATATGAAAGGATATATAATATGAGTGACATATATGGCAAAAATTCATATCTATGTTTATAAAAATATGAGTGACATATATGGCTTTAGATAACTAAATTCTATCTTCGTGTTTATAAAAAAAGATGAATGGCAAAAACGTTAATAAGTTGGTTTACGAATATCATATTATTTTATTTGATAATATATTAGTTTACGCGATATATTATGATAATTATTTAAATTACACATAAAAATATATACTATTTATTGCCGATTTTATCATCGCATTTTTTTGTCATTTTTGCAATAACTTTGGTTTTCTAGCAAGCAAACCCTTATATAATATGGTTATTATAGCATTATATTAATACTATTTGTGATAAGGATGATTTATTGTGAGATTTTTTAAAAGATGAGGTGTAAGTATATTATGTACTCTCTCTATTCCAAAATATAAGATGTTTTAAATAAAAGTATAAAGTTTAAGAAATTTTTTTGTTTACACAAATCATTTAATAATTGGTTTAAAACTTAATTCAACCAATCATAAAAATTAAAAATATTATAGAATATGAAAAGTCAAAAATATCAAATAACATTAAAATTTGCATAAAAATTTGTAAAATTTCTTATAAAATGAAATATTTTTTTTATTTAAACATTTTTTTTTAAATATGGAACCAAAAGAGTATGTGTTTGGCAATATTTTGTCTCATTGTCGTATACATAATTTATTATCACAGCGACAGGTTAATAAGCCAGAATCGAGACAAAGAAAAAAAAAGGGATTCCATCTAAAGTATGACTTATCTCATTTGATCTTGTTGACAACTACGTTTTAATTTTGTTCAGCAGCGATCATATCAATCACATGTTATGCCTAATCGCATTATCGCAACGTTTATTAACTAAGAAACAATAATGTGGAACTTTAGAAGATGTAATTAACATTTTCGCAACAGTAGAAACTTGTTTTATTGATTTTGTGGTCCCTCTGTTATCTCATTTTCACCGTAAACTAAACTAGATTTTGTTTGATTCGGAGATCTTGGAACGCTGTGAGTGGTTAAGACTTCAAGATCTCACGTGACGCAGCATTGACTCATCAACGCGAAATTTACACGGCTTGGTTTTATACTTTTATTATCAACCATGCACTTCAAATCTAATTAATTTTAAAACAGCGACCAGTATATAACTGGTTTTTTTAATAATTGTTACTCCTAATGATTTGCACTAATATTATTATTATTTCATAATTTATATTCAAATCCGAAAAATGTGCAATGTGTTGTAACTTATAAGTTTGCTGAAATTTTTTTTTGGTAGACATAACTTGTAAGTTGTACATGAAGAAAAGCTTCATTTTAATAGTTTTTTTGTTGTTGTAAAATTCATTTTAATAGTTTTTCAAAGGAGTAAGAGTTTTGCACATAAAAATTAAATAACTAATATGTGAAATATTATGGAATATGAATTTCGTGTTTTTGGAAGCTTAAATTATATATATCCAGCTCTCGTAAATTATTAATTATATCCATTTATCAGTATAGATAATTGTTGTTTTTAATTTTAGAAGTATTACATTATTATACAAAATTAATAAATATATAACCACACTGCTTAAATGTAACTAGTTAACTTTGTAAAAATTTAGTGTAATAAGCTACGTCCTACGACATTATTCTGTTTTGTATACGTGTTGTCATATGACAATATTGAATTCAGTATTCATTTCAATAATATAATTATATATTTTGTTTTAATCAACAGCGATTGTATTATTTAATGTGTTGAATGGGTTTTTAAATTTTGGAGAAGTTTTTTAAAAACAAAAATCAATAGTAATACTAGTAATAATTAAATTGAAAACAGAAAATAAAAGGAGAAATAAAGGGTTGTTGTCGGCAAGGATTTAGCCAAAGTGGCCCAGTCCCGTAAGATAGAACGGTCAACTGTCAGTCGGTCAATAAGAGTGGGACCTACAAGGCTGTTACACGTTGATGACGTGGCCCAACCGTTAGTAGCCGACACGAACGGACCGAACCTCCTTTCTGTATATCTTCCGACAGTCTCTTTGGTTCCTCTCTAATCTCGGGAAACCTTTTTTTTTGTGTTTCAATTTCAATATTTCATCACTACATAATTTTCTATCAATCGCATTCTTTGTTTTGTTTTTTTTTTAAATCGCATTCTTTGTTCATACAAGAAAAATATTACTCCCTCAGTTTCACAAAAAGTGTCATTCTAACATTTTTTCATATAAATTAAGAAAAACTTATAAATCTTTTTTATGCCCTTTATTAATACACAAAATCAGTTTCTCTCTCTAATTAATAAGCTAAAATAGTAGGGATAAAACTGAAATTTAGTTTAAAAAATTGCAATGAAAATATAAAGTGACATTCTTTATAAAACAAAAATCAAAAAATCAAAATGACAATCTTTATGAAATGGAGGGAGTATTACTTATTCGCGTGTTCACATATTTCAAAGCATATTGCTAGTTATTATAAACCAAAAACTAAAAATTGATATTGTAAAAAAAAAAATTGATAGTTAAAAAACCATACTTTATGTACTTATAAAAATGGTGTCTTTAATGTTCAAAAAAAAAAAATGGTGTCCTTTCTAGCAGACTCACTTGACTTCTCAATATATTTGAAAGAATTTGTAAAAATTAAAAAATAATTTATTTTTTGCTTTTTTATATTCTAAGCAATATGAATTCTAGATTGGTTGCTTAGCCCGTAATTCAATACTTTATGTTTATTTTATTTTTTTGAGAAAAGGCTAAAACAAACATAAAATATTGAATTAATATAAAAATATACTTTATGTTTATGATTTCACATTTGTAGTAGATGCATCTTCAGTGTGAATTCTTAAACCATTTTGATTTAAATTTATGTTGATCAAATAAAATTATCTTTTGTAAGGTTGTACATTCACTAAAACTAAGATAGTAAGTATGATAATTATTAAATAAAATTCGTATAATTTTAGTTAAATTTTAGATTTTGTTACATGCAGATTTAATATATATATACATATATTAATTATTTTTATTGAATATTTTTTTTTTAGATTTATTGTTAAAAAATCTAGTTACTTTAAATAGTGTTTGGGAATTACTTTTAACATAGATTAAGAAATAGAATGTTTGGCAATTAGTTTAGTGTAATAATTTAAATAGATTTAAAAAAAATTGTGGTCTTAACACATCAGCAGAAATAATCTCCAATGTTTTTCCTTTAATATATAATAGATTATATATATGGATAGTCTCAAATATATTTATGAAATCTTTCGATTTGGGCAAAAAATAATATATATATATATATATATATTCATATTTGTCATCTTATGAAATTAACAAACATTTTGAAGTCATTTTCATTTTAATTAATCAAATTATTCACTTTATCTTTGAAGTCGTTTTCATATTTTATAGGATAAGATTAATATTTTGAAACAGACTAATATTCCACATCGATCGTATTGAAATTTTAAGATTTTAGTCTAATATAAACGTATGACAATAACACATAACAAAACAAGGTAAACCTCATGTCGTATACTTATTAATTATGTCATACTATCTTTTAGTTTAATAAAACCTTAGCGTAATAAATATATATATATATATATATATATAAAAGCATATCAAATTATCAATAATATATTACGTGGACCACTTCGCTTTCAAACACACTATTCTCCGATATATAGAAAACTACTGAATGGAATCAATTACCTCATATATATATATATTTATGTTAACAAAAAAAGAAATTTTTGTTTTTTGGTTGAATGTATATATTTTTTTAGAGGAGCTAAAGATTGAGTTTTCTATTCCCATTTCTTTCTGATAGATTTTAAGAATCGCATATCAAAAATTTAATGAAAGAATTAGGTGTTGATTGGTTTTTACGTTAATATTCGCAAATATTATTTGCAATTGTTGACGTTTGATAAAAATTACGAAAATCATTTCATACCATTTTGTGTCGGTTAGAACCGTTGTAACTCAAAAATTTATTTATACAAACGTTTATAGCACCGATCGTTCGTGGTGGCGGTTGAAAGACAATTAAGAAAAAATATTATTTTAAATATTGATAGAAATTTACAAAATAAAGGTGGAAGACTTTTTTTTCTCCTCTACAAAAACACTGTTATATCAAATTCTTATATACTTGATATATATTAACTAAATTAATATATATTTGTAATCCTAAAAAAATTATTATATATATATATATATATTCTAAATTTCTTAAAAAATTTTATAATTGATTATTTTATAACTTATTTACAACAAAAATTTAACTTTATTTTATTATAAAGATCATATACTATATGCATTTTGGTAAGTTTTATGTTAAATTATTACTGTAACTGCTCTGAACCAATCATATATGTTTTGTAAATGCATTCATTTCCAACTTCTATGTTAGTCGTATAAATTGTTTAATAACGCTCAAAACCGCAACTGCTCATTTTTGGTGTGTTCTTGTAAAGTCCCGTATTCACATTAATATTCAGTGTATGTTCAGTCTGTCACTTATAGTTAATTAATTTTGAATTAAAAATCTATAAAATTTCATATAGTATCCGTGATTAGATTTGTTGAGCCAAGTAAAATGGCATAAATAGGCATATTGTGGTACATATAGAACATGTTACCAATTGTAGATTGTGATTCGATTTTAAATAGGTCAGAAAAGCCATATTTTGAGAGGAGTTTATTAAAAATATTATATTTGGTTGAATCTATAGTAATAATATATAAAAGATATTGATTCATTTTTTTTTTTTTGAATATTGTAAGTCAAATTTGCTTGATTCATGGTGCTACCAATAATCTGATGGTGAAGTGCATTCGACACGTTCGAGAGATTATGAATGTTTAGTATAGATTTTTTTATATAAGGTTTGTTCAATATAGGTTACACATAAATGTTTCTTTCTGTGGGTAAAATACTCATTATTGTTTGAGGTTATCATTTGTTGAAAATAATATTTGGTGTAAAATACTTTATTTTTTGAACTAAATTTTATTTACAATACTTTTGTTTTGATAAAGGATTTGTTCAATACTAATAGATTACTCATAAATGTTTCTTTTTGTGGGGGAAAATACTCATTATTGTTTCAAGTTATCATTGTTGGGTAAAATATTTGTTTTACAGTATTTTGGTTTATAATATATTAGAATAGGATCCGCATATATGCAGTATTTTGGTTAATAAAATATTTTAAATTCGTAAAAATAAATTAAAAACAAAATCGGATAATCTATAAAAAAAAAATTAATTTTATTAATATTTCCAAATATATATGTTTTAATATTCTTATATGAATTATGTTTACTTCTAATGTTTTATCTATATGTATATATATATAATAATTTATTCTAAAATTTTAACGAATTATTTATCTTACTTTTATCATAAATAAAATATATATTAGGATCCGCGTATACGTAGATTTATAATAATAAAATTTCAAACCCGTTAATATAATGTTTTTAAAAATATCAAACAAAATCGGATCACTACTGAAAAATAATATATGCAAACACACAAAATCTAAATCTAAGAGTTATTTATTTATTTTATTTCTTATTTATTTTTAATTAAAATATTAAAAACACAGAATCTGTTGCGGATGCTAAGAAACATTAACCATATTTCTCATATATTTGATACACTTTATCAACTATGTTTTTCTATTCCGCTGCGTTAAAAACTTTGGTATGCAATTCGAATCCTTCGAGTATGTTAACGATCTCCCATTAACTCTTTTCAAGCAAATAAATCTCTCTTTCTCTTCACATTCATCTTCTGTATATGATTTCTCTGCTCTCTAGAGAAGTTATGCTTCTCAAAACTCACATCAAAAGGATCTTTACATGATTATTGCTATCTTTCTCTAAATTGAGCTCATCATCATCTAATATCATATCCTAGTTAATGTAATTTAATTTTTGTTTTTATTTTTCTTAAATTGAAATAGATCCTTTTGTTTTTTTTTCTTCTTAAATTAAAATTATGCTTCTCAAGACTCGCATCAAACGCCTCTCTACATGATTTTTGATATATTNATAAGGTTTGTTCAATATAGGTTACACATAAATGTTTCTTTCTGTAGGTAAAATTCTCATTATTGTTTGAGGTGATCATTTGTTGAAAATAATATTTGGTTTACAATACTTTTTTTTTGAACTAAATTTTATTTACAATACTTTTGTTTTGATAAAGGATTTGTTCAGTAATAGGTTACTCATAAATGTTTCTTTTTGTGGGGAAAATACTCATTATTGTTTCAAGTTATCATTGTTGGGTAAAATATTTGTTTTACAGTATTTTGGTTTATAATATATTTTTTTCCCTGCCTATAGGTAAAAGGTTTGAAACGTCAACTGCGGTACATATATCTAACAAAAATAAACTAAACATTATAAAATTAATTAATTTGATCTTTAAACTGTTGTCTCCATAAACATTATAATTTTTTTTTCCGGCAGCCTAAACACCTAAAACGGATTGAAAATTCAATTATCTTTTATTGGTTGAAAAAATTGTAGTCACTATGACACTATGTACAAAGAAAAATTCTTCCGCAATTTCTTATACTACTATTTTTAGTCACTAAACTGCTAGAATATCAGGACTTTATCTGTTCAGACAAATCACTTTCACACGTTACATGGAAAGATGCACATGACGGGTTTGATTCCCTTACGTCATGCTGAAGAAGCTAAATATTTGTTTTTGTTTTTTTATAAAAAAAGCTAAATATTTGTTTCATGTATTTTATTTCAATTACTTATAGTTACTTTACTTACTTCTAAGAAAAGTGAACATCAGATGTTAAAGTTTATGGGTGCAAATAGATGTATATAGAGGAAAAAAATACGATAGAATAAAACATTTATCAAAATTTTAATAAAGTCTCGCCAGGCATGGAATGAACATTTTAGTCATCCCACTAAACAAGTTAACAAAACTCAAAGAAAACTACTGTGTTGAAATTTAAGCAAAAAAAAAAACTATTGTGTTGAAATCTCATTATATGTTTTTTTTGGAAGAGAAATCTCATTATCTTTGCATTAGTATTAAACTGTATCGTTTCAGTTTTTATCTGACGCTGCTAAAGAGATCGACCTAATAATAAACTCTACAAAAAAAGAAATCCAAACAATTTACAAGTAAAAAAATACTGGAAACAGCAACTATATTTCACCATTTAACATCCATAAACATAGAAAAGTGCATTGATTAAACAAAGCATGCACATTGATTATGTTTGACCAGCAATAAGTTGACATGTGGAGCTGACGATGAACCGACACGATGCTAACTAGGCGCCACACTAGACATGGCTCTTCTAGTCACTACCACGTCACCCTCTCCTTTTTAAGAAAATAATAATAACCCACGTCACATGTCTTTTTCATTGTTCATATAACTTTTTTTGTCATATGTATATATACAGTCACATATCCCAGTGTATACGTTATAAATATAATACGTAATTCACATGTGATTTTTTCTTTAGCAAATCAAAATTAAAAGTGTAGATAGAATTTCTATTCGTTGATCGTCGGTTTAATATTTATGCAAAAGATCCGTATATCATTTAAAACTGGACATGAGGAGGACCTTGAGGCTTGAGGTTGAGCTATAAATTAGTAGTAGCTAATCATGAGGACCTCGAGGCTTGAGGTTGAGGTATAAATTAGTAGCTAAAGCAGTCTATCCACAGCCCTCATGACTTAAAAAAACAAGTAGTATAACATAAAAAAAAAAAATTTAGTTTGGTCGAAAGTTTTATTTGGTTGGTGTAAATCCTTTGTTTTCGGATTAAATCTATCTTCTAGTTGTTTGTTTGTAATTTGATATGTTCTACGGTTTCTTTTTTTGGGCTTATGTTTTCGAAGAAATCTCGTTTTTCGCTGGTTTGTTTTATCGGATTTGTTTCCGTTCTTGTTTTCGGACAGATTTCAATTTATTCCGACTTAGTTTTTGTATAAGTTAAAGTTTTAATTTCAATAAAATCAACAGTTGAAAAAAAAAAACATAAAAAAGTATTATATGAAAACGAGCTATAAATGCGCAAAATCTCTAAATACCCCCATCTTCCAACATAGAAATTTAAATATTCAAATTGCTGATTATGCAGATCTCAGTCCTATAAAATAACAAAAACCAAAGCCTTGTAACATTATCCACATGACTTTTGTTGTATGGATTACGGGTCAAATTTCGTCTAACGTAAACCAACTAACCTAATCCATAGAATGGATTTTAATTAATTCGCTAGAAATTAAACAAAAAAATGGTTAGTTTATTAGTATAAAATTGTGAAAAGAGCATGGACTTTGTCACTCTTGTCTCGATAGGGAATAGGATAATCCAAAACTCCGAAACAAACGCAGGTGCAACATTTGACCAGACAGCAGAGATATGACACGTGGCGCACAGTGGGACACACTGATGGGTTTGGCAAATGACAGACCCACCGATCCACTCAGAAGGTCTCACATTCGTGGCTCGTGGGTTGCGATGTCATGTCCCTAAATAATACTAGTAAGGAATAATTGAAGATATTGACGAAAAAAAACCTCTGAGCAATTTGAATATCGATCGTACGTTATTACAAGTGTTCGATCGATGTGTTATTTTGGTCCCATTACTACTACCTTAAGCAGGTGTAATAGCTAATTTTGGGTCACTGTTACTGCAAATTAATTGCAACTCCGTGGAAATTTTAGAAAAAATAGAAATAAAGTAGGTTCCAAAACCATTACTCCACCACACATACTCAAAGTATATGCACAATAATAATCAGACATTACTATATAATAATATTCTAAAACAATATGCACCAGTTGAAAAACAAATGTATCATGCATGTTTGTAGATATTTACTAAGATTGTTTTGATTGTGTCAAATAGTTCTAATGGTTGCGAATTGCGATCTATATATATATATTTTTTTTGTCATGCCTTTTAGTTTTCATTCATTCAGCCTGCTCAGCAGATTTGGATACTTGTAATAATTAGTCAGAATAATAATAATTATAAGAGAGGTTTGTAATAGTACTTGTAAGAGAGGTTTCAAAAATAATAATAATAGTAATAAGAATTATAAATTCCATGTTAACAGAAACTCATTGGACAGTAGAAGATAGGATCAATAAAGTGTGCATATGCATGTATGAATGTTAGTTGGTAAGTTATAAGTTTGGTGGGTTTCTTGAAAGTTACTCCTTTGACCCTTTTCTTTAATTTATGGTTTACCTTCTTTCCAATTTTGTTTCTCATATTTCCATTTACTTTTAACTCCAGCCTTTCGGCAAGGATAAAAAGAGCATATATTTTTGTAAATAAGAACTAAAAAACAAGGTTGACAAAAGAAATCTAAAAAAAAATTAACTAATATAAACTATTTTTTCACTCATATAAATGAATGTACGAGGTATGGAGATCCCATCCATCCGAATGTATCATATTGATTGATTTTTAGAAAAACGAAACAACATGCATAAGGAAGATGCTGTGCTTGAATTAAAACTAAAACCAAGTTAAATCAAATTGAGAAAAAAAAATTAACATGTTGAATCAAACAAGATTTCTCTTTAATTCGATTCAAATATTTGTTGGATCCATTTATTTGAGAGAGTGAAAAGAATTTGTTGATAAGTTTTTCATGTGCAAAAGCAAAGTGGGATATAATGATTTCCACTTTGTCGGCCAATTTGTGTTTGCGTAACGTGGCCATGAGGAGTGAATAAGTGAGAGCTCTCTCTTCCTCTCGCCTATATAAGGAACTCATTCCTCTCATTCTACACTCACCCCAAAACCATCAAACACTCTCTAACTCACCAAATAATCTTCCTTCGATTCCCCTCTTAGTTCTAAGTAAGTCTCGCATACGTTTTCTTTCGTTTACGGTTCAAAGTCTCGAGAGTTTAACGTAGTGTTTCTTAGAGTTCGTAGATTCCGTTTTCGAGTGTTGCGAAACGGTCTCGACGTATCGGTTGTATCTTGGGATTCAAAAATCATATATATCCGTCTCACTACGGGCGATTTATTGAGTTACGGAAAGAGATTTTTCTCGCCTCCGATATACGGATTTCTTCTCAAAGATCCGTTTTTTGTTTTCTCGTCTTTTCTCTTTTTCTTACCTGTTCTTTTATCGATTTTATTACCATTAAAATCTTTTCCGGTTTTGCGGTTCATACAATCGTAACTCAATAAATCCGCTTATAGCAATTCGCTATAATCGGATTAAGTTTTTTGCGGTAATTTTGAAAAAAAAAAAAACGGTTTTTTAGTTTTAAAGGAAAACGGATTTGTGATCGCACTTCTGCGTATCCGAGAATCGTTTGAAAAAAAAAAAAAAAAAAAAATCGGTTTTGCGAACGCTTATTTAGCGATTCCGCGAAACATTTTTTTTTTTAGTAAAAAAAAAAAAAGGTATCCGTTTCTACGAACGCTTCTAAGCGAGTTTGTAAACGCTTTAGCCGATTATAAAGTTTCAGCGAACGCTTCAAAGCGAGTTTGCTAAACATTAATTATCGATCTAAGATTGTTAACTAGATCTGCTATTTTCGATTTATTCTTGATAAATCTTTTATTGAACTTTGGTTCAGATCGAGTGGTTACTAAACATTTGTTTACTTGTGAACAGATGGCTACATGTACCTCAAACGTATTCGATCAAACACCGAATGTGTTTGGACCAATGGGTGCAAATGATGTCGATGAGCCGACACGCCGAATCCTGTTGGTGATGGTCTTGCAACGGCTACGACACCCAATGTTGTCCACCCCATGATTCCGTCAATCCCTGCTACTGCGAGTCATGGACTCATGCCGGATCATTTTGACGGAAAAGGTTTCAAAACATGGCAACTGAAGATGCATTTCTTCTTGACGAACATGAAGTTCGATAAGTTTCTGAAGGAGGACGCACCAGTTCTTCCAGAAGGAAACACATGTGCCTACACTCTCGCAAGTGTCGAAGCCTTGATCCATGGGGATTTTGTATGCAGAGGTTGGATCTTAGGATGCCTCAATCACCAGCTGTACCTTGTTTACAGTATGGAAAAATCCTCCAAATCATTATGGATGGCTTTGGAGAAGAAGTACAAATCAGAAGACGCTGAATGTCAGAAATATGCGGTTGCAAAATTTCTTGACTTCAAAATGGTGGATTCCAAACCGATCATGGATCAGGTGGAAGCACTCCAATTAATTTGTCATGACATAGCTGCTGAGGGAATGTCAATTTGTGAGATCTTCACCGTGAATAGCTTCATTGAGAAGTTACCTCCGAGTTGGGTGGATTTCAAGAACTACCTCAAGCACAAACGAAAGGCGATGACTCTCGAAGAAGTCATCACCAGGCTGCAAATGGAAAGCAGAAACCGCCAGACAAACGGTCTACAATTCCAGGAGCACAACGTCAATGTGGCAACCCACAAGGGAAAGTACAAGGGTGGGGCTGTGAACAAGGCATCTCCTTTCAAACCAAGGTCTTCCGCGAACTTCAAAAAGCGCAACAACGCTGAAACGAAGTTCAAAGGGAAATGCCACAATTGTAACAAGATTGGTCACAAAAGTGATGTTTGTCGCAGCAAGCCCAAAGACAACGGGAAAGCTCAAGCCAATTTTACAGAAGAAGACATGTGCGCTGTGGTCTCGGAAGTCAACATGGTGGAAGACAACCCGAAAGAGTGGTGGTACGACACTGGTGCAACAACCCACATTTGCGCTGGACGTGCAATGTTCAGCACCTACCAGAAAAGTACATCGACCGAACAACTATTCATGGGGAATTCTGCATTCTCTAAGATACATGGTCGTGGAAAGACGCTTCTAGCTCTAAGAATTTTGTTGCTAATAATGTTGCTTCTGTTTCAAATGTTGCTGAATCTGTTTCTAAGATTTCACTCAATGAGAAAAATCCCGTTGCTTACTTGCTTGAGTCATTTAATATTTGGCATGAAGGATTAGGACATGTGAATTACAAATCTATACAAAAATTAATGAACATGAACCTAATCCCGAAATGTAAAACAAGCAAATAAAAGTGTGAAGTATGCGTACAGGCCAAACTCACAAAAACGCCATCACCTCAGGTTGAAAGAATCACCGAACCTCTAGGTTTAATACATACAGATTTATGTGATTTAAAATACGCACCAACTAGAGGCGGTAAAAGGTATTTTGTAACGTTCATAGATGATCATACAAAATACTGTTACGTATATTTGTTACGTAGCAAAGATGAAACCTTGGAAAAATTCAAGGAATATAAGCGCGAAGTTGAAAATCAACTAAACAAAACTATTAAAATAGTTAGAAGTGATAGAGGAGGTGAATACGATGGACCGTTTAATGCCTTTTGTCAAGAACATGGGATTATCCATCAAACCACTGCCCCTTACTCACCGGAGTCTAACGGAGTTGCGGAAAGAAAAAATCGAACTCTTAAAGAAATGATGAATGCGATGTTGCAGGAATCTGGGTTAGCTCAGGACATGTGGGGGGGGAAGCATTGCTTACCACAAATTATATCCTCAATAAAATACCACACAAAGTCACGGGAAAAAATTCTTACGAACTTTGGAAAGGTACTCCGCCGTCGTATAAATACTTAAAAGTGTGGGGGTGTCTAGCAAAAGTTGCAGTCCCACCTCCGAAAAAGGTCACAATCGGACCAAAAACGGTGGATTGTATTTTCATTGGATATGCACACAACAGTAGTGCTTATCGATTTCTGGTTCATCAATCAGATGTACCGGATATTCACATAAATACAACCATGGAATCAAGAAACGCGTCTTTCTTTTAACACGTTTTTCCATGCAAGGTTAAACAAAACCCAAAACGAACTCGTGAAGAAATAAAAGCAATCACCTCCGTAAACGAGGTAAGTACTTCGGGCACATCGTTTGCTACCTAGACGTAGCAAAAGGGCTCGTAAGGAAAAATCTTACGGTGATGATTTCTTAATGGTCTTTCTTACAGAGAATGAACCAAGAACTTTCGCTGAAGCCATGTCCACACCAGACGCACCTTCATGGAAGGAAGCCGTTAATAACGAGTTCGACTCTATTATGCAAAATCATACATATGAGATAACAGACCTACCACAAGGGTTTAAACCATTAGGGTGTAAATGGATTTTCAAAACAAATTTGAAAACCGATGGCTCTATAGACAAATACAAGGCTTGGCTTGTAGTGCAAGGATTCCGGCAAAAAGAAGGCTTGAATTTCTTTGACACATATTCTCCGGTAACGAGAATAACCTCTATAAGAACGCTAACAAGCATTGCTGCTTTAAGAGGCCTAGAAATCCATCAAATGGATGTTAAAACTGCTTTTCTTAACGGAGATTTAGAAGAAGAGATTTATATGAAACAACCAGAAGGTTTTGTCGTCCCAGGACAAGAACATAAAGTATGTCGTCTTGTGAAGTCGTTATATGGACTTAAACAAGCTCCGAAACAATGGCACGAAAAATTTGACAACGTAATGATGTCAAACGGTTTCAACATCAATGAATGTGATAAGTGCATTTACATAAAGTGTACTCCACAAGGGTACATTTTATTATGTTTGTACGTGGATGACATGCTTATTCTAGGAAGTACAAAAGATCTAATCAATCAAACTAAACAACTGCTAAAAAGCAAGTTTGATATGAAAGATATGGGACTCGCAGATGTAATTCTAGGGATCCAAATCACTAGAAATTCTGACGGAATTATCCTGTCTCAAACTCATTATGCTGAAAAGATACTTGAGAGGTTTAAAAAAATACTCATACGGGACAGCGAAAACTCCAGTAGATTCTCAACTTCACCTTCAAAAGAATTCGGGTGAAGCTGTGTCACAGCTGGAATATGCAAGAGTGATCGGAAGTCTGATGTACTTGACAAATTGTATTAGACCCGATCTAGCGCATGCAGTAAATGTACTAAGCCGCTACACAAGCAATCCAGGACATAAACATTGGAAAGCTATAACTAGAGTATTAAATTACATACGTTATACCAAAAATTATGGTCTTCACTACGGTAAATAACCCGCAGTTTTAGAAGGATACAGTGATGCAAACTGGATTTCCGATTCTAAGAACTCAAAATCCACGAGTGGATATGTCTTTACGCTTAGAGGTGGAGCGGTGTCCTGGAAATCTTCCAAACAAACTTTGTTAGCCAGATCAACCATGGAATCTGAGTTTATAGCGCTAGATAAAGCCGCAGAGGAAGCAGAGTGGCTTCAAAAAATTTTGGAAGACATTCCTATGTGGGAGAAACCAGTGCCAGCATTACGTGTACACTGCGATAGTCAATCGGCTATAGCTCGGGCACTGAATAATCTCTACAATGGCAAATCTCGTCATATTAGGAGACGACATAAAACCATTAGACATTTGATCTCAAGTGGTGTAATCACGATTGATTATATCAAATCGGCTGACAACCTAGCGGATCCATTTACAAAAGGTTTGTCACGAGATCAAGTTGAAAAATCATCAAGAGGAATGGGTTTAAAGCCTATGAATTAAGACGCAGTTTGATGGAAACCCTACCTATGTGACTGGAGATCCCAAGATCTAGGTTCAAAGGGAAAACTAAATCAAACGAAATCTGTAAAAAGTACTGTGAGACTTGTATCTCTACCTAGTTCTAAAGATGATAAACAGTACTATAAACCTGTACGGGATAAGGTTAAGCGTTAGCTTCTAATGATTCCAGAACTTTGTAATAGTGGAGTATGACAGGATACTTTTGAAAAGTTTTTGGACGATCACCTAGTGAGTGTGAAATACGGCCGTTTCTAGGAGAATAAAGTGAGGCTATATTCTCCAAGTTCACTCACGAATAACCAAGCAAGTTCAAGGCCAAAATGAACACAATAGAGAACTCAGTTCTACGAGAAATGAAGCTGTATTATAGCTGTTGTCTCGGTTTACATCAAAATCCGGGTGGTTCAAGACATCAAGTTCACCTCCTGGCCAAGTAAACCCGACAGATATAAATATAAGTAGTTCAAAGCTGAAAAATGCTACTAGCTCAAACACAGTGGATTTTCGTTTAAACTCTCGAAAAGTCCGTCTGTCTGTCTAGACAAAGGAGTAGTAGAGTCAGTCGAGTCGTCATTTGTTTAGAGTAATTTCTTTTCATGTGGGGGATTGTTGGATCCATTTATTTGAGAGAGTGAAAAGAATTTGTTGATAAGTTTTCCATGTGCAAAAGCAAAGTGGGATATAATGATTTCCACTTTGTCGGCCAATTTGTGTTTGCGTAACGTGGCCATAAGGAGTGAATAAGTGAGAGCTCTCTCTTCCTCTCGCCTATATAAGGATCTCATTCCTCTCATTCTACACTCACCCCAAAACCATCAAACACTCTCTAACTCACCAAATAATCTTCCTTCGATTCCCCTCTTAGTTCTAAGTAAGTCTCGCATACGTTTTCTTTCGTTTACGGTTCAAAGTCTCGAGAGTTTAACGTAGTGTTTCTTAGAGTTCGTAGATTCCGTTTTCGAGTGTTGCGAAACGGTCTCGACGTATCGGTTGTATCTTGGGATTCAAAAATCGTATATATCCGTCTCACTACGGGCGATTTATTGAGTTACGGAAAGAGATTTTTCTCGCCTCCGATATACGGATTTCTTCTCAAAGATCCGTTTTTTGTTTTCTCGTCTTTTCTCTTTTCCTTACCTGTTTTTTTATCGATTTTATTACCATTAAAATCTTTTCCGATTTTGCGGTTCATACAATATTTTCATAAACTACAAGTTTAAAAATTCAAAATATTTATTCAATACTGAACTAAAAGTCAAATCGCTCATTTTTAAGAGATTAGTTATAAGTTATATATATAATTTGATTGATATTTTATAGTTTAGCGGTTTGTATTACTAATACCGTTGTGTTATAATTCAGATTTTTATTTGATAATATTCATGTATGAATTGTATACTGAAAAAGAAGAAACAAAATATTTTGGTTCAATGATGATAGATTGATTTTGGATTTGGTAATTTCATTTGTTTATTAAAACAATTAGTATACCGTCGAGTAAAGATACGGTAACTACGTCATTATACGAAAGTTCAAAAAAAAAAAAAAACTACATCATTATACGATTCGAGTGATCATGGTCATGAGTGATTAACCAATGCGAGAGGATTCACTTTCAGAATGACTGATATTTGATGTTAAAGTCCTCCATGCGTTAAAGATCCGGTGACCAATAATTTTGTAATCTGATTTCTTGATTGTAGTAGTCTAGTTTTAAATTTAGTTATATTTGAATTGGGATATCAATTAGTTATTATTACTTATTACATACAATAAAGGGGTTCCTGGTTTGGGCCAAACGGAAAACGTAAGAATGCGAACAAAGTCGTTGAAAATTCCCACGTTTAGACGGACAAGATCAAACCGGTGGGTCCGGTGCGACCAATGCTGGATCTCCAACGCATGTGATCACAAAAATCTTGCTGCAGTAAGAAAAATACTACTTCTTACAGTTAACGAAAAAATAAAGATAAAAATTAGTGATTAGCGGGAGAAGAAAATAGTGATTAGTTAATACCGTTATAGTGGTCCATCTGTTTGGTCACAGTGGTAAAGACAGGTCAATAACTCATGTCCCCAAAATCTTTCAAGATCTTACACCCAATAGGCGAAACAGAGCACATAAAAATCAATCAATCAGTGTTATTCTCATTGATCTAAGTCATCTAATTATGTGTATTAACTAACATTTTTTAAAAAGATTATACAAATGTTTAATCTACTTATATAATTTAATTGCATATTTATTGTTTTAGGGATTTTGGAAGTAAATATTCAAATTTATTGGTACAACTACACTTGAAAGGGATGATTTACACCTTAAATATAGAAAACAAATCACATGAAGGGTAAGAAACTAATCACATGTAGGGTTGAAAACAAATCACATGTAGGGTAAGAAACGTTTTTTGATTTTTGTGTTTATTAATGAAAGTTCTAGTTTCACATATGTCTACGAATTTGCCACAAATGATTTCATATATAATTTATTTTAAAAAAGCACACTTATTTTTATGTTCAAAAAATTAATGATTAATGATTTTAATTTAAAAAAAGAAAAGAAATTAATGATTCACAGGATCGATTGACATTTGGTACGAAACTAATATTATATGTTGTAGTTTTATATCTAAATGAATTAAGAATTTCGGTTCGGACTCGCTTAATAATAATAAAAAAATTAATGATTGTTTGTAAAAAATAATGTTATAAAAATGAAATAACTGGAGGTTAGATTCTCGTTTGTGGTTCTTTGTTTATGTTAATCGTCGTATTTGCTTTCACTTTTTCGCGGTTTTCTCCAATTTGGCAGCGTCTTCTGAGCTTTTAGTTCTGTGGCTTTTGCTCTTCTCCGCGTTTTCTTTTGTTGCGAATGTATTTTTCTTTTTCTGCTTTTAGTGATAGTTTGTTTCATGTATTTCACAATGTTTTTCAAAATGTATGTCACAGTGTATCCTACCATGTATTTTATGTTGGTAATAAATTTTAGATGAAAAAAAAAAATGAAATAACTGTGGAATATTTTGTCGTATCCAAAAATATACAGAGACAATCCCGTATATTTATAAAAAACAGATACGTATTTCTATATTTTTTTGTTTGAACTTATTAAAAATAAAAGGAATTTAGGTGGAGGGTTTACATTGGGGTTTTTGCTATTTGCTACTGTTTGTCTCTTCTTTATAAAACGGCTTCCGTCGTCAATGGCGTGAGCCTAAACCCTCCTCTTCTCTCCTTTCCATTTATTTCTCTCTCTCTCTCTCTTTATCTCCTCTTCACTCTTTCTCCATCGTTTTCACGCTTTTCTCGCCGTCCTTTATCCTTATCCGATAGACCCATAAAAACATATAATAAAAACAAACACTTTCTTTCTTCTATTGAAGAGATCGAAAAACCCAGAGCCGCCGGTTACGCTCAGGTCTCTCTTTCACTCCTTATCTCTCTCTGGTCTCTGAGTTTCTGCTTATTGGGGTTTAACACAGAAGAAAATGCAAGAGCTTTTGCCCCAAATCCGATTCCTTTTCGAATACTGATTGTGAACCAATAAATTGTTTCATTTTGTTCGTTCTCTGCGATTGAGTTGTTTGTTTGGATGAATGAGATGTTAAATTAAGAAATAAAAAACCCAAATTATCTCTTAAGCATTTCAAAAAGCTTCGCGCTTTCATAGTTTCTGTTACTCTCCTGTAACCACTTGCTTCTGCTTCTACATTGTTCACTATGAAACAGATAACTTTCTCCTCGACTGATTTGGTTTTTCGTTTTGGGTTGGTGATTTCTGTGCAGGATTATTAGTTGATTTTTGACTCGATTTAAAAAAAAAAATACAGAAGGAAGAAGATGAAGTACGTGCTTGTAACGGGAGGTGTTGTGAGTGGATTAGGGAAAGGAGTAACAGCAAGTAGTATCGGTGTTCTCCTTAAAGCTTGTGGTCTTCGAGTTACTTCAATCAAAATCGGTAATTTTTTTCTACTTTTTCTTCTTTGTTACGACTCTTTCTCTTGTCTCTCTGCTTGAAGTCAAATGATGTTTTGCTTACGTGGAGCACTCAAATCTCCAGATCCTTATCTAAACACCGATGCTGGAACCATGTCACCATTTGAGCACGGTGAAGTGTTTGTCTTGGACGATGGTGGTGAGGTAAATAAAAATGACTTCTTTTAAAATATAAAACATTATAAATTTGTAAAAGACTTCAACTTTTAAGAACTTTTGAATCTTTTTTCCTTTGATGTGATTTGGGGAAGTAAAGGTGGATCTTGATCTTGGTAACTACGAGAGGTTCTTAGATATCAAATTAACCAGAGACAATAACATCACCACAGGGAAAATTTACCAGGTTTAAGATCTAGATCTCAACTAATTTGAAGTTGATTGATGATGATGAGTTAGGTTTACTAATTTCTTCTTGTCTTTGTCACAACAGCATGTAATTGCTAAAGAAAGGAAAGGAGATTATTTGGGAAAGACTGTTCAGGTAATAATTAAGCTTCCCACCTATTATTCTCTTTCCTCATTTCATGTCCTGGTGTTGGTTTCTTGTGGCACTTTAAAAACCTGTTTTGGTTTTGTAATGATCTAAGGTTGTTCCTCATGTCACTGATGCAATTCAAGACTGGATCGAGAGAGTTGCTGCTATTCCTGTTGATGGAAAGGAGGGTCCTGCTGATGTTTGCGTTATCGAATTAGGAGGAACTATAGGTTATACAAAAAAAACAACAGATTGCTTTTATTTTCATTTTTGGTTCTCATCTTTTGCTAAAAGAGATTCTTGATGTTTGCAGGTGATATCGAATCCGCGCCTTTTATCGAGGCGCTTGGCCAATTCTCCTACCGTGTAGGTAAGAATCATTTCCCTTCATTATACCGTTTTGAATCCAAAAGCAAAGGAAAATATGTTTAGGAAGTTTTATGGATATGATGAAATTAACTACTGCAATCTTTTGGTTGGTGGTTGAGTTTAGGCCCAGGGAATTTCTGTCTGGTCCACGTCAGCCTCGTGCCTGTGCTTAATGTTGTTGGTGAACAGGTAGATAAATTTTCCTGAAATGAAGCAGCCATGATGTGACAGCATTTGACTATGTATGTCTAAATAAACTTCATTTGTGATCTTTCAGAAAACTAAACCGACACAGCATAGTGTCAGGGGGCTACGAGGCTTGGGTTTGATACCGGATATCTTAGCTTGTCGGAGCACAAAGGTTTGGCTTTGCTTGCGTCTCCATCTTTGACTCTAAACCTGTTTTATCTGGAATTTACAATCTCTTGGTGTGTTGTTATCTTCTTGATATGATTTAATAAGCCTCAAAACTTTTTTCTTCATTCAGGCACTTGAAGAGAATGTGAAAGAAAAACTAGCTCAATTTTGCCATGTCCCGGTAAAAGATGCTGCCTTTTGCCCCTCGTTGTTATGTTATTCACTTTTAAATCTCGGTTATTTTACTAGTTTAAGGTTCTTGTTTTCAGCTGGAGTATATCTTCACTCTCTATGATGTTCCCAACATTTGGCACATTCCTCTGTTGCTTAAGGTACCTTTCTCTGAATCTAGTTATACTTGTGGTCACTACTCCAGTTATTATAAATCATCAAGAAAACAATGCTCAATGTGCATACTCCTTCGAACAGGATCAGAAGGCTCACCTAGCAATCTCGAAAGTTCTCAATCTTGCTAGGTATGTATTATATATCTTGTTTTATCCTTTCGTTTTCTTGGATTTACGACTCAAATGGATTGGAAGTGATCTCTGTTATTTCTGAAACAGTGTTGTTAAAGAACCTTCGCTAGAGGAATGGACTTCAAGAGTCGAATTATGCGACAACTTACATGTGCCGGTAGGTCTCAGCTTTCATCAACTCCTTATAAACCGTAATCTCAATGTCTCTCTCTCTTAACGCACCAAAATCAAATTTACAGGTGAGAATCGCTGTTGTGGGGAAATATACAGGACTCTCTGATGCATATCTCTCTGTCTTGAAGGTAGAACTTACACACACCACCTCATAGGATAGCGTCAGGATTAGATTCTTTGACTCGGTTCTCACATTTTTGATAACTTATACAGGCTCTCTTACATGCTTCTGTCGCTTGTCGCAAAAAGCTAGTAGTTGATTGGGTTCCAGCTTGTGATCTCGAAAAGGAAACTGAGAAACAGGTCCGTGAATGTTAATTTACACATGTATGTCTTTACTTGTTCACAAGTACTAAACTAGAATCTTGTGTTTTTCTTTGTTTCCCCCTGTTTAAGCAGAATCCAGATGCGTATAAAGCTGCTTGGAAGTTGCTGAAGGTTTGAAATGTTTTGCCATTTTTATACAACTTTCAATCATCAAGAGGCCTTTGTGTTTTTCGGCTCATCTCTGTTTAATGTTTATCTTCAGGGTGTAGATGGGATTCTTGTACCTGGAGGTTTTGGTGATAGGGGAGTGGAAGGAAAGATTCTTGCTGCGAAATATGCACGCGAAAACAAGATCCCTTTCCTCGGTATTTGTCTCGGGATGCAAGTCGCTGTCATCGAGTTTGCGAGATCAGTTCTCTGCTTGCAAGACGCAAACAGCACAGAATTCAAACCTGATACTAAACATCCATGCATCGTATTCATGCCCGAGGTTCTTAGATTCTCCCTCTCTTTACATGAGATGTAGCTTCGTTACTGTCTCTTTAGATCTCAATTTGGTTTTCTTGCTCGGTGGGTTTAGGGTTCAAGAACTCATATGGGAGGCACTATGCGACTAGGATCAAGAAAATCCATCTTCAATGTCAAAGACAGCAAATCCGCAAAACTGTAAGAACCATTGTTCTATATACAGTTAACTCCGTTGGTTCTTTGGAATGCTATAGATTCCCTTTTTAGCTCGATGATTCTCTGTCTACTCGGTTTTTACAGCTACGGTAACAAAAGCTTTGTCGATGAGAGGCATCGCCATAGATACGAGGTATAGATTTGTATACAGATTCTTGAATATCCGCCAGTTAAAACGAAAGAAAATCTTGATATAGATATAAACAATTTCTTGCAGGTGAATCCTGATATGGTTGAACGGCTAGAGAAGGCCGGTCTCTCTTTCGCTGCAAAAGATGAAACTGGCAAACGCATGGAGGTCTGTTTTTTGATCTTTTTCAAACTATTTGTCTCTAATTCAAATCAATTTCCTGCAAATGAACTAATCTTAATTAATATCAAAAATCTGCAGATTGTTGAGCTACCAAACCATCCTTTCTTCATCGGGGCTCAATTCCATCCAGAGTACAAATCCAGACCCGGGAAAGCTTCTCCTCTGTTCGTAGGTCCGAACCCATTTCGCCATCAGTCAAAAAGATCCAAACTTTTTAACATCTCTCTGTTCTTTTGAATCAACACAAGTCTTCTAAGCCAAATCGTTTTGCACATTCTTTCTTTCTTTCTTATTTTGTTGCAGGACTCATTGCAGCGTCGTGTGGTGAGCTAGACACAGTCTTGAACCCAGCCTCAGCTCATCAGCATCTGATTAGTAACGGTCCGAAGAACGTTTTCGTCAATGGAGCCTCCAAGAAATCTCCTAATGGCTTGGCTGATGTAAGATATAATAACGGATACTGCAACGGCCTCTACACTAGATAGCTGCAGCCAGCTGCAGACGCTTCCTTTTTCTCTATCTCTCTCTCTCTCTCCATTAGAATTGCTTAATTTTCGATTTTGTTTGGAGTTTGGTTTGCCTTTTTCTTTTTCTTTTTTATTAAAAACTTAGGATCTTTCCCTCTGTACATACGATTCAAGCTTTTGTTCGGTTTTTAGACTCTTTTTTTAACAGAATCTATGTTCTGGAAAGACTCTAGAAACGTCTGAAAATCGCGGTTGATTTACCCTGGTTTGTTGTTTTTTTCTCCATCAAAAGGGATGTCATATGATCGTATGTACCGTTGGAACATTTTGTAATCTCGGTTTGGTCTGAATGTGAAAGAAGCATCTGATGAATAAAACTCAAAACAAAAAAGACTTTGTTCTTCTTTCTAATTCAAACTAAACTTTGAAGTATGAAGAGAGTTATTAGAGCATTTTTATGGGGAATATTTCAATGGATTTTTTTTTATATTAAGAAAAATAAGAAAAATAAAAAAAAGGAAATGAGAGAATGAAAATCGATTTCGATTTGAAAAACTTTGAAAATCCACACCTTATGACACGTTTTCAAATTTTATTATAACTTACAATTAAAATACATATATATTTTTTTCAATATTATATTAATAAAAGATTCGAAAGAGTATCTCACCAATGAAAATATTCTTATTACTGTGTGTATAATGCGCAGTTGGATGTGTTTCAATCAAAATGTACTTTTTTTTTCCATTGCGGGAAGGTGGAGTTGAACTTTCGTGTTCATTTTTTATGACGAGTTTGTATATATAAAAAATTCGCAAAAATTCATGGAAAATTCACGAAAATTAGATAAGACAATTTTACCCAAATTAATGTATGTAAATTAAGTTCAAACTTTATTATAATTTACAATTTGTTAATACAATTTAACTGTATTAAATTTTTAATATTATATTAATAAGAGATTCGAAAGAGTATCTTACCGATGAAGATGTTTTTATTACCTTGTGTATAATGCGCGGTTGGATGTGTTTCGATCAAAAGGTATCTCATTTTTTTCCATTGCGGGAAGGTGGAGTCAAACGACCGTGTTCATTTTTTATGATAAGTTTGTACTTACGGAAAATTCGCAAAAATTCATGGAAAATTCGCAAAATAGATAAAAAAATTCTCCAAATTAATGTATGTAAATTAAGTTTAAATTTTATTATAAATTACAATTTGTTAATATAATTAAACTATATAAGAAATTTTAATATTATATTAATAAGAGATTCAAAAGAGTATCTCATCGATAAAAATGCTCTTATTACCATGTGTATAATGCGCGGTTGGATATGTTTCGATCAAAAAGTACCTCATTTTTTTTTCCATCGCGGGAAGATCGAATAGAACTACCGTGTTCATTTTTTTATGATAAGTTTGTATATATGGAAAATCCGCGAAAAATTCATGGAAAATTCGCGAAAATAGATAAGAATTTCTCTAAATTAATGTATGTAAATTAAGTTCCTATAAATGAAGAGTTGCTTGAAAACGTACGTTCGTGACTATTGGTGGTTAATAAAAAGACAAACGAAGACTCTTTGCTTTAACTCATAATCTCTCTTCATATCAAAACTCTATTCTCATCTTCAAGGTAAAAAAAAAAAAAATCCTTTGATCTTCCCTTCAAGGTTTCAAAGTTCTTGAATCTCTTTATCTTTAACTCTTTTTTGGTTTGTGTGTTTTCAGTAGCTATGCAGAACCAAGAAAACAGACAAGGAATAATCAATTTTGCTGAGCTTGAAACAGGAGGAAGAAGAGTCGAATGTCCACGATGTCACGCTCCATTCAAACCTCATCTCGGTATATAAATCAAATTCTGTTTTAATTTTTCTCTCTTTCGTTTATAATAATGTTTTTTGATTTTTTTTCGAGATATTAAGATAATTGATTTGTTTATTACAGGAAATTTGATTACAGCCAGGTTTCAATGTGAAAACTGCAAAGGTAACTTATCTTTTAGAAGCATCACAGGAAGACAAGTGAGATGTCCTTGTTGTAGTTACTCGCGTCCTATGCCAAGTCTTAGAGCTCTGGTATGTGGTGGATGTGATGCGACGGTCATATATCAAAAAGATGATCGAGCTGTGAAATGTTTTCTCTGCAAACACATCACAAATCCACCTGTAAAGTCTCTGTTTTTCTCTTATCATTTTGTAAGATGAAAAACGTTTTTTGCAATTTCTTCAAAATCTTAATGTGACTCTTTTTGGTTCAGGAATTGAATTATGTGAATCCTCAAGTGAACCGGGTTGTTCCTCCTCAAATTAACCGGGTTATTCCTCCTCAAGTGAACCGGGTTGTTCCTCCTCAAGTTAACCGGATTTTTCCTCCTCAAGTGAACCGGGTTGTTCCTTCTCATGTAAACCGGGTTATTCCTCCTCAAGTTAACCGGAATGCTCCTCCTCAAGTGAACCGGATTATTCCTCCTCAAGTTAACCGGATGAATCGTACAGCAACCGCAGAAACTGACTCGACTGCGAGTTCTTCTTCTGCTGTGAGTAATGTTATCTCACTCTCTCTTTTTCTTACAATGTACGAGGATCTTGCTTTAGAATAATAATAATATATTTAACGCTTTTATCCTTTTTGCTGCAAAAGCCTGAGAAGCTCACACACCACTGTAGCTGATTCAGTTACTCAATTTGTAATCACCTAGCTTTACTTTATTTTTGTGGAAATTTCGATATAATAAGATAGATTATGTAGAAAGTTTATTTGTTTTTTTAGGTGATCCGTTTCACCCGAAATAAAGAAAAGTTTCATTTTTTTTAATACATTGTGCTTTTTTGTGTATGTGTGGTCAGGTGAGAAGTGTTGCTCTTGGAATTGGAACAATCAAGAGAGAAGTAGAAGAAGACAAGACAGAAGCAAAAAGCAAGAAGATTCGTCTCTGACTCATTGATTGATCAAAAGTACTATGTACTTGCACAATTTATCTTCTCTTTCTCTCTGCAAATTTGCTTTTTTTTTTTTTTTTTTTTGGTTTTCCTCATTGTTTCTTTCCCGGTCTATTTATATTTTGCAGTATTTTAGTGATCTTCTGTAGTCAAACTTATGATTTTATCCAATTTTGATATTTTACCATTTTACATGTTTGTACTTTTCTGATCTATTTCAAAGTAGTAGTTTAGAAAAAGAAGAAATATTAAATTATGGGGGTTGAAACTTGAAAGTGAGATTTCACCTGAAAACGACGGCGTTTTTAGTTATAAAAAAACGGAAACGGTCAAACACTTTACTTTTCCGACGCGGAGAGAAGAAAGAAAACATAAACCCAAAGAAGACGACGAGGACGAGGACGAGGACGAGGACGATGACGAGGAAGAAGAAAAGAATGGCACAGAACCGTAAATAGGTAGAAAAGTTGAGGGTAATCTAGTAAACATACATCAAGATTAAATCGTACGGTACCGTGTTGGCTTTTGTGATTCTTCCGCTGATCCGTTAAAAACTGTGTGTGAGCGTTTTCTTTGGGCGGGTGTTCTCCAGTTTCCTCGTTTTCCCCAGAAACTACTTCAAAATCATTTTCTTGTCTTTCTCTGTCTGATCTCTAACTCATTTTTTTTATTTATTGATTTTTCTTTTTAATTCAATTCTACAATTAATAATTAACCAGTTTATTTTAAAAAATTGGAAATTCGGTAGAAAAAGAAGATTCGTAAAATAAGAGAAAATCGCAAGAATCTCAGCCGTTCGTTTGAGGAGGTTAAACTCATCTCTTTTCGACCTTTCCTTTTTTTTTTTGTAACTAGTTAATTAAAAAATTAAAATATTATTTTGTCTCTTTATTGTATCGGATTTTTTTTTTGTTTTGAGGTGTCTTTTCCTGGTTAAGTTCGGTTTGTTTTTGTTTTTTTTTTCTGTGTTGCTTCGTATTCGTTACTAGGTCAATTAAAATCTCTTTCTTTAATCCTCCCAGATTTGGGTATTTCTGTTTTTAACTGCGAATTCAATTTCTAAGCATTAACTGGGGAAAAAAGGAAAAAACTTTGAAGCTTTCTCGTTTATAACAGGTAAACAAAAATCTGCAAATAAAAAAATCTACAGTTTCTTATGAAATTCTCTCTAAACTCTGTGTTGCTGTGATTGAATTTCAAAATTTCTCGACTTTTGATCTTCTATTGTTGTTGATCCCCTGAATTTTCAATTCGGGTTAGGGCCTTTAACTTCTCTGAATTGATATCGTTTTTAGCCTTTGGATTATTTGTTTTTATAATAAACATCGTTTTCTTATCTTTTAGAGATTTTTTTTTGTTGGTTTCTCAGTTTCGTTGGCTCTCATCGAAGAAACTTAGCTTCCAGAAATTTGCTTTGAGGAGTGATTTTCAATCCATATGGAACAACTCAGTGTTACTCAATCAGAATCTGAGATCAAAGAGGTTAGCTTTTCGATGTTTAATTCGTATCTGAATGATAATTGAATCGATTAATCACGTTAAATCAATGTTTTTTGGTTTATTGTTTATCACTCAAGACCATAAACGTTAAAGAAAAATTAGCTGCGCCTATGATTTGTATTGAGTAAATTTATTTTCGGATCTCGTTTGTTTACTTCATTTGGCAAACACCTAATCATAGATAATAGATCATAGATCTTTTTTTGTCCTTTTTTTTTGTTTAGTTGATGTTGAATTCTAGATTTGTTTTGTACTTTGTTCATCATTCTTGTGTTTGCGTTTCTAACTGTTAATTTGAATTCAACACAAATATAACAATTTGTCATATATGTTTTCTTTTTCCAGGATATGTCTTTGAAGAATCATCCTCCAGACAAGGATAAGGACAAGGACACTAACATGGAACCACCTAATAGTCCACGTCATCGGAAGGTAAGAGGATACATACATATATGTAAATGTAATCTGATGCATTCCAAAAAGCTTAAATCTTTAAACAACTTTGATCTTACATGATGTTCTTGTATATCGTCAAGGTTCTTGCTAGATGGTTACCAGCTGAAGCGCAGAGGCCAATCGTTGATGAAGCTCCGGTTTTCTCACCATCATTAGAGGTACTAATAATAATTGCTTCTTGTTTGAAATTTGAGATTTTTTTTTGGTTTCTTGTTCATGTTTTGAGCTCTTCTTGACTTGGTTTGATTCTTGGGGTTATCAGGAGTTTGAAGATACGCTTGCTTATATAGAAAAGATACGTCCACTAGCAGAGCCATATGGTATTTGTCGAATCATCCCACCACCGACATGGACTCCTCCTTGCCGGCTTAAGGAGAAGAGTATATGGGAGCACACAAAGTTCCCCACCCGGATTCAGAACGTGGACCTGCTTCAGAACCGTGAGCCCATGAAGAAGAAACCCAAGATCAAGAAATGGAAACGGAGAAGAAACTCGAGGATGGGTTCATCTAGGAGACGAGCGGGCTCTTCTCCTTCTGAGCCTGCTTCATCTCCCGAGTCCGAAGAGAAGTTCGGCTTTAACTCTGGTTCGGACTTCACTCTCGACGAGTTTGAGAGATACGCCCTGCGTTTCAAAGACTCGTACTTTGAGAAGAAAGATACGAAATGGACACCGTCTGTGGAGGAAATAGAAGGCGAATACTGGCGGATTGTCGAGCAACCGACAGACGAAGTGGAGGTAACGAAAACAGAACCATTTTTCGCTGGTTGAAACACAAGCTTATCTATAAACAAGCTAAGACCAAATTTCCTCTGTTCTTGCTGTTTCTTGCAGGTATACTATGGAGCTGACTTGGAGAATGGGGTACTTGGAAGCGGGTTTTACAAAAGAGCCGGTAGCGAGAATGATCAGTACACTGTTTCTGGCTGGAACTTGAATAACTTACCGCGTCTTCCTGGCTCTGTACTCTCTTTTGAGGATTGTGATATCTCCGGAGTTTTAGTCCCATGGCTCTATGTGGGAATGTGTTTTTCATCGTTTTGTTGGGTAAGTACACTTTTCACACACTCTTACGATTAAATTTTTGGATTTTCATTCCCATGGTTTGATCTTTTTTGTTTTGTTTTTTTTAGCACGTGGAGGACCATCATCTATATTCACTGAACTATCATCACTTTGGGGAGCCAAAAGTATGGTATGGTGTTCCAGGAAGCAATGCAACCGCTCTCGAGAAGGCGATGAGAAAACATCTTCCTGATTTGTTTGATGAACAGCCTGATCTACTTCATGGCCTGGTTAGTACAATAACATCGACTCTGATTTTATTTAGTAGCGAAAACATCTACTCTGATTTTCTTGTTTTTTTCTTCTTGTTTAGAGACTAACTAATCATTTGGTTTCAGGTTACTCAATTTTCTCCTTCGATTCTAAAAGATGAGGGAGTCGAGGTTTATCGGGTGGTTCAGAATTCAGGGGAGTATGTACTGACATTCCCGAGGGCGTACCATGCTGGATTCAACTGCGGTTTCAACTGCGCGGAAGCGGTTAATGTAGCTCCGGTTGATTGGTTGGCTCATGGACAGAACGCCGTGGAGCTATACAGTAAAGAGACGAGGAAGACTTCTCTCTCTCACGACAAACTTCTTCTNTGTTTCTGGCTGGAACTTGAATAACTTACCGCGTCTTCCTGGCTCTGTACTCTCTTTTGAGGATTGTGATATCTCCGGAGTTTTAGTCCCATGGCTCTATGTGGGAATGTGTTTTTCATCGTTTTGTTGGGTAAGTACACTTTTCACACACTCTTACGATTAAATTTTTGGATTTTCATTCCCATGGTTTGATCTTTTTTGTTTTGTTTTTTTTAGCACGTGGAGGACCATCATCTATATTCACTGAACTATCATCACTTTGGGGAGCCAAAAGTATGGTATGGTGTTCCAGGAAGCAATGCAACCGCTCTCGAGAAGGCGATGAGAAAACATCTTCCTGATTTGTTTGATGAACAGCCTGATCTACTTCATGGCCTGGTTAGTACAATAACATCGACTCTGATTTTATTTAGTAGCGAAAACATCTACTCTGATTTTCTTGTTTTTTTCTTCTTGTTTAGAGACTAACTAATCATTTGGTTTCAGGTTACTCAATTTTCTCCTTCGATTCTAAAAGATGAGGGAGTCGAGGTTTATCGGGTGGTTCAGAATTCAGGGGAGTATGTACTGACATTCCCGAGGGCGTACCATGCTGGATTCAACTGCGGTTTCAACTGCGCGGAAGCGGTTAATGTAGCTCCGGTTGATTGGTTGGCTCATGGACAGAACGCCGTGGAGCTATACAGTAAAGAGACGAGGAAGACTTCTCTCTCTCACGACAAACTTCTTCTCGGAGCAGCTTATGAAGCTGTAAAGGCGCTTTGGGAGCTCTCAGATTCTGTGGGAAATGAAAATACAACAAACTTGAGATGGAAGAGTTTCTGTGGGAAGAACGGAACACTTACCAACGCGATCCAGGTAATGAAAAAGTGGTCACTACTTGAGTTATGATACTGAGTATATGGTTTCTACTTTCTAAATGCTTAATTGGTTCTTTATTTCAAAATGTTTATAGGCTCGGTTACGGATGGAAGAGGAAAGACTTGCAGATCTTGGTAGGGATTCTTCGAGTTTGGTAAAGATGGAGAAGGACTTTGATTCAAACAGCGAAAGGGAATGCTTCTCATGTTTCTACGATTTGCATCTCTCTGCTTCTGGCTGCAAATGCTCTCCCGAGGAATACGCGTGCCTTAAACATTCGGACGATCTTTGTTCATGCGAAGAGGAGGATCGGTTCATCCTTCTCCGTTACACCATGGATGAGTTAAGCTCGTTGGTCAGAGCATTGGAAGGGGAATCAGATGATTTAAAGATATGGGCTTCCAAGGTGTTAGGCATTGAACAGTGTGATGATGATGAACAGACAAAGACTAGCCCAGTTATCAGCGAGGAGAAGAAGCTAAAGAAAGGTTCGTTTGATCTAAACATTGACTTAGAGTTGGACTGTCACGAAGACCTTAAAGAAGAAGCCAGTACCAGTGGCGAGTTAGCCTCTTCAGAGAACTTTGGTGCATTGATCGAGCCTATAAACCTCGGTTTCTTGATTTTTGGAAAGCTTTGGTGCAATAAGCATGCTATATTCCCGAAAGGTACAATCTTTGTAAAACCCTTTTAGCTAAAATTACTGACTTAATCAGGAATTTGCTCAGAGGGTTGATGTTTTTTTGGTTTTGTTACAGGATTCACGAGTCGTGTCAAGTTCTACAACGTGCTTGATCCAACAAGAATGAGTAATTACATCTCCGAGGTTTTGGATGCAGGACTCATGGGCCCATTGTTTAGGGTAAAGCCTTTCTCCACACAACATTTTTTTCCATTCGATGAAAACTGAATCTTGAAATGTAATAACAACACTGGACTTTTTCCTTGACTTGCTCAGGTTACTCTGGAAGAATCTCCAGACGAGAGCTTCTTCAATGTCTCGGCCCAACAATGCTGGGAAATGGTGCTGCAGAGAGTTAAAGATACGTCCACAAATCTTGGTCTTTCTACTTTACCGCGTTTTGAGAGTATCAACGGGCTTCAAATGTTTGGTTTTCTCTCGCCGTCTATAGTTCAGGTAAATTGTTTAATCCTATCATTCATTCGTTCATTTAAAAATCTATCCATGATCTTTAACTCTTTACACAACTTAAACCCCTCTCTATACAGGCCATTGAAGCCCTTGACCCGAACCATAGACTCGTTGAGTACTGGAACCACAAGAACCAAACTTCATCCGAGTCAAAAGATCACTTCATTTCATCAAACTGCTCCGTGAGTTTAACCAAAGGAAAACTTTTCGGAGTAGATTTGATGTGAAAAATGCTCAAGAGCCAACAAGACTGTACCAACTCGGAGACAAAGACAGTGACTACCTTTTAGATAGATAGAAGAAATTTCTTTTGATTCCTTATTCAGAATCTTTTGTTCTTTTTTTTGTTTCCTCCGCAATTTTTCAGTGAAACAAATAACCTAACCTTTAGCGTTAGATGTGTAAACTAGGAACAAAAATGTTCGATTCTTTCGCTAATGCGATCTCTTAATAATACAAAATTTCTTAAAGTTCTTAAAAAACTCCTTGTATTAGAACTTATGTACAAAGTTTCACAGTATCATGAGAAAAGAAACAAAAATTGATTGTCGAAAATCTTGAAAGAAGGGAAACTTGAGAATTATGTACAGAATTTCACAGATTCTTGAAAAAAGGAACTAAAAGTGATAATACTTTCCCGCCCGTTTTTTGTGGAATCTTGACGGTTATACGCCGGAAAAATCGCCGGGATGTAGAATCAGAACAAAGCTAGAGCCGCCAATGGAAGCAAGAACGAGCTTGTTTTGAAATGTGCGATGGAGACAGAAGCAGAGGTTTGATTGCTGTTGGATTCAGGAAGAGGACGAGGAAGATGATAAGGACGAGGACGACGAGGATGCTGAGACCGAGGACGGAGACTATCGGCTAAAGCAGTATCGCCGCTTCCGAAATCGCCGTAACGAGTGAAATCGAGCGACGAGGCGACACCGTGAATTGCAATCGAAGAAGAGAGGAAAAGATCTGGCTCGGTGACGAGAACGCCGTCGAGGGTGAAATCGGAAACGGAATTGTTTGTGACGACGATTGAGTTTCCGGAGAGAAGAGTCGGAAGGCGAGAGAGAGGTTGCAAGAGGCGGAGATCGGCGAACGAGAGACGCTGAGGAACGATGTGGTAGGCGACGGAGAGACGACCGGAATTAGTAGAGTCGCCGTTGGAGGAGGATACGTCGGCGGCGTCGAAATCGCTGGGGATGAAAATGGTGCCGGAGAGAGGGATTCCGAATTGGTCGTCGACGGAGGAGAGGAAATCAGCGGCCCAGTCGCGGAAATCGCCGGCTCCGATCATCGCTTCGATGATTCTGTCTGCGTGTTGGTGATCTTGCGGCGTCAGTGACTGGGGAGAAGCGGCGGGAGTGAGAAATGAGACGGTGGCGATGAGGAGGAGGAGAAGGAGATGGCTTGAGGTGGCCATCGGAGAATCAAATCGGCGGCGAAGTTGGTTGTTACAGAGAGAGAGAGAATCAATCTTGGAGTCTTTTGAAGTTCGTTAGGATCTAACTGAATGACTCTGCTTAAATTAACTGTAGAGGAAGGATGAGTCGTACCGGTTTGGGCAGAGATAACTGGACAAACCGGGATTTTTGATTTATTAAAGCTTCTTCCAAAAACCGAGTTTTTCTTGAGTCTTTTGGTTTTTGGTTCGATGTTATTTGGCTTCGGTTTAGATCAATCACGGATGGTTTACGACTTTGTTTTATTGTCCTTGGTATAAAGAATGAAGAATATAAAACAAAATCTTATTATTTTTAATATCTCCCGCGCTTAGATTTAATTATTGAATTGAGTGAACAGTTTTCTAACAATGTATTATATGGTAAGAGAGAGAAAATCGAATGGAATTTTTTATATCACAAAGTAATACAACAATTGTTTTATAACTTGTCTTGAAATTGAATCCGATAAGCGTGTGTGTTCGTTCGTTCGAGCTCGTCGATAAAACACTGACCCATGTTTAAATACCAACGAGCCATTTGCAACAAGCACTTTGAGACTAAAGATAGTTACAAAAAAGTTACGGTTTTGTTGTTGTTAATTCAATACTCATCAAATTAAAATATTTAAATTAGTTAAAAATGAATTATGATGAAGAAAATATTTTACAATATGTTAAAAGTGTTTTGTATATTTATTGAAACCAAGATCAAGTGGTGGTCACACATATATATATATATATATTTGGTGGGTTTTTGTTTTTGTTTTACCTATATTCTAATAATAAGTTTTTTTGTTCTAATGAAACCTAATCCGACTACCGATCCATAAGTCTTAGTTTTCCTACTTTATCGCGGTTTGATGGTATTAATGGACTTCAAATGTTCGGGTTTCTCTCGTCCTTCATAATGCAAGTAAAAACAAATTAAAGCCAAGCCTTGTTCTTCTTCAAGCTATTGAAGCTTTTGACTCAAACCATCGACTCATTGAGTACTAGAGTTTACCAAAAAAACACCTCATATCATCAAGCTGCTATGTGAGTTTAACCAAAAAAAAAAACTTGCTCGAGTAGACTTGATGTAAACGCTCAAGAGAAACTACAACAAGAACAGGCTATCACGCTTCACAACAAGTTTGAACCTCTAGGATCCTGTGCGGATATGTGCATAGGATAAACTGTGTTCTAGGGTTTTGGCTCAAGGTAAACGTGAATCTGTCTATTTTGAAACTGTTCAAAGTTTGTGTAGTTGAAAAATTCAATTTTTTTTTTTAATATGATACATTATTGTAGTTTTTAGCATCTAAAAATGTTGAATATGAATTTGATTAATAGTAGCAAATAATTTATATATATCGTTTCTATCATTTCTTTATCTAGGTAACATATACTTTTAATTGATCTTTGAATTGTTAAGACAGATTCAAATGAATCTTGATATAGGAAAGTCAAGGAGATGTTGAAGGGTTTTAAGTAACTGTTCAAGAAAAGTCAAGGAAGGCCACAGTAGGAAGAACAAACATTGTCGGGGGAACACGGTGATTGGACTCAAGCAGAAGCTTGTCTTATGGTCCAACACCAAGCGGAAAACAGGATGGTCTCAACATGAGTTTACTAGATCCTCCGATGGATTTGAAAGGAAAGCGGTGAAATCATTTTGATCCCAACCAGTGTAAATGTTGTCGTTGTTTTTGAAAAGCAGTCTCTGTTTATAACCGATGATATTATTTTCTTATTTAATAGCAGCTCTTCTTCGAGACACCCATTTGCCACTTCCATCTTGAACAGTGCGATCAACTCTGTTTGTTTCTCCATTGGTAACTCTTGGTACAAAAAACCAAAACTCATTTGGCATAAATAAAACTCTAAGTTTGGGGTAAAGAACAGGGTGTTAACCAGGGTGGCGTGCATAGAAATCCATGTCCGTGATGAGACAATTGTTAATGAACAAATTAAATTGCCGTGGTTGCACGAACAATCGTATCACCTCCTCGTCCTTCGGAGCGAATCTCACGCATTGAGATAGAGCCATAGCCATATATCTTGATCCGGAAATGTAGAGTCAAGACAATCAAGAATGTGCCTGTTGAAAACTGTGCAAAATTTCAGAGGATCTTAAAAAACGTGAGTGAAAACAAAGATATACTCCAAACTTGAACTATAGCGAACTGCATAAAAGTGAAATTCATAAAACTAGAGAGATTATGTACAAAATTTCACAGATTCTTGAAAACAATATAACTCGACTCTAGAAAATTTTGATAGCTTGACCAAAAAAAAAAAAAAATATTGATAGAAGAAAACTTGGTAAGAGATTTACTTTCCAGCCGTGAGTGGGTGTTCAAGATGGAAGTTTTCCGGCGTATCAACCTTTACGGCCACGAGAGGCTTGGTCTGGTCTCTCCTGTGCACACCATGCGTGTTCACCTTTTTGAACATCACTAATTCCTTTCTCTATTTATACTAGAGAGTTTTTTCTCATGTTTCCAATGTGGGAAAACTCCACACATTTCCCTTTCATTCTCATTTAATTACATTTGGGCCGAAACCCATTGCTTTTCACTCTTTCCAATATTTCTGAAAGTTCATTGGCTTTTAAAATTTGGATCCAACGGTTAGGGTGTTAGGATGCAACTATTTGTATAACAAGATACAATAAGATTGATAAGGATAATTGAGTAAATTTGTTTAGAAAAAGATTAGTTTTCAAAAGAATTAAAAAGGTGTAGTTTTCAAAAATCAGTCACTTTTAATTTTATGGTACTTTTACAAAATTCCTCTATTTATAAACGAAGATTGAAAAAACTGAATATTCGTTAATCTATAAATATTAGATATTATATATTTGCGATTTTTGGACTTTTGATATGTTTCTTCCCTTTTAGGGTTTCTCAGTTCGGAGGTTTATCTTTCAGAGTTTGCTTTCAATATTCGTTAATCTGTAAATATTAGTTATTATATATTGCGATCTTTTGGACCTTTGAATATGTTTCTTCTCTTTTAAGGTTTCTCAGTTCGGAGGCTCTTATCTTAGCTTTCAGAGTTTGCTTTTTATTATTTTGGGAGTGATCATTCATAATGGAACTTGCTCTCTAAGATTCTCAAATCAAAGAATTTAGTTAGGTTTCGTTTTACAGATTTAAAGGATTTAGGAATTGTGTCGTCCAAAAAAAAAAAGGCTTTAGGAATTGTGTCAAGGTCGACAAGCTGCTTGATCCGACAAGAATGAGCAATATCAGAACTCATTTTCAATGCATGGTTACATTAGTGAAGTTGAATATTGAAAAGCCCGACTAGTGAAGTTCATGTTACTCTGGATGCATCTCCATGTTGAAGAGCTTCTTACATGTCTCGGGACATCAATGATGAGAAATGGTGTGGCATAGAGTTAAAAGCTAAGAACTAAACTTTCATCTCTTTATCTGGTTTCAAATTTTCACATTCTTTGGTTTCTGGTAAACTATGATCCAATTTTCTTCTTCAAACCCTATTAATGGTCTTTACTCTGCACACAATCCGCTCAACATGAAATTGAAGCTCTTGGGCCAAACCACAGTCGCATTGAATACTGTCTCAGTCAGAAATAGTAACATAGAGGTAAGAGACTGGAAATGAGATGGGAGAAAGTGATTGTTTACAAGCCAGTTTAGGTATTCAAAATTCATCATCTAAACAAAATGGTAAAACTGCCTTCTACCCCAAGTAACCCTCATGACATTTATAAACCTTAATTCACAAAACTTTAACTTGATGGTTAAAATTTAAAATGCAAAATTTTATGTAGTAACTGATAATCAAATTTACTTGTGTAGGATTCAAGAAACTGCTTACAAGTTTTCTGCTTGGAATTTTTTTGACTTTTATCGCAACTCACGATTTGTATTAACTTGTGAATCGTTCGCTGGTCTTAGAAGATGAAAACGGCTGTTGAGAGGGTCTGAAACAAAATGAGATGCTTTGATATTTGATAACGTTTACAATGTCTTGTACAGACTATTTATGTGTAAGAGCTCAAGAATTTAGAAGATAATAATTCATAAGGTTATAATGCTCGAAGCTCAAATATAGAATGAAAAAAAAAACCCATTACACAAAATTATCTCACAAATGTCTACTTATAATAAGCTAATAAAATTTCCACAAATCTTTGTTGGAATTTGAACCCCAGAAAAAAAACATCTTTGTACTGGTAATCTTGGGGTCATTTACATAAATTATGACATGGAGAAGAAGGAATCGATGAATCCTTGGCTCTGTTTGATCAGAAAGATACAATATTTGATTCCAGTATCTAACTACATGAACTCCACTTCACTTGCTTTGTTGATGCTTTGTTGGCTGCTGCATTTGAAATTTAGAAAGGTAAAAAAATAAATTTCATAATAAAGACAAATAACATGTTTGATACAAGCATCATCCTATTTTTTTACCTTTTAAACTATTATATTGCTGGGGGAAAAAAAAACTATTATTATTAAGATAGAGCGGCCCAAAAAGGCCGAAACTAAAAGATACATGCGTAAACGGCGTCGTGGAAACTAAATTGGTTCTAGGCGAGTGCACGATCTTCCCGTTCTCTCTAGGCCACTGGATCAAAAGCTGCTTACAGATCAGTAACCATGGAAATTCGAGGATACCAGGAATCTGGAGCGATTCTCTCGAAAAAGTAGATCAGAAGTCGTCACACATTTTGAATTCTCTTCAATCTCTGTTTCTTTTCTTGATGGAATTTTTAGGGAAGACGTTATGCTTTTTATTTTCACACTATGCCATGATTTATTCTCTAGAAATTCAAAACTTATCATACGAGAAGATCTTTTTTGCTTTTCACTTCAGGGATTTCATTTGCTATTGTTGAAAGCAATAGTTGGTGGTGCCAATTTGGGTGAAAGTGGATTTTAAGGTGGATCATTCCTCTTCTGACAATGCTTTAAAGGACCCTAAGCAGCGTCTCAAAAGTGAGCATTTTGTTTTATCACATGCTAGCTTATGAAAAGTTGAATCTGTGTCTCGTCTGTTTATCTGAGTTTAGCTTTAATTAGGTCGTGGTTTGAAATCTTGTTATGCAAGTATTGAGTAAAAATCAGATAAAAAACATTATCTCTAAGAAAGATTGTAACTTCTGTTTTCTATATATAGCTAGAGTTATGTTTCATTGCTTGGAACTTTTCGAGCTGATTTATATTATTATATACCGTATAGCTTTGCCAGATTCCATGGTTGCCAAAAGCGCAAGGGAAAAAGACTAAAAATTATAGCGGATAGAAAAGCAAGACGATGCATATATATAGCTTCTGAATCTTATGTAGTCTCCCACTCTAAGGTAAAAAATAATAAATTTTGAGTTCTACCTTAACGCCTGAATTTAAAATGAATTATCGTTATGTTGTGTTTTCTGTATAGCATAGCCTCTATATCCGACAAGTTTAAATTTTGTTAGGGTAGTTTTTAATAGTTTAAAAATTATAAAAAAATAGTAATAAACTATGGAGTTGCCATGATTTCTAAAGATATATATACTTAACTCTAATCATAAGTGAAAAATATCCTTAGAAATCATGGCAACTCCATAGTTTATTGTCAGCCATAGAAATCATGGCAACTCTATACTCCCTAAATTCTCTAATTTGTGTTATCATATACCTTTAATTTTGCCAGAATCTATGGTTAGTCAAATAGGGAGGGAAAAAAAGATGACAAATTATAACGGCAAAAAAGCAATGCGATGTAACCTCTACTGCAGTTTTCTCCAATAACGGTAAGAAATTTTGTTTTCTACTCCGACAACCCAATTTGAAATGAAATCTCTGACTTTATGCAGTGTATGTGTGAGGCATGTGAAAATCCAAGGAATTAAAGTTATATTATGGTTACTTATGTACTTAAACTTTAATGAGAAATGAAAACATATTTAGACATATATATGTCTATATGTGAAGTAGAGATATATTTTACCATTTGATGTCACTCATAATATGAGACATCGAACCAATTTGGTTGGTGTCTAAAAAGTAAAAATCAACAAGAAAAAATCAAAGTTCCTCATCATGCTACAAAGATCCTCCCTTGCATATATAGGGAAAAAAAACATTATAAAAAGGTAAATTTGCACCATGTTTCGGTGAGATATAGACGTGGCAATTAGCATATTGTTCCTAAATTCGCAGTGATGCCTACTTTTTTATCATCTGGCACTCCTTCAAGCTGAAGAACCTTTTTTTTTTTTTTTTTTTTTGAGTATAAGTTTCTAGTCGAACGTATTTAAGTATTTATATATAAAACAAATATTAAATCGCGTAGTTGCGGATATTTAATTCTGTTCAATCAATGAAACAAAAGTTCTTAATTTTCCTTTTCTCCAACAAAAGTTCTGGAGTAATTTTTTTCCTCAACAGTTATACTGCCGCTTCACTTCATTGCCTAAGATCTGGCAATTCCCATCCCATATAGCTGATCTGATCACTAAAGAATAATATTGAGACAACCATTTTGTTGGCGCCTAACATATATATATTGAGAAAAAAATCTTGTCATGCTCTTATAACAGGATCATATCCTTGAAAATTAAAAAAACATTGCAAAAAAATAAAACAATAAAAGAACATCACAAAAACCTTATATTTTCAACATGATTCTGGTCAACAGTGGTATCAAAGCCATAACAACGCCTAAACTCTTCATCATCTGCAATTCCTTCGAGCTAACTCTTCTGATGTTGTTCGTTCCTAAATGGTAGTAGAAAATGTAAAAGGGTCCAAGCTCGCGTGACAAGTATCTTGGTGCTAGAATGATCTCATCACCAGCCTTGTTGGTGCCTCGAAAAGACATTTTCATACACGGAACAGAATCCCACACAGAGAGGGGATTCGCACATTCTTGCTTTGACCATTCATGTTTCTCAACGTCCTCTAGCACCCACAGATCAAAACTATGGAAACGATCAGGGCATCTTATGGAAGCTAGCTTCCCTTGGTATTCCATCAAAGATATCAATCCGTAAACCAAGAACACGAGGACATCCCTAGGTGCTTTGATAAAAGTTATCTTCTCAGAATAAACATCAAAACAAACAATCACTGGATTCATACCTAGTTTAGGGGACCAAGCACCATAATACACTTTTTGCCGTTGATGCATATTTTCATACTTGCAAGGGAATAAGGCGGGATGTTGTTGTTACCATCTTGGATCTGCCTCCATGAATATTTTGTTTTATCACCTTTTAGGGTTAACACCAGGTGCTCTACACGATCATGATTAGGTATGCGAGAAGCAATGAGTGACAAAGCTTTGAATTGATCAGAGACAGGATCGTAACACAAGCACGTGCCTCTCATAGCTGGAGCGCGGCGTTCGGGTAAGATGGGTAAGGATATGACTTGTCTGGTGCTAGGGTTACAGATCAAGAACCCATTATAAAGTTGACAACCGATAAAGCCAAGCCATGGACGGAGGCACAAGACGCAACGCTTAGGTAAGGTATTGTCATGTCGAGATTTGATTCTATATGTAAACTCCACTTGCTTTGTTGTCTCTTTTTCTGTTTTTTTCACCAGTAGATTCATTAATTAAAGGATTTTCTTGGTCGAAGCCCAAATAACATTTTATTCAATATTTCGTTACACGATTGATCTTTATTACATTTTCGTACCATGATATTAATTATTATCTCCGATTACACATTATCGATATTGAAATAATTTATTTTAAAGATATTGATATAGATATGTTATATATATAGTTAATACTTGTATTTCAAGTTTTCAACCCTTCTTGTTGTGGACCTGATCACGGCGGCGTTGGCTTGAAGAAGGGGAAAGTAGGAAACTTGAAACCAGGGACAGGCACAATGTACCATGGACGTGAAGGTGACGGTAATCGTGGGATATTCCCTTGGAATGGTGCAGGGGCAAACGCTAGCGGAGGAAAGATTGACGGCGCCGGATCAGCAGTGCCGCCGAAGGGCAAGCGGTTAATGTTGTCGTTGGTCGTGCTGGTGATTCCATGTACCGCCGGATTTTTATAATTCAAAAGGCGCCGTGATGCGGTGTTTTCCGGAGCGAGACTGAGGATTAGTACGAGAGTTAGTGTTAAAGTGGTTGAAGAAGCCATTTTATCATCAATTCATGTGTTGCAGAATTAGGAGGTGAGTTTGTTTATATATAGGACGTCTGCATTAAAGACAAAAATCAATATTTATATAACAAAAAGAATCGAATTATTCAATGTATACGGTTTACGTACCCATCATGCTCGATTGAAATGGTTGGTTATTACAATTTTTACTAATTTTGCTCTGTCTTCTTAAATATAGGCGTTGACACCTTATTTGAGAAATGTCATAAATACTATAACCTCAGTATGTTTCTTTTCATCTGGAAGGGTCATTTATGATTTTCACAATGTTATTCAGCTGGGAAGACTCAAGACTGTATAGTACTAGTGTACTACTGAATGTTAATATATATATTAAACGTTCGTCTTTGGAAAATTATTATATTATACTGCCATATATTGGTGTACGTAACATCAAATGCACCAAAAATGGTTGTCAACTACAGACTACGGTGCATGTGGGTGCATGTTGGCTGCTCCATTTGACAATAACAAAGATTTAAATAAAATTCATAATGAATAGAAAGGATAATTATGAAAATAGTACAAAGCTTTATACCAAACTTGCTCGGTAAGAGTTCGAACAATTAAGAAATTATTAATGTGAAGATGTGACATTAATTTGAACTGGTTATAGAAAATGGCATATATATATATATATATATATTAATTATAAGTAGAGTAGATGTGTACCGTATATATTTATTGTTACTTTGATTTAATATAAGTTGAACTAAAAAGTTTTAAAAAGAAAAATTAAATTTAGAAATAATTTTTATATTAAATTTTCAAATTTGCAATATATTATGGAAGATACAAAAGAGATATATTCTAGTATAGGATGTACACTAATAAATATTTGGAGTTGGAAAATCAACACTTCATATTGACAAAAAGAAAAGACCCAAAGTTATGGCGATAAGGAGGAGGAGAAGGAGATGGCTTGAGGTGGTAATCGGAGAATCAAAGCGGCGGCGAAGTTTTAAGAGAGAACATGGAGAGAATCAATCTTGGAGTACTGTATTTTGATTAAATCATACCGGCCGGTTTGGGTAGAGATAATTTGACAAACCGGGGTTTTAATTATTTATTAAAGCTTCTTTCAAAAACCGAGTTTTTATAGTCTTTATTAATGCCTCTGTTTTAGACCACACTCATCATATTTTGTTCAAGAATCTGGCAATTCCCATATAGCTGATCTGATCACTAAAGGATAATACTGAGACATCGATCAAAGTATCAAACCATTTTGTTGGCACCTAACATATATTGAGAAAAAAAAAAAAAACCTTGTCATGCACTTCTTATAACAGGATCATATCCTTGAATAAAAAAAACATTGCAAAAACCTTGTATTTTCAACATGTTCCGGTGAGATATAGACATCATATTCACCAAAAGTGATTTCAACGCCATAAACTTTTCGTTGCTCTTCTGATCTTGTTCGTTCCTAAATGGTAGTAGAAAATGTAAAAGGGTCCAAGCTCGCGTGACAAGTATCTTGGTGCTAGAATGATCTCATCACCAGCCTTGTTGGTGCCTCGAAAAGACATTTTCAAACACGGAACAGAATCCCACACAGAGAGGGGAAAAGCACATTCCTGCTTTGACCATTCATGTTTCTCTACGTCCTCTAGCACCCACAAATCAAAACTATGGAAACGACCATAAGGGTATCTTATAATGGAAGCTAGCTTAGGTGGGAGGACAATCGGTGCGACTGCCCCGGATCCATGAAGAAAAGGGGCCCATAGTATATTTTTTTTTTACATTGGCGGCAGCATATTTTGTTTTTTTTATAGAAGGTTTATGTTAAAATCTTTTTCTCAATTCTCACAATTTCTTTAAACACTTCTTCTCCTCTCTCAACAATTATTACTCAGTTTCCCAAACAAAAACGCTTCATCTCTCCTTTCTACTTTCAATTAAAAGCGTGCATCTTTTATTTTTTAAGTTTTCAATTTTTCGACAAAAAAAAAAGTTTTCAATTTTAACTAATTAATCTATGTTTACTTATTTGTCTTTCTGTTTTTTCACACCATTAAAAAAAAAATCTCTTTGTTCCGATTTATTGTTTATTTTACTTGATTTTATTGCTGATTTTTTGAGTTTTGTTACTTCAAACAAAAACAGAGGGAGTTTTGTCACCTGCCTCTTAGCCGGAGTCGTTCTCTCTCTCTCTCCGTCCAAGACAAAGGACGAGAGAAGGTTTTGGATTTTTGTTGTTCTAAAACTTAGTTTGGCTCTGATTTTGGGATTAGTGACTTTTTAGGTGCTTAAAGGATTATGAAAACCCCAATTCACGAAGGAGATTGTGAAACTTTAGACATTTAGTCTTGATTATAACAAAGTAGATGTTATCGTTACTTTGTATAAGCTTCTATTGTGGATTGTGGTTGTTTCATGTTATTATTTTTTTTTTTGTTTTTTTTTGGTTGAGAATTTGGATAATTCATTGGCTCATTAAAATTCTTAGAGTGGGTCTCCTAAATTGGGATAGCAGTCAGAAACAATTCAACAAATGTACCTAGAAACTTAATTTGCTTTTGTGGATATAAAAAGACTACAAAGAAAGCTTCTAAACATTCGAACAAAGAAACTTAGTTTGCTTTCTTTATCTTATTATCTTTTTAATCATCCCACGGAAAAAATTAAGCTTCAGAAAAAATCACGATTTAAGCGACACATAGGTAATGGATGAGAAGCTACCTCACTTGCCTCTTAGCCGGAGTCGCCCTCTCTCTCTCCCGTTCTCACGGATGATCTCTCCATCGAAGACAAAGGACGAGAGAAGGTTTTTGATTTTGAGAATAATGAATTTTTAGGTGCTTACAGGATTACTGAAACCCCAATTCATGAAGGAGATTGTGAAACTTTAGACATTTAGTCTTGGAATTATGATTATGAACATAGTTGTTATTGTTACGTTGTGTAGGCTTCTCTTGTGCTTATATCATATGATTTTTTTGTTTATTTTTCTGATAATTTGAATGATTCATTGGCTCACTATTTTTTTTAGATTAGAAACTTAGTTTGCTTATGTAGATATAGGAAGATTTCAAAGAAAGCTTCTAAACATTCAAACATGATGAATGGTAATATTTTATTAATTCTATCACGATGGTAAAGAATATTAGATGAGATAAGAACAATAATCTTATTTTTTTCTATATCTTATTTTCCTTTTATAAAATATCTTCCCAAGGAAAACAATAACTATGAATGTCCGCATGTGGATCACGAACTATACGACACATAGGATTTATATCTTGTTTTCCCACCTCCCAAATACATACTTTGCATGCAGGATAATCTCCAAATGGATTATCATCTCTATCTACTTCAAATATATTAAATTGGTGAGTTAATCCGTCTCCAGTCCCCGTAAATTGACAACGAAATTTTGTAGTTTTTGAAGCGTTAACACGAAATTTGAAACCCCAAGTACCACCCCAAGGGATATGGATTATCCCAAAATCAGTCTCGCTAGATTTACAATGTGCATTCAGAATCTTTTTGCTTGCTAACTGGTTGCTGATGATGACATGTTTTTCTGCAAAAGGCCAGAAGCCATCTTCGCCATATCCCGATGTTTGCCCTTCAGCATTTGAAACATAGAACGCCAATGCGAAAAGAACAAAAGTATATGAGATCATTAACATCAATATGCAATGAGATTTATTGGAGGAAGCCATGATTTTGTAAATTATGTGGATGTGGTTTAATAAAACTTAAAATGCACCTTGCTTCCCTATTTATATATGTTTAACAAGATGTAAAACGTCGAACTAAATTATTTAAGTAACGCTGAGTGCATATATCATGGTCAAAGTAACATTGAATACATATATTTAGGTTTTGGTAAATATATGTATTCATATCTTATACACAATTTATTAATGGTTAAGTATAAACTTAAACCTATGTAGAAAAATTACTTGTCATTCAAAACTAATGCAAATTAAAAACATATATTACTTTATTTTTAATTGAATTCTATATTTAGTTTTTGTATTCAAACAAAATCCTTGATTGGTTGTTGTTGTAGATGCTGTGCACAATAATATTTATTTCTACAGCTTAAATATGTGTCAATCATACTTTATAAATTTTAGATTTTCTTTATTTACTCACAGCCAAAATATTTTTATTTTTTATTTTTTTGGTTGTACAAAATATTTTTTTCTAAAGCACACACAATTATAAATTTTCTAAAATTCTACAATTTTACAGCAAAAATCACACAGCAATAAAATCTACAGCAAAAAAAAAAAAACCTACAACCATATTTTTAAAGCAAAAAACATAAAGTTACAACTGTTAACAATCAGACTTATATATTAATCTGTAAAATTTAATTGTTATGGTACCTAACTTATTTATGTAACTTTGAATGCATATATTACAGTCAAAGTAACAATGAATACATATATTTAGTTTTTTGTAACATTTTATCTCAGTATATTAATTGATAAGAACAAACTTAAACCTATGTAGAAAAATTACTTACCATTCAAAACTAATTCAAATTCAAAAATATATATATTACTTTAATTTTCACAGAATTCTATATTTAGTTTTTGTATTCAAACGAAATCTTATAGGAGATAATTGGTAAGTGCTGTGAGTGCTGTAGACAGCTTTATTTATTTCTAAAACACTAATGTTAAACCAATCAAGGTTTGACTTCATTTTTAAAACTTAAAGCCATAATTTAAAAAAAAAGAAATATTTTAACTTTTCAAAGCAAATTTTCTACAATACAAATTTAAGGGTTTTGAGAATTTTTCTTTTCAATAAGATACATTCTCTTTTTATTTTTATGTACTTTATTCTCTTTTTTCTCTTTAATTTTTGTAAGAAAATCATGCTTATCTTAGTATGTGTATATATATATATATATATTTATACACTATATATATATTATTTATTGATGTAATATAATAAAAATAATTAGTGAAATAATAGATAATTAGTTTAAATTGACGTCATAATATGACATAAATAAATATATCTATAAATTTTACATATAATATTAATTATCATATTAAAACTATTACTTATTTAATACAATAAAATTTTAATTAGATAGTAAATAATTAGTCTACAAAATCTCACTAATATTTACAAATCTTGTTTTTAATTTAAAATAATTATAACATATAATAAAAATATGAATTTCTACCACAAAAATTTAATGTTTACCAACCATGCTTTTATTTTAAAAAATTACAGCCAAAATTTTAACGCCACAACCAAATAACATACATCTAAAATTCCATAGCCAAAAATCTAAAGTTACAATTATAACCAATCATGCCTATATTCAATATACTAGATGAATATCCGTACGCGCGGATTTTTTCTAAATATATCATTTTTATTTTAGCTATATTAGTTTAAGATGTTAATGTTGTTGAAACAAACCACATTTTTAAATAACCATACTTGTATATATATGTTCTCGGTTTCCATTTGTGGAATGATGTTTCAAGTGATTTTTTTTTTTTAAAACAAAAACCATGTACCTCCTCTATGCCATGTAACCAAATAATCATTTGGAGAATTTTTATTAAAAAAAAAAAAACAATCATTTGGAGACGCCACTCCATAACAATTTTCTCTTCGAGAGGTCTTGTTTCCATTGGATCGGACGAAGATGACATGTGCGGTCCAATTAATATTTTTCTTTTGGTCTAATTAAGGACAATGAACAAGTTTCATCAATAGTGGTCTAGGACATGCCTTTTTGTGAGATAGACAAACCACAATCTAACTCTTTCGTTTGGCAAACAGTTCCATATGGTTTTGATTCACACAAACTATCTTGGAAACAATCTTCCACATTTTATAGCACTCTCAGTTGATTTTGACTCATCAGGCAGAACCTATAATGGATAACAAAAATAAGACTCTTCAAAAAGATAGAAAAGGAATAAAGTGAATATAAAATAGAGAAAATTAGAAATAAAGGATGTTTTTTGTATCTTTTTGTCCATTTATACTTTTATTTTTGAATGTCAAATTGTGCCTAAACTATCTCCAAAATCATATAATTTAAATTTTAATTTATTTTAAAATTTCGTTTTTATGGAAAAAAAAATTTATTTAAGAAAACATAAAATTTCTATTAATCCAAAAACGTAACAAAAAAATATTTACAAAATCTTTTTCGATATGTTCTGCGAAATTCAGAAGGTGTCTTCTGCGGATTCTCTATGATCTGCGAGTTTTAGAACGTGTCTTCTGCGCTTTCTACATGTTCTGCGATTTTGTAGAAAATACATTCTGCATAATGTACGTATTCTGCGATTCCGCAGAATATATATTCTACATAATGTACGCGTTATGCGATTCCGTAGAATATACATTTTGCATAATGTACGTGTTCTGCAAAGTTTAGAAGATGTAATATGCGGGTTTTGGAATTATGAGAAACACGATTTTCTTCATCTTTCTTCATGCCGTCTTCTTAACTATACTCTCTGTTTATGATTCTTTCAGATCTCTGCAAAAATCAAAGGTATAAACCAAAAAGTATTGGATAGAGTTCACATAAATCTTGTGGGTTTATTGAATTTATTTTTTGTTTTACCACAAATTGATATGTGCAAATCCTATTTGAGAGAATTGATTAAATTTTTTTTTTTTGTTTATCATAGCTAAATATGCTGAAAATTTATGTGACGTGCGGTGTTTGGAAATCTTTTGGCAACAACGAGTGAGAGTTTATTGTTGATAAAAAAACGTGCTAGATTACTTACTTTGCAATTGACTACTACTCTTGAAGAACTAAAGATAATGGTTTCAGAAGACTATGAAATAGGACAAAGTATGGTTGATATGAAATTCACTTATCTACCTAGCGATTTGGTTATTAACTCAGAATCTCCGCAAGTTCTTATCACAAATGATCGAACAAGTGAGAAATTTGGTCGGGTATTTAAGGAAAAAGGTTGTGATACGGTTATATGTGAAATGAATAAAGAATTAATTTTGATTTTTTTTGTTCAATGAGATAATTATATAAAAATTAAATAATAATTTGGAGGGTAGAGTTAGATTTCTATTAATATAAAGTTTAATTCACCGATAATGACTTAAGAAGGTATAGATAGACAAGAGGAAACAAAAAACATTCTTTATTTCTATTTTTTCCAGTAAATAAGCACATAAATACAAAAAGGAAAAATTAGAAATAAGTCATTTTTTTTTTCTACCTTCTTGTCCATTTACACAGTTTTAACTAATTTTCGTGCATATACACCTTATATTAATCAAAATCCGATTATACATTCTAAATTATTAATTTTATTTCTAATATAATTACTAAAAAATTATAACACTATCATTTAATTAAAAAGCGCTTCTTATTTCTCTCGGTCGATTCCTCACCAAGATCAAGCTTCGATTTTTTTTTCTCACCAAAATCAAGCTTCGATTTCTTCTTCCTCACCAAAATAAAGATTCTTCTTCCTCAACAAAATCGAATCTTCTTCTTTTTGTCCCTCCGTTTTCCCATCAAGGTGTAACATAAATCTCTTCCTTGTTTTCTTCGTTGGCTACACACATCTTTGTTAGCTTTTCTCTCACTAATCTGCAGATTCACACGGGTTGGCTTAAGTAGTATGAAATACAAATTAATGTTTACACCAAAACTCAAATTATATAACAATCATATATTAAACAGAAACTATACGTCTAAATTAAGTTTTTCCATTTGCAGCCGCACATTCTCTTCTATCTTCTCTCCTCTCTTCTTTCGCACATAATCCTTGACACAAGACTCGGAATCCACCAAAGCCTTACACCCTAGAATCAAGTCTTAGCTGCGAGATGGAGGCGATGAAGATGATGAGTAACCGGTTTGTTGATTGAATCCACAACCAACGGTTTATGTTTCTGATTTCCAAGGGCTATTCCTCGCGATGACATTAATAAACAACACGAAACTTCAAGAGTTTGATTCCACAAACACTTAAAATTCGCAGTAACAAGATTGATTCAAAGATAATTCTTTTGAAGCAAACAATGGGGTTTTTCTATTTATAAAAGCGTGAATACAATAGGTGAATGAAAGGAGCTTATATAATGCTCGACATAAACATAAGTTTAAGGTAAAAATTATGAAAAGAGAAAGAAATAAATGAGCAAATCATGATATGATCTCCTTGGTTGATCTTCTAGCCGTTAGGCATTAAAGATGATGCGGCTTGGATGAAACTTGAGGAGAAAGTGACGTTCTTTAGGTCTACGGGGTTGAATGGACGTCTGGGATCTTCTAAGGAGGATGGAGGGTCGAGATAAAGTGGAGTAAATGGTCGTGGATCTTTCTCTCCCGTGCAAGGCAAGCATACTTGTTCGGAAAAGGAAAGTTTGTAAGCAAAGGGGATCCGCCTGATCCTGTGGGTGCTGGTGTATAGAACGTTGCTAGATGACTCTCTTGGATGGTTGGATGTGTCTATTGAATGCTCAGATGTCTCTCCAGGTCGCCAAAGTCTCGTTTGTAACTCATTAAACTCGTGAGCTTCCAAATAAGGCAATCTGAGATGCCTCTGGTTTAGAAGTTGAATAACTTTTAAACCATAATGAATTTCGGTATGAATCCAATTCGACGATCTTCTCCTTTGAACCATTATTCCATAAAAATCCGGTTCGTAGCTTAGTTCCTCCTGGTTCGGTCGGAATCCTCCAATTAACGCACGTCTATCCGATTCGGGTAAGTTCGGCATCACCCGTTTTGCAAGTTGGATAACTTGGTCATATGAGCTCGGCTTGATCTCATTCCACTTCGGCGTGAGTCTCTGATGAGTCAACTTTCTGGAACAACTTGACTTGTTGCTTGTTTCATCATGGTTTGGCCGGAATGACTCGATGAGTGAGTGTAGGTCTACATCGGATCCAATGGAGATCGGAATGGGGTTAAAACTAGTGAACCAATTTGCCTCGTTAAAACTTTTCTTGGAAAACTCATTGGGATAAAACTAAGGATAAGGAAAAAGAGTACAAATGGTCACATCCCATTTGTAAGCCTTAGCTTCACGTTTGGATCCAAACTCGGTAACATATTCAACCTCGGGTGCAAGCTTGTTTAGCTCCGAATTGGCTCCAATGCATCTTCTCTCCTCTGGTACGGTTGGAGTACATCAGTACCACTCTAAATCTATAATGTCTCTTCTCATTGTGTATCCCTCCTGGGTCAGTCTTCTCACTCAAATATTTACTATATAAACATTAATTAATATGGACCATCTTTTCTTAAAAACAAATTCACTAAATTTTACTATAAAGAACACCAATTGATCGTTGATGATGTCTAATTGTTTATACAATACACAAATACATAGTTTTTCCAAAAGTAAAAAAAAAGTCATGAATTACATTTCTTTTTTGGGGTCAACTAAGTCATGAATTACTTGAAAATAGCAAAACGGTTTAGGATCATGACAATATTCATAGCATATATGTATGTGTATTTATGAGCAACATAGATGTGGAGGGGAACGATTGGGTATCCAGGAATAGACCTTGGTGATCACATAACTGGTTGTAATCGTAAATTTCCAGACACGTGTAAACCCAAACAAAAGGTTATGCAATTCTTTGTTATGAACAAAACGTTGTTTGACACGGTTATGCAATTTTGGTTTCGGAGTTTCGGTTCAACGTTTTTTTTTTTTTTTGTCAACCGGTTCAACGTTTATATTTTATTTAAAAATTTACAGAAATTAAAGTTCTAATTGGTTTGGTTCTGGTTATACAAAGATAAAATCATATAGTGTACGTGTGCGAAAAGGTTCTTGTTCATTGCCGTTGACCTAATAGGGTGGGGGATACGATTAACGATCTTAGTCAAAACACTCCTCGTTGACATGACGTTTGACTTTGAATACTAACATATATGCTTTGGTGGAAAGTAGGAACACAACGCAAAATAAAAACAAAGATTTTACCAAGCCTATAAACAAATTAACTCAAACCTATAAATTTCAATCTTCATCAACCCTATAAATTACAAAAAGGGACTAGACATCATCTTAATCCACACTAATGCACAATGGCTTCACTTTCACTTGTGCTTAGATACGTCGTCGTGTTAACTTTTTTCATACTCCTCAACTCTGAAGAAATATTTTCATCACGACTAGTGAGATCGACGGCGGCTAAAGTAGCGCAGATTGGCGCTGATGATTATCCATCTTCCGGTCGTAATTCACCGGTCCACGACCTCGGATTCCCCGACTTTCCGTCTTTCCAAGAAGCAGTAGCGATGCCACCACCGCCTCCGCCTGATCTGCCTCTCCTTCCGCCGCCGCCGACATTTCCCGATCTTGAAAGGCCTAGGTTTCCGGTTCCGGTTTGGCCTTCTCTCCCGGATTTCCCTCCCTTTCCGTTCATAGATCAAGCCCCTCCTTCCGAACCCTTAGGTCCGAGATTGGACGAGTCTGATAATTGGCTGCCTTCTACGCCAAGCAACCCTCAAGGGTTTCCATAAACAGATGAGACTCGTTGAAAGTTGAAACCACAATTCTCAAAAATTTAACTTGAGAGTTATCTGATTTTCGAAGTTTTTGTAGCAACTAATAATTTGAAAACTTGTGTATGACTTCAAGCAAGTAATAAAACCAAGTTACAAATTTTACAGTTGGCAAATATTTGACTCTACAGTAAGTAAATTAATTCAAATCGTTGGCTCGTACAAATATCATATGATAAAAGTACCAAACCGAGACTAGGTCAAGTAATCTCTGTTTTTGATGAGTGAAACGGCACCGAGGTTCTGCGTTTCATTGTAACTCATAATTCTTGAAATTACTGAACCAGATTGGTTGGTGTAAAAAGTAAAAAGTTCCTCATCAACATCTGTCGAGGAAAAATACACATAGAAAAAAAAAAAAAAAAACCAAAGTTCCTCATCATGCTCTTTAAACTAAGATCGACCTTTACATAGGAAAAAAAAATCAAAGTATAAAAAGGTAAAATTTCCACCATATTCGCCATTGTTCCCAATTTCATAACAACGCCTAAAACTTTCATCATCTTTTCAACTCCTTTAACCTGAAACTTTCTAATTTGATTGCTTTCTACATTGTAAGAAAGGTGCAGCTTGAAGAAATTTCACATGATGAAAATTGGGAACAATGGTAATTGCCTGTGAACTTGATGGGACCTGTGAACTTTATAGGTCTATACCTCACCGGAATATCCTGCAAATTTTACCTTTTTAGAATGTGCTCTTTTTTTTCTTCTTCTTTTTATTCAAGGGTCGATTAAATTAATATGAGTATGATGATGAAGTGTGTTTTTATTTTTCTTTATCGATAAATGTTGATTCTTACATTTACTTTTTAGACACGAAACAAGCTGGTTCGCCCGATCAGACCGATAAACTCGAAACCTGGACAGTTATCCGGTCTGGATCTAGCACTAAAATCCAAATGTCAAAGCACCGCTAAAATCTGAATAAACCAAATAAAACTGCGTGACCGGTTACAATTTCATGTCAATTTGAATTGAAAAAGGAGAAAGGGAAGAAAAAGGAAAACAGGTTACAACAAAATGGAACATCATCGAGATCTAAAATTTAAAGTTTTAATTAGAACTGGCCCCAAGTCAGGCCTAGAAATTGATCAATTCGTAGTTTAAACTCCTTTAACGAACATCAGAGAAATCTATCAATGTTCTTGTGTTCAAAGACCCAAAAATAAAGGAAACAACTTTGTGCGAGTATAATCTTAAATCTACGTCTTTGTGGATCCTCCTAATGTATGCATAATGTTAAGCCTTGCCATGGTTTTTTATTTATTTTACTTTTATTTTCAACACCAAACAAACGAATTTGTTATCTTGTGACGGATGATTTGCGTTTGCTGAGTTGTATGTTCTTTCAGTTTTTAATAATTCTTTTTTTATATATTGTTGGTATTTAATTCTTTTTCACTAGATAATAAATGATATTCTAACTTATGTAAAATCTTTTTAAATATCCTAAAATTGGTTCTTAATTACCATGGAGTATGAGTTTTTGGATGAGGTTCTAATAGAACTGTTGAACCTTTTGGTTAACTTGATCCCCTTCAAGTGACACGTAGTGTTTTTGTTAAGAAGACTTGCCAGGTATTAGCTTAGACCAAGCAATTCACTATATCGTTTGTAATACAAACCAAACTTATTATTACGTGAAGAGGAGAATTTGGCAACTTCAGAGAGAGAGACACACTATACAAACAGAAGCATATAAGAATCTACTGTTGCTTAAAGATCCATGAAACTTGTGGAGCATAATCCTCTAGAGGGTAATTGTTGCATCAAATATTGCATGAAGTTCACCAAGCATAGCAGATATGACTCTGAGGGAGGCTTATAATGAAAAGAGGAAAATCAAAATACCGCAACGCATTATTTGCGAAAGAATCGTGCATGAATGTCAGCTACCCATGGAAACAATAGGAGTTGTGCATTGCGGAACCAAAATAATTCATCATTACAAACAGTTTGAAAATTGGACTGAAAACTTTTTTCCCAAGCATAATACCTACAACATTTTTGGTTTTAGTTAGTTAAACGTGGCCTTAAACTTCCAAATCATGCATTAAGTAAAAAGATCAGGTTCCAGTCTTCCAAAGAACATACAACTAAGCATAAACGCAAATCATCCGTCACAAGATAACAAATTCGCTTGTTTGGTGTTGAAAATAAAAGTAAAATAAATAAAAAACCATGGCAAGGCTTAACATTATTCATACATTAGGAGGATCCTTGAAATCAAGTTACATCATATATAGTATTCTTAATAAAGGCAATACTCTCGACGTGTTGAGGTACCATACGGACATAACAATCGATCTTTTTTGCGAATCCATAAGAGCGCCTGAACTTTTTATTATCTCCAATGCCTAAAAGCCTAACTCTTCTTACGTATTTTGTTTCAACATTGTAGTAGAAAATGTAGAAAGGTTTAACCCCTCTTGACAACTTATTTGGGAGCATAATGATCTCACCGGTTTTGGTGGCACCTGGAAACGAATATCCACTGGGAAGAGCCCACATGGATTGCGGTAACACACACGTCTGCTTCGACCAGTCATTTTTCCCGACGTCTTCTAGTATCCATAAATCAAAACTACGGAGTTGGAAATAAGGGTTTCTCACAATAGAAGCTAGCTTCCCATTGTAGTCTATGTAAATCGAGTCCTTCCCCCATTGCACGACACCCTTAGGTGCTGGGATAAAACTCAGTTTCTCAGATCTAACATCAAAACACACCATAACTGGATTCTTAGATTGGGTATGACCACCATAGTAGAGAACTCCGTTGATGCATACTCCCACGCATGTTACATATCTTATCGGCTTACATTCAATGTGTCTCCATCCTTGAGTTCCTCCCAATGTTAACACCTTGTGCTTTGGCGGATCACCATATTGACCAGAATGCAGGATTAGTGCTTTGTATTGATCACCGATCGGATCGTATCCCACGAAGGCGACGCGTTCGGGTAACCTAATGGCTTGCTCTGTGCTAGGGTTACACAGCATCAACCCACAATCAGTTTTAACAATGAGAAAGCCATGGAGAGAAGCGAAATACTCACGGTGACATAAACTCGTTGGTATTGCCATCTCGTAGTTGGGTACCAAAGAAGAAGACTCCTCTCCTTCTTCGTGCGAAAACGAGAAGAAGAAGGTAAGTTCCTCCTCAGGCTCGCTGTCTATAACGTTGCTCATAGCGACTATGAACCGAGACTTTGTTGAGGACATTGCGTAGTAAGAATCGAAGAATTCTCGGCTTCGGATGATGGAAGACCACATCTTCGACACGCATCGGAGCTTCGTAAGAGACTTGGCAGGCAAGCTACTCAGTATGACCAGCTTTAGATCAAGATGGAGCGAATCTAACATACTTGGTGGTGGCCCGTGGCTTGAAATAACCTATCCATATTTCGATGAAAACGAATATTGCAGACTAACTCGTTCTCTATTGATGACCCGGTATTGCAGACTAACACGTTCCAGAAATGAGTGCTTACCACAATGTGTTTCACGTGTAGCAGCTGAGAAAGCACATAACCGAACGTGAGAATGCGATATCTGAACTACCTCCGGAGCTGCGAGAGGATCTGACCGTGGAAGGTAGACCGATCCGTGTGGTTGGCCGGAAAGAGAAGGTTAAGCGTAGTAAAGTGGTCAAGATGATCAAAGTTCTATGGGACTGTAATGGCGACGAGCAAACGACTTGGGAAAAAGAGTTAAGGATGAGTATAAAGTTCCTGAAATGGTTTGAGAAACTTCCTGAGGAAGAACCGGATTCGAGGACGAATCCAAACTGATGTTGTTGATCGCTCGGCAATCTACGCACATCATCCATGTCCCGTCCTTCTTATAATACCGGGTCATGGGCACATGGTTTCTATTCCGGTAAGTTCTAAACCACGATGAACATAGGAAGAACAAAACAAGAGAAATCGAGTTCTAGGATTAAGAAAATCAGTTTGGGGATTTTGGAGGAAGTTAGGCGATGTCGTTCTCTTTAACCGAGCTTTAGAACATAATTAATCTCGTTTAATCTTTTTGTTGATCAACTTAACGATGTGACTAATTTGGCCCAATCAATAAAAATTTAGGATTAAAAGAAAAGGTTAATATAAGTTGGAGATTTAATATGTTTATGAGAAAGTTTACGTTTTGTTCGGCCGAAATTTGAAAGTTCATTATATATTTGGCATTTTCTCTCTTTTTTTTAACCGAGCTTTATGACGGAATTTAACGTTTAATTTTTTTTGTTAGTCAATTTAACGACGTGCCCAAATTTGGCTTAGTCAACAAAAGTTTGGAATTAAAAAAAAAAATCAATATAAGTTAGAAATTTAAGTTTATGAGAAAATTGATGTTTTGTTTGGCCGAAATTTGAAAGTTCATGATTTATTTGTTATTTTTTTCCCATTAACTTTGGGACTATAATGATAAGGTGCATTCACCCTTGTTTACGAATCCATAAAAGCGCCTAAACTTTTCATCGTCTTCGATTCATAAGAGTGTAACTCTTTTCATATTTTTTGTTTCAACATTGTAGTAGAAAATTTAAAAAGATTGAACATCGGTTGACATTAACTTTGGGACTATAAAGATGCTCCCAACATAATCCCACACAGAGAGGGGAAACACACATTCTTGCTTTAACCATTCATTTACTTGACATCTTGAGTATCCATAAATCAAAAGTACAAAACAATCACAAAGGTATCTCACAATTGTATTCTATAACTATTGATGAAACCTTTGCTTTGTATTATGGAACACCAGTCTTTGAAACATATCGGAACTTTTAGAAGAGATTTTAAGGGCAATCTCCATGATTAGATCAAAGGGGATCGGATCTACGTGACTTTGACCGTCGTTAAAATCGTCCTTGTTATGTTCTTTCTCCTTAGTACATTTCATGCCGGACAAAGAGTTGAGCATAAACTTCCACGTAGGGTTTTTAACTATTTGTTGTCTAGTCTAAGCTATTTAAGTATTTATAGATCACATAAATTAAATAAATCTTTACTTTTGTATATTAATATATCATTTCTTATATAGTGAAAAAGAATTCACCAACAATACAAAAAATGAAAAATTTATCGAAAACTGAAAGAACATACAACTTAGTAAACGCAAATCATCCGTCACTAGAATAACAAATTCGCTTGTTTGGTGTTGAAAAAAAAAACAATTGAAATGTCCAAAACAAAAGTAAAATAAGAAAAACATGGCAAGGCTTAACATTATATTCGTACATTAGGAGGATCACTGGAATCAAGTTTGATCACAGGATTCTTAAGAAAGGCAATACTCTCGACGTGTTGAGGTACGATACGGACATAACAATCATTCTTGTTTAAGAATCCATAAGAGCGCCTAAACTCTTTATTGTCTCCAATGCCTAAGAGCCTGACTCTTCTGAAGGTTTTTTGTTGTAACATTGCAGTAGAAAATGTAGAAAGGTTGAACCTCTGTTGACAACTTATTCCGGAGAATAATGATCTCACCAGCTTTAGTGGCACTTGGAAACGAATATTTCACCATCCTACGAGGAGCCCGCATGGAATCCGGTAACACACACGTCTGCTTCGACCAGTCATTTTTACCGACGTCTTCAAGTATCCATAAATCAAAACTACAGAGATCGAAATAAGGGTCTCTTACAATAGAAGCAAGCTTCCCATTGTAGTCTATGTAAATCGAGTACGCCCCCCATTGCACGACATCCTCAGGTGCTGGGATAAAACTCAGTTTCTCAGATCTAACATCAAAACACACCATAACTGGATGTTTATATTGGTACGAGAACCATAGTAGATAACTCCGTTGATGCATACTCCCGCATATGTTACAGATGTTATCGGATTATTAGGTTCGGGGTTACCTTCAATGTGTCTCCATCCTTGAGTTCCTCCAAATGTTAACACCTCTTGCTTTGGCGGACCACAAATATATGGACCAGGATGCACGATTAATGCTTTGTATTGATCACCGATCGGATCGTATCCCACAAAGTCGGCGCGTTCGGGTAACGTAATGAGTTGCTCTGTGCCAGGGTTACATACCGCCATCCCACAATCAGTTTTAACAATGAGAAATCCATGGAGAGAAGCGAAATACTCATGGCTACTTAAACCCGTTGGTATTGCCATCTCGTAGTTGGGTACCAAAGAAGAAGACTCCTCCTCTCCTTCGTGCGGAAACGAGAAGAAGAAGGTAAGGTTCTCCTCAGGCTTGCCGTATCTACCGTTGCTCAAAGCGACTATAAACCGCGGCTTTGTTGAGGACATTGCGAAGAAGGAATCGATAAATCCTTGGCTTCGGATGATGGAAGACCACATCTTCGACACACATCGGAGCTTCGTAAGAGACTTGGCAGGCAAGCTTCTCAGTATGACCAGCTTTAGATCAAGATGGAGAGAATCTAACATACTTGGGGGTGTGTCTTTCTCATCGTCTTCGTCACGATATGGCTCCTTGCGTTTCATGGCGAAACCCTAAATTCGACTCGACAAAGTTGTTTCCTTAATTTTTGGGTCTTCAGCACAGCAAGCTACATTGATAGATTTCTTAGATGTTCGTTAAAGGAGTTCCCTTTTCTCAGATTAGGGTATTTCTTATTAAACTACTACTACTCAATTTCTAGGCCCTGACTTGGGGAAAAAGTTTCCAACTTTCCAGTTTCTAATGGCAAACTTCAAGCCCGTGGCTTTAATTTTAGATCTAACCGGCCGGTCCTGTTCGGGTTTGAAAATACTGATTAATTCGAATCGTTGACTCCAACTATATCAGATGATAAAGTATCAAACAGGGAGAGATTTTCCTAAGCTGGAAAATTTGGGTAGACACATGATTGGTTAAGACTAGGCCATGGCAATATGTTAAAAATTTGGGTTGACAATTGGTTAGACTAGGTGGTCATGGTCATGGACTCATTGGCATTGGGAAATATGTTAAAATATATACATGACTCGTATAATTCATGAGATATCGAACCAGTTTGTTCCGTGTCTAAAAAGTAAAAAATAAAAATCATCACTAATCGATAAAGAAAAAAAAGCACACTAATTAAACTTCCTCATCATATACACTTATATTAAAAAAATCGACCCTTGAATAAAAAGTAGGAAAAAAAATACACATTATAAAAAGGTAAAATTTGCGGAATGTTCCGGTGAGATATAGACTTGACAATCACCATTCTTCCCGATTCCATAACGACGCAAAAAATCTTCATTATCTGCAATTCCTTCAAGCTGCACCTTTCTAATACTATTATTTTCTCCATCGAAGTAGATAATGACAAAAGGTTGAAGGCCAGGTGGCAAAAACTTTGGGGTAATAATAATTTCGCCGATTTTATTAGTGCCTTGAAAAGACATTGGAACTACTGAATCCCACGAAGATCTCGGAAACGACCATGACTTCGTCGTCCATTCATGTGCCTCGGCGTCTTCTAAGACCAATAAATCAAAGCCATAAGAATTATCACGCAAGCGGACGTTCACATTCGCTAACTTTCCTCTGTAGTTTATCAATGTTGAAGTACCTTCCCAATATATGTCGCGCCTCGAAGTCGAAGGTAGTTCGATAAAACTCAGTTTCTCTGATCTCACATCAAAACACACTATCACTCTATCCATATATCGTATCGGAGTCCAAGCGCCACAATACACAAACCCATTAATGCATATTCCCTTTGTTAAAGGGCAATAATCACGGGCAGTGCCTTCAATGTGTCTCCATGAAGGTTTGTTATCACCTCCAAGTGTTAAAAACCATATGCTCTTGATCTTCTTCAGAATTTGAAACCCTCTTACACATTGCTTTATTATTGATCATCAACCGGATCGTACCCGAAGAATTTATAATAGGGCTTCAAATTAGTACCCGCGATTTCGGGTAAGGTTATGACTTGTCTCGTGCTAGGATTACATATCATGAACCGACCTTTGTGTGAAAGGCAGATAAAGCCATTGACAGAAGCACACCGTGTGTAGAAATAAGCGTCCATGGAAGCCATTCTCAAGTCGAGATTTGCTACCAAAGAAGAAGATGAATTTTCCTCTTGTGCAGAGGTAAAGAAGAACACACACTTTTCAGCATCCTTATTGGTTAATGTACCGTTTTTGAATGAGATAAGAAGTTGTGATGGTGGCGTCGACGACATAGGGACCAAAGACCTGATGAAACCTTTGCTTCGTATTATGGAACAACATGTCTTCGAAACATACTGAAACTTTAGAAGAGATTCTAAGGGCAATCTAGTTATAATCTCCACGATTAGATCAAAGGGGATCGGATCTACGTGACTTTGACCGTCGTCCTTTTTATGCTTTTTCTCCTTGAAACCTTTCATGCCGGAGACAAAGAGTTGAGCATAAACTTCCACGGAGGGCTTTTAACTATTTGTTCTCTAGTTTAAGGTATTTAAGTATTTATAGATCAAACTAATATCAAACTATTGAGAAATATGATCTTTATGTCGGCTCAACAAATCAAAAGTTCTTAATTTCCTTTTCCCAACAGAAATTCTTATATAACTGAAAACATCGTATGCATTAATTAATGATTAATTCGAATAACAAAATGAATCTGGTCATGTGTACAGAGGTGATGTGGAAGTGGGAAAGCATGCTGAATCATTTTTCAAGAGAATTTATGAGAGCACAAAAAAACCAGTTCAACAGCAGATTTTTGAGGGCTTTATCCCTACGGTTACAGAGGAGATTAATGAAGTCTTGACTAAGGAGTTCACAGAGAAAGAGATTTTTGATGCTGTTTGTTCCATTGGGGCTGATAAGGGACCTGGACCGGATGGTTTTACAGCCAGATTTTATCAGAGATGTTGGAATATAGTAGGACAAGATGTCATCGCAGAAGTTCAAAGATTTTTTGAAACAAAATCAATGCAGCCTGGAATCAATCATACTAACATTTGTATGATTCCAAAGATATCAAAACCCTGTACTCTGTCTGATTACAGGCCTATTGGTTTATGCAATGTCATCTACAAAATAATATCAAAGCTGCTGGTTTATCGGCTAAAGAGTTCTTTGAATTTGATCGTCTCTGAAGCTCAGGCTGCTTTCATCCCGGGTCGTTTGGCTACTGATAATGTCTTGGTAGCTAATGAGTTGATGCATTCTTTGAAAGTTAGAAAGAGGGTTTCTCAGACCTATATGGCCATCAAAACTGATATGACCAAGGCATATGACCGCGTAGAATGGGATTTCCTAGAAGGAACTATGAAAGCATTTGGTTTTTCTACTCTATGGATAGAATGGATCATGGAGGTGGTGCGGTCAGTGAGTTACTCAGTTCTAATTAATGGCAATCCTCAAGGGTACATTAGACCTGAGCGTGGAATCAGACAAGGGGACCCGTTATCCCCCTATTTGTTCATCCTCTGTGCAGATGTTATGAGCCATCTTATGACTAGAAATGCTTCTCTGGGAAAGATTAGAGGTATTAAGATTGGCAATGGTGTTCCTGCTATCACACATCTATTGTTTGCAGATGATTCCATCTTTTTTTGTCAAGCAAACAATAGGAATTGTCGTGTAATTAAGGAGATCTTTAAAGTCTATGAAGACTGCTCTGGTCAGATGATAAATCCGGCTAAATCCACCATTACGTTTGGCTCTCGTATTCCAGGAGATCTCCAAATACGATTAAAAGGAATTCTGGGAATTCACAACCAAGGTGGTGGGGGTAAATACTTGGGATTACCAGAGCAGTTTGGCAGAAAGAAATCTCAAATGTTTTCTTACGTCATTGATAAGGTGAAACAAACGACATCTTCTTGGAAATCAAAGTTTTTGTCTCCGGCGGGTAAAGAGGTCTTACTCAAATCAGTAGCGGTCTCAATGCCAGTCTACTCAATGTCCTGCTTTAAATTACCATCTCAGGTTGTTCATGAGATAACCAGTTTGATATCAAGATTTTGGTGGGAAAAGACACAAGATAAGAAAGGAATACCTTGGGTTGCTTGGAAGAGATTGCAACTTTCTAAACAAGAAGGGGGATTGGGCTTCAGAGATTTAGAGATTTTTAATGATGCTTTATTGGCAAAACAAGCGTGGCGGTTACTTACTCACCCTGACACACTTTTTGCAAGACTATTCAAGGCAAAATACTATAGGGATGTTTCTGTGTTGGAGGCGAAATCTCAAAGATACCAATCTTTTGGTTGGGCATCTATTATGGTTGGTTTGGAAATTATTAAGAAGGGTGTTAGATTCAATGTTGGGGATGGTGCAGATATTAGAGTTTATGTGGATAATTGGATTCCCACTGAACCACCAAGACCGGCTTTAGGAGATGTGGATAATTCTTCTATACGTGTTAGTGACCTAATTCATAGTAACGGAAATCAACGCTGCTGGAATGAGGAAATGCTGGATCTCTATTTACAGGAACAAGACAAAGAATTAGTCAAATCATTATACCTGGCGCAACAATGTGATTCAGATTCTCTGATTTGGAGCTTAAACAAAAATGGGGATTATTCTGTAAAATCTGGGTACCATTTGGCTCGTCAAGAAGTCGAAGGAGTTATTCCTCCTCATGGCAATCCTGTTCTGAAGGCAAGAGTTTGGAAATTACCGATATTACCAAAGCTGAAGCACTTCGTTTGGAGAATCTTATCTAAGGCTTTGGGAACGGCTACTCGTTTGGGCACTCGAGGTATTGTTATGGACACAACTTGCCAACGATGTTGCCTTACGGAGGAAACTATTCACCACACATTTTTCTTGTGCCCAATTTCGGAGATGACTTGGCGCCAAACTAATCTGAATCTGCCTTTCAATTTGCATATGGGTGATTTGGATGAGCAAATCAGACTCATAGTCGATCACACAGAGAATCAACTTCTTCCTTTAGTAGACAGATTGCTCCCGATTTGGGTGATGTGGCGTATTTGGAAGTCAAGAAATAATTTGATATTCAACTTTAAGGTTCTTGAACCTCATAAGGATGTTGACAAAGCTAGGGTGGATGTTCAGCAATGGTTAGAAGCTACACAAAATTCACATGCGATCCCTTTAAACGGTAATCAACCTGCATCTCCAAGTTCTTCTCCTCTCTCCTCATGGATTTCACCGTCTACGGGTTTTGTTAAATGTAATTATGATGCTGCATTTGATGTGTCATCACGTCAAGTGAAAGGTGGTTGGATTATTCGAGATGATTACGGATCGCCAAAATACTGGGGTTGTGCACATTTAGGCTTGGCTTCATCGGCTATTGAGGCAGAAGAAAAAACCCTCTTAATGGCAACGAAGAGTTCTTTCTTCATGGGTTTTGAAAATATTATGTTTGAGGGTGATTGCAAGGTGCTCATACAACAGCTACAAGGACAGAAACTGGATTTGAGCATCATCAATTTATGCAAGGATATACTGTTCTGGGCTTCGAAATTCAAGAAACAACAATTCCTGTTTACCAAAAGATCTAACAATGAAGCTGCTCATTACTTGGCTTCAAAGGGACCGAATGATTCTCGATTCTATTCAAATTGTATTCATCCTCCTATATGGCTTAATGATGTTTTACATCGTGACTTTGTAATCTCACGTTCTTAAATTCAATATATAAGTGTCGAAAAAAAAAAAAAAATCGAATAACAAAAAAAACTGACGTTTTTTGGTAACCTTTACTGAACAATTGTTTTTTTTTTTTTTTCCTATAGTCATTTGGTCTCTAATATCAAGTTCACGTGTTGTCTTGCTAGTGTGAAACGGCGAAATAATTTTCGTTTTATTTAGGGTTTATGCCCAAGTCTCTGTAAACCTAAACGAGAATTTGCGAAGTTATTCAATTCTTGGCACGAGGTCCATGTTGTTAAAGTTTGGGTTTACTTTGCGGAAGTAGTCTTGAGCCCGATGATAAGATACTACTTCTATTTACCAAACAAGATGAAGTAACTCATAACGGAATTAGATTGGATTTTAGAATTACAAGTGTACATATTGATCATCCTTTAAAACACAAAAAGGCAGAAAAAGAAAACACAAGTAACAAAAGTCTTTCCTAAGACAAATCCCAAACCACACACTCTTATTATAGTTTTAACTCAAAATTTCACTCAAGTTCTGTAGGAATACTTTGTTCATGTCTAAAAAAATTCTCAGGATCAAACTTAGCTTTAATCTTCACCAACCTGTCAAAATTTCCTTTGAAGTATTTATTCCCCCATTCTCTTGCGTCACTCCTTTCGCCATTCATCCCCAAGTCAAGATCTCTGTAGTTCACATACGCGGCTCTCGGGCTTTTCGACACATACTGCTCCATGTAGCTATACATTTCCCTCATCCACTCCATATGCCTCTCCTCGCTCGCTTTCCCGTCTTGCCACAAAGTCAGCCATTGGATCTTGAACAATGTCCCGCTCCTATGTGGGAAAGGAGTCTCTGTCTCGGGGATTTTCGCCATCACTCCTCCGTAAGGATTCCATATAGTCAGTGGTGAATCCTCTTGTAGAAGCTTTTTCCATAGCCCTTCGAGTCCTTCCATTGGAATTGGCTCCTCCACGTAGTCTGACTTGGCTTTGAAGTAATTCTTGAACAACGATTTCCCTTCGAGTAGAGCTTCCGACGGTGCGGTGCTCGGGAAACCGGCAATGTACATCACCGATTTGATCCAGCTTGTCTCTAAACAATCTTTCTTGGTTAGTCCAAGCTGTGGGAAACTCCTCTGCATTACCTGTGCAAAAAAAAAAACAAGGTTGAAATTGTCATAATCAGAACTTCCTTCCTTAATTTGTTATAACCAGAAAAGTTTCATGAATTACAATATAAACCCATAAATTTATACGAAATTCGAATTTGAACTCTTTACCTGCAACAACCGATTTGCGTCGCCGAGAAATTGGCCTTGGTACGAAACCGAGATAGTTCTCTCTTTGCTCTTAGGGGTTTTGTTCGCCGGCTGAATAATGGCGCGGATGAAGAGATCTTCGTCGAGCTTATCGGCGACTTGCTGCCACTTGTACAAGACCCTCGTTCCGTCTTGCTCCAGCGTCCTCGTGACGGTGAACACCGTAACGATCTCCGGCACAGGAACGAGCTTGATTTTCCAGGCAAGGATTACGCCGAAGCTTCCTCCGCCACCGCCGCGAATCGCCCAGAAAACGTCTTCCCCCATCGCCGCGCGATTCAAGATTTTGCCGTCGGCGTCAACGATTCTGGCGTCGAGGACGTTATCGGCTCCGAGCCCAAACTTACGCATCATCGAACCGTAGGCTCCGCCGATTATGTGGCCGCCGATGCCTAGGCTTGTGCATAAACCCGCCGGAAAACCATGGACCTTGCTTTTCTCTTGGATCCTTTTAACCGTAGAAGTAAACCGATTAGTAACCGGGTCGGAATCACAGCTCAACCATTTTATGTTCTTTTGTAAATTGTAAGTATGTCCGGTTTAAAAAATTTGTTATCATCTTTCACCCCCCTCTTAATAGTCCAAAACTATTGGTTATTAAATTAAAATATATTGATATATATATATATATATATATATATTAACATTAAGAACCAAAACGGGATGAATCGGCCGGTTGATCCAAAACCGGAATTTAAACAATGGGTTAACCGTAATTATGGTTTGACTCACCGCATATCCGTGGTCTGCTTGGTTCTGTGTGGCATCGTATCCGTACCAAAATAATCACGAGTTTTAAACTTTAAAAACAAAAAAAAAACTTTTATTGTGACGACTCTTGAGGTTTTTATTTTTTTTTGAACCTTTTTTTATTTTAACCCGGGATTTTATATTAAAAAAAAAAAAGATAGATACCAAATTTTATGCTTTTGTGTAAATTCGAAAATAGTTTTTAAAAAATGCATAGATTCTTGCTTTTCTTCGATAAATAAGTGTAGTTTGAATTATATAATTCAATATTTTAAAATTAGTGCAGCTTTTAAAATTATAACACATGATTCTTGGAGTAGGAGTTATTATTATTATTACCTGTAATAAACCTCTCCAATAGAAGCACCCGCGTGAACCCACGCGCTGTTACTTTCCAAATCGACGCTGATGTGTCTAAGCTTCGACAAATCGACGATCACAAACGCTGTTTCCAGCTCCGAGACGTAAGAAAGGCCTTCGTAGTCATGACCGCCACTTCTTAACCGCAAGTGAAGCTGAAGCTTCTTGGCGCAAACAACGGCGGCTTGAACGTGCGTTTCGTAAAGCGGCTCGAAAATGAACTCCGGTTTCGGATTCGACGGCATCAAGTAACGGAGATTCTGAGCAGACGTCTCTAACGCAGCTTTGAAGGAAGATGCGTTTAGGTCGTGAGTGAAGAACGA
>JAHZTW010000001.1:422407636-422432511 GCA_020283515.1 Alliaria petiolata
AAACCTCTATAAATTAATAACGTTGGGACCATGAGGTTTTATAAAAATTTATTAATTTATAGTGATTATTAATTTATAGATATATTATTTGGTTGAAAAACTAATTTTGGAACTGAAAAAAAATATTAATTTAGTGAAATATTAATGAATCGAGTATTAATTTATAGAGGTTCTACTGTAGTTACTTTGGGTTATTTTGAATTATTTTGTCAACTAAATACTTTTTTGTCAAATTTAATTTAAAGGACACGAAAATTTTAAAAGTTGAATTTTATTTTGGCAAAATAAAATCCAAATTAACATATATCATCTGAAAGAAATCGGTTTTTTTTCTGTCATCTAATAAGTTTAGAGTGGCGAAATAGAGTTAACAATAGTGGAAGATCTTAATGGAAGGACGACTACTTACCTAATCCATAGAAAAAGCTTTATCACTCGACTCGAAATATGTTATTTGACCAGCATCTCTTGGTTTCTCAAAGTAGAAATTGGTATTTGTTAGCAAGTATTGAGTTCTAAAAATCTTTAGAACTAGGCGGTGCATAAAAAAGCCGTTGTGATCAAAGAGGAAAAAGTTTTTAAGAATGACGTTGAAATATATGATATTAAATTTTATCGTAAATAAAGAACTGATTAAACATTTTCTTATAACAACTAGACATATAATTAATCATCAAACTAGCTATTAGTCCGGTTGAGTTGGGGATGTATAGTGATTTTTTATTTAGGAAAATTCTCACAAGAAAACCGTCAAGGACTATGTTGCCATTTTCATAAATATAGATAGTCTTTTTGGATTCTAAAAAATACACCAAAAACAATTAACTTAGTTTAATAATCAAATTTACTGACGCGCTTGTATTTTACATTATTAAATTAACGGACGTTAAGAGAACTAGAAATGTTGTGAATTCGATTAACAACAAAGAATTCTAATCAACGTTGCATTTGAATGCATGTTTACTTTTAACTACCCCTTACGATAAACATTTAAAGTGGTTTAGGGTTTTTTTTCATTAAACAACGTTTACAATTCTGTAACGTCTATTAAATTTATTAAGATCGATGTAATGAATATATGTATATTTAACTAAATTAAATATTTTCCTTGTATTTTTTTTAGAAATCCATAAAAAAGTATGCATCTTTATAATAAGATAAAAGGTTGATGATTTTCTTATCTAATGTTTTCAAATTATTTGATAAAAGATGTGTAGTAATACTAATACTAACGATACTACAATCTCTTATTGAAATCACCAAACCCTAAGCTTGACTATGCTTGTGAATGCGTAGCCACTTTAGAAGTCAACAAATTCAACCTGTAAATAAGCATCTGTTCTTTAGTAGTAAGCTTCAATTTTTTCAACTCCACTTTAAGGAGATTCCCCAAAATCCCTTATGTTTACATCATGTAGATTTCGGTTTTACTTTTGTAGTTTCGAAAGGGACTACGAAAATAATCAGTAGATTTCATATACTGACTCTAATAGTTTTACTGATATATATATTAAACAATCATATGATGAACCAAAATTATCGATTTTCATATTCAATATAACTTGAGAAAATTTATATGACTATCAAATATGTTGTTTTATAGATGGCATCAAATTGTTTGAATGTTACTTAAATGTCAAATATATATATATATACCTAACCAAAACAATACGCGTATTTTTTTTTTTTTCCAAAACATGTGTGTATAAGTAGGGATTGGTTATTATATTTGTTGGCTTCTAATGTGGAAATTGCATTGCTTTTGGTGTAAGGGTCACCTAAAGAAATAGTAAGATAAGTGGTGATTGATGGTATTTGTGGCCAATGACTTAAAAGCAGAAAGTGACATTAAGACCTTGTCTAAAGATTAATTATGCAATGGCATAAGTGGCGCATATTTGCTTCCAAATCCCATTTTTTGTAATCTTTGGACATAATCACACTTATGTATATATAAACAAACATGTCTCCAATTGGTATTCTTACCCAAATGGTGAATCCACTTGACCTAAAAAATCAACTTAAGACTGAAAATCGTATGTTATGCATTATGTGGAATTTTGCTTTAGGTAAAGAATGCGTGTAAGTAGAAAAACATAACCAATGGTTGGAAGAAGTTGAAGAAAAACTAGAATGACTTCGAATTTGATTATAAAATTTAGCTGCTAAATGACATTTAATGAGGTTTAATTAGAACACTTCAAAGACGAGAAATAAATAGAGAGAGAGAAAAACTCATACTACTACTATGTTAACGAGTACTCATTAAAAAAAAAAATTGCAATTGTAAGTCTCTGTTAATTGCTATTCCCTCCGTTTCATAAAAAGTGTCGTTTTATGATTTTGTTTTTGTTTTACAAAAAATGTCGTTTTACATTTTCAATGCAGAATTTTAAATAAAAATTCAGTTTTGATCATACTAATTTAATATAGTAATTAGAGAGATGATTTTATTTAATGTGTGAACAAAAGGTAAAATAGAACTTTTAATAGTTTTTTTAATTTGTGTGAAATGTGTCAAAATGACACTTTTTTTTGAAACAGAGGAAGTATGTCCTATCGGCTTTTAATGTGACGAAGTAGCTCTCTTTATTAAGGGAAATAAGCTCTACGTAGAAATAAACATTTCATATGTATGTGGAAATTAATTCATTTGAATACTAACAATTTTGTTTGATACAAATATAGATCGTCTAACGTCATCGAGATTATTATTATTTCTTTTTTTTGAACTTTTTCATCGAGATTTAAGCTATATATGCTCAATGATAATAAGTTGTAGGTGTTTTATATTATGAGCAGTTTCTAGAGGCAAAATCGAGTGATTGGATTTCTTTCGCAAATAAAAAAATCGAGTGATTGGAAACAAAATATTTTCCCGTTAAAGGAGCTAAACTTTAAAAACGACTTGCTCGATTTTCATAGTATAATTTAAATTTTCATATTTTTTAATTACGGTGCTTTTATGCAAGTAACTTTTTGTCATTTGCTGACCTGTATATTTATATACTATGTGAGAAACTGATACTAAATTTCCAGTTGGTCCTTTTTCGACAGAACAAAATACCATGTTATAATAACAATATAAAAAAAACAACCAACTAATTTCTTTTTTTTTGTTGAAAAACAACTCTGCCGACAATTCTTCTTCTCAATTGAAGAAAAATTGGAGGAAATTATTTCAAAAACAAAAGTACAAAATAAGTCAACTAATTTAATTTAAATTGGTCTAAAATAATATGTTGACAGTATTTTAGAAAATCTTCACATGCTTCCAATAGCAAAACAAAAACCCAATAGTAAGAATTCGTAGATGGGAAGTGGAAACACTCGGATATTTAACCGAATTATGAGAATTTTTTTACCATTAGACCAACTTCTTGTTCAGATACGTTAGTCATTCCAAACACACACATTTAGGATTGATGGTTTTGGTGACAAGAACGTACAAGCCACTGCTTACAGGATCGAACCACGTAAGTAGATGTATCTTGTGGAATTGGGGTGTGTATTATATAATTTTGAATTGATTTTATGTTTTGGTTTAATGAGAATTGAAGTGTAATTTGCGTTGAGAAATTGCGCCGGTTAATGCGGAAATAGAGAAAGATTAAAAAGCTCTAAAACAAATCAACAACGTCAGTTTTTTACACCTTCAATGTCTTCCAATTGATGCGCTTCCAACGAGTGTTGGCCTTATGCGTGGGTGAATTTAATATTTATAAATATATATAGATCGAGGGACACATTTCATGGTCTTATGCGTGTATATGTGTACCTTTTTCTTTATGAAAAACAATTGTTTCTGTTAAAGTTTTTTTTTATTAACTGTAGAAATTATGGGTTTTATACCCATAATTTCTTTCAGTATCCGGCGTTAGTTATTTTTATATTTCGATTTAAAGAAAATATCTCCGTTTCAAAAAGGGTTTGAACCCCGGAGCACAAAGAAATCAATCCCCTTGTATTACCACTAGGCCATCACCACTTTGGTTGTTAAAGTTTTATTTGCTTGCAACTTAAAACCAATTGCCATGTTTTTATATATTAGTGTTATTTCTCTTAAACTTTCGATATATGATCCTAACACGTCCTTTCGAGATGATGATTGCTATCGATTTATCTCGAACCAAATCTCATTTTAGAACCGGTAATAAACTCTTTATGGGCTATCCTACTTAGGTCAACAAACGAGACTCTGATACTATGTTAAGTTTCATCGGCTATCAACTCAAAATCAATTGACAATGAGTGGATTGATTTATGCCTCTTAAATAGTAGTGTTGATCCGTTCAAACTTACAATGTGAGATCCTAACAGTTTAAACTAACTCCGTTAAAAACAAACTAAAATACATATATTTTATTAAATAATATTTTTTTACGGATTTAATAGAATACATATACGAAAATATAGTTTTATTTTAAAAAATTAGACTCGTCCATTGGTTTTTTTTTTGTAACTTCTTATATTGATCTTAAACTGTAAACGGGAAATACAAGAACGGTAGCATTCACCGTGGTGGGCATATATTTTACACAAACTAGAAAGTGCAGAGGCGTTCTTTGCTAACATATCAGCAATGCAATTGCGTTCTCTATTAATTTGATCTATTGAGCATAACGGTAATTTTGAAATCCAGTGGCGAATGTCATACATAACATTTGCAAGTTCTGTATTCCCTCCCTTCTTGTTAATAACATTAACCAGCTCCCGATTGTCGCCTTCAAACCAAATCTGTCGCCAGCCCTTTGCCCATACATGCTGTAAAACATCGAAAAATCCATTTGCCTCTGCCTGCAATGAAGTATGAACATTCTTTAGTTGAGCACATCCTGAATCTATGTGTTCTTCTTGACTATTCCATTGGTTATTTGAGTAATAAAACCCATGACAAAATAGTGATCAATTTTAGAAAATTTTAAGCTATAAATTTAATATAAAAATATTTTTCTATTAGATAAATTTTGTTTTAAAGAAAGATTTGGTGAAATAGATATGCATGTGAAGATGCAGACTACATGCAAGCATTTGGACGGAAAGACCCATTCCAAAACAAAGTTAAAGGGTCGCTAGCGGCGTTCTTTATATAATCAGACACCGAACAACCTTCCGTCAAACTCAAAAGTCCAGTTTTATATAATTTCCTAGTTTCACCAACCGGCACATGATCCGCATGCAAATCTTTAAATCTGCTTGATGTAACAGTTTTTTTTTTTTTTTTTTTTTGTCGTCGCTTGATGTAACATTTAAAAATACATAACACACAACAAAAATCTTAAACTCTTGAGTCTTGTCCAAAAAAAAATATGGGTTTTATAATATACTAAAATATGATCCACATATATACAGATTTATAATAATATATTTTAAAATCCATAAAAATAAATTTAAAACAAAATCTGATCACTCGTAAAAAAAATTAAATTAAAAACATCAAAGCAATACCACAAAAAATATCTAACATTTATTTATTTATTTTTATTTTCGTTTGTAACTAAAATTATTAATATTTTAAAAAATAGAAAGTTTTTATATTCTTATGTGAATTAGGTTTATTTATAATAATTTACCTATTTATATATTTATATATTTATTTATTCTAATTTGTTACAAATTAAATATCATATTCTTATTAGAATTATATTTTGTTTTTTACCATAATTGATTTTTTTTAATTAATAAAAATTTATTACGCACGTCGAAATCAGATAGACTAATTCATATGTGTCATGGTCATTTTAATCTATATTATGATCCATGTACTCTCATTTATAATTTACTATTTCAGTAAGCTAAAAATGAAAGTAGAAAATAAAATTAGAATATTTGTGAACATAAAAAAATAAAATTGAGAAAGCTGACGCAAAACCATTTATAAAAAAATTTAATTTGATTCTTTCATTTAGTTTTTAATTAAAATTAATCATATATTTCTATAAAAAAAATTCTTATCCCTAACTAATTGAATCAGAATAACCTTTTTATTATTTAATATATCTATATTTGTAGATTTTTTTTTTCCTTTCTTTATCATATTTGCTCTTTTTCTCTTTATTAAATCTCCATATCATATGTTCGAAAGCATTTTGCAATATGTTTATGGGGATGTGTGTTCTTCGGGATGGTCGAATCTCAGATCATATGTTCATCCATTGGGAGGATGAGTAGTACTCGAGCGTGCGATCTTCCTCAGTCTCCAGAATCTGAAACTACTAGCAAATGGGTGAGACGGCCCTCAGGAAGAACGGTGTCCCCCCCTCAATCAAATAAGACTTTTCCGTCCCACAACGAATCTAAAGAAGACTTTTTCGTCCGTTTCCCTCCCGAAAGGTTCTCTGACGCTCAAGTCATATATGTACAACTGAAAACATATATTCAGAAAGGGGAACTTGACTGGGTTGAGTGAGGTATTATGTCTGTAGGACATAATGTCTATCTGATAGTTTAGTAAGAGTGCGGGTAGCCCCTTAATTGGCATGAGAGTGCGTCTAAGAGCCCTCATACTGGTCTAGGAAGGTGATGAGGAGCTCACTAACCTGGAACGATGTCCTCGTGGGACGTACTGAAGAGATTACGACCGACTCTTAACATATCCAATTGTATACAACTGAAATTATGGGTAATTAAGGTTGTTTTTGGTAATTCCGAGGAGCATCAGTGTGCTCTCCAGGGCGAGGATCCTCTTCTTTTTACGGTCATCTTTCCTATTTATATACTTCTAAGGTTTTCTTCTATTGGATGCGCTAATCCCGTGGATCCATCGCATCTTTCTTGGAACCGATCAAGCTTTGTACCGCTAGGTCTTTCTTTTATCTTTCGTGCCGGTCAAATCAGGCGTGAGACCTACGTGTAGGTTACTGTTTGATAGGTCCTTCTTTCCACGTGGTGCTCAGGGATTGGTTATCGTAAAACCGATCCCAACATTATCTTTCTCATTACGAGAGATAAATTATTTAGTTTATGATTTTTTACTTATTTATAATATAAAATGAGAAATTTTTAATATAATTTTTTAAAAAATATCAATTTTTTAAATTTTTCCGCATCAACATAATAGTACACCTAAACAAATAAACCTCACAATATAATACTTGATATAATATAATAAATATTGATTTTATTACAAAAAATATAAATAGAAAATTTACATTCTCAAACAAAATATAATCGATAAAAGATTTTTACACGTGTTAAAATTTGATCGATAGGCTTTAACACGTGTTACGATCATGTTAATTAGAATATTTGAAACATCAACCTTTATATAATAAGATTGTATAATTTTCTAAACTGAAGTTAATTTTACTTACTTTTGTTTTTTTTAATTGAAGTATATCAATTATTTTAGAATTAATATTTGATTGTATAATTTTTTAACTAATATTTTATTTACTAATATATTTTAGTTGCGATATCTGTTAAAATTTTATCGATAAATTTGTTATGTATCGTGATCATGTTAATTTTTAAATTTATATTTTAACCTTTATATAATAAGATATTCTCCGTACGGGTTTTTAACTCCAAATTAAGTTTTTTTCTCTTGTATTATATTATTTACAAGAGTCCAGACATACTAGACATGTCATTATCCACTATTAGACACGTTTTTGTAGATAATGCTTGCCACAATATACAAAAGTAAATAGATGTTAGCACTTTTTATTTGATGTGGTGGTTGGATCGGGTCAATTCCAATTTAATCTGCTTAAGTGACAGGTGAATATTGCAGAGCCGAATTATATTCAACAAATTCAAAATCAACATTCGATGTCGACCAACAAATAAAACAAACATGAACTATAAACATTTGGTTAAGATTTTCAGCTAGATCATTTTGAATTTTGGATGCTAGTCATAGTTATTTGATTTTCTTCTGTGACATTGTTGAAACTCAAATTGCTCTTAATAAGAATAACAAATAGTTTGTGGGGTTAAGAGAATATCAAATCGGAGCTCGGAGATAGCAAAGAAATTAGGTCATCGGAAAGATGAACTAATTAGAGTTTTTATTAAGTTATAGGTGAACTTTGAGAAAGGCTGCCTACGTACCTTTTAGAAGGGATCAAACCAATCGTAGTTCGTTTACAAAAGAGTTTGGATCATAAGAATATTGAGAGCATTAGGTCTTCTAGCCAAGTATGGCGTGATCTCTAGATTTTCGGATGCCTTTTTCAATGACTTGGGCTTCTATTTATATAGAAGGTAGGTCGGTTATCTTTTCTTTTTTTTCCTAAAGATTTGCCTTTATCTGCAAGATTGCCTTCTTTATCTCCAAGATTACTTTTTCGTTTCTAAAGTTTTAAAGTGGACCGAACTTAATTATTGACGGACTTTTTAGAAGAGGTGCGAATCCATGTTCTAACAGACATCAAACTTCTCAAATGTTATAATTGTGCTAAATTCAAGAAATTGCTCTGAATATTATGTCTTACTAATCTCAATGTCAATGATATATATATATATATATATATATATATATATATATATATATTCAATAAGTATTCAGTTATATATAAATATATTCAATAAGTATTCAGTAGTGTTCGATGTACAACATTAAAAAAAACGAACTAGTAATATTTTAAACCCTTTTGAATCAACGTATTTTCCATATTTGTTTTTGTTTTCATCTAAACTTCTCAGTTTTGCCTTGTCTAAAAAACTGGAAAAAGAAAAGAAAACATATTAACCATTTAACTAACCAAGTTGCCATGTTAGTTTAGCCATAAAGCTGCAAAATACTAGACTTCACACTCGCACGCCCAAGTAGCAAACACCCGCACAAGTAATATCCATATTTTATTACATCATGCTAAAAATATCTCTTGTGGATAACATTTAAAACTATATAATATCAAAATTTATTGATGATTTGTTATGATCATATAAAATGTCTTATCATGATGATGTGAAAAACAATAAATGTACTTTCAATCCCCTTTTATGATCCTTCATATCCTTAATATCCTTTACCAAAGTCTATCCAATTTTACACTATAGTAAAAAAAAAAAGACATAGCAAAATCATTAAAATCTTTCTTTTTGTGGTTTTATCCTAATAAAGAAAAGATAACAAAGATAATAAAATTCATTTCAGGATACCTGTTTAACCTCTCTTTTTGTCGACCATATATTATTAAGATGAAAGATGTTACAGAGAAGTCCACCTGATTACATACTTGTTATTACATCACCAAGCATATTTAGCTAGATTATCCACAAGAGTAATTTAAAGAGGTGCGAGATACATATTGACATGAAAGTGAATGCGGAAGTATGTCTCTAAGAGCCTCTAATCCATAATTGCATTTTTCGTGCAATAATTGCAAAATACAATTGGATTCCTCTCCAACCCATAATTGTATTTTTCATATCAAAAGGAATATTTTTAATATATTCTTCTTTTTCTGTTTTATTATTAATTGCTAATTATACATATTTTCTTTAAATTTTACAAATTGACTTAATTATTTACGTTCTCTTTTTATATGATATTTTTGAAAATTCATTATTATAATTAAAAAAAACACATTACCCTACATAAAAATGAAAAAAAAACACATTACACCACCTATTAAGTAACCAATCATTGTTGTACTAAATTTATTTTCTTTTATTTGTAATTTCAATATTTTTTAATTATTTTAAATTTAGTATTATGTTTTTATACTTTCTATTAAATAATGTTATTTGCATTTTAATTTTATATATTAGAGTGTTTTAATATTTATAATCATCAAAAAAGAAATTATCATCAAAATAATTATTTATAACTCTAAAAGTAAAAGTATCTAAAATTTGAAAGACTATTTTATAAATAAAAAAATTCAATTGCAAAATGCAATTGAAAATGAGATGGTTGCATATTTGAAACAAAAAATGGCATTATACCATTTTGCAATTGAAAATGAAATTGGATTGAAGCAAAATTTATTGCAAAATGCAATTTAGCACCAAATTTGATATTGGGTTAGAGATGCTCTAACATAGACAACTCTCCTCTTGAATGTTTAGTAGATGCATCTTAGATCTCGCCATCTACTAAAGCAGGATACCTGCTTAACCTAAAGAATTTGAAACCAATTTTCTCTAATAGGTCAATAGATGTAGTAGTATATTTTTTTATGGACTAAGAAGTCAAACTTTTACCAAGACAATGGTTAATTGTAATTAACACTCTCGAGCACACAATTTACTGTCGTTTTTGAATGCCGCATCTATAAATAACGATTTATAAACATTTATGAAGTGACCATTTATTAGACAACATGGAGCAGAAAAGCTACAATATTACTTCCATCGGTTTTTTAACGACCGATGGTTACAGTCACAGATGTAATCATCAGTTGATACTTAATACTGATATGAAATTACGTCGTATTGAGTTATACTTATACACATAAGAATCTAGTATAGATGTCCTAACTATATTGCATAGTAAAGCTTTAAACTGAAATGTTGACCAATGAGAGACACGGGTTTAAAGGCAAAGCTTAGTTACCATTTATGTAAACCACTGTCTTCCCAACAACTTCGTTTTCTCATTGACCTTTTCCCTGACAAAAAACTTCAATTTTACATTTAGTGTGGATGACTTTTTTTACAGTGTATAAATTTAATTTTTAATAGTCAATAATTTTAACAATAGTATACTTATGTACTAGATGCCAATATAAAAGATGATATCTAAGAAATTAACAATGGAAATGGAATTTTTTGTTCATATTAAAATGGAATAAAATACTTTTTGGATGGTTTTACCTATGTCCTTTAATTTTGTTAGGCGTAATTTTCTCTTTAGCATGCTATTTTATCTATGTAAATAAATTAAGTTCTACTTTATCAAATCAAAGTTTTGAACAATTTTACTCATATAGTTGTATAACACATATTTTGTTTTTGTATAATTATTTTTTGTACAGACATCTACCTTTTTAAAATTAAAGTAACTTATTATTTTGGTTTAAGGGTGTGACGGATTATTTGTATGGTGATTTTATTCTTTTTTGATAAATATAAGTTTTTTGTCGAAAAAAGATATGGTCGATTACTTTTGTCTTTTTGGTTGTGTATTATTATTTAGCATATTGGTTGTTAGTTTATCCATTTAAGAAAATACCAAATAAATACATTTTTTGGAATACATTAAATAAGACAACACAGTGATTTTAATCCCAATTTTTTCTCCGTACTTTACTTTTTATTCGTTAATAGCAACTTATAGGTTTGCCATTTTCTTAAATAAAATTTTCCATTTGCTTTACCAAAGTAAATCTATCTAAATCTGTATTCATAGATTATACTCAATTATCTAAGGCTCCGATTGGTAACATGTATTTTTAAAGTTGAATTACAGTTGATGTTGTAATTCGATGTAACTTGCAGTAAAATTATGTGGTATAAACAGTAGAATTATGTGGTAAGTCTGCTGTATAAATTTGAGTTAACATTTTGTCAAAATAGATGATTGGTAACTTTTCTGATGTATAAGTTGCAGTATATATTATTTAAAATAAAAATAATAATAATTTTAATAATAAAAATATATTACGTGAGTAGAATAAAAAAATAAAAAATAGACTTTAAACTGCATTATTATTTATCACANGAAACAAACCGAAACATAATTCGGTTCGGTTCTCGGGTAATTCGGTTTTTGAATTTCAAATCCGAAACTAACCGAAGTTTTTATTTTTATTTTAAATTCGGTTAATGTCGGTTAAATTCGGGTAAATTCTGGTAGTTTGGGTATTTCGGTTCTTTGATTAGGTATAATTCGGTATGATTTGGTATAATTTTGATTTTTTTTTTTTAAAAAACGAGTATCCGAACGTTTACCTTAACCGAACCGATAACCAAACTAATTTTCAAAATTAGCTTATCGGAACCGAACTAGAACCAAACTAGAACCGAAAAGTTTAGTTCGGTTAAAATTCCCAGGAGTCGAATAAAGAAAATAAGCTCACCAATATAGAATGTATAACCATCGGGTCAAGGAAGTGTAAATCAAAGCTCCTAGCATAACGCATCATAACTCACAAACCATGAATCTGGCGGTAGCAAACGACATAAGTGAGAGTAAATGATTTTGATCTCATCTACTTCAAGCTGTATTTAGAAGAATACAACATTGCACTATTGCAAACATAAGAAGTAGTAAATGATAGGCACCATATATTCTTGCTAAATCCATTATTACGAATACCAATCTGTATGCTTTCCATTTCTATGTCCCTCATTGTATCACTCAAGCTCTTCATGCTGATCTTTGTAATTCACAATCAATATAATGAAGTTTAGATGTTAAAAAAAAAAAAAATTCGAACTCTCACAAATGACTCTAAGTTGATGGGCTTACATTGGCCCATATTCATTAATCTGGGCCACAACATTTCACCTCTCAAACACGATCTTCCAAATCAAACATTTCAATCCAGTTAAAGCGACAGAGAGAACTATCTTCCATGAGTTCATCTTCTTCAAGCAAATCAATAAACTAAACAAGTAAAAGAAGATCGCAAATCAAACATTTCAATCCAGTTAAAGCGAAAGAGAACTATCAATCGATGCCGAAACTTCCAACAAACCGCGAATTCTCCGAGATATCTCCGATTTTCAATGGAATAAACCGAAGAATTGAACCGGTACGCCCAGTTCAGCAGCAGAACAAAATAACCAGAATCTCCCGATCGCCGCGGTGGTTACGTTTCCGGCGCCGGAATCCGCCTCCTTTTTTTGACCGCCGCGTCACATCAAGTAAGAATGTCTTCTCTTCTTCCTCAGTGTATACTTTGACTGGCGTTGAAATCAGGTTTCGATTATGCTCGAAATCAATGGGATTAGATTATTCTTCCGCAAATTCGAAAAAAAAATCAATGGAAATTTTTCTTCGGCTCTGGTCTTGTTCTTCTCTTTCGATAAAGAACAAATTTTTTAAAAAATGCCAAAAGAAAGTGAGAATAGTCGTGGCTCTGACTTCTCTAGAAAATGATAAGTCAACAAAAAAAGAGGAGCCATTGATTCCACGGTGCTTCCTCTTAGCTTGTGAATGGTATAATAAAAACTCTTCCCGAGTTCTGACTTTTTCTCCATTTCATTAACTTTCAATTCCTTCTCCTATTTACCAAATCTTCCTCTTTGTCCCCACCATAGTTGCAATTCTTGATTTCTCTCAGGTTTTGTTTTTTTTTAATTGGGTTTTTTGGTCTTCTCTTGATTTCGATTTCGATACAGTTGTGTGTTGTCTCCTCAAGAGTTTTGCGTTTCTTCCCCTGAGAGATTTGATTTGATTACTTGTTGCAGAAGACAAATGGGAGGTGTTTGCTCTTTTGGTTTCAAAGATGATGACAAGAAGCTGAGATCCACCGATGATGATAAGTCAAGAGGCTTGTCTGGGAAACTCAAGTCCATGAGAAGAAGAAAAACCTCTGATTCGTATTATTCAGACAACTACGGAAGCTCAAGGCGGAAAAGTTCCAAGCCTGATGTGAATTTCTTCAACTTTTCCGGTGAACTCGGCCCGGTGCCTCCATTAAGAACAGAATCTACCAAGGTTCTTTTTTGGTTTTCAAGGGCTTTTTAGAACAGATATGAATCATGCCTGAGAAGAATTTCATCTTGTATTGATGAAAATTTGGTTTCTTGATTCTGTTGTTTTTTCCACATAGATTATGCAGAGGAACTCGTTTCTTGGAAGGGCTGGGGTTATGGGGCTAGAGAAGGCGGTTGAAGTTCTAGACACGCTTGGGAGCAGCATGTCTGGTATGAATCCGGGAAACGGGTTTCACTCGGGTGTTACATCGACCCGTGGTGGCAAAGTCACTATCCATGCCTTCGAAGTGGCCAACACTATAGCCAAAGGTGCTGCTTTGCTGCAATCCCTCTCTGAAGAGAATCTCAAGCTCATGAAGAAGGATATGCTGCGTTCCAAGGGAGTTAAGAAGCTGGTCTCTACGGACACCACAGAGTTGAAAATCCTCGCTGCTTCGGACAAAAGGTTTGCTTTTTTTTCAATGTATCACCAATTGTTTTTTCTTTGGTTCATTTATTTCTTTTTTGTTTCTTTATTTATATTCTGTTTTTTTTTCGGTAGGGAGGAAGTTGATCTTTTCGCTGGAGAGGTGATCAGGTTTGGGAATATGTGTAAAGATTTACAGTGGCACAATCTCGATCGGTATTTTACAAAGTAAGTTTAATTTTGCAATCGAGCAAGTCCTTAATGCAATGCATTTTATATTATGCCAGTGGATTTTCATTGTACACCGGTCTATAACGTTTCAGGCTTGACGCAGAGAACTCACAGCATGAACTGCTCAAAGATGAGGCAGAGGCAAGCATGCAAGAGCTCGTCACTCTTGCCCGGTTCACTTCTGTATGTTTTGTTTTTCTTCACTTCAAAAAAATTTTTTTTTTTTTTTTTTTTTTTTTTTTTTTTTTTTTGTTTTTTTTTTTTTTTTTATGGGGACTTGAAACTAACTTGCATTGGCTTTATCAGGAATTATATCACGAGTTGCAAGCTTTGGATAGGTTTGAACAAGATTACAGGAGAAAGCTCGCAGAAGTAGAGTCGTTAAACCTCTCTAGGAGAGGTTGGTCTCGCTATTTATTTGATTAGCCCTGACTCATTTTAGGATTCCCGATTTCATTTTCTTTTCCTACATGTAGGAGAGAGTATCATCATCTTACAAAGTGAACTAAAACAACAGAGGAAACTCGTGAGGAGCTTACAGAAGAAGTCGCTCTGGTCCCGGAATCTAGGGGAGGCAAGTGATTATTGAATTGATGTGCCTTAGTGTGTGGTATATATATGCCAATTATTATAATATTTTCTTCTGTTGCAGATAATTGAGAAGCTTGTAGATGTTGTCTGCTATATACGTCAAACGATTGTGGAAGTTTTTGGGAACAACGGTAAGGATTCTTTGTACTTACTGGTCCTCTGATAATGACCCTACTTTTGGAAAACCAAATCTCAACTATCATGGTCTTAACCAACAATAGGTCTACTACAAGAAAATGGAGGGAAGCAGGGAGGAGAACGATTAGGTGAAGCCGGTCTTTCGTTACACTATGCTAATCTAATCCAACAAATCGATACTATTGTAAGCTTCCAGATTCTCTTAACAGTCTTGTTCTGATACTAAGAAGGGATTTATTTTCTCTGGTTGGAAACTGATCCTTGAAATTTCTAGGCGTCCCGACCTTCATCACTTCCTTCTAATGTAAGGGACACGCTGTACAATGCATTACCTGTTACTGTCAAGACAGCTCTTCGTCCTCGGCTACAATCTCTTGATCCTGAGGAAGAGGTTTGTCCCAAAAAAAGATCTCTGTTTCTCTATTATGTTCTCACTCTTCATGCATTGCTTGGTTCTGTTTCTTTCTTTCTTTCTTTTTGTTGCCTAACTTGTGTGTTTCTGCAGCTTTCAATATCTGAGATCAAAGCTGAAATGGAGAAGTCGCTTCAATGGCTTGTCCCATTCGCCGCAAACACCACCAAGTAAGCTTTCCTTCACCAACCATTCTTGTTTTAGCATGTTCCTCCTCCTTGTGCGTTTTTGTCATATCTTTTATCAATTTTCCGCAGGGCTCATCAAGGCTTCGGATGGGTAGGCGAGTGGGCAAATTCAAGGTAAGTCTCTCTGTTTCTCTCTAATAACTGGAACTCTGAATCTTGAATCTTGAATCTTGAATCTTGAAACTGATCTGGGAAACTCCGAACTGGAATTGTGGAAAACAGAATAGAGTTTGGGAAGGGAAAAGGCGAGAACAACGTGAATCCAACACGACTTCAGACGCTTCATCACGCGGATAAACCGAAAGTTGATTCTTATGTTCTTGAACTTGTTGTGTGGCTTCATCGACTAATGATGTCATCAAAGAAACGAGTTTACGGCGCTAAGCTTCCTGAAACCAACCATGACTCTCAATCCATCTACATAACCATCTCCAACACGCAACTATCTTTCTCCCCTGATTTCACCTATAAAAACCAACTCTCTTTAGAAGACAGGTTGTTGTTGGACAGTGTTGAAAGCATAAGATTTGGTCCTAATTTAAGCAAGAGTCAAGAGTTCGTCGGCTTGAAGAAGAAGAACAAGAAAGGAATCAAGATCTGGGCATTGAGCAGAAGTACAGGGAACTCTCCAAAAGTCGATCTTTCAGGTGAGAACTCTTCTAGTGATTTGGATATCCTTGATGGTTTGGATTTCGCTTTCCGACAGGCATAATTTGGATGTCCTTGATGGTTTTTTTATCTGTTTTTTTGATCCAATCTTCTGTACTTATATATATTGTCATTTTTTGTATATAACACAGCATAAGCATATACAACAGTAATGTAATAGTTGAAACAAAACAAAGACACTATTTGGTTGGTTTAGTTGGATTTGTGTTTCTGGTCAACTGCTTTCTTTTTCTCTCCATCCATCAACTCCTCAGACAACCTTAAAGTAGCTAACAACTCCAGAGATTTGTCTGTCTATAAATTTTTTTTTTTTTTTTTAATCTGTAAATTTTTTTGTAAAAACTCAAAAGATTGATATGAAATTAGCCAAAATCCAAAAGAGGATGCTCACAATCATTCTTCTATGCCTTCTGGTTTCATCATCTTCAGAGGCTGCTCCACAAACCCAAATGGCCACACCATTAGAACCAACAGGTGAAGGCATCATCAATTCACCAACAAAGCCACAAGGTTTTCCGATTGAGAACCAGAACCAACCAATTCTTGGTCAGCCATCTTTTTCTCCTTCTGTAAACCAGCCTTTAACCGGATTAAATCAACCATTAACCGGATTTAATCAGCCATCATCAACTGGACTCAACCAACCGATTCTTGGTCAACCGTCTTCTACTTCTTCTGTAAACCAGCCTTTAACCGGGTTAAATCAGCCATTAACCGGGGTTAATCAACCATCATCAACTGGATTCAACCAACCAATTTCTTCTTCTTCTTCGTCTAACTCTGCTCTCAATCAGCCATTTGGGAATCGACTCAACCAGAACGGTCTCTCGGGAAACGGTGTTCCATTTCTTAATGGAATTTCGAAGCTTGAGGTCTCCGTTACAAATATTGTCTTTATCTGGATTGCTCTTCTCATAGCATTGCACGGTACAGACAGGAACTGAACCGAACTTAAACAGCATATGGCGCTTTTTGTATAATTTGGTTTTCATTATATTTGTTATATAACTTGTCTTTTTTTTCTGTCTTGGATTATAGTTTAAGAGTGTGTTGTATAACTACTGAAATGTTTTTTTTTTTCATTTTGTAAATTTGATGATCATGTGTTCCGGTTTTATATCCAGGTGTGGTTCAGTTTAATTTGGTTTTTGATTTTTGGTTTTCCGGTATATGGAATTATGATTTATATGAAGCAAATTAAAACGAACGTATCATACAGTTTTAACTTCAACTCATACGTTTTTTATCACAGATTCACGATGTAATATTTAAACTTAAATTTAATACTAGTGGGTTTTCTCCAGTGTTGTATAAAATAATGCACCCTTTGTTTTCTAACTGTTTAAGTAATCTCTGCTCATTTAAAACTCACACACAGATCTACAGAAGGAGAAAATCAAACCCGAGACATAATCGGTTTAGAGACTAACCGGTCAACGTTTCTATTGTTATAGCATAATGATGTTTTCATCCTCAATGTAGCATCAACTCAAAAACTCAAAGAACACACACACAGTGTTGCTCAAGTTGCTGCTGCTGGTGAGTGGTTGATTCAGCATGCTGAACTGGTTCGAAAGGTGGGTCCGGTCCGGTGTTTTAGGCAATGCTAAGTAGTTGAAAATTTAAGTTATCTTGGACTGGCTCCAACGCACTTTACACGCGACTATGTCCCTTCCACGTGCATTCTCTCACTTGCCCAAGGTTTTTTCATCGAAGGAGAAAAAAAACCTAAAACCTACTCGGTTTATATGGTTAAACCGATACTCAACCGATAGGCTTCTATCAGTTTTTCTTTTTTTGGGGTCAACGCCTCTGTTTTCGAGTATAATTACGGTATAGATATGGTTTTGTCACAACACTCAGAAACTGTAAACAAAATGGGTTCTTGGATACTCAAGTTGCTGCTGACGCAACTTCTGCTAGTGTTGATTCAGCATGCTGATTCAAGCTCTATCATCAAATATCTCCCTGGCTTTGAAGGTCCTCTTCCTTTTGAGCTTGAAACCGGGTTCTGTTCCTTTTCTAACATCTTATTCTCCACATTTGACAAGCATTGTAATGAATCTGTGTTCTGAGTTTTTTGAGTTAAAATCATTTCAGGTACATTGGTGTTGGTGAGGCAGAGGAAGATCAAATGTTCTACTACTTCATCAAATCCGAGAGCAATCCAAAAGAAGACCCTCTTCTTGTCTGGTTAACTGGAGGACCTGGATGCTCTTCTTTCTCTGGCCTTGTTTATGAGAATGGTAATAAATCTTTCTTTAACTCCATTCTTATTTGTGTCTGCAGAGTTTTCAAATGACTTGTTTGAATTGAAAAAAAAATCATCAGGGCCTCTTGCTTTCAAGGTTGAGGCCTACAATGGAAGTATCCCTTCTTTGGTTTCTACTACATATTCATGGACTAAGGTAACTATTGGGACTGTCTCTTATACACATCTAGATGTGTATAAGAGACAGGTTTTAAAAGGTTGAGGCCTACAATGGAAGTATCCCTTCTTTGGTTTCTACTACATATTCATGGACTAAGGTAACTATTGGGATGTACATATCCGGTTTAGTTGGTTTGATTAGTTTGTTACTAGTTTATACTTGTACATAGAGAAGTATATGTATGATGTAAACAGTCTGTTTTGTTCAGAATGATACTTTCTTCATCTTCAAGTTTAAAATGATTGCTTCTTTTCAGGTGGCGAATATAATTTATTTGGACCAGCCTGTTGGGACTGGCTTCTCCTACTCAAGAAATCCACTTGCTGATATACCAAGTGACACTGGATCAGTTAAGCGAGTCGACGAGTTTCTTCGTAAGGTAAAGGGAAAAACTCAAATCGTTCTGTCTTTATGCATAGACTTTTGGAGATTTTGTTATTGTTTCTCTTTCTCTTTTCTTATTATAGATTTTGTTGTTGTTGTTGGTGAATGGTGATTGCTGTGCAGTGGCTAGCCAAACATCCTGACTATTTCTCAAATCCTTTCTATGTCACCGGAAACTCTTATTCCGGTAAGGTGGTTCCGGCCATCGTTCAAGAAGTCTCAAATGGTAAGTTTTCTTTTTTGAACTTCAATCCCTATGCAAGCCATTCTCTTTGACTATGGTTTCTTGATTGGTTATTTTTACCAATTTATCACAGGAAATTATATATGCTGCAAACCTCAAATAAATCTTCAGGTTCATTAGTATTTGCTTGCTTCTTACATTGTTTATATTTTACCATTTCAAGCATTAAGAATTGAAGAGTTTTGTTTTCTCTTTCTCTACGCTTTCCAAAAACAGGGATATGTGCTCGGAAACCCGGCAACAGGCTGTGATCTTGATTATAACACTCGCATTCCATTTGCTCATGGAATGGCACTTATCTCTGATGAACTCTATGATGTAATGCTTACAAAACCTAGTATACATTTTGTCTCTTGTCACCACAATGAAGTGGTTAACGAACCATTTCAAAACTCTTACTTCTGTAGTCGATGAAGAGAAGCTGTGGAGGAAATTATTTAATTGTGGATCCTCTTAACACAGAATGCTTGAAACTCGTTGAAGACTATAAGAAGGTAGACACATTTTGCAATCTAGTTGCACGAACTTGGAGCAATTGGTAAATCACTAACTTAAGAATGTTGTGGTTATATTTGCAGTGTGTTTCTAGAATATATGAAGAACTAGTTCTAGAATCAAATTGTGACACTACATCTCCGGATTGCTATGTAAGCTTCTTGGTATCTTTGGATCAAATGGCTAGCCATTTTGCAAACCACTAGAGAAAAATATTGACAAGGTTGCTTTTCGCAGACGTATCGGTATTTGCTATCTGAATATTGGGCTAATAACGAGAGTGTACGCAGAGCACTTAAAGTGGTCAAGGTATATATGAAAAGTTCATTATCATTGATCATTGGTTAAATATAATGATCAAACTCTATGAGGATATTTTAATGCAGGGGACTACAGGGAAATGGGAACGATGTAATTGGAACGTGTTGTGCAATCAAGACATTAAAAGTAGCATACCATACCATATGAATAACAGCATCAAAGGCTATCGATCTCTCATCCTCAGGTACACAAAAATTTAACAACTTCTTTCACAAGAGCTTTTGCTTCATTAGTGAATTGTTTGTAAACTTTTCTCTGGCATTGGTGTTTTTTTTTTGTGAACAGTGGTGATCACGATATGACAATCCCATTCGTTGGAACACAAGACTGGATAAGGTCTCTAAACTTTTCCATTACTGAGAAATGGAGGCCATGGATGGTACTCGATCGAGTCGCTGGGTATACACCATTTTCTTTTCCTTGTTTTTTAGGTTTCTCTTAATTCAAATTGTATAAGCTGATCAACATTTTTATTTTCAGATTCACCAAGACTTATGCAAATAAGATGACATTTGCCACTGTGAAAGTAACTCGTTTATCCACATTGACATAATAAATGCAAATATTTTTTTTTTACATTNTCGAGTATGTTAACGATCTCCCATTAACTCTTTTCAAGCAAATAAATCTCTCTTTCTCTTCACATTCATCTTCTGTATATGATTTCTCTGCTCTCTAGAGAAGTTATGCTTCTCAAAACTCACATCAAAAGGATCTTTACATGATTATTGCTATCTTTCTCTAAATTGAGCTCATCATCATCTAATATCATATCCTAGTTAATGTAATTTAATTTTTGTTTTTATTTTTCTTAAATTGAAATAGATCCTTTTGTTTTTTTTTCTTCTTAAATTAAAATTATGCTTCTCAAGACTCGCATCAAACGCCTCTCTACATGATTTTTGATATATTCCTTCTCATTGAGCTAATCCTCGTTAATGCCATATCAATAACATCTATTTTTTTTTAATTGATATATATCATAATTAATCTAATTTACTTTTTGTTTTTATTTTTCTTTTCTTAAATTGAAATAGATCCTTTAGTTTTATTTTCTTTTTCTTAAATTGAAATATATCATACTTAATTTTATTTTATTTTTAAATGTAAATCGATAAATTTAACATGTTTATTTTTAAAAAAATATTTTTTTAGAAATTCATTTTTATCTTATTATATAAATTTAAAAATAATATTTTACCAAGACACGTGTCAAAATCTAAATCGATAAATTTGATACATGTCGAAATCTTTCCTTTTATTTTATTTATTTCTCTTTTACAAATAGATAGATGTATTTTCTTTTTTCTCTTAAGATTAGTATAAATTTTTTATAATAGATTTTAATCAAAACATGTATCGAAATCTAATCGATTAATTTGACACATGTCACGACTAGCAACTTTGACGTATCCTACTTTATATAATAAGATTTTTTTCCAAACCTATGGGTAAAAGGTTTGAAACGTCAACTGCGGTACATATATCTAACAAAAACAAACTAAACATTATAAAATTAATTAATTTGATCTTTAAACTGTTGTCATTTTTTTTTTCCGGCAGCCTAAACACCTAAAACGGATTGAAAATTCAAATTTCTTTTATTGGTTGAAAAAATTGTAGTCACTATGTACAAAGAAAAATTCTTCCGCAATTTCTGATACTATTTTTAGTCACTAAACTGCTAGAATATCAGGACTTTATCTGTTCAGACAAATCACTTTCACACGTAACATGGAAAGATGCACATGACGGGTATGATTCCCTTACGTCATGCTGAAGAAGCTAAATATTTGTTTCATGTATTTTATTTCAATTACTTATAGTTACTTTACTTACTTCTAAGAAAAGTGAACATCAGATGTAAAAGTTTATGGGTGCAAATAGATGTATATAGAGGAATAAAATACGATAGAATAAAACATTTATCAAAATTTTATTAAAGTCTCGCCAGGCATGGAATGAACATTTTAGTCATCCCACTAAACAAGTTAACAAAACTCAAAGAGAACTATTGTGTTGAAATCTCATTATATATATTTTTTTTTGGAAAAGAAATCTCATTATTTTTGCATTAGTATTAAAACTGTATCGTTTCAGTTTTTATCTGACGCTGCTTAAGAGATCGACCTAATAGTAAACTCTACAAAAAAGAAATCCAAACAATTTACAAGTTAAAAAATAATACTGGAAGCATCAACTACGTTTCATCATTTAACATCCATAAACATAGAAAAGTGCATGGATTAAACAAAGCATGCACATTGATTATGTTTGACCAGCAATAAGTTGACATGTGGAGCTGACGATGAACCGACACGATGCTAACTAGGCGCCACACTAGACATGGCTCTTCTAGTCACTACCACGTCACCCTCTCCTTTTTAAGAAAATAATAATAACCCACGTCACATGTCTTTTTCATTGTTCATATAACTTTTTTTGTCATATGTATATATACAGTCACATATCCCAGTGTATACGTTATAAATATAATACGTAATTCACATGTGATTTTTTCTTTAGCAAATCAAAATTAAAAGTGTAGATAGAATTTCTATTCGTTGATCGTCGGTTTAATATTTATGCAAAAGATCCGTATATCATTTAAAACTGGACATGAGGAGGACCTTGAGGCTTGAGGTTGAGCTATAAATTAGTAGTAGCTAATCATGAGGACCTCGAGGCTTGAGGTTGAGGTATAAATTAGTAGCTAAAGCAGTCTATCCACAGCCCTCATGACTTAAAAAAACAAGTAGTATAACATAAAAAAAAAAAATTTAGTTTGGTCGAAAGTTTTATTTGGTTGGTGTAAATCCTTTGTTTTCGGATTAAATCTATCTTCTAGTTGTTTGTTTGTAATTTGATATGTTCTACGGTTTCTTTTTTTGGGCTTATGTTTTCGAAGAAATCTCGTTTTTCGCTGGTTTGTTTTATCGGATTTGTTTCCGTTCTTGTTTTCGGACAGATTTCAATTTATTCCGACTTAGTTTTTGTATAAGTTAAAGTTTTAATTTCAATAAAATCAACAGTTGAAAAAAAAAAACATAAAAAAGTATTATATGAAAACGAGCTATAAATGCGCAAAATCTCTAAATACCCCCATCTTCCAACATAGAAATTTAAATATTCAAATTGCTGATTATGCAGATCTCAGTCCTATAAAATAACAAAAACCAAAGCCTTGTAACATTATCCACATGACTTTTGTTGTATGGATTACGGGTCAAATTTCGTCTAACGTAAACCAACTAACCTAATCCATAGAATGGATTTTAATTAATTCGCTAGAAATTAAACAAAAAAATGGTTAGTTTATTAGTATAAAATTGTGAAAAGAGCATGGACTTTGTCACTCTTGTCTCGATAGGGAATAGGATAATCCAAAACTCCGAAACAAACGCAGGTGCAACATTTGACCAGACAGCAGAGATATGACACGTGGCGCACAGTGGGACACACTGATGGGTTTGGCAAATGACAGACCCACCGATCCACTCAGAAGGTCTCACATTCGTGGCTCGTGGGTTGCGATGTCATGTCCCTAAATAATACTAGTAAGGAATAATTGAAGATATTGACGAAAAAAAACCTCTGAGCAATTTGAATATCGATCGTACGTTATTACAAGTGTTCGATCGATGTGTTATTTTGGTCCCATTACTACTACCTTAAGCAGGTGTAATAGCTAATTTTGGGTCACTGTTACTGCAAATTAATTGCAACTCCGTGGAAATTTTAGAAAAAATAGAAATAAAGTAGGTTCCAAAACCATTACTCCACCACACATACTCAAAGTATATGCACAATAATAATCAGACATTACTATATAATAATATTCTAAAACAATATGCACCAGTTGAAAAACAAATGTATCATGCATGTTTGTAGATATTTACTAAGATTGTTTTGATTGTGTCAAATAGTTCTAATGGTTGCGAATTGCGATCTATATATATATATTTTTTTTGTCATGCCTTTTAGTTTTCATTCATTCAGCCTGCTCAGCAGATTTGGATACTTGTAATAATTAGTCAGAATAATAATAATTATAAGAGAGGTTTGTAATAGTACTTGTAAGAGAGGTTTCAAAAATAATAATAATAGTAATAAGAATTATAAATTCCATGTTAACAGAAACTCATTGGACAGTAGAAGATAGGATCAATAAAGTGTGCATATGCATGTATGAATGTTAGTTGGTAAGTTATAAGTTTGGTGGGTTTCTTGAAAGTTACTCCTTTGACCCTTTTCTTTAATTTATGGTTTACCTTCTTTCCAATTTTGTTTCTCATATTTCCATTTACTTTTAACTCCAGCCTTTCGGCAAGGATAAAAAGAGCATATATTTTTGTAAATAAGAACTAAAAAACAAGGTTGACAAAAGAAATCTAAAAAAAAATTAACTAATATAAACTATTTTTTCACTCATATAAATGAATGTACGAGGTATGGAGATCCCATCCATCCGAATGTATCATATTGATTGATTTTTAGAAAAACGAAACAACATGCATAAGGAAGATGCTGTGCTTGAATTAAAACTAAAACCAAGTTAAATCAAATTGAGAAAAAAAAATTAACATGTTGAATCAAACAAGATTTCTCTTTAATTCGATTCAAATATTTGTTGGATCCATTTATTTGAGAGAGTGAAAAGAATTTGTTGATAAGTTTTTCATGTGCAAAAGCAAAGTGGGATATAATGATTTCCACTTTGTCGGCCAATTTGTGTTTGCGTAACGTGGCCATGAGGAGTGAATAAGTGAGAGCTCTCTCTTCCTCTCGCCTATATAAGGATCTCATT
>JAHZTW010000001.1:422432845-422456742 GCA_020283515.1 Alliaria petiolata
GATCAGTACACTGTTTCTGGCTGGAACTTGAATAACTTACCGCGTCTTCCTGGCTCTGTACTCTCTTTTGAGGATTGTGATATCTCCGGAGTTTTAGTCCCATGGCTCTATGTGGGAATGTGTTTTTCATCGTTTTGTTGGGTGAGTTCATTTTTCACACACTCTTATGATTACATTTTGGATTTTCATTCCCATTGTTTGATCATTTTTGTTTTTCTTTGGCTGGAGTACAGCATGTGGAGGACCATCATCTATATTCACTGAACTATCATCACTTTGGGGAGCCAAAAGTATGGTATGGTATACCAGGAAGCAATGCAACCAAACTCGAGAAGGCGATGAGAAAACATCTTCCTGATTTGTTTGATGAACAGCCTGATCTACTTCATGGCCTGGTTAGTACAATAACATATACTCTGATTTTCTTGTTTTTTTTCTTGTTGAGAGACTAACTTATCTTTTTGGTATTTGGTTTCAGGTTACTCAGTTTTCTCCTTCGATTCTGAAAGATGAAGGAGTCGAGGTTTATCGCGTGGTTCAGAATTCAGGGGAGTATGTACTGACATTCCCGAGGGCGTACCATGCTGGATTCAACTGCGGTTTCAACTGCGCGGAAGCGGTTAATGTAGCTCCGGTTGATTGGTTGGCTCATGGACAGAACGCCGTGGAGCTATACAGTAAAGAGACGAGGAAGACTTCTCTCTCTCACGACAAACTTCTTCTTGGAGCAGCTTATGAAGCTGTAAAGGCCCTTTGGGAGCTCTCGGATTCTGTGGGAAAGGCAAATACAACAAACTTGAGATGGAAGAGTTTCTGTGGGAAGAACGGGACACTTACCAACGCGATCCAGGTAATGAAAAAGTGGTCACTACTTGAGTTATGATGATACTGAGTGTTGTTTATACTTCTATAAATGCTTAATTGGTTTCTAAATGTTTATAGGCTCGGTTACGGATGGAAGAGGAAAGAATTGCAGATCTTGGTAGGGATTCTTCGTGTTTAGTAAAGATGGAGAAGGACTTTGATTCAAACAGTGAAAGGGAATGCTTCTCATGTTTCTACGATTTGCACCTCTCTGCTTCTGGCTGCAAATGCTCTCCCGAGGAATACGCGTGCCTTAAACACTCGGACGATCTTTGTTCATGCGAAGAGGAGGATCGGTTCATCCTTGTCCGTTACACCATGGATGAGTTAAGCTCGTTGGTCAGAGCACTGGAAGGGGAATCATCAGATGATTTAAAGATATGGGCTTCCAAGGTGTTAGGCATTGAACAGTGTGATGATGAAGATCAGACAAAGACTAGCCCAGTTATCAGCGAGGAGAAGAAGATAAAGAAAGGTTCGTTTGATCTAAACATCGACTTAGAGTTGGACTGTCACGAAGACCTTAAAGAAGAAGCTAGTACCAGTGGCGAGTTAACCGCTTCAGAGGACTTTGGTGCATTGATCGAGCCTATAAACCTCGGTTTCTTGATTTTCGGAAAGCTTTGGTGCAATAAACATGCTATATTCCCAAAAGGTACAATCTTTGTAAAACCCTTTTAGCTAAAATTACTGACTTAATCAGGAATTTGCTCAGAAGCTTGATGTTTTTTTGGTTTTGTTACAGGATTCACGAGCCGTGTCAAGTTCTACAACGTGCTTGATCCAACAAGAATGAGTAATTACATCTCCGAGGTTTTGGATGCAGGACTCATGGGCCCATTGTTCAGGGTAAAGCCTTTCTCCACACAAACATTTTTTTCTATTCGATGAAAACTGAATCTTGAAAAGTAATAACAACAGTGGACTTTTTTCTTGACTTGCTCAGGTTACTCTGGAAGAATCTCCAGACGAGAGCTTCTTCAATGTCTCGGCCCAACAATGCTGGGAAATGGTGCTGCAGAGAGTTAAAGATACGTCCACAAATCTTGGTCTTTCTACTTTACCGCGGTTTGAGAGTATCAACGGGCTTCAAATGTTTGGTTTTCTCTCGCCGTCTATAGTTCAGGTAAATTGTTTAATCCTATCATTCATTCGTTCATTTAAAAATCTATCCATGATCTTTAACTCTTTACACAACTTAAACCCCTCTCTATACAGGCCATTGAAGCCCTTGACCCGAACCATAGACTCGTTGAGTACTGGAACCACAAGAACCAAACTTCATCCGAGTCAAAAGATCACTTCATTTCATCAAACTGCTCCGTGAGTTTAACCAAAGGAAAACTTTTTGGAGTAGATTTGATGTAAAAAGCTCAAGAGCCATAGACATTGACTACCTTTTAGATAGATAGAAGAAATTTCTTCTGATTCCTTATTCAGAATCTTTTGTTCTTTTTTTTTCCTCCGCAATTTTTCAGTGAAATAAATAACCTAACCTTTAGCGTTAGAAGTGTAAACTAGGAACAAAAATGTTCGATTCTTTCGCTAATGCGATCTCTTAATAATACGAAGTTTCTTTAAATTCTAGAGAAACTCCTTGTATTAGAATTTATGTACAAAGTTTCAGTGTCATGAAAAAAGAAACAAAAATTGAGTGTCGAAAATCTTGAAAGAAGGAAACTTGAGAAAGTTAAACAAAAAAAAAAGAGGAAACTTGAGAATTATGTACAGAGTCTTGAAAAAAAGAAAACTTTAAGGACTAAAAATGATAATACTTTCCCGCCGTTTTGTGGAATCTTGACGGTTATACGCCGGAAAAAGTCGCCGGAATGTAGAATCAGAACAAAGCTAGAGCCGCCAATGGAAGCAAGAACGAGCTTGTTTTGAAATGTACGATGGAGACAGAAGCAGAGGTTTGATTGCTGTTGGATTCAGGAAGAGGACGAGGAAGATGATAAGTACGAGGACGACGAGGATGCTGAGACCGAGGACGGAGACTATCGGCTAAAGCAGTATCGCCGCTTCCGAAATCGCCGTAACGAGTGAAATCAAGCGACGAAGAGACACCGTGAATTGCAATCGAAGAAGAGAGGAAAAGATCTGGCTCGGTGACGAGAACGCCGTCGAGGGTGTAATCGGAAACGGAATTGTTTGTGACGACGATTGAGTTTCCGCGGAGAAGAGTCGGAAGGCGAGAGAGAGGTTGCAAGAGTCGGAGATCGGCGAAAGAGAGTCGCTGAGGAACGATGTGGTAAGCGACGGAGAGACGACCGGAATTAGTAGAGTCGCCGTTGGAGGAGGATACGTCGGCGACGTCGAAATCGCTGGGGATGAAAATGGTGCCGGAGAGAGGGATGCCGAATTGGTCGTCGACGGAGGAGAGGAAATCGGCGGCCCAGTCGCGAAAATCGCCGGCTCCGATCATCGCTTCGATGATCCTGTCTGCGTGTTGGTGATCTTGCGGCGTCAGTGACTGGGGAGAAGCGGCGGGAGTGAGAAATGAGACGGTGGCGATGAGGAGGAGGAGAAGGAGATGGCTTGAGGTGGCCATCGGAGAATCAAATCGGCGGCGAAGTTGGTTGTTACAGAGAGAGAGAGAATCAATCTTGGAGTCTTTTGAAGTTCGTTAGGATCTAACTGAATGACTCTGCTTAAATTAACTGTAGAGGAAGGATGAGTCGTACCGGTTTGGGCAGAGATAACTGGACAAACCGGGATTTTTGATTTATTAAAGCTTCTTCCAAAAACCGAGTTTTTCTTGAGTCTTTTGGTTTTTGGTTCGATGTTATTTGGCTTCGGTTTAGATCAATCACGGATGGTTTACGACTTTGTTTTATTGTCCTTGGTATAAAGAATGAAGAATATAAAACAAAATCTTATTATTTTTAATATCTCCCGCGCTTAGATTTAATTATTGAATTGAGTGAACAGTTTTCTAACAATGTATTATATGGTAAGAGAGAGAAAATCGAATGGAATTTTTTATATCACAAAGTAATACAACAATTGTTTTATAACTTGTCTTGAAATTGAATCCGATAAGCGTGTGTGTTCGTTCGTTCGAGCTCGTCGATAAAACACTGACCCATGTTTAAATACCAACGAGCCATTTGCAACAAGCACTTTGAGACTAAAGATAGTTACAAAAAAGTTACGGTTTTGTTGTTGTTAATTCAATACTCATCAAATTAAAATATTTAAATTAGTTAAAAATGAATTATGATGAAGAAAATATTTTACAATATGTTAAAAGTGTTTTGTATATTTATTGAAACCAAGATCAAGTGGTGGTCACACATATATATATATATATATTTGGTGGGTTTTTGTTTTTGTTTTACCTATATTCTAATAATAAGTTTTTTTGTTCTAATGAAACCTAATCCGACTACCGATCCATAAGTCTTAGTTTTCCTACTTTATCGCGGTTTGATGGTATTAATGGACTTCAAATGTTCGGGTTTCTCTCGTCCTTCATAATGCAAGTAAAAACAAATTAAAGCCAAGCCTTGTTCTTCTTCAAGCTATTGAAGCTTTTGACTCAAACCATCGACTCATTGAGTACTAGAGTTTACCAAAAAAACACCTCATATCATCAAGCTGCTATGTGAGTTTAACCAAAAAAAAAAACTTGCTCGAGTAGACTTGATGTAAACGCTCAAGAGAAACTACAACAAGAACAGGCTATCACGCTTCACAACAAGTTTGAACCTCTAGGATCCTGTGCGGATATGTGCATAGGATAAACTGTGTTCTAGGGTTTTGGCTCAAGGTAAACGTGAATCTGTCTATTTTGAAACTGTTCAAAGTTTGTGTAGTTGAAAAATTCAATTTTTTTTTTTAATATGATACATTATTGTAGTTTTTAGCATCTAAAAATGTTGAATATGAATTTGATTAATAGTAGCAAATAATTTATATATATCGTTTCTATCATTTCTTTATCTAGGTAACATATACTTTTAATTGATCTTTGAATTGTTAAGACAGATTCAAATGAATCTTGATATAGGAAAGTCAAGGAGATGTTGAAGGGTTTTAAGTAACTGTTCAAGAAAAGTCAAGGAAGGCCACAGTAGGAAGAACAAACATTGTCGGGGGAACACGGTGATTGGACTCAAGCAGAAGCTTGTCTTATGGTCCAACACCAAGCGGAAAACAGGATGGTCTCAACATGAGTTTACTAGATCCTCCGATGGATTTGAAAGGAAAGCGGTGAAATCATTTTGATCCCAACCAGTGTAAATGTTGTCGTTGTTTTTGAAAAGCAGTCTCTGTTTATAACCGATGATATTATTTTCTTATTTAATAGCAGCTCTTCTTCGAGACACCCATTTGCCACTTCCATCTTGAACAGTGCGATCAACTCTGTTTGTTTCTCCATTGGTAACTCTTGGTACAAAAAACCAAAACTCATTTGGCATAAATAAAACTCTAAGTTTGGGGTAAAGAACAGGGTGTTAACCAGGGTGGCGTGCATAGAAATCCATGTCCGTGATGAGACAATTGTTAATGAACAAATTAAATTGCCGTGGTTGCACGAACAATCGTATCACCTCCTCGTCCTTCGGAGCGAATCTCACGCATTGAGATAGAGCCATAGCCATATATCTTGATCCGGAAATGTAGAGTCAAGACAATCAAGAATGTGCCTGTTGAAAACTGTGCAAAATTTCAGAGGATCTTAAAAAACGTGAGTGAAAACAAAGATATACTCCAAACTTGAACTATAGCGAACTGCATAAAAGTGAAATTCATAAAACTAGAGAGATTATGTACAAAATTTCACAGATTCTTGAAAACAATATAACTCGACTCTAGAAAATTTTGATAGCTTGACCAAAAAAAAAAAAAAATATTGATAGAAGAAAACTTGGTAAGAGATTTACTTTCCAGCCGTGAGTGGGTGTTCAAGATGGAAGTTTTCCGGCGTATCAACCTTTACGGCCACGAGAGGCTTGGTCTGGTCTCTCCTGTGCACACCATGCGTGTTCACCTTTTTGAACATCACTAATTCCTTTCTCTATTTATACTAGAGAGTTTTTTCTCATGTTTCCAATGTGGGAAAACTCCACACATTTCCCTTTCATTCTCATTTAATTACATTTGGGCCGAAACCCATTGCTTTTCACTCTTTCCAATATTTCTGAAAGTTCATTGGCTTTTAAAATTTGGATCCAACGGTTAGGGTGTTAGGATGCAACTATTTGTATAACAAGATACAATAAGATTGATAAGGATAATTGAGTAAATTTGTTTAGAAAAAGATTAGTTTTCAAAAGAATTAAAAAGGTGTAGTTTTCAAAAATCAGTCACTTTTAATTTTATGGTACTTTTACAAAATTCCTCTATTTATAAACGAAGATTGAAAAAACTGAATATTCGTTAATCTATAAATATTAGATATTATATATTTGCGATTTTTGGACTTTTGATATGTTTCTTCTCTTTTAGGGTTTCTCAGTTCGGAGGTTTATCTTTCAGAGTTTGCTTTCAATATTCTTTAATCTTTAAATATTAGTTATTATATATTGCGATCTTTTGGACCTTTGAATATGTTTCTTCTCTTTTAAGGTTTCTCAGTTCGGAGGCTCTTATCTTAGCTTTCAGAGTTTGCTTTTTATTATTTTGGGAGTGATCATTCATAATGGAACTTGCTCTCTAAGATTCTCAAATCAAAGAATTTAGTTAGGTTTCGTTTTACAGATTTAAAGGATTTAGGAATTGTGTCGTCCAAAAAAAAAGGATTTAGGAATTGTGTCAAGGTCTACAAGCTACTTGATCCGACAAGAATGAGCAATATCAGAACTCCTTTTCAATGCATGGTTACATTAGTGAAGTTGAATATTGGAAAGCCCGACTAGTGAAGTTCATGTTACTCTGGATGCATCTCCATGTTGAAGAGCTTCTTACATGTCTCTCGGGACATCAATGATGAGAAATGGTGTGGCATAGAGTGAAAAGCTAAGAACTAAACGTTCATCTTTTTATCTGGTTTCAAATGTTCACATTCTTTGGTTTCTGGTAAACTATGATCCAATTTTCTTCTTCAAACCCTATTAATGGTCTTTACTCTGCACACAACTTATCCTCTCAACATGAAATTGAAGCTCTTGGGCCAAACCATAGTCGCATTGAATACTGTCTCAGTCAGAAATAGTAATAGAGGTAAGAGACTGGGAATGAGATGGGAGAAAGTGATTGTTTACAAGCCAGTTTAGGTATTCAAAATTCATCATCTAAACAAAATGGTAAAACTGTCTTCTACGGTTCTACCCCAAGTAACCCTCATGACATTTATAAACCTTAATTGACAAAACTTTAACTTGATGGTTAAAATTTAAAATGCAAAATTTTATGTAGTAACTGATAATCAAATTTACTTGTGTAGGATTCAAGAAACTGCTTACAAGTTTTCTGCTTGGAATTTTTTTGACTTTTATCGCAACTCACGATTTGTATTAACTTGTGAATCGTTCGCTGGTCTTAGAAGATGAAAACGGCTGTTGAGAGTGTCTGAAACAAAATGAGATGCTTTGATATTTGATAACGTTTACAATGTCTTGTACAGACTATTTATGTGTAAGAGCTCAAGAATTTAGAAGAGAATAATTCATAAGGTTATAATGCTCGAAGCTCAAATATAGAATGAAAAAAAAAAACCCATTACACAAAATTATCTCACAAATGCCTACTTATAATAAGCTAATAAAATTTCCACAAATCTTTGTTGGAATTTGAACCCCAGAAAAAAAACATCTTTGTACTGGTAATCTTGGGGTCATTTACATAAATTATGACATGGAGAAGAAGGAATCGATGAATCCTTGGCTCTGTTTGATCAGAAAGATACAATATTTGATTCCAGTATCTAACTACATGAACTCCACTTCACTTGCTTTGTTGATGCTTTGTTGGCTGCTGCATTTGAAATTTAGAAAGGTAAAAAAATAAATTTCATAATAAAGACAAATAACATGTTTGATACAAGCATCATCCTATTTTTTTACCTTTTAAACTATTATATTGCTGGGGGAAAAAAAAACTATTATTATTAAGATAGAGCGGCCCAAAAAGGCCGAAACTAAAAGATACATGCGTAAACGGCGTCGTGGAAACTAAATTGGTTCTAGGCGAGTGCACGATCTTCCCGTTCTCTCTAGGCCACTGGATCAAAAGCTGCTTACAGATCAGTAACCATGGAAATTCGAGGATACCAGGAATCTGGAGCGATTCTCTCGAAAAAGTAGATCAGAAGTCGTCACACATTTTGAATTCTCTTCAATCTCTGTTTCTTTTCTTGATGGAATTTTTAGGGAAGACGTTATGCTTTTTATTTTCACACTATGCCATGATTTATTCTCTAGAAATTCAAAACTTATCATACGAGAAGATCTTTTTTGCTTTTCACTTCAGGGATTTCATTTGCTATTGTTGAAAGCAATAGTTGGTGGTGCCAATTTGGGTGAAAGTGGATTTTAAGGTGGATCATTCCTCTTCTGACAATGCTTTAAAGGACCCTAAGCAGCGTCTCAAAAGTGAGCATTTTGTTTTATCACATGCTAGCTTATGAAAAGTTGAATCTGTGTCTCGTCTGTTTATCTGAGTTTAGCTTTAATTAGGTCGTGGTTTGAAATCTTGTTATGCAAGTATTGAGTAAAAATCAGATAAAAAACATTATCTCTAAGAAAGATTGTAACTTCTGTTTTCTATATATAGCTAGAGTTATGTTTCATTGCTTGGAACTTTTCGAGCTGATTTATATTATTATATACCGTATAGCTTTGCCAGATTCCATGGTTGCCAAAAGCGCAAGGGAAAAAGACTAAAAATTATAGTGGATAGAAAAGCAAGACGATGTATATATGTAGCTTCTGAATCTTATGTAGTCTCCCACACTAAGGTAAAAAATAATAAATTTTGAGTTCTACCTTAACGCCTGAATTTAAAATGAATTATCGTTATGTTGTGTTTTCTGTATAGCATAGCTTCTATATCCGACAAGTTTAAATTTTGTTAGGGTAGTTTTTAATAGTTTAAAAATTATAAAAAAATAGTAATAAACTATGGAGTTGCCATGATTTCTAAAGATACTTAACTCTAATCATAAGTGAAAAATATCCTTAGAAATCATGGCAACTCCATAGTTTATTGTAGGGGTGGGCAAAAAAACCGTAACCGAAAAAACCAAACCATACCAAACCGAAAAAAATGATATGGTTTGGTTATGGTTAAACCGAAAAATCCATATGGTTATCATTTTTTTATAAATTTTGGTTTAGGTTTGGTTTGGTTAAAAACCGTCAAACCGGATGATTTTTTTGGTTTCAAAATTAAATTTTAAATAATTTATATTTTCTTAGTTTAGTAACTTTAGTTATGTTCATATTTTATTATTGAGCTTAATTATTTTTATAATTTACTAAATCTTAACTTATAAATTTAAAATATAATATTTACAAAAAAATATCAACATATAAATAGTAAAAAGTTGTAAACCCTAGTTTTCACTTTTCAATAAAAAAAAAAAACATTCGCTGCTGGTAGTTTCTCTTCCTCTTCTTCGGTTCTTCCCATTCAAGTCTTCTAGTTCTAGCCTTCTAGGTATTTAATTTATTTCTGTTTATTGTTTTCTAGTTATTGATTTTTGAAAGGTTTGATTGTTTTCCTGTTCTACAATATGTTCTTATTTCATGATCGATATGTCTGTTGCATCTTCAAGTTTGATTTATTCTTTCTAATCTCACCAATAGTTTGACTTTGTATGTTAATAAACATGTAGAAGAAAGAAACTTGACCAGTTAATGATTATATAACGACGTTGGAATTTTGAATAGTTTAGCGTTAATACAAATTTTTTTTTTTAGTATTCAAATACATTATAAGTTTATAATTATATTTAGATCTTATGTAAATATAAATTATTCTCAATGTTTATATATTATAAATTTTGTGTATCAGAGATTTATAAACAACATGAGGAGATGAACAATAGTGGCTGAAGAGTGAAGATGATGATAAGAATCTAGGTTTTTTTATTAGTTTTTGCTTTTATAGACTTGGTTTTATTGATGATTTAGATTTATTTCATATGATTTGCATTATATTCTTTGAACTTTTTGTTTTGTTTCACTCATATCTATTATTACTATTTCCATTCATAGTTTGAATCAAAGTTTTCTGTAATAGCATAATTCCGAAAAACCGAAACCGAACCGTACCAAACCGAACCAAGTTACATATGGCTTTTATATGGTTTTAATTTTTACAAAACCGAAAAAACCGAAAACCGGTAAAAACCAAACCATACCAAACCGAAATATATATGGTTTTTATATGGTCTGGATTTTTATAGAACCGATAAACCGTAAAACCGAAGAAACCAAACCGAAACCAACCCGAAAACCGAAGTGCCCACCCCTAACTTATTGTCAGCCATAGAAATCATGGCAACTCTATACTCCCTAAATTCTCTAATTTATGTTATCATATACCTTTAATTTTGCCAGAATCTATGGTTAGTCAAATAGGGAGGGGAAAAAGATGACAAATTATAACGGCAAAAAAAGCAATGCGATGTACAACCTCTACTGCAGTTTTCTTCAATAACGGTAAGAAATTTTGTTTCCTACTCCGACATCCCAATTTGAAATGAAATCTCTGACTTTATGCAGTGTATGTGTGAGGCATGTGAAAATCCAAGGAATTAAAGTTATATTAGGGTTACTTATGTACTTAAACTTAATAAGAAATGAAAACATATTTAGACATATATATGTCTCTATGTGAAGTAGAGCATATATTTTACCATTTGATGTCACTCATAATAATTCATGAGATATCGAACCAATTTGGTTGGTGGATAATCATTATAAAGTTGGATAATCATCAGCGCCAATCCGAGGTCGTCCGAGGGTTACAGATCAAGAACCCATTATAAAGTTGACAACCGATAAAACCATGAACGGAGGCACAAGACGCAACGCTTAGGTAAGGTATTGTCATGTCGAGACTGGTTACCAGAGAAGAAGATTCATGTCCCTCCGGTGAAGAGGAGAAGTAGAACAAGCGTTTCTTCTCGCGCTTGGTGAATATACCGTTGGCGAAAGCGACCAAAAACCGCGATCGTGTGGAGGAGATGGAGAAGAAGGTATCGATGAATCCTTGGCTCCGGATAATGGACAACCATATCTTGGAAACAATTTGGAACTTGATCAGAGACTTCGCCGGCAATCTGGTGAGAATGATCTCCAGCAGTAGAGATCAAGAGGGATCTCATTTATCTTTTTGGGTTTCATGAGTGCTGCAAAGAAAACCCTAGATTCTTCTACTTGTTTTTGCAATTTGTGTATACAGTATTATGTATATTATTATGATATTATCTTAAATATAAAGGACGAGATTGGGGGAAACACACATTTGATTCTATTTGTCTACATAAACTCCGCTTGTAGATTCATTAAAGGCTTTTTCTTGGTGGTAGCCCAAATAAAATTTATTCAATATTACGTTACACGATTGATCTTTATTACATTTTCGTACCATGATATTGATTATTATCTCCGATTACACATTATCGATATGGAAATGATTTATTATAAAGATATTGATATAGATATGTTATATAGTTGATACTTGTATTTCAAGTTTTCAACCCTTCTTGTTGTGGACATGATCACGGCGGCGTTGGCTTGAAGAAGGGGAAAGTAGGAAACTTGAAACCAGGGGCAGGCACAATGTACCATGGACGTGAAGGTGACGGTAATCGTGGGATATTCCCTTGGAATGGTGCAGGGGCAAACGGTAGCGGAGGAAAGATTGACGGCGCCGGATCAGCAGTGCCGCCGAAGGGCAAGCGGTTAACGCTGTCGTTGGTCGTGCTGGTGACTCCATGTACCGCCAGATTTTTATCATTCAAAAGGCCCCGCGATGCGGTGTTTTCCGGCGTGAGACTGAGGATTAGTACGAGAGTTAGGGTTAAAGCAATTTTATCTGAAGAAGCCATTTTATCATCAATTCATGTGTTGCAGAATTCGGAGGTGGGTTTGTTTATATATAGGACGTCTGCATTAAAGACAAAAATCAATATTTATATAACAAAAAGAATCGAATTATTCAATGTATACGGTTTACGTACCCATCATGCTCGATTGAAATGGTTGGTTATTAAAATTTTTACTAATTTTACTCTGTCTTCTTAAATATAGGCGTTGACACCTTATTTGAGAAATGTCATAAATACTATAACCTCAGTATGTTTCTTTTCATCTGGAAGGGTCATTTATGATTTTCACAATGTTATTCAGCTGGGAAGACTCAAGACTGTATAGTACTAGTGTACTACTGAATGTTAATATATAAATTAAACGTTCGTCTTTGGAAAATTATTATATTACTGCCATATATTGGTGTACGTAACATCAAATGCACCAAAAATGGTTGTCAACTACAGACTACGGTGCATGTGGGTGCATGTTGGCTGCTCCATTTGACAATAACAAAGATTTAAATAAAATTCATAATGAATAGAAAGGATAATTATGAAAATAGTACAAAGCTTTATACCAAACTTGCTCGGTAAGAGTTCGAACAATTAAGAAATTATTAATGTGAAGATGTGACATTAATTTGAACTGGTTATAGAAAATGGCATATATATATATATATATATTAATTATAAGTAGAGTAGATGTGTACCGTATATATTTATTGTTACTTTGATTTAATATAAGTTGAACTAAAAAGTTTTAAAAAGAAAAATTAAATTTAGAAATAATTTTTATATTAAATTTTCAAATTTGCAATATATTATGGAAGATACAAAAGAGATATATTCTAGTATAGGATGTACACTAATAAATATTTGGAGTAGGAAAATCAACACTTCATATTGACAAAAAGAAAAGACCCAAAGTTATGGCGATAAGGAGGAGGAGAAGGAGATGGCTTGAGGTGGTAATCGGAGAATCAAAGCGGCGGCGAAGTTTTAAGAGAGAACATGGAGAGAATCAACCATGGAGTATTTTGATTAAATCATACCGGCCGGTTTGGGTAGAGATAATTTGACAAACCGGGGTTTTAATTATTTATTAAAGCTTCTTTCAAAAACCGAGTTTTTATAGTCTTTATTAATGCCTCTGTTTTAGACAACACTCATCATATTTTGTTCAAGAATCTGGCAATTCCCATATAGCTGATCTGATCACTAAAGGATAATACTGAGACATCGATCAAAGTATCAAACCATTTTGTTGGCACCTAACATATATTGAGAAAAAAAAAAAACCTTGTCATGCACTTCTTATAACAGGATCATATCCTTGAATAAAAAAAACATTGCAAAAACCTTGTATTTTCAACATGTTCCGGTGAGATATAGACATCATATTCACCAAAAGTGATTTCAACGCCATAAACTTTTCGTTGCTCTTCTGATCTTGTTCGTTCCTAAATGGTAGTAGAAAATGTAAAAGGGTCCAAGCTCGCGTGACAAGTATCTTGGTGCTAGAATGATCTCATCACCAGCCTTGTTGGTGCCTCGAAAAGACATTTTCAAACACGGAACAGAATCCCACACAGAGAGGGGAAAAGCACATTCCTGCTTTGACCATTCATGTTTCTCTACGTCCTCTAGCACCCACAAATCAAAACTATGGAAACGACCATAAGGGTATCTTATAATGGAAGCTAGCTTAGGTGGGAGGACAATCGGTGCGACTGCCCCGGATCCATGAAGAAAAGGGGCCCATAGTATATTTTTTTTTTACATTGGCGGCAGCATATTTTGTTTTTTTTATAGAAGGTTTATGTTAAAATCTTTTTCTCAATTCTCACAATTTCTTTAAACACTTCTTCTCCTCTCTCAACAATTATTACTCAGTTTCCCAAACAAAAACGCTTCATCTCTCCTTTCTACTTTCAATTAAAAGCGTGCATCTTTTATTTTTTAAGTTTTCAATTTTTCGACAAAAAAAAAAGTTTTCAATTTTAACTAATTAATCTATGTTTACTTATTTGTCTTTCTGTTTTTTCACACCATTAAAAAAAAAATCTCTTTGTTCCGATTTATTGTTTATTTTACTTGATTTTATTGCTGATTTTTTGAGTTTTGTTACTTCAAACAAAAACAGAGGGAGTTTTGTCACCTGCCTCTTAGCCGGAGTCGTTCTCTCTCTCTCTCCGTCCAAGACAAAGGACGAGAGAAGGTTTTGGATTTTTGTTGTTCTAAAACTTAGTTTGGCTCTGATTTTGGGATTAGTGACTTTTTAGGTGCTTAAAGGATTATGAAAACCCCAATTCACGAAGGAGATTGTGAAACTTTAGACATTTAGTCTTGATTATAACAAAGTAGATGTTATCGTTACTTTGTATAAGCTTCTATTGTGGATTGTGGTTGTTTCATGTTATTATTTTTTTTTTTGTTTTTTTTTGGTTGAGAATTTGGATAATTCATTGGCTCATTAAAATTCTTAGAGTGGGTCTCCTAAATTGGGATAGCAGTCAGAAACAATTCAACAAATGTACCTAGAAACTTAATTTGCTTTTGTGGATATAAAAAGACTACAAAGAAAGCTTCTAAACATTCGAACAAAGAAACTTAGTTTGCTTTCTTTATCTTATTATCTTTTTAATCATCCCACGGAAAAAATTAAGCTTCAAAAAAAATCACGATTTAAGCGACACATAGGTAATGGATGAGAAGCTACCTCACTTGCCTCTTAGCCGGAGTCGCCCTCTCTCTCTCCCGTTCTCACGGATGATCTCTCCATCGAAGACAAAGGACGAGAGAAGGTTTTTGATTTTGAGAATAATGAATTTTTAGGTGCTTACAGGATTACTGAAACCCCAATTCATGAAGGAGATTGTGAAACTTTAGACATTTAGTCTTGGAATTATGATTATGAACATAGTTGTTATTGTTACGTTGTGTAGGCTTCTCTTGTGCTTATATCATATGATTTTTTTGTTTTATTTTTCTGATAATTTGAATGATTCATTGGCTCACTATTTTTTTTTAGATTAGAAACTTAGTTTGCTTATGTAGATATAGGAAGATTTCAAAAAAAGCTTCTAAACATTCAAACATGATGAACGGTAATATTTTATTAATTCTATTACGATGGTAAAGAATATTAGATGAGATAAGAACAATAATCTTATTTTTTTCTATATCTTATTTTCTTTTTATAAAATATCTTCCCAAAGAAAACAATAACTATGAATGTCCGCATGTGGATCACGAACTATACGACACATAGGATTTATATCTTGTTTTCCCACCTCCCAAATACATACTTTGCATGCAGGATAATCTCCAAATGGATTATCATCTCTATCTACTTCAAATATATTAAATTGGTGAGTTAATCCGTCTCCAGTCCCCGTAAATTGACAACGAAATTTTGTAGTTTTTGAAGCGTTAACACGAAATTTGAAACCCCAAGTACCACCTCAAGGGATATGGATTATCCCAAAATCAGTCTCGCTAGATTTACAATGTGCATTCAGAATCTTTTTGCTTGCTAACTGGTTGCTGATGATGACATGTTTTTCTGCAAAAGGCCAGAATCCATCTTCGCCATATCCCGATGTTTGCCCTTCAGCATTTGAAACATAGAACGCCAATGCGAAAAGAACAAAAGTATATGAGATCATTAACATCAATATGCAATGAGATTTATTGGAGGAAGTCATGATTTTGTAAATTATGTGGATGTGGTTTAATAAAACTTAAAATGCACCTTGCTTCCCTATTTATATATGTTTAACAAGATGTAAAACGTCGAACTAAATTATTTAAGTAACGCTGAGTGCATATATCATGGTCAAAGTAACATTGAATACATATATTTAGGTTTTGGTAAATATATGTATTCATATCTTATACTCAATTTATTAATGGTTAAGTATAAACTTAAACCTATGTAGAAAAATTACTTGTCATTCAAAACTAATGCAAATTAAAAACATATATTACTTTATTTTTAATTGAATTCTATATTTAGTTTTTGTATTCAAACAAAATCCTTGATTGGTTGTTGTTGTAGATGCTGTGCACAATAATATTTATTTCTACAGCTTAAATATGTGTCAATCATACTTTATAAATTTTAGATTTTCTTTATTTACTCACAGCCAAAATATTTTTATTTTTTATTTTTTTGGTTGTACAAAATATTTTTTTCTAAAGCACACACAATTATAAATTTTCTAAAATTCTACAATTTTACAGCAAAAATCACACAGCAATAAAATCTACAGCAAAAAAAAAAAAACCTACAACCATATTTTTAAAGCAAAAAACATAAAGTTACAACTGTTAACAATCAGACTTATATATTAATCTGTAAAATTTAATTGTTATGGTACCTAACTTATTTATGTAACTTTGAATGCATATATTACAGTCAAAGTAACAATGAATACATATATTTAGTTTTTTGTAACATTTTATCTCAGTATATTAATTGATAAGAACAAACTTAAACCTATGTAGAAAAATTACTTACCATTCAAAACTAATTCAAATTCAAAAATATATATATATTACTTTAATTTTCACAGAATTCTATATTTAGTTTTTGTATTCAAACGAAATCTTATAGGAGATAATTGGGTAAGTGCTGTGAGTGCTGTAGACAACTTTATTTATTTATAAAACACTAATGTTAAACCAATCAAGGTTTGACTTCATTTTTAAAACTTAAAGCCATAATTTAAAAAAAAAGAAATATTTTAACTTTACAAAGCAAATTTTCTACAATACAAATTTAAGGGTTTTGAGAATTTTTCTTTTCAATAAGATACGTTCTCTTTTTATTTTTATGTACTTTATTCTCTTTTTTCTCTTTAATTTTTGTAAGAAAATTATGCTTATCTTAGTATGTGTATATATATATATATATATATATATATTTATACACTATATATATTATTTATTAATGTAATATAATAAAAATAATTAGTGAAATAATAGATAATTAGTTTAAATTGACGTCATAATATGACATAAATAAATATATCTATAAATTTTACATATAATATTAATTATCATATTAAAACTATTACTTATTTAATACAATAAAATTTTAATTAGATAGTAAATAATTAGTCTACAAAATCTCACTAATATTTACAAATCTTGTTTTTAATTTAAAATAATTATAACATATAATAAAAATATGAATTTCTACCACAAAAATTTAATGTTTACCAACCATGCTTTTATTTTAAAAATTTACAGCCAAAATTTTAACGCCACAACCAAATAACATACATCTAAAATTCCATAGCCAAAAATCTAAAGTTACAATTATAACCAATCATGCCTATATTCAATATACTAGATGAATATCCGTACGCGCGGATTTTTTCTAAATATATCATTTTTATTTTAGCTATATTAGTTTAAGATGTTAATGTTGTTGAAACAAACCACATTTTTAAATAACCATACTTGTATATATATGTTCTCGGTTTCCATTTGTGGAATGATGTTTCAAGTGATTTTTTTTTTTTTTAAAAACAAAAACCATGTACCTCCTCTATGCCATGTAACCAAATAATCATTTGGAGAATTTTTATTAAAAAAAAAAAACAATCATTTGGAGACGCCACTCCATTGGATTGGAGACGCCACTCCATAACAATTTTCTCTTCGAGAGGTCTTGTTTCCATTGGATCGGACGAAGATGACATGTGCGGTCCAATTAATATTTTTCTTTTGGTCTAAGGCCCTTATAAAATATAGAACAAAACAATGAACAAGTTTCATCAATAGTGGTCTAGGACATGCCTTTTTGTGAGATAGACAAACCACAATCTAACTCTTTCGTTTGGCAAACAGTTCCATATGGTTTTGATTCACACAAACTATCTTGGAAACAATCTTCCACATTTTATAGCACTCTCAGTTGATTTTGACTCAGCAGGCAGAACCTATAATGGATAACAAAAATAAGACTCTTCAAAAAGATAGAAAAGGAATAAAGTGAATATAAAATAGGGAAAATTAGAAATAAAGGATGTTTTTTTTTATCTTTTTGTCCATTTATACCTTTATTTTTGAATGTCAAATTGTGCCTAAACTATCCCCAAAATCATATAATTTAATTTTTAATTTATTTTAAAATTTCGTTTTTATGGAAAAAAAAATTTATTTAAGAAAACATAAAATTTCTATTAATCCAAAAACGTAACAAAAAAATATTTACAAAATCTTTTTCGATATGTTCTGCGAAATTCAGAAGGTGTCTTCTGCGGATTCTCTATGATCTGCGAGTTTTAGAACGTGTCTTCTGCGCTTTCTACATGTTCTGCGATTTTGTAGAAAATACATTCTGCATAATGTACGTATTCTGCGATTCCGCAGAATATATATTCTACATAATGTACGCGTTATGCGATTCCGTAGAATATACATTTTGCATAATGTACGTGTTCTGCAAAGTTTAGAAGATGTAATATGCGGGTTTTGGAATTATGAGAAACACGATTTTCTTCATCTTTCTTCATGCCGTCTTCTTAACTATACTCTCTGTTTATGATTCTTTCAGATCTCTGCAAAAATCAAAGGTATAAACCAAAAAGTATTGGATAGAGTTCACATAAATCTTGTGGGTTTATTGAATTTATTTTTTGTTTTACCACAAATTGATATGTGCAAATCCTATTTGAGAGAATTGATTAAATTTTTTTTTTTTGTTTATCATAGCTAAATATGCTGAAAATTTATGTGACGTGCGGTGTTTGGAAATCTTTTGGCAACAACGAGTGAGAGTTTATTGTTGATAAAAAAACGTGCTAGATTACTTACTTTGCAATTGACTACTACTCTTGAAGAACTAAAGATAATGGTTTCAGAAGACTATGAAATAGGACAAAGTATGGTTGATATGAAATTCACTTATCTACCTAGCGATTTGGTTATTAACTCAGAATCTCCGCAAGTTCTTATCACAAATGATCGAACAAGTGAGAAATTTGGTCGGGTATTTAAGGAAAAAGGTTGTGATACGGTTATATGTGAAATGAATAAAGAATTAATTTTGATTTTTTTTGTTCAATGAGATAATTATATAAAAATTAAATAATAATTTGGAGGGTAGAGTTAGATTTCTATTAATATAAAGTTTAATTCACCGATAATGACTTAAGAAGGTATAGATAGACAAGAGGAAACAAAAAACATTCTTTATTTCTATTTTTTCCAGTAAATAAGCACATAAATACAAAAAGGAAAAATTAGAAATAAGTCATTTTTTTTTTCTACCTTCTTGTCCATTTACACAGTTTTAACTAATTTTCGTGCATATACACCTTATATTAATCAAAATCCGATTATACATTCTAAATTATTAATTTTATTTCTAATATAATTACTAAAAAATTATAACACTATCATTTAATTAAAAAGCGCTTCTTATTTCTCTCGGTCGATTCCTCACCAAGATCAAGCTTCGATTTTTTTTTTCTCACCAAAATCAAGCTTCGATTTCTTCTTCCTCAACAAAATCGAGTCTTCTTCTTTTTGTCCCTCCATTTTTCCTATCAAGTTGTAACCAAGATCTCTTCCTCGTTTTCTTCGTTTGCTACATAAATCCAGAAATTTCTAGAGATTATTCAGAGATTTTCTCCACATATAAAAGTACATAAGTTACAAAATCACTTAGATCTTTTGTTGCTTCAATTACAGTTTCTGTGGTCCTCAACGAGATAATGTACCATAAGAAGACGGTGTGGAGAAAGAGGAAGAAAATCGTGTTTCTCCTAATTCTAAAACCCGCAAAAATATGTTCTAAACTTCGCAGAGCACATACATTATGCAGAATGTATATATTCTATAGAATCGCAGAACATATAGAAATTGCAGAAGAGACGTTCTAAAACTCGCATATCATAGAGAATTCGCATAAGAAATATTATGAATTTCACAAAACATATTGAAACAGATTTTGTAAATATTTTTTTTTTACGTTTTGGAATAATAGAAATTTTATGTTTCCTTAGATATTTATTTTTTTCCTTTCTAGTATTTAAATTGATATTAAAAATAAATTTTTAAAATAAATTAAATATTAAAATATATGATTTTAGATAATTTAGTCACAATTATGCATACAAAAATTAAAATGTAGATGAACAAAATGTTAGAAAAACGTCATTTATTTCTAATTTTACTACACTTTTTGTTCTTGTTTCTGTTTTTGTAGTATAGTTTCATTCCTACACTAATTACAAAAAAGGGTTTTACATCAAATTGGTACTCAACTTTGATATCAATCTACTTTAATTATCAACGATCATTAGAGAGTCTTTCTCTGACAGAAACCTTTTAACACCCAAAAACGGCCCATCTGCATAAAACCCCTTGTTCGGGAACGCGCTAGGCGTTAGTCGGGTGCTCAGTCCGGGCCTACCGATTTTTACAAAAATCGGAAATAAATCGGAGAGTAATTTTTTATATAATTTAATATTTTATTAAATATTTTTATATACAATACATCAAAACTACAAATTCATAACATAGATTTTTTATTTATAGATATATAAACGAAATGTGTGTTATAAGAATGGTTCGTTTGATATTAAAAAAAAAAGATATTCATATACATGAGCCAAATTGATTCAATCGTTAAAACATATTAACATAAAAAAGTAGTTCGTTACAATTCATAACCACTACCATCTCAAATTTAATGTATTGTCTAAATTTGAATCAATCAGATTATTCAGATTTTAATTAGAAGAGTAAAGTGAAAAGGTAAAACATCCCACATCGAAACATGGAGAAAATGATCAACGCAAATTGCAACTATAAATAGAGCACGCTCTTTCACGTAATTGAAACTGAACGGGCTTCCATAAAGCCAAGGTCCACATATCGCTGTGGGTCCAAACATAGTAAAATAATTAAATTAATCGGTAATAAATGGGGTTTTAATCCGATTTAAAGCGCCTAATGTGACTAAGCGGCCAATAATTCGGTTGCCGATTAGTTTTTCCGATTTGTCCAAAATCGCGACGGTTGGCATCCGATGAGCGATTTTGTGACCGCAAACGCGGCTAGGCGACCGCCTTTTAGAACAAGGGGTACAACTAATAAGTTTGATTTATTTTAAGATTCTGGAAGAAAATTGGAGAGAAGTGTGAATCTTGAACAAGAATGAAAGAATTTGTCCGAAGGGGATGACGATGGTGGCAGATAAATCGCTGGAAGGAGCAAGAATTTGGATCAGAAAAGCTTTGCTTCGGACATCGAGAGGTGTGTTCGTCAATCAGTTTGCTTCGCTGATGTCTGAGTCATTACCAGAGGAGGAAGAAGTTCAATTGTCCATGGTTGCGATCAAGAGCACGCCTAAAATTGCACGGATTCCTGTGAGATTTCATTCCTCTCGATTTGGTCTATATCGGAAAGGAAAGCCGCGATTCTCTCATTGCCATTAATGAGCGATAAAAAGAAGAGTTATGTTTGAGAAGAGATAAAAATAAAAAAATGGATTAGCTCAAACAGCTTCAACTCGGGATTACTCATTGTTGTTGTTGGTGAAGCTTGATCTTGGTTGCCATGAAGATTAGATTGTCGTATGTGATTCCGTGAAGCGTTATTCTTAGTTGTCTTTGGATCTATGGAGCTTTGACTATTTGATATCTATGGTATTTGTGGTTCGGTATTTCATCATTATGGGAATCTTTTGCAAGGGACGATGTGCTGAATTTTGGCATTTGAGATTGATTTTGATTTCTACGGAGCTTCTGGAGATGATGTGCTTCTTTTGATCACTTGGAGAAGATAAGGTGGTTTATCAATTGCATCATGCTGGTTTGCTATTGTCCGTTGGTTTATAAGGTAAAACTTCTAGATTTTGGGTACTAGGAAGCGTCTGAGGAGACTAATTCTCTATGTTACAGTCATTAGCTGCAAAGGTTTGGGGTTTCAGTTTGGAGAAGAATGTAATTTCAGATCATTGAACGGTCGTGAGAAGTCGCAGAGGGTAATTGAATCAGGTTCAATGAAACTGTTCAAGCGTAATCGGTAACAACACATGTGACAGCGTCAACAACAGAGGCTAGAACACATGATTTGAAGATGCTCATTTGGTGTAAGTTTTTAACTTAGTTATTCACTCAAGAAGGGGGAGAAAGCATTTGATCGAAAGCTTGTTGCGGAATATGTTGCTTGAGTATCAAACTAAGCTAAAAAGGGGGAGAATGAAGATGTTAGATCATGTGAGCTAAGCCATGATGCATGTGAGATTGAAGATGATATAGCTGGATCAGAAAATACATCAGACGATGTAACATTAAGCGTGAAGAATGGTGTGGCTTAGGTGTTTAACTATACACAGAACATGAGATTCATATGTCGTGTAAATCAAGCTGAAGAATAAGTTACAAAGATATCTCATAAATCTGCAGATATACGATTGAGGGGGAGTTTGCAGATCATCAAGTTATAAGAAACAAGATGTTCATGTGGAACATTGGTTGTGTGCTTGAGTTCTAAAACTCAGTCACAAAGGGGGAGATTGTTAGTGTAATTGTGACTGGTTTGAGAAGCTTGTGGAATGGAAAGTGACACAGCACGTGAGCACAAAGGAAGATGACCAGAAGAAAAAAGGAAACAAAGAATAAAAGGAATAAGAAGCTAAAGAAGAAACTTTTCTTCTAAAGGAAAAGGAAAAGTTTCGTTTTATAGTTTTGGCGTTTGGTTATAAATACCAAGAGGTGGTGTCATGAAAATACACGCGCCTAGGGTATTGTCGAGAGATGCACACGAGTGTGTGTGGCGTCGTCCCACCATATTAGATTTGTAGATCTATTGGTGGTTTTTAGTCTATGGATTCTGCAGCCGTTGAGAAGACGGTGATGCACCGGTGCTGTCGGGTAGTAGTCAAGCCATGCGTGGTTTGATACTGTTTTCATAGTTGGTCCATCTAGAAAAGAATGGTAGGCATTGTAGTGTTGGATACCATACAATTGCAATCTTGTTCTAGTGGATTTGTTCTGGACTAGGTCCCGGGGATGTAGGGAAACTGAACCTCGTTAAAAAACTCTATGTGTACTTAACTTTATGCATGCACATAATCTTATCACTCGAACGTATAGATCTAGCCGCAAATATGTTTTTTCAATTGGTAGCAGAGCGGGACTCGATAGAGATTTATTCTTGTTTCGGGTATGATTCTGGATTTGTGGCTAGCAGATAAAATCTTAAGCGGATGAGAAAGTCAAGTTGCTTATCAGCGTAGAAGAAAAGTTTAATTTGAGATTTGTAGAGAGAAGACAGTACATGGTTTTTGTGATGGTAAATATAATTGAAATCGATTTGGGTATCGAAAGTAGAGAAATATTTGAAACAAGTTATGGAGGATATATTAAAAAAAAGGATGAAGACATGGAGAGGAACTCCAGGGATTTAGGGTTTCTCGGCGAGGCTTTGGAAACGGTTCAAGTTATCGATGAAGATCTTACTGAGAATTGTGTGTGATTGTTTCTGGTTTGTTTTTTTTTTTCGCCGCCGTAAAACGAAAAGATGTCATCGGGGAAGAACAAGCATGTGTATTGGGCCAACTAAAGCGTAAAGTGGAGTTGGCATTATGGGCTTTAGTCAATTGGTTCTGTTAGGGCCCAATAAAACTAAATAATGATATCTCAAAGCTCGTGGGATTTATGACTAATTGTTGTTTCTCGTTTACGGAGGTTCGGTATTCAAAAGAAAGATCTTCACGATGAAGAGTTTCATCGGTAACAATGATTTCAGTTTTTTGGTTTATGCAAAATCGATATAGCTGGTGGAAGCATGTCTGGTGGTGGAGAAATTTATCGCTCCAGAAATTAAAATCATGGGAGCGAGATGAATAATCTGAACCGGTTTCTTAAGATTGTGGCAATTCAAGACCGAGTCTTTGATGGCGACTGTTCTTGCATCAGGTACAACCCTTGTTCGGGAACGCGCTAGGCGTTAGTCGGGCGCTCGGTCCGGGCCTAGCGATTTTTACAAAAATCAGAAATAAATCGGAGAGTAATTTTTT
>JAHZTW010000001.1:422489119-422523405 GCA_020283515.1 Alliaria petiolata
TGAAACATCGGACAAAATCTTCGTAGACGTTCCCGGAATCTGCAGAGCCCGATGATGTTGAGTACGATGCAGCAAAGAAGAGAAGAAAAACGAGATACGTTTTATCCATTCCTTTTTGTTTTGTTTTTTTTTTGTCCTTTTCAATTTTGAGTTTTCGTTGGGGATTTAAATAAATACTGTAGAAGAATCTTTTTGACTGTGTGTGAAAGTGCGGTTTAATTTGAATTCTCGGTCAAATATTGCCAACTTTCATTATTGGTAACTTGAAAATCTATCGGGCCAATTAAAATGTAGGGAAATTGGCGAAGGTATCAATTATAATCAATAGAAGTTGTCCAAATCCTTAATATAGCATGTAAGAATCAAGAAAAATCGAATAAAATCAAGAACAAATTTTCCCCCTAAGATAAGTTTTGACTTTTGAATCTGATGTGTATTAATATTTTATTTTAATTGATTCTTAAAACATGGCTTCTTTTTATTAGGTGTCAGCTTTTCATAACATATAAATAAATAAAAAAGCAAATGTGTCGAAAGACTCATTTTGTGATTGATTACCCAAACTTGTTTTATTGAGAGTTCGGTACACAAAGAAGATTCATCTGTTAAATTACATCAGTCCACAATTTACAAATACTACATATTATCATTTTACTTTTACACCATGGTTAATAAAACGTGTATCAACCAAAATATGTTTCTTTTCTTTTGCTCATCAAACCAAAACAACAAAAATTTAGAGTGCAGTGAAAATTTATTATCAAAACCGATTCAGGTCATATGATAACTTCACCAGGGCGTTGTTTACTCTACCTCTTCATTCGTATGACATAACCTAGCCCGTCCAGGATTAAGCAGAGATTCTGACATTCTCCAACCCTAACAAAGCGGAAACTCTTTTTACTATTACCAAATAATATCTTGTAAATATAATAAAACCAATATAATGTACAGATTTCTGCAAAGTTACCTGTTCAGCAGTCCTGCTTTTGAATATGCCATATGAGGTAGAAACCATTTCACACGACTCAGCGATTCGAGACTCGAGCTCATATTCCATAGGAGCACAAGTAGGATCTGGTCGTTCCACTGATTTTGGGGTACCAACTTTTGATTGATTCATGAAATGAAGAAGCACGTGTGCCTGTGATATTATCATGCAACCAGATGAGAAACTTTAGGCTATAATTAATCCATCTCTCTACCTACAGAATAGAGATATATAACAGGATTGAAAATCATCGTACATGAAACGCTGCTTTGAGAATGTCATCTGAGTTTGCCTGATGCTTGAGCAGTGCATAGACTTTACCCTTGGTAGGGCTGTATGTCACCATGTATCTTTCTTTCTGCAATAATAAGCAGAGAGAGAGAAAGTACAGAGTCAAATATGGAGATAAAAAGGTCAGAGCTTGATGTTAGACATAGGGGAGAAAAACGCATACGTCGAAAAAAGGTTTTACTGCAAGATATGTGCTGGGGTCTTGGAATGCATCCTTAAATCTGGCTCCTGCCAGATAGCATGAACATCCATTTCAATTGAGGTTAGAGAGAAAAAAAACAGAACATAGCTTCTATGAAATGCTACATAACGCGTACCGAGCATCACTGGCTGATCCTCCACCCACGGAAAAGTGAATATTTTTTCTTGGATGTTACCTTCCTGCAGTGAGGAGACCCGCCCTGCAGATAGAGGGAAAGTTCAGTTTGTGAAGTAACCTCAAAAGAGATTGGATGTGGGGAATAAAAGAGCTATAAAAACAATCATAGCTTACCCGTTTTGAGAAAAGACTCCACTGCTACTGTAAACCTCGCACGGTTTAGTGTATGCAATACTACAGACCTAACCTGAAAGAAAAAACAAGCCACGTTTTTGAACAAAACCCAGAAAACCCGAAGTGCGTTACAATAGATATACTAGACAAGGAGCTGGATTCTACCTCTTGGTATGAGCTCAGAAGATAGCCACATGATAGAAGACCAAAGGTTGTGACCAACGAAGGATTTCTTTTGGATATCAAGATACTAAACCCAGTTCCCATCTTCACAGAAAAAAAAAACAGTTTTAGGACTCAAGAAGAAGATCAATAACCTATCTATGACAAACATGATACAATAAGCACTTAATAACATCAAACAGAATCTATTGTGAAACCCACTAGCGACAAGTAACACTAATAAAACACACTAGAAATAATGAGAACTAATGCTAAAAAAGTGTCATACCAGGTCTGCAATATTACCAACACACTCTCCCTTAGCAGTGACATCTCCTATGTTCTCTCCTTTAGCAAAGGCTTTGTAGATTGGTGTTCGAGTAGATGTCGATGTTACAGCTGCAACATTCTGTAATAAAAAAACAATGTTAAGATACAAAACAATAATCTAATGCAAAAATAAAAACATAAAACAATTAACAGCGGATTAGCGAGTGTTAACGATGATGACAAATACCTTAACAACATTAGCAGCACAAGCCAGTGGAAGAAAAAGGTGTGGAGCTGCAGCAGTCGCCAGCTCTACAGCAGCGCCCAGCTCCATTAAAAGATCCCCAGCAAACCGTAACTATAAATTCAAAGCGAGTCAGAAGAAGGCAAGAGTGTCACCAAATGCATTTGTCAAGTTTTCGAGCAAGTACCTGCTTCAAATCATAATCAAATTTCTTTCCCTGCCGCGCGAAAAGCATTTTGCCAACACGCCCAGCACCATCCTGCAAGATTTCATAGGATGATAATACACCAATGAGAAAAGTTTCCAGGTGTAATGTAATTGAAGAAACACATGCATAAAAAAAAGGAACTTGCAGAAATGCAAAGATTCACAAGAGAAAGTTAACCTTGAGAATCCAATTGATGGCAACAGCAGCAGAAGCAGAACTGTTTCTTGAGGCTCCAACTGAATTCAGAAGTGTTTGAGTTGTAAACACACCCATGGCTCCACCAAAGAAATGCTAGCAGATCAAAAAAAGATTCAATACACTTTAACATATTCTAAGAAGTTCAAAATAAGATGAAGAATCCATTCACAGTCATACCTTCAAAGCTCTAAATGTCATGTAAGGAACATAAGACTCGTTAACACTTGCTGGAAACCCTTCAGGCACAACGTAAGATCTGAGAAACGAACCCACTTCCTGTAAAAGGACGACCAAACAAAAAAAAAAATCGATACAATTCAAAACCCAACTTCACTAATTAGCAAGAAAAAAAAATCAAAGAGAGATGTCCATGGAACCTGGCATACATCAAAAGGGGTCTTGGGAGATTCCAAACTTATAGCACGGACGGAATCCTTCTTGAATCTCCCAGAACCATCGCTCTCGGCGACGTAATTCCATCTCCGGCCATCGATTTCCTCGCAGCAGATCAATTTGAGAGTTGATTGAAGAAAGTGAGAATCGGGAAGGGATTGTGGAGATGGGGGAAGGAGATCGTCGGGAGGGGAGGCGAGAGAGGCGCTGATGCGGAGGGTTTCGCGGGAAAGGAGGCGGACGGAGTCGGCGGAGGAGGAGGAGGAGGAAAGGGTGTCAGGCGAAGAATGTTTGAGCTTTACGCTCGGCATTGTTGCAAAGTTTCTTAAACAATCGAGGAAAGGGCTTTAATGGAGGAAGAAGGAAGAAGGAAGAATGAAGAAAGGCCTCTCAGACGGAGGAAACAAGGAAGCGAAACCAGTTGTGTTGTTCCACTTGTTTTGTTACCTTCCTTTGACGACTGACACAGATTCAATCTGCGATATACCAAAATTTTAGTTATATTACATGAAATTCCACAAAATACCAAAATATAATCAACACTATAATTTTGGATGTGCCTCGCCCAAAACTTGACAATTCACCTTTTTTGGTTACTAAAGATCGATCCGCCCAACTATTTGTTATTCCAATTTTATACTTTATAATTTCATATGTTTATACTATTATTATATTTATCTTTATTTTATTTTGTATTGTTTTATATTTGTTTTTTTTTAATTTTAAATATTATCTTAATTTCTTTATTATCCTAAAATATGTAGACGTATGAAATCATTTTTCTAATATAAATTGTGATGTGTTAATTACTTAATTGTTAAAAACTTCATCCTATACTTATAGGTTGTCGTAATTATTTATATCTCCGTAGTGAATGTTTCTATTTAATTAGTTTCTTTTTTTATGTTGCTTATTTGCAGACAATCAACAAAGTGAATTCATCAATCTCACTCACTCTCTTTATTTTATATTAGAAATAGCATTCTGAATTTTTTTCCCGTAGAAAATTTGCAGTTTTTATAGTTTGTAGTAGTCCTGAGCATTCAAGTATTCTGGTCGGTTCCAGATAAGATCCGATCGGTTATGATTCTTTTGGATAAGGGAATTTTATACCAATATAGGTACCGAAATGATTTTGAATCAAGTTTTGTTCGGTTCCTATTGGTTTTACGTCGGTTCGGTTCTCAAATCTCAGAATCGTTTAAAACCTGAAACAATTCGGTTCTCCTATGATTTCGGTTCGATTCATTTTTTTTTACCCGACTAGACCCAAAATAGTTGAAAACGTAGTTGTATACTTGAAATGTAACCAAATATCGAAACGAAAATCAAATCTAAAAACTCGAAGTTTTGGGAAATAGATACAATTCAAACTAATATTTGGAATGATTTGGAAGGATTTGTTTTTATAAGTTTTTAGATGATTTGGATTAATTATGAAAGTTTGTGTCAAAGCTCCAAAAGCCATGGATGTTGGCATGCCATTGTTTTCTCGATGATATCTATGTCTTTTTTACACGATTACACGATCATGAAATATCATAGAGATTTAATTTGTAACTTGACTAGCTAGTAAAATAAAGAATGATCTCCTAATGTCGTTGATCGGATTATACTGCCAGATAAAACCTTACCCGCTGTCAAAGTTCCACGAGCCATGGATGTTGGGATGCCTTTGTTTTCTCGATGACATCTCTGTCTTTTTTTACACGACTTCACGATCATGAACTGTCACCGAGATTTATTTTATTATTCCAAGTTACAAACTCTATAAACCATCGTTGACTTTTTAAAATTATTTTTATTTTTACTTTTTTATTATTTTTGAATGCAATATCATCGTTTTAATGACATGCATGTCTGAGTTAGCAAAACTTAACGGTTGAATAACCTTTGTGACAGTCAACTTTATTTTACGGACAAAAGTTGGAGTATGAGTTGAATTTTTAATTTTTTAAGACGTTTAGGTAGAAAAATGCACCAAATTTTTGTTTGGGTAGAAAAATGCACATCACGATTTGTTCAGGTAGAAAAACGGAACAATGGCTGAGATGCCCCAGTCAACGAAAAAAAATGCTGAGATACCCCCGTTATAAAAATGATTTCATTTGTATTTATATTTAATCACATAAGAATGGTTGATAACCATTTTATCCCTCTAAACTTAATTAAATCACAATCCAACCAGCCCAACCCACCCGGCCCATCTTTGTGATCCGATTAAATCGGATCCCTAACCCCCTTTTCTGTAAAAAACCGTCGTCTTCCACTCGGTTAATTTTCAGATCTCCGTAAAATCAGAAATCAGATCAAAATTTGAAAGAAGTTCCCAAAGAACTCTCGTTCCCGCACTTCGACGAGAAGAAGGTAAACTTGGGAAAACTAGTTTGAGTTCATAGCAAACGGAATCGTGCAAAGCGGAAAAGGTAAGCTGCAGATTTTTCTCGGTTTCTTCAAGTCCGTTCAGATGCGAGATTACTATTTTTTGATTCGATTGTAACCTATTTGCGCGATTGGGATGTAGGTGAAACTGTTCGAGTACTCCATTGATCGACTATGGCTCCGCGTACTAAGAATGCGAACTACGGATTGGGAGAGAAAGTTCCAGTAGAAGTTCAGGAACCGGAAGATCCCTCTTCAGAAGAAGCGCAAGAGCTCTCTTCAGAAGAAGCGCAAGAGCTCTCTTCAGGAACCGAAATGGACGCTTCCGATTCAACGGTAAGTATAACCGACTTTGGTACTAGTTTTTGGATTTTGAAATAATTAGTGATGGTTGAAGCGGATTAAAGCAAACAGGCGTTTTTGGGTTTGTTTAAAGAACTTCAGCTTTGGGTTTTGGATTTGTTATCGATTTCGTTGATTGATTAATGATATTTTGATTCGAATTTAGGCTGTATTATTGGTTTTTAGTAAAACCCGTAAAACTAGATTCATTTTTGTATGTTAGAAATTTATGAAATACAAAAGTAACACTTGGTAAAACTATATGTTTCAGGGAACCGAACCAATGCTTCCTATGGAGATGCACTTCCAGCCAACGCAGTACGTGAAAAAAATCAAGCTGTCGACAAGGTGTTTCGTCACCGATGCAGTGGACACACTTTTATCTGGGTTAAAGCATCCGCTTAAACCAGAGGAGAAAAGTTGGTTTAAAAATCACCCCCAATTCAAGCATTTCTTCCACATGCACAGGGACAGCAACCACAAGGTGATGGGCATGTGGTTGCTACTTCTTCGAACGGCGTGTACGGAGAAGAAGAAGGAAGCTTGGTTCATTGTGAATGGCGTTCCCATTCGGTATGGTCTGAGTGAACACGCTCTCATCTCGGGTTTAAATTGTCGCAGCTATCCTCAGGACTATAAGCGATTGGGCAGTATGGAGTTTGTGCATAGGCACTTTAAGGCGGGATCAAGAATTAGATATTGCGATGTGAAAGAGAAGCTCTTGAAAATGAAATATTCTGAAGATCGCTTGAAGATGGCTATCCTCTTCTTTTTATCAAGCGTCATTATTGGGCAGTCGAAGGTAGGAGCCGATGCTCCTTCTGTGGAGCCATTCTTTCTAAGAGCTGTCAATGATCTTCAGTTGTGCAAGAAATTTCCCTGGGGGAGATTCTCTTTTGATAACAATATGAAAGAGATCGAGCACACTATGGATCATTTCCAAGGGGTCGTTCGCGGATCAAGTTGGCCTTATCCAAGTTTCTGCATTCCTTTGGAGGTAAATATGAATAAACGTATTTGTCAGTATTACTTGTATTTCCTTATATTTGAAGCTAACTCAAATTAAATGTGTCGTTTGTAGCTTTTAGCGTTTGAGGCAATTCCATCACTGAGGAAGCAATTCCGAGAGGATGTTCCAACTGCCAAGAAGACTTGCCCGCGCATGTGTAAAAGGAAGTTTAAACGAAGTGCCATGAAAGGATTTTCTCTTGAGGAAATAAATGAAGCGCTTGGTACAACTAAGGTCAGTAATCCTTTTTGATTTGAACTTTTAAAACTTGCATTGTTTATTTATGATTTCAGAGAAGAGACTATAATCCTTGTTTATATTCACAGGAGATTGATAGCATCTTGGTCCCTTACGCCGAGGAAGAAGCTTTTATGGCTCGAATTACTGAAGAAGATGACGACGAAGATGTCGACGATGCTGTTGTTCGTAGTTGGATGAAGTGTCTTGTCGATGAGGAGAAGCCTATCTGTTTTGAGGAGATGTATGAACAAGATGTGGCTGCCCGATTAGAGGAACCTGTGAATGAGGCCAATGCGGCAATTGAGAATGCAGCAGTTGACGCACCGACGAATGCTGCTTTGGAAGCACTCGGTCAGAGCCTGAAGAATGACATGGAGACAGGGTTCAAGGAAATAAATAACAAGTTTGATGGATTTGAGAGAAGACTGTTAGCTGTGGAGGGCTATGTGAAGGAGCAATTAGATGCTCGGGCGACATATGAGGACATGCACTACAGTTTCAATCCCCTCGATGCTAGTACTACGGTTGTGGAGGCGGAGGCGGAGGTGGAGGTGGAGGCGGAGGCGGAGAAGGAGAAGGAGAAGGAGAAGGAGGAGGAGGCAGAGGCGGAGGATGAGGCAGAGGCGGAGGCAGAGGTGGAGGCAGAGAAGGAGAAGGAGAAAGAAGCGAAGGCAGATGCAGAGAAGGAGAAGGAGAAGGAGGCGGAAGAGGTGATACTATTGTTTTCTTAGACCATTAAACGAAAATGTGATACTAGGTAATATTATGGAATACTAAATTAAATTGTATGTGTTTTTCAGGGGAATGAAGGAGAAGAGACTGTTCCTGTGGATGAGGAACATGTGGAAGAAGGTGATTCGCAGGAGAAGGAAGAGGGAGAGAAAGGAGTTGAGGTTATGGAAGAGGTAATTCTTTGGTTTTCTTAGACCATTAATCGAAAATGTGATTTTAGGGAATACTAAATAAATTTGTTTGTGTTTTGCAGGAAAAGGCAGGAGAAGATGACGAAGTTCAAGGGGATGGAGAGGAAGAAGAAGAGGATCTTCCTCAGATATCAATAGAAAGGTGTAGCACCGTGGTAGTTAAAGAAGGCAAAAGACAAAAGGGTTTAAAGAGGAAGGCGGGTCTGAAGTATGAGAGGAGAAAGACACGGTCCCAGGATTCGGTTCAAGATGAAACGAGTAAGAGGACCAAAAAATCTTCCCAGCATGTGTCGCCTCCATACACGGAGGAAAAGGGCAAGAAGCCCAGAAAGAAGTAAAACTATGCTATGGTGCTTTTGATTTTAAAACTATGCTATGGTGCTTTTGCGTTTCAAACTTGCTATGGTGCTTTTGATTTTAAAACTATGCTATGGTGCTTTTGTTTCCTGTTTAAAACTACGATGTTATTGTGTTTTGTTTGTTTGGTGTTTTGATTTAAGAAAAGTTTAACATAAAATTCAAATAACTTGCACTCTTGTCTATTACACAACCAAACACTCATATGTCTATTAAAAAGCATAAAAACACACATGTCTATTACACAAACAAGCAGACATTCTCCTTCAGCTTTTCAACTTATGAACTTCCTCCTTCAGCTTTTCAACTTCTGCCTTCAGCTTGTCAAGCTCATCACCTTAGCATATATGCCCCATTAGGATGCTGGTCATTTGATTTTTTAGGATTCCAATGGCCTCAGATTGCTCCTTCCTTACTCTCTCAACTTCTTCTTCAACAACATGTTCCCAGCATTTGTGAATGTGATAGCCATCATCCTGCACATAAAGACACGTAAATCTCATGTTCAATAATGCCATTAAACTCGGAAAATAAAATAAATTGATCTCACCCTCACCGCATATACATTGCAGGTAAAATATCTTCTTCCTGGGTAGTATTCAGATGGTTGAATCTTTTCAACCTTCTCAATGATTCGTCCACCAGATGGACAAATTTTTGGAATGCCATAGTCCCCATCAGCTATGTGATAAAGTATGTCTATGTTTGCTTTAGTCCTCTTCTCGGCAGCGTAGTTTGGATCATTAGGGTCCATCGATCCTGTAACAAGAAAGCAAAACCCAGTATTACTACGTTCAGTATTACTATAGGTAAAACCCTATACGAACCCGGATGGAGACGAATCCCAAATGTCATTGCCAATCCGAATCACCCAAAACCTAGATGAATCCTGAATTACCCGAACATAGACACACATAGAGAAACGGATTCTAGACAAACCCCAAACGCGAATTTCTCTACAAACCCTAGACGAACCCGAATCGAGAATTAACCGTTGACAAAACTTACAGGAAGAACCAGAAATCGAGGTACAAAGAGCTTCAAAACCAGAAATCGAGGTACAAAGAGCTTCAAAACCAGAAATCGCTTCAATGGTCCGAGAGGAAAGGAGGAAGAAGATAAGGACCTGAGAGAGAGAGAGAGAGAGAGAGAGAGAGAGAGAGAGAGAGAGAGAAACCCGAGAGAGAGAGAGAGAGTGGGATCTGAAAATAAATAAAAATGGAAAATTCAATGGGACCCGCCGGGAAATGCTAAAAAAATTAAAATTCCCGCTCCTATTACGCGTGCGCCGCCATGTGGAAACGTGCGCCGTTTTTTGCGCCGCCGAAATTACACATAGTTTTACTAGTTTTCTAGTTATACCAATTTGCAAATAGTTGTACTTTTCGGTGTTTTCATGTTTAATTAGTTTTACTCCACCACAATTATTATATTTGTAGTTTGACAGATTAATTTAGTTAGTACATTCACAATTCGGAGGTTTCTATGCATTAACATGTTTTGAAACTCGTATCATGTGCGTTTCGCTTCCTAAGGTGATTAGTATTAACAAAGTGTTAATAGAAGTGTATGGTGTTGTTTGTGTGAATATGCTATTAATAGTCCATAATTCCATAAATTAAATTTATCAAGTTGATACACAAATTTTTATCATATAATAGTTGTTTATCTAATGTAAATATATTTGTTATATATGAATGAAATTTCTTGATAAAATAAGATAAAATAAAATTCATAATAGCGAGTATTTCTAGTTACACCAGTTATACCTAATATTTCAAAGTTACAAACATAAACTAAGCATCACTACCACTGTGAAAATATGCATACAACCCTGATAGTCCTCTCCCTCTTCCTCTCCCCCTCCTCCCCATTCCTCGGTGTTCTCCAGTTGATGGGAACCTTGTTTCTTGATTTCTTCCAGCCTTCTTGACCAAATCCGGTGGAAAGACACACAAATTTCGTATATGCTCAGGAACAATCCAATCAGACTTATGGGGTACTGGATAAATCGTCCTGCAATACGCCAATGACCATACGCCCATCCAATAATATTTGGAGCAAAACTCTTGGAGATGGAGGTCCGTCTCCGTCTCTCCACTCATGAAGATGGCAGCAGCAATTGCATGCACACATGGGTATCTATCTATATCAAAGTACCTGAAACTGCAACTTTTACTTCTCTTATCAACCAAATAACACTTGCCATCAAGTCCAATGACGCTGTATTCAAGGAAGAAGCCGTTCAACTCATAAACCATTAATTTCTTTGCTTCCGGTGATATTTTATGCAGTGCTTTCTCCACATAAGGCACAAGCTTCTGTGCGTTTGATCTTGCAGCACTATCAGTGTTCCTGTGCTTGTTAAACCATTCAGCCAATTTTCCAACAATCACATCAATCATTGGTAATAGCGAGTACTTCCTTGCTTTCCTTAAAACACCATTTATAGATTCTACAATGTTGGAGCTTTCTATGTTGTATCTGAAGGAATTTGGTGGGTTTTAACTCTTTAAGACTATCAAATTCCTATTGCCACAAGATCATTTTTATTGAATCTATGTCCTCAGATCAGGGATTTACCTGGTGATTAGCAGCAGAATGAGTAGGTAAAACGAGATCTGGAGCGCCTCAGATGCTGCGCCTCTATAGCTAGTCCACACGCACACAAGACTGGATCAGGGATGCTAGTGCCTCTGGGAGCTTCTAAGTTTTACTTGACGGCTAGGGCAAGTCCCTTGGTTACCTTATTATGATTTCGTGGCTCTGACTTACATATATAGGAGCCAAGCACGAAATCCCATAAACCCTTGGATTAACCGGTTTAAATTCAGTCATAAAATTAAACCCGGTATCATTAATCCCGAGTAGTGTCGATCGACACCAATAGGCTGTGTCGATCGACACTCTCATGTAAACTCAATATCAACGTGTAACAATTACACATTGATGAGATCATTACTTTAATAATCATTCCCAGTATTTGTTATCCAGTTTGCTTAGGTGTGTGACCCTATAAGATCATATGATGTTGGCAATGAGTTCACAACTCATAAGTTATAAGCGGCTTCTAGCAAAGCACTATAATTACCCAGCATCACATGATAGTCTTATCTCGACTTCACAACTATATCAGAGTGTATACAAGTATGATCTCGAGGACATTCCCTTCAGTATCTTTCTCCTGGAAAATAACACCTCGTCCATTTCTCCACAGCAACACTATTGTCCAGATACTCTGCTGCAGCAGGATACTTGGTTCTAAAAGCAGCATAAAGAGTCTTGAACTCACTCTCTGTATAGGCATGTGCGCATTCTTTGAATTTATGTACGCATGTATCTTTGTTGACGTAATAAACGCTTCCTTTCACGTTTTGAGACAAATGTTGTATACAATACCCATGCTCAGACAACGGGAACACCGCAGCAACCGACTTGATGAGGCTAGGATTTCTATCAGGAAGAAACACCATTCCTGGATCATCTGGTATTACTGATTTTAACCTATTCAAAAACCACATCCAGCTAGCCTCTTTCTCACCGTCAACTACACCAAAAGCAATTGGATAATGGTGATGGTTAGGATCTTGAGCTGTAGCAACAATTAAAACGCCANCATGCGCTGCGTGTTGTGTTGGATTATAAAAAGACATATAAGACAGAAAACTTGGTTTCTCATTGGTATTTGACTTCGACTTGGCAGAAGCAATATTCAGACTCGATAAAACCAGTAAGGGGTATTAAGTTTTGGAAAAAGTCTGGTGAACCAACAATAGAAGCTCCAGCAAGAGAGATATCAAATGGTCGGAAAAAGAAGCCTCAAAAGCGAATAAAGGGAGTTAATGAGTCTCCATGTAGGGGGAAAAAAGTGACCTAACACGGACGCACAATTCATTGTTATCATTGTGGTATGGCTGGCCATAACTCTGTTGCATGTGCTAATGATGGAGTTTGTTTTAAACCTCGGCCAGCCAAAAAGAAGAAAGTTCAGCCATCACAAGAAGCTGCTGAGTCAATGACATTTGATGTTGGAGAAGGGTCAAGTCAACCAACACAAACCTCTGTTTCTCGCGATTAAATCCAGGTATGTCTGAATTTTAGTGAGGATAGGTTGTTGATTGTTGTGAGGATAAGTTGTTGATAGTGAAAGTTATGATTGTGCAGGTTATGAGGATATGTGGATAATGGTGAAGATTCAAGCTTGGTGTTGCTGATTTTTCTTACTTTGTGTTGCTGCTCTTTTGCTTTGTTTTGGATTCCAATTACTTTTGATATTTTGGTATTACGTATTAATGTCATGAGGATTAAACTCTAATATTGTCTGGGGTTAATTCATATTTTTGTTTTTCTTATATTCTCTTGAATCTCATGAGAACGATGTGTAGTAAATCCTAGCCCGTGGAGAATTGATTCGTTTGAATGGAAAGTTGGCTCATGTAACCAAATATCAATGTATTGATCTAATAATTATTAAACGTCAATCCTTACAACACACAATACAAACGATGGATACAAGTTGTAGCATACAACTACTCATCAAGCCACAAAGTAATAATAAAACACATCCATTCCAATTCCACACACCATCATGTTCTTGAAGAAACGTAGTTCACTGATGCACTCGTTTCTTCCTCTTTCACATTCGACTACCACATTTTTCAAACCTTCTATATGTTTCTCATATCCAACAAAAACAGCTTTTGATTCCAGCAATTCTCCAATTTGTTTCTCATATCCAAGGACAACAGCTTTCAAATCTGACATCTCTCCTTTTAGTTCACTTATCATTGTCTTTAAATCTTCAATCTCTTCTACCATGCATTCATCCGTCCATTTGAACAAATGGAATTTGTCCTTCAATTATTTGGAAAAACTCAGTTTCACGTTGTAATTATTGTCTAAACGACTAAATAACAACAACACCATATGACTGAAAATTTCTCCTTACCCCTTCAGATCGCATTGGACAGCAATAGAAGAGTCTTCCAGGATTTTTAGCGGTCCCAGAAGTTCTTATCACTGAAGCTTCTCCACACCTACAAGTTTTCGGCATGCCTCTCTCTCTTTCCTCACCATGGCGTCTCCAATTTCCTGCGCCAATTTCAGAAAGTAAAAACTTGATTTTCAGTACAAAATCGACAAGAACTAATACCAACAACAAAAAACCATTCCATTGACGTACCTGAGACCAACGACGAGATTGGATTCGATAATGAAGACATTCATCGCAAATTGACAAAAAACCCTTTGAAGAATTGAGCTCTAGATTTGAGGCTTCGTCGAGGAAGAAGAGGAGAAGAAATAATGATTTTTTCCTTCTTTCACCCAAACGACATAGTTTTATTTACCAAAATTTGGTCGACAAATTTCACCAAAACGGCCTCGTTTTGTTCTCTTCCGATGACTCAGCATCCGAGTCATCACCGTTAATAGTTTCTTTAACAATGTTTAGGTCAATGCACACATAATCGACGACTTATTAGTTTGGGTATTTATTTCAAATTATGTAAAAGTTCAGGCATGTTTTAGCACGACGCCAAAGTGCAGGTATGGATTTGCACAGTTAGTGTTAGTTCGGGCATAAATAAGCCGTTCTCCCTTCGAAGAACTGCTAAAGTAACCAAATGAAAATAACGTGTGGGCATATTAGTCAAATCACTTAAACTTTGGAACACATTGATACTTCATTATCAATTCCTTTTGAATTGATTAGATGTTAGTGTTTTCTTCAAAAACAAATACCAACTTGCATTTTTTCTTTCGCTTTGCACATGAATTATACAAAATCAATTCCATTTCTACCACTTAATTCGAATATAATCAAAAACCAAGTTTGGGCATCAATTATTATCATATAAAAATTATAAGAAAATATATGAAAATGTGATAGGTTAAAAGTTAAAAGATTTGGCTCACATGAGAGAGGCATCAAAAGGCCAAGAAGAAGTACTTTCCTCGACGCCATGTTCTCCGTATTGATAATATGAAATTTAATTTATGCATATTCAACTTCATATATATATATATATATTCAATCTTAGTCAACATATTTAATTTATTACTAGAAATCAGTTTTAAATTAATTCTAATGAATTAGTAATGAAATTTGCATTCATTCCGGCTTAAGAATTTGACCCCCAAAAAGAAAAAATAAATTTCAAATGAATTTGATTTAAATTTGGTAAAAAAAATTCTTTTAGTAAATCATTGTTATATTACTATTAGGTGAAGTCAAATAATGTGAAAAAGTTATAGTTGTTATTTCATAACTATTTGACATTACTTTTCACATATGTTAAGGAATCATTTAAATAAATTAATATGCTCACTTGTTTGACAAAAAAATTTTTTTTTTAATATGGTCACATTTCATATATAACTAACTATATTGTAATCGTTTGGAACAAAAATGTTTTCATCTAACTAGAAGATAAATTTTGAATTATTTGCAAGAAGCCACATTGAAAATAAAAAGACATTAATTTTATAAAACAAATTGGAGTATCATTCCACTTATATATTTTGAACTAGACTTAAATTGTATACACAGAAGTTACTAAGTTGTTAGAAATTAAAGTAACCGTAGTTTTACATTTTATATTTGCAAATTGCAGCAAATCATATATGTATTCAAAATTATTTTTATCTCCTTGTGACACATCATCGCAAAATGACAAAAGGTTATTCAAAATTGTATTTAAATCATAAGTATAGGCTTTTGTCAACTATTTTAAACATATAAATCAAGTTTTTGAATAAATAAATTATTATAACTCAGAAACAAAACCATGGACATTATTTTTTAAATAATAAATTTAATTGCATGTGTATCATAGTCAAATTGAATATACATTATTACTAGGTGGTTGACACATGACGAGATTTTTATTAAAAATAAGCTAATTATAATGTTTAAGTTTATCATTTATAATATCTATTAGATAATTGATCCGCACAGTTTAATAATATATAAATACAAATGGATTTTGCATGATTGGTATAATTTAAGATTGTTGGTTTTTAAATTTATATGTATGTAAGAATTAATATGTGTAAAATACTATATTAATATTTGATTGTTATACTAAAAATTAAGAGTTTGTCTATTTCTAACTTCGTTATTTGTGTTAATATAAAATATAAATAATAGATAACAATATATAAAAAAACTTGATTCGTGAAAGAATAATTTAATATGTTAGAAAAAATTATATGCATGAAAGGATTAATATGTGTAAGATAATATTTTCGTGTACTTCAATGAAAAACATAAAATCAAACAAAATGATTTTTCTTTCTTTTTCCATCTTTTTTTTCTTCTACTTCTTTTTTTTCCGTCTTATTTTCGTGTACTTCAATGAAAAATATTGTGTAATAACTCTCTAAATTAATAATATATCATACTCACAAGTTGATTTGCGGTTCTAAAGTTCTAAACAAAAGAAAAAAAATGTGTAAAAATATTGCCTTAGATTTTCCTCGGTTGCGGGTTTAATAAGAGGTTTACTTTAAGAAATAATGCAATTTATTAAAGGCATATATTTGTAATTGTTGATCTTTCCAAAATTGACCTAGACTATCCAAAAATACTAACAAAAAACTGTTTATTATTATAATATCCTATATTTGTGATCACAAATTTGAATAACTATTACAAAATAAGTTTACATATGAGATTTAATACGTAAATTTGATTGTGGAGGGTTACATTGAGAACAAACACATTGGTTGAAAACACACCGCGTGATAACGCATCCTGGACAATGATTATGACAAGTATTGTCGTTGTTACAAGACCCTCCACGTTGAATCGTTACATCTTTCATTTCTCCACTAATTTTTGATTCTCCCTCCAATGCACCTATAGCAATACATAACAGAATTTGAATAGTTACGAATATGATTTATGAAGTAAAGCGGAAGTAACCCATGAGGTCATACAGTATTTTGAAAACACAACAACAATCATAATTATGGTAAAACAATATATATTTTTTAAAGCATCTATGTGTATTTTGAAAAACAAGAGCAACGTTTTTTCCCCCGACTATAGAGTAACAAATAACAACTAAAAATTGTTAACAAATAAAACTAACAACTAACAACTGGAATCGACCATCAACTCAACGCACTTACTTTTTCCAAAACTAAAATTGATATTTTGATCATCTCAATTTGAATTTGATTTCTTATACTGTTTTCTTACAGAAATATATCAACTAACATTTTCTTTCTTTGGTTTTATTTCTAATTAATGACAAGCTATATTTAAAAAAAAAACTTGCATTTGGATATCAGTTATCATATAAAAAATAAACATTTTGGAAAAAATGCAATGAAATTAATTTTAAAGTTTGAAGATTGACTCACATGAAAGGGACAACAAAAAGGCAAGAAAGACAACTTTGCTGAACACCATTTGTTCCATTTCTGATAGTTTTGATTCTCATAAGCAAACACATTCTTCATATATTTATATACAATTGTACGTATACGATAAGCTGATATTTATTACCAAGGATATACAATTTATTGATATTGCAACGGCAGGTTTAAAGTTGGAGATTTGGAAGATTTTCATAGATTTTGACATGAAATCTCCGTAGTTTTGACTTTTGAAAGAACGGCATGAAATCTCCATATTACTATTGTAAGAAAAAATCTTGGATTAACAAGTTTGACAATCGATTCCGTATCTTTTTCTTTGTCTATTTACATAAGTATATAATCAATTTTGAAATTGATGTTTTTAAAACTTCCTAAATTGAAACTTTAACGTCTTAGATGAAAAACTCTCTTCAGCTGAATGACACGTATGCGCATCAGTGAAGGAAGTTACTTATCAATTCATAATCAGCCTGTTGTTCATCTTTACGATTATGTAGTGGACTCAATTAAAGCAATAGTAGATAGGTTAAAACGGCCAACAAACTTCCTAAACTTCATGGCTCAACATATCTGTAATAACTCAAATCGGCTTATCAACGTAAATAAGAGTTAATGGGTTTTCAAGAGAGATCTTTATTAAAAATAGCCGGAGCTCGAGGGTTGCACGGTTAGTTTAGGTCGTCGGAATGAGAACACCGACCTAAACTTGAAAGAGAAGAAAGCTAAAGTGACAAAGCGATGGATTGCTAAATTTGCCCTAGATCTTCTCTCTCAATTTTCGGATTCCCGTCTTGTTGTTAGGTCATCTTTATTTATAGTGCCTTCAAGTCGGTTTCATCGATTGGATTTTTCCTCTTTTGAATAGGAAAGTTAACCGACTTGGCATTCTCTTTAGATAAGAACAGAATATTTCTTTTTATTTATGCCGACCTGGAGTTTGATAACGAAAAGGAATTTTTCTTTTTCGGTTTGCCGACCTAAAATAACCAGGGGCCATTTTAGGGTTTCATTGAGACCGAGTTAGGTTTTCCTCGGGCTTAGCAGAGGGAGTACGAATCCCGGCTCTAACAATATCATGCAAGAACCGTTACGGAGTCAGCAATATGAAGAAATTGGCAGATCACTTCATGTCCCTATATTTGAATTTCATCAACACATTTTTCTATATATATAGTTAATACATGTATCACTGTTTCTACAACAGATGACTATTCCATGACCAACGGTGTGTAGTGTTGTGCTAGGTTTTATGGTTGTGTTGTAGCTCTTTTATTCTGTTTTTCTCAAAATTTTAAAGTGTTCATATTCATTAGTGATGTCCTCTTTACTTTGAACTTATTCTCTGATTTAGCGTTGGACTTCAAATCAATAGTGTTTCTCTTAAGCTATCAATATCGAGCGATTTAGTATTTAGTGTGAGTGATACAAATGCTTCAAAGTGCTTTAATTTCATCTTATTCTTATATGTTGGCTTTGTGTGTGATTATGGCTGCAGACTTGCAGTTGGTATCTTTCCCAAATTTTCGTGGGTATATCATCTAGACTATGGAGTTATAAATTACATTAATGATTCATTTCTTGAAATTAGATTTCCCATTTGTTTCTTTAATTTTTATATGGAAAAAGAACTAAGTTGCCGAGAAACTTATAATGTAGGAGCAAAGCATCCAAATTATCTTCTCACTGCTGATGACATTGATTTATTTCTTGCTATTGGAGTTCAGTGTTTGGATGACATCTTGAACTTAGCTGTATTTCTGAAATCTTGATCTGAGTTGTAATTTCCATTATTTTCCTCTGTTTTTTGAATATCAAAATATGCCAATTTTCTGGTCATTAATTCTTTTGGAGGATCTTAAAATTGCCAGACAACTAAGAAAAAATCCAAGTTGTCTCATAGATGGTCGCTATCAAAAATGTAATTCTGAAGAGGAAAGTAGCAATGGTTTAAGATAAGTACTTTACAAAGGGTTTAATGAGAGTGGAAATGTGTCGAAGGTTCACCTTCACGACAAGGAGCTCAATAAGTTCATTTGGCGGGAGTTGTTTATAACCTTTTCGAATGAAAAGAAGGAATGTATATATTCATACTAAGAACGGCTGCAAAGTTCTTAACAGATCTGAGAAGCCAAATTCATTTTCTTTATATAAAGATTGTCAATCCATTTTAACCAGATATTTTTGGATTTATTATTCTTCTACTTATGATTTCATAATTTTGTGGTGTTGTTTATCTAGTTGGAGAGTTCAGATGCATAGTTTTCAAAAGAAAAGAAAAAAAAAAAGCAAGGGATCCAGAAATTCACATAATAACCAAAAGTTTCATATGTAACTTTTGAATGGTATGTAGTTTTTTCACATTTTTAAAAATTTTGCTATTTTTACCATTCGCGCTATTCATCATATTTTCATGTTTTCGAAAAATGATTCCGCTATATATAACTTTTTTTTGTCGACAGCCTCCGCTATATATAACTAGTGTGTTAGAAAATATAATTAGAAAAAATAAACGTGATTAATCTATTAAAGCTAGTTTTTATAATTTTGTGACATTGTTTATGTAGTTGGAGAGTTCATATGCATAATTTTCAACAAAAAAAAAACAAGGGATCCAAAAGTTCACATAATAACCAAAAGTTTCATATGTAACTTTTGAATAGTATGTAACTTTTTCAGGTTTTTAAAAATTTTGCTATTTTTTACCATTCGCGGTATTCATCAAATTTTTACGTTTTCAAGTTTTTGAAAAATGATTCTGTTATATATAACTAGCGTGTTGAAAATATAAGTAGAAAAAACAAACTTGATTAATCTACTGAACCTAGCTTTTCACCTTTTTACAATTATTTGATAAAAATTTATTCATTTTAGTTTTTCCTTTTAACAATTTTTCAGTTATTTCATTAATTTTTGCTATTCATACCCTTAATATCTTATTTCCCATTGAGACAATCTATACTATATAAAAGTTGATGCATTACGCCATTGAGAGCGTCCACATAGGACGAAGAAATCAAATTTGATTGGTCCAAATCACCGTTTTCTTTAAACATAAAAATGTTAAATATGATTAACATTTTAATTAAATTAAAAAAACACAAAAAACAAAAACTATCATAGTATAATGGAAATTTAAGATTAAAAAAATTTAACTAACAAAAAATGAAGTATGATAATGCTATTGAGAGCATCCACATAGGACGAAGAAACTCAATTTCATTAGTGCAAATCAACGTTTTCATTAAACACAAAAATGTTAAATATGGTTAACAATTTTTATTGGTCCAAATCATCATATTATAAGACATAAAATATTAAATATGATCTTAAATTAAACAAACAAAAAACAGACCAAAAAAAAGGAAAATAACTTGATATCTTGGCGAAATTTTTGAAAATTAACATAAAAATCTAACTAACAAAAAATAAAAAAGATATTAAATCTTAAGAAAATGTTAATACCAACAATAAATAGTATTTGTCAAAATTAAATAGAAATCAATATTAAGAGTAGAAAATTAAAAATTACATTTAACAATATAAAATAAAGATTACGATTAAAAAATAATTAAAAAATCAAAAATCATCAAAAAAGTAAATTAACTTATCTAAACTAAATATGTAAAATTAACATAAAAACTAACTAACAAAAAATAAATAGGAAATTATGTCTTAAAAATATATTAATACCTACAAAAAATAGTATATACTAAAACTAAATAGAAATCAATATTAAGAATAACAAAAATATGAAAATCGTATTTCACAAAATAAAATGAAAATAAACAAAAAACAGACCAAAAAATAGAAAATAACTTAATATCTAAGCTAAATTTTAGAAAATTAACATAAAAACTAACTAACACAAAAATAAAAAAGATTGTAAATCTTAAGAAAATGTTAATACCAACAATAAATAGTATATGTCAAAATTAAATAGAAATCAATATTAAAAATAGAAAATGTAAAAATCGTATTTAACAATATAAAATAAAATTTAAGCTTAAAAATACTAATTAAAAAATTAAAAATTATAAAAAAAAAATTAACTTAATATCTGGACTAAATTTTGGAGAATTAATATAAAAATGTTTAACTAATGAAAAAATTGAGAGCTTTTAACTAATAAAAAGTTAATATGGTGCATTAAGCCATACATAGGTTTTAAAATATTAATTTCATTGGTTTAAATCAATATTTGGATTAAACATAAAAAAAAAAATTTAATTAAATCAAAAAGAACAAAAAAGGTAACAGAAATCAATTTAATTAAAATAGATATTAATACTAAAAATTAAAATTAACGAAATATAAGATCATCTAAAAGTAAATTAACTTGATATTTAAACTAATTCTTTAAGATAAAAAGCAGAAATAATGTTTTACAACATGTCAATACAATTAAAATAGAAATCAATAACAAACAAATATTAACACATAAAAGATCATCAAAAAATAAATTAACCTAATAAATAAGCTAACTATTTAAGTAATAAATATAAGAAAGTTTAACAAATAGAAAGAGAAAAAGAAAATTATGTTTTAAAAAATGTCAAAATCATAATGCATTATGCTATTGAGAGCGTACACATACAATGAAGAAACTCAATCTCATTGGTATAAATCAACACTTTCATTATATAAAAAATTTAAATATGATTAACAATTTAAATAAATTAAAAAACACAAAAACGGAAATTATTATCATAGTATAATGGAAAATTAAGATAAAAAATTTTAATTAAGAAAACAGATAAAAAGAAGTTATGTCAAAAATCTAAATCTATAGAGTTTTTAAAAATAAAATAGAAATTTAAAGTCACAAAAGCTAAACTAACAAAAAACAAATATGAAAAAAAATCAATAACCAAAAATTTAAATTAACAAAAAAAATCATCTAAAAGAAATTACTATATGCTAACTTTTATAAAAATCAATATAAAAATGTTTAAATAATAAACAAATTGAGAACTTTTAACTAATAAAAGGTTAAAATTGATGCATTAAGCCATACATACGATTAGAAAAATCAATTTTATTGATCCAAATCAATATTTCCATTAAACATAAAAATTAAATTTAATTAATTGTTCGCGACAACTCGATCTTTTTTCTTAATTGTCTCAACCACACTTGTGCAAAACTCAGTATGCATATTAGCAATCGAGCAACCAATTCCTCTGTATATTCCAACAAATTCGCATTACACTTTGCATTGAAAATAAAAAATTGATAAAACAACATATCTAATTTAAAAAAAAATACAAAAATTGTTATCAACAGGAATCACAAATTATATAGGCATAGGTACACAACATCAATGAGACATTTAATCAAAAACCAAATATTTGAACACATAAAACTAAGAGAAAGAACTATAAAAATCCCAAGAAAAACAAAACAAAACACCAAGTTCTTATCAAGAAAAATCTTCTCTAAATCAAACGTGTGTGCATGTCGAAGTTGGATAATTTGATAGGTGATCATTACTATTATTTTACTTAATAAGATTTTAATTTTATAAACAACAAAATTGGAAAAATTACACATTATATTTTAAATTATTTTATATAAAAATAAATTTTTACAAATCTATTATGGTTTTGATAATTTAAAAACTAATAGCCAAAAAAAGTTAAACCAAATTATTAATACAGATCCGCGCGTAGCGCGGATTAATAACCTAGTTAACTATAAAACCTTAAATCAAATTCTTTTGTTTTAAGACTCTTGTTCTTGTGGCACTCTTGTTGTCCTTCTCTTGTAAGTATTATATATATAATTTACACAATTGTGTAAAATTGTAATTTATGTTTTATTTGTGATTCTACTACCAGTTTTAAAACTAAAAAAAAAACCAAGTATTCAAAGTTAAATCAAAATATTTTTGCTTAATTAAATTTTTATTATATTTTTAATCTTTTTTTTTAAGAATCTGCTAAGCCATGATATGATCAATCGTAACTATGATTAACATGGCTGAATAGTTAATTTGTAAAAAGATTTAATAATTAATTTGACATCTTTATTTTTGTGGAACAAATTGAAGATCAAAATAAAACAATCGAGGCTAGGGATTGCAAAGGATGTCTAGCCAATGAAGAGGCTTCAATGATAAATTCTGTAGGAGTCAACAAAGAATGTCCGAGCACTTGTCCTTTGAGGAATGGTTGTTTGTTTTAATTTTGTTGGTAATGAATGTCATTGCAAATGTCCTAAACCTCAACCTCCTAAATATCATCTTTCTCAACATCATACTCCTAGAACTAAACCTCCTAAACCTCACCCACCTACTCCTTCGATATTGTAAAGAAACAAATGTTGTATGAACTAAACGAAATCGTAAAATAAATTTTCGTAATATAATAATATTAAAAAGTTTCAAAGTTGTTATGATTTGACAATAATGGATTTAGATTCATTTAAGTTTTTTCTAAATTGTCAAAATTTAAATTTTAAATTTTTAACTAGATTATAAAAATCAAGGTTGATCTTCTTCTCTTTTGGTGCTTACGCGCCAATTCTCTTTAGTGCCTTGATGGTTCGTTGAATGACTCGATAATATTTGGACCCAACAATTTAAGCAGGAACTAACCCAAAAATGCGATTTAGATCGGTTTGAGATCCCTTAAAATACTCGATTGGATCTTGTTTTCAAAATTTTTGATTTTTGATTTGGATTACCTATTTCCCAAGAACCGAATATCCAAAAATATTCGAAAAACCTAAACCTTGTTTACAATATATCTGATTTTTAACAGTAATGTAATATCTAAAACTCAAAATACCCAATCTAAACTCAAATCGAGTATCCCTATGGCCAGATCTATAATTCCTCCTTTCAAGTATTATTGTGATATTCCGCAAAAAAAAAAAAAAAGTATTATTGTGATGAATAAACAACAAGAACCATCTATTGCTCTCGTGGCTAATTCGTGCTGACTAAAAATTATTAACCTACATGCGGCGCCGGTTCGAGGCCTCCTACGATTTTAGGGTTCTTTAAAAATCAGTCTTTAAAACAATTTCAACTCGCCTCCTTCTCTCTCCCTCTCGATCCTCTCAAAATCTCCACTCTACCAATGAAGCGACGGCGCAAAACCAATGTAAAATTTGAAGAACCCGACCAATCGGCGACGACGACGGCGGCTGAGTTCTCCTTCTCTCTCATCAGAATCGCCGTCAGTCAAATTTGCCTATCTGTTGGATACAGATCCACCGATTCATCCGCCCTCAATACACTAACCCTAATCACCACCAAATTCTTACAATCCGTCGCCGGACTCGCCGCGTCGTTCGCAAACACCGCCAATCGTACGGAGGTTAATCTCTTCGATGTCGTTAATGGTCTCCAGGATATCTCTTTATCTACTTCCGATTGTTTTCCCGGCGGGTCAACGTTGCACGACTCCGAATCGCACTGCCTGATCAAATCCGCTGTTCTCCGTAACCTCTCCGATTTCGTCACCCGCGCTCTTGAAATCCCTTTCGCAAAGCCATTACCGAGGCGGGAAATCGACGGATCGTCGGGAGGAGATTTGACACGCGTGGCTCGATCGCCGGAGATGAAATCCATTCCGGCCTGGCTTCCGCCTTTCCCGGACTCCAGCCTCTACCTCGAGCACTGTACTCAAAATAGATCCGAGCAACTGTGGGAAAACTCCGATTCCGTTATCATTGACCGTGAAACTTTGCCGGAGAATTCGAAATCCGAGAGTTCTAGAGATAGAAGCGGGGGAAGTTTACCGAAGAGGAGAGCGAGAGTGAGATTCAAAGTGGAACGAGATTGGAGCAATGGTGGTGGCTCTTGTACTAGTGATACGAGACTGGAGCGTTTGCGAGATGATAATGACGGCGGATCTGGCCGTGAATTTGAGGTTAAATTTAAAATTAGAGATGATTATATCTACAGTGCCGGTATCGCTGCCGGCGAGTGGCCGATTTTGCAGTGACGAAGAAAAATACAAAAGTGGGAGGTTTAAGATGGATTCGAACCCGCGACGTTTTAAGGACCCGTGCAAATGGCCAACTGATATATACCGCATGAGCTGCTTCGCTGAAGGTTTCAACATGCCAATTGTTATTTTATAAACGTATTAATATAAAAGTTAATTTCTTCTTTCTATGATATTATTTTTAAAAATTCAAAATTAAAATTGGTGGAATTGCATTGTCTCTTATATCTTTTGTCAAACATGCAAGATTACAAAGGAAAAAATATTGAACTTCCCCGGGTTTATTTGAACCTTTTACTTAATCTTTACTAGTAAANAGGTTTCAACATGCCAATTGTTATTTTATAAACGTATTAATATAAAAGTTAATTTCTTCTTTCTATGATATTATTTTCAAAAATTCAAAATTAAAATTGGTGGAATTGCATTGTCTCTTATATCTTTTGTCAAACATGCAAGATTACAAAGGAAAAAATATTGAACTTCCCCGGGTTTATTTGAACCTTTTACTTAATCTTTACTAGTAAATTTTTTAACTTGGTTAATCACTAAACCGTCGCAGAAACATTTCGTTCATGAAATAAAAATAGATGTCACTAATTTTTTTATAGTGAAGTGTGGTTCTTATAAAAAAACAGATTGAGAACAATCACCGGATATATATTCTTTATGTTCGTAATAAGATGATTTTGTTAAGTTTTCACATAAATTAAGAAACAGTTAATTTGTTTTTTCCGTCTAAATTGCTTTCATTAAACAATCAAAGTACAAACATGGTTAAAAAATCGAATACAAAACATCGGAATACAAATTATTGTATAAACATCTATATGCACCATACAGCGAAGAGGAAATATTAGATTTTTTTAAAAATGTAGCAGTTAAGAAAGGAAGCAGCGTTCAAATTAAGAAACAGTTAATGTTTAGTCAAAAATGTATACTATTATTTTTCATTAAATACTTTCACCTAACTATGAACTAATAGCAATTCAACTAATTCAAATATTTTCAATTAATATCTTTTAAAGTTTATCATTTATTAACATTAATTACTAAAATATTGACTAAAAAACATACTCCCTCCGATTTAAGTGTCGTTTGGAGAAATGTATCTGCAATGTAATTGGATGTATATGGATGTATTTTGAGTTTAATACATCCAGATACATTTTCTCCAAATGACACTTAATTAAAAACAGAGGGAGTACTAGAAAATTTTTTTTTCTGTGGAACAAATAAACTTTTTATAAAATTAACTCTTTAGGAAGAGAGTGAGTATTTCTCAAGTAATTTGGTTAATTGATGTAGAAGTTTTTATATGTTGGTAGTTTGGTACAAAGTAAAAAACTTTGTACAATTGTTTGTTTAATTTTTTCTGTTGCACATGAAACTTTCTATAGTGTGATGAACCAAATTATAATAAACCATAGGTTGGTGGATTACAAATTAAATATAAAAAACAGAAATGTCATGCGTTTTTTCTTCTCACCAAATTTCTTGTATTTATTTTAAAGGCTTTAAGCTACTTGACGACTCTAGTGTTGCTTGGATAGACACATTTGTACGGTCTTTTATTAACATTATTTTCCTATAAGATCGAAATTAATATCAACCGTTGATGCATCAGAGAAGCAATTGCACACGTACACGTCGCGTTCCACTCTCACCATCGAGTTTTAGGCAAAGTTTTTTGTACCCCACTGTGTGATTCATATATATACAAAACAAGTCGTCTTCCTTCTCAAGATTTACTGAATTGCCAGTGTTTTCGAGTTTGATTGTTCTCCGATCTCGGTGGTGTCCTCTTCTCCGGCGGAAATTCTCGTCTGAAAACCTCCGTTAGTGATTGACTGAGCTTACTACTCGTGGCATCGGTATGATTATTCTTCCTTTCCTTTGTATTTCGTCGTTGTATTCAGTCACTAATCCACTGGTTTTGACTTAATCTTCGTTGTTTTTCAAAAATCGAATTCGAAAACTTCTGCAGAATATGCCGGTGGTTTCTCTGGCTAAGGTTGCTGTTTCTCCGGCTGCGGCAAGAGATTTCACGGTTCGCGTTCCATGCATCTATGGGAAACGACTCGTGTCGAATCGTGTTTCATTCGGAAATTCGAGGCGCCCGAGTTGTGTAGGTCATTGCGTGAGAAGCGAATTGCAGAGTTCCCGAGTCCTTGGTTCCGCCGTCACAGGTTTGAGAAATCCGGCGTTTGCTTCTGTTGCTAACTGGGAAAATTGGTGATTGTTTTCGTAGATGTTGATTTGCATCTTCTTTCGAATTTTTCAAATAGATTTATCGTTGGATAACTCCGTGGAGAATGGTCATCTTCCCAAGGGAGCTTCGTGGGCTGTACACAAATTCGGAGGGACTTGTGTGGGAAACTCTGAGAGGATAAAAGATGTCGCCGATGTCGTAGTCAAGGATGACTCTGAGAGGAAGTTGGTGGTTGTGTCAGCAATGGCGAGGGTCACCGATATGATGTATGATCTCATCCACAGAGCACAGTCTCGTGATGATTCCTACCTCTCTGCTTTGGATGCTGTTCTTGAAAAGCACCGAGCAACGGCTCTTGACTTGCTTGACGGAGACGAACTCGCCAGTTTCTTGGCTCGGTTGCATGATGATATAAACAATCTCAAAGCAATGCTTCGTGCCATTTACATAGGTACTGACTGGTTTTTTCCCCCTTTTGTCAATGCTAAATGTATATTGTTAGGTGAAGGTATAAAGTAATTGAATTGGATTTGTGTATGTTCTTCTGAAATCTTATTCCTCCTGATATGAACTCTTCTCTCTCTGCAGCTGGTCATGCAACAGAATCTTTCTCGGACTTTGTTGTGGGTCATGGAGAGTTGTGGTCTGCTCAGATGTTAGCTGCTGTTGTGAGAAAGGTACGAAAGTCCTATATGATGTGCTGCGAGAAACTCCTGAAAGGAAAAAACTAGCTGTTCTTTCTCTTTTATCTTTCTCATATGCTTGTCTGTTTTGCTCACAGAGCGGATTGGACTGCACATGGATGGATGCAAGGGATGTGCTTGTTGTTAGTCCTACGAGCTCTAATCAAGTCGATCCTGACTTTGCGGAATCAGAAAAGAGACTGGAGAAATGGTTTTCTCTGAACTCGGCAAAGATTATTATCGCAACTGGATTCATAGCTAGTACGCCGCAGAACATTCCAACGACTCTCAAGAGGGATGGGAGTGACTTCTCTGCAGCTATAATGGGTGCTCTGTTTAGATCTCACCAGCTCACAATCTGGACAGATGTTGATGGTGTGTACAGTGCAGATCCAAGAAAAGGTATGTGGAAGCATTGGAATTTGCAAGAAAAGGACTAGCTTATTCCTCAGTTTCTTTTTTATTGTTATGCTAACAAATATGGTTGTATGCAGTTAGTGAGGCTGTTATACTTAAGACTCTTTCTTATCAAGAAGCCTGGGAAATGGTAAATTTGCAACCTCTTACACTTGTTTAATGCCTAATTTTCCTTAATCATTGTCTACACCCTAATGTTCGTGTTAATGTGCATGAGCAGTCTTACTTTGGGGCAAACGTTTTACATCCTCGGACCATCATTCCAGTGATGAAATATGACATCCCAATTGTGATAAGGAATATTTTCAACCTCTCTGCCCCTGGAACAATGATATGTCGGCAGGTAGAAGATGAAGATGGATATAAATTAGACGCTCCTGTCAAAGGGTTTGCGACGATTGACAATTTGGCTCTTGTAAATGTAGAAGGGTGAGCTGATTGTTGATATTGTTGTTACACACTCGGTTTTTTATTGTATTTCTTATACAAACATTGCATTCTCTTTGCAGAACTGGAATGGCTGGTGTTCCTGGCACTGCCAGTGCTATTTTTTCTGCTGTCAAGGAAGTTGGAGCTAATGTGATTATGATCTCACAGGTATTTGGATCATCTAGTTTAGCTTTCTGGTTTCTTTCATTGGTTATGTTTTCCCTTGTCAATTGTGGGTTCTTAATAAAAGCAAATAACTGCAGGCTAGTAGCGAGCATTCTGTGTGCTTTGCTGTACCTGAGAAGGAAGTGAAAGCTGTTTCTGAAGCACTGAACTCACGATTTCGTCAAGCTTTGACGGGTGGCCGCCTTTCCCAGGTAATTCGATTTCTTAAAGCGGTTCCTTTGACTTCCATTGTAGATGAGCATATGTCCAACGCCAATCAGCTGGATTCTTGTTTATGCATTGGCTTTTTCTCTCAAACTATGGTATTATTGTTCTTTTTCAGATTGAAATCATCCCTAATTGTAGCATATTAGCAGCAGTTGGCCAGAAAATGGCAAGCACTCCTGGCGTTTCTGCCACTTTTTTCAATGCGTTGGCGAAGGTAAATGAAGTGAAGTATTTGCAAAGGAAAAATTGGATGATGGTTATATTCATCCATTTCATATCTTTTTTTCTGCTAAGAAGCTCTGTTGATACATTGCCTTGTCCTAAATACCTGCAGGCCAATATCAACATCCGTGCTATAGCTCAAGGTTGCTCTGAGTTCAATATTACTGTAGTCATCAAGCGTGAAGATTGCATTAGGGCATTAAGAGCAGTGCACTCAAGATTTTACCTTTCGAGAACCACTTTGGCAATGGGAATCATAGGTCCAGGATTAATCGGTGGAACCTTACTTGATCAGATTAGAGATCAGGTGAGTAGCTGACGTGTATTTGTGAGATTATAATTACAATACATACGGATCAAGGTTCAAGCTGAATCATCTTTAAATTTCTTTTCACAGGCGGCAGTGCTCAAAGAAGAGTTTAAAATTGACTTGCGTGTAATAGGAATCACTGGCTCAAGTAAAATGTTGCTGAGTGAATCGTAAGTCGATGAACTTGATGGAATACTTTAATAGGAGAAGTGCATTACTGATTTTTCCTTACCCAATCATCATCTTTTAGGGGAATCGACTTATCAAGATGGAGAGAACTTCTGAAAAAAGAGGGAGAGTCGGCTAACATGGAGAAGTTCACCCAATGTGTAAAGGGAAATCATTTCATTCCAAACGCTGTCATGGTTGATTGTACGGCTGATGCTGATATCGCTAGCTGTTACTACGACTGGTTGCTGCGAGGAATTCACGTGGTCACACCAAACAAAAAGGCTAACTCAGGACCACTTGATCAGGTAAAGGGGTTTGGTATTTGCTTAAATGACTATTGAATAGGAAGCTACAAATCTATTTTTTTTTTTATCAAGTATATTATCCGTTGAGGGTTCCATGATTCTATGAACAGAGAGACTAGTTGGTAACACTCTCCCCTGTGAATGCAGTATCTAAAGATCAGAGATCTTCAAAGAAAGTCGTACGCGCATTACTTCTATGAAGCAACTGTTGGAGCTGGTCTTCCAATTATCAGCACTTTACGTGGTCTTCTCGAAACAGGGGATAAAATACTGCGGATTGAGGGAATTTTCAGGTATCTTACGTTTGGCTTGATATCGCAGCAAATTATTCAGATAACGACGCAAGAATGTGCTGGCTTTTCCGGTCTTTTCACCTTCACACTAAACTCTTGCTTTGATGCCTTGCTGCAGTGGTACTTTAAGTTACCTTTTCAACAATTTTGTCGGCACCAGAAGTTTCAGTGAAGTTGTAGCAGAAGCAAAGCATTCAGGTTTCACAGAGCCAGATCCACGAGATGATCTATCTGGAACAGATGTCGCCAGAAAAGTAGGGTTTCTTGTCCTCAAATCGAGTCAATTCACCTTGTGTTCGAGACCAATTGAATAATTTGGAATTTTCCTGTATCTGCAGGTGACAATTCTTGCCAGAGAATCAGGATTAAAATTGGATCTTGACGGCCTTCCAGTCCAGAATCTTGTGCCAAAGCCTTTACAAGTAAGTCACCATATATAATAATCCACACATTTAATTTCATCATCAATAAAGTTAATCCTTTTTTAACATGTCTGTATTTTATTCCGTTGTTGATCACAGGCCTGTGCATCAGCAGAGGAGTTCATGCAAAAGCTACCTCAGTTTGATGAAGAATTGTCCAAACAAAGACAAGAAGCTGAAGCAGCAGGAGAAGTAAGTAGTGCCTCTAAACAAAACTCATCTTAAAAACACCANGTTGTAGCAGAAGCAAAGCAAGCAGGTTTCACAGAGCCAGATCCACGAGATGATCTATCTGGAACAGATGTCGCCAGAAAAGTAGGGTTTCTTGTCCTCAAATCGAGTCAATTCACCTTGTGTTCGAGACCAATTGAATAATTTGGAATTTTCCTGTATCTGCAGGTGACAATTCTTGCCAGAGAATCAGGATTAAAATTGGATCTTGACGGCCTTCCAGTCCAGAATCTTGTGCCAAAGCCTTTACAAGTAAGTCACCATATATAATAATCCACACATTTAATTTCATCATCAATAAAGTTAATCCTTTTTTAACATGTCTGTATTTTATTCCGTTGTTGATCACAGGCCTGTGCATCAGCAGAGGAGTTCATGCAAAAGCTACCTCAGTTTGATGAAGAATTGTCCAAACAAAGACAAGAAGCTGAAGCAGCAGGAGAAGTAAGTAGTGCCTCTAAACAAAACTCATCTTAAAAACACCAAATGCACCGCCTCCAAAAGATCTCAGTCTTGTGTTGTGTCTGTTTATAGGTCTTGAGATACGTAGGAGTTGTAGACGCGGTAGAGAAAAAGGGAACCGTGGAGTTGAAACGGTACAAGAAAGATCATCCGTTTGCTCAGCTCTCGGGCGCTGATAACATCATCGCTTTCACAACCACACGGTACAAAGAACAGCCTCTGATTGTCCGTGGACCTGGCGCTGGTGCTCAAGTCACAGCCGGTGGAATCTTCAGCGACATTCTTCGCCTCGCTTTCTATCTCGGAGCTCCGTCTTAAGAGCCACAAATCGTTTTCTTGTAGGAACAAATCTAATGATCAAAACCCTGTTTCTTATAAGCTAGAATCTGTAATTTGGATTTCAGAGAGATTTTGATTCTTATAGATGAGATCAAACATCACGGCAATAAAACAAAAATTTGCGCAAACACAAGCATTGTAATGCTGTCTTTTGGCTCTAATCTCATCTCATTTCCTGCGATTCTGACCCAACCGAAACAAAAACTTTAGCTTCTAGAAACATTTCTCAATCTACACTATGGGCAAAAACTTGTTCTACAGCCTGAAGACTATAATAAACTTGGTTGAATCACTCTGTTTAAAAAAAATACAGAACTAATCTGAGATCCAATGCGTGGTCATTTGCCGAGGATCTAATAATACTCATGAGGGTTTTCTTTACTTTGAATGAGAGGGACACCGTCTTCTCTCCATATAATCCGCTCTTCGCAAATCGCAGCCACCACCTCGACATAGAGTTTGTGTTCCTGAGCACAAAGGAAAGCACAAATGAAAATCTTCCGAAACTGTGAAATGTAGTAATGCTCAAAAAGTATTATTCTCTTTAGTAGTAATACCTCACGAAGAACCCTTTTGGCTAGTTCCTCTGGTGTATCATTAGCGATCACTCGTACTGCGCTCTGAGCAAGTATCCGCCCTGTGTCGTACTCCTCATCGACAAAGTGAATCGTCGGACCTGAATACCTACGTAAGGAACAAAACGATTTGAACATTTTCTTGCGCACAAGAGAAAACAAAAGACAACAAAATGTATGAGCTTGTGACATTACCTAGCTCCTGATGCTAGAACAGCTTTATGCACTCTCATACCATAAAGTCCTTTGCCTCCAAAAGCCGGAAGTAGCGCGGGATGGATATTCAGAATCCGTTTAGGAAAAGCTTGGACCAGCTCCACCGGTATAAGCTTCAAATATCCAGCTAGAAGAACAAAGTCTACACCATATCTCCTAAGAACATCAACGAGCTCTTTAGGAGAGAGTCCATCAGATGATTCTCGTTGCGGTTTTGGGAATACTAAAACAGGAATCCCATTACTTCTTGCATACTCAGCACCTCCACAATCTGGATTTATGAACATATGCAAGAATTTGTAGTTGTTTCACAACAAACACAAATCGAAAAATCCGAATCAATGCACAGTTTCAAAATCAATCAGAAATAGACTCTAAATCATCAATCCAAACAATGAGGGGCACTAAAAATTACCAAAAATCAATTGCGAAGAAGAAAGAAAGGCAATACCTTTCTTGTTAGTGACCAGCAAAACAACATCTCCTTTAACTGAACCACCACCACTACATCCTTCATGAATCTTCTTGAAATTCGAACCACCTCCCGACACAAACACGGCAAGCTTCTTCCTCCTCCTTGCTTCGTCTCTCGAACCATCGACCTCCGCTACCGTTGGAGAAATCGAAGCAGCTCTTACGAGCGGTACGATCCTCGTCGCAAATCGGTTTACAGGACTTCGAAAGGAGAAGGAGAGAGCACTCCGGGAAGGCGAAAAGGGAGAAATCGAGGTTTTTCTCGGCGGATTCGCCGGGAAGTAGAATTGACTCGAGAACAAGACCCGTGATGCCGCCATTTCGAAGAAATCAAAGTCAGACGGTGTAATCGGCGGAGGGAGAGTCGGAGGTTTTTGTCGGAACAAGTCTAATTAAAAGATAGCGTTAAAAAAAAGGGCATTATCAGAGAACACCGTGCCGTTTCAATCTAGTTTTTACTTTTTACACTTCACAACTTAACTCCCACGCCACGAAAATAAATACTATATTTCCATTACCCAAAACCCTAACACTCACGGTTTTTTTTGTTCCCGAAATTTCGATCATGATCTCTGATAAATTAAGAGAGAAATTCAGAAATTCGAGCACTATCTCTTGTTCGATTTTCTCTTTTTTAACTAGTTAGTTTCAACGTTGTTGTCCATCCCCTTTGATACTCTTTGCTGGCTTATTGATTTTATATTGTTCGGTAGATTTTTTGGTTTGCCTTAGCCGAAGATGAAAGGAGGAGAAAACTTGGGACCCATCCCAAACGATCTCATTAACGAGATCCTCTCGAGATTGCCTGCGAAGTCAGTCGGGAGGTTTCGTTGCGTGTCGAAGATATGGGGTTTCATGCTTCACCATCCATATTTCACCGAGTTGTTCTTGACCAGGTCACGGGCTCGTCCACGTCTCCTACTAGCGGTCGAACAATCCGGTGTGTGGAGCTTGTACTCGTTGCCTCAGCCACATAGTCCATATGGGAAGTCTTCTCTTGTAGCCACGGCCGATTTTCATATGAAGCTCCCTGGAGAGTAACACCCGTCTCATCCTCTCCCAAGAACGGTGTGCTACGAAACCTAACTTGTAACTCAAGTTACCCGAATTATTACAAAACATTCCATTTATTATTAAATCCATAAAATACACATTTCCAAATCGTATCAAATTATCTTACAAATACTATTTCAGAATTAAACATCAAATCCGAATTAAAATAAAATTGTTTTTAAAATTAATAACGATTATTAAAATAAAACCCGTGTCTTCCCAAAAACCATCAC
>JAHZTW010000001.1:422597343-422729473 GCA_020283515.1 Alliaria petiolata
ACTCCTTACCATCCGCAGACGAGTGGACAAGTTGAGATTTCAAACAGGGAGATCAAGAGTATTCTGCAGAAGACTGTGAACACAACTCGCAAGGATTGGGCTGTGAAACTTGATGATGCTCTTTGGGCATATAGGACTGCTTACAAGACACCTTTAGGCACGACCCCATTCCATCTAGTCTATGGAAAATCATGTCATCTTCCAGTAGAGCTTGAGTACAAGGCAGCATGGGCTGTAAAGTTGCTGAACTTTGACATCAAACCTGCTTCTGAAAGGAGGTTGCTGCAACTTAACGAGCTGGATGAGATCCGACACATAGCCTATGAGAACTCAAGGATTTACAAAGAATGGACTAAGGCTATACATGACAAGAAGATCATTCCTAGGAACTTTGCTGCAAATGATCAGGTGTTACTTTTCAACTCTCGCCTGAAACTTTTTCCTGGGAAGCTGCGATCGCGATGGTCTGGCCCTTTCACTATCAACGAAGTGAAGCCATATGGAGCTGTTGTGTTGCTGGACAAAGAAGGCAGCGAATTTGTGGTAAATGGTCAGCGTCTAAAGCCGTATCTCGCTGACACCGAAATCGCTAATGGGGACACCATTCCCCTTAGCGATGCACCTGCCGCCTAAACCGCAAGCAAAGTCAAGCTCGTGACTTAAAACAAGCGCTTGGTGGGAGGCAACCCACCGGTAAGTGTACATACTTAGTTTTATACTTTGTTTACTAACTTTTATTTTTGGTTTCCTTCTTTAAAAAAAAAAAAAAAAAAAAAAAAAAAACGAACAGGTTCGATCGCTCGGTCTAGAGAACGACCGCTCGATCCGTTTGAGCAGCTCGGCCAGAAAGATATTAGACCGATCGATCCGAAATGGATCGATCGATCTATTACACACGGACGGACAGAGAGATATTAGACCGATCGATCCAAAACGGAGCGATCGATCTGTTTCTCAACCACGGGCAGGAAGTATTTAGACCGATCGGTCTCACACAGATCGATCGATCTAAAATGACGCGACTGGACAGGGCGATAATAGACCGATCGATCTAATATAGATCGATCGATCTCTTTTGCACGGACTGGCAGAGAGTTATTCGATCAATCGGTCTAACAGAGACCGATCGATCCCGAGCCCAGTTATGTTTTATGAAACCAATTTTCGGTTAACTCACACTTGATTTATACCAGAAAACCCGATTTTAAACGTAGACACATGATTTTAAGAATCAAAAACACGTTTTCTCTTCTCTTCTCTTCTCTCTCTCTCGTGTTCTTGGTGTTTTTAAGAGACACAATTTTCAAACCCCAAATCNTGACAAAACCTAAATTCTTCAATTCTTGACGGATTTGAACGAATTTTGGGTGCTTTCCCATCGGATTTTTGCCCTCTTTCTGATTGTCCTACTCTCTCTCTCGATCGGCAAAGGTACGCGCCCCTATCTCTACTTTTTGAGTTCGAAAAATTTGAATCAAGGATGAAATTCGGGTTTGTTTGCTGGTTCTTACATGATTTAGTGGCCTCCTAGTAATGTCTAGGTTGATTTCGACCAAACCCATGCCCTGTTTCGATTATTTGTGTGCTTGAACTCAAATTTGGGATTTTAGGAGAGAATGTGACAAATTTTGTGAAAAGTTTTGGAAATTTCGAATTGGGTAGAATGGTTACGGTGTTGACAATAGTTGTGTTGATTTGGAAGAAATGATTACTGGTGTTGTGACCTAATGCACATGTTCCTCAACTTCCCACGTTTGCTTGCTTTAAAATTTTGATGGATATGATTTTTGTTTTGATTTTGCAGAACATGGGGCGCACAAAAGAAGATGCAATCACCACACGGTCACAACCCCCACGAACCTCACGAATTCAACACCCACGAGAAAGCAGAAATCCTACTCCTTCTTAGGCTAAAAGGAGAGGAAAATCTGTGGCACAACCCTCTTATGAAGAAGAAGAGGAAGAAGAAGCGGATGAAGAACTCGGGCGCACTACTGCCCCTTGGCCATTGCTCCGGACAGCGATTTCAGGGAATGGGTATATGATACTCATGAGAAGAGTAACTCGTTGTTACGATGGTTGGTGGATTCGTTTCAGAGGATTCATTGTCCGAGACCTCCTTCTTGTTTTCGAGCTGCGGGTACACAGAGGACACGGACTGCGGCTGTTCCCGACGTTGCTGGACGCGGGACCACAGAGGAGGATGATTCAGGCGAGGCTTCCGAGCCAGAGGCACGCCTATCTAGGCGCAGGCGCAGGAGGGAGCCAGGGGCGAGCCACAGCAACACTTCCGAGAGTGACCCTTGACCGCATCGCGGTATCATCTCTTTTCCCATTGTATTATTTCACTTTGCTTTTTCCTGCATTTTTCTTTGCGTTTGTCATATCCTTCTTCTGATTTATTTTCACACCGAGTCGGTGTGAAGTAAGTCTGGGGGAGGGTATTTGCTGGGACTAACGCAGTTTTTCTTTGTTTTGTTTTCTCTTGAGTCATTTTGATGTTTTTCTAGAATCAGTCCAAATTATTTTATTGAGTCAAAACTATGTTGAAACTATGAGCTTTTCTTGGAACTAACTATTCTGCACTAACACTTGAAGGACCATTGCCACTCAGTTGATCGCGGATTTTATTAGGTAGAACGCTGTGAGTGGATCGATCTAACAAAGAAAGTTCGGATTTCTGGAGAGTTCGAAAAATTCATTGTTGGCTCCGCCCAAATGAACCTTAATTTTCTCATCTTGGGGCTTGGTATACATCGAACCTGATTCCTCTTCCAGCACTTTAAAGATAAGTTTTGTCAGTCTCTCTTTGATCTTCCCTAAAAAGAAAAAGAAAATAAAGAAGTCTAAGGTTTAAGAACGGCAGTCTGAGTTCCATAAAAAGGACTATGAAGGCGAGCTTACACTCATAAAAAGAGAGTTGCACCGTTCTTGATCTATAGAAAAGAAAAGAAGTCTAGTCGATAGAAAAAATAAAATGATACCCTAGAAAAGTAGGGAGAAATCGACTAAGGGAAGAGAAAATAAGAGAGATTGTGCAAATACTTTCTGTGTAATCAGGAGCTTGGAAGGGAAAGAATCTATAAGTTCTTTGATCGATACTCCCTCGATGAGACCGCACGCTTAATTGATTAAAGGGGTCAATAATGGAGGTTTCGAATTTCTCTAAGGAGTTTGAACCGTATTTGTGAGATTGTTAAGCTAGTGGTAAGTATACTGAAGTACTATCTAATGTTGGCTATGTGGTAAGTGGATTCAAGAGTGTTGGTCAGATTGGTGTTCTAAAGATATGGTGAGTTTCTGTTTTCAAACCTCGACTCTATTCTTAGTAGTTTGCTTGAGGACAAGCAAAAGACTAAGTCTGGGGGAGTTGATGTATTGCGTTTTTAACACATTCTAACTATTATTTTAAAAGGTTTTTCGAGTCTTTTCTATATTTTTAGAGTCATTTCAGGTTGAAACACGTTTGGATTGAGTCTAAGGCACGGAAAGAAGGATCGGGAGCAAAAGAGCAAGAAGATGGCATTTCCGGAGGGCGGATCGATCGTTCCACATTTGGATCGATCGATCCAAAGTTGACGAACCAACAGGAAGATATTAGATCGATCGTTCCACATTTGGATCGATCGATCTAAAGCCGACGTCCCGACCGAGAGAAATTAGATCGATCGTTCCACCCTCGGATCGATCGATCTAAAGTCCGCAAGCTGACCGAGAGCTTTTAGATCGATCGTTCCAAATTGGATCGATCGATCCAATTGCCGAAGATTTCCAGGAGCTTTTTAGATCGATCGATCTAATATTGGATTGATCGATCCGACCCCAAACCGACCGGTTCACTTACGCAGAATAAAAGGAAATTTCGGTTTTTCCTATTTTCGATTAGGTTTTGGAGTGGATTTCGACCCAGAACGTGATTAGACCTATAAATACTTATCTTCGGCCATTGTTTAGGCTACGCTATCTTACATTCATACTCTTGGCTTTTGGCAATTTGTAAGCTTCAGGGAGACGAATCTCTGACTCTACATCTTTGAGAAGATTTCTGAACCCCTTTGGATTTCTTATTTATTGATAATGAATTTCTCTTCATCTCTTTGCTTGTTCTCTGCTTCCATGTCTTAGTAGATCCATAGTTAGGTTTAGGGTTTTCGAGGGAATTTATGAATCATTGAATTAGACATAGATAGGGAATTATCTTGTGGTTTCTTCATCTATTGTTGATCTCATTGCTGAAACTTGATTAGCTACCTAGTTTCTGATCTTAGGTTGTTTAACGCATCAAAAGTGTTTGTTTAAAAGCCTGAAAGAACATAGATGAGCAAAACGTCCTTAGCCAACGAAAGCTGATGTTAAGGCGTTTTGTGAACATATCAAACTCGAAATTAATGCTTGTCTAGAATTCTAAGTTCAAACGACAGTTTAGACACTTAGGTTGTTAGACAAAGTAATTGATACCACGACGGTGGATTGATTATACAACTGTGTTTTGAGTTCTAGAACGGTTCATAATCCATTCCCTGAATAATTGTCTGATTCGTGATCTCTGAATTCCTGCGAATTGCCCTTGACCTAACGCTTGTTTTATTTATCTTTAACCGTTTTTAATTGCTATTTTCGTTTTACATTGCAAACAACAAACCATATCTTCGTCTTAGCTTAATTTTGGTCTAAAGAATCGTAGTGTAGCCTTTGGAACTTGTGGATTCGATCCCTAAATACTACGACATTTTAAAACCTCTGTATCAAAAGGCTCTTGTGGATGGTTTTCCATTGTATTTGCTGGTAGAAATATTGAATTAGAAGATAGATAACAAATTAATGCAGAGAGAAGAAGAAGCAAAGACTGATTTCAGCACTCCCACTTAGTGCCATTTTATAGGGTGAAACTGTAACCCAAGTGTATCGACGTTTGGTCATGCCTTAATATTTCGGAAAGATTTGACAAAGGAAAGGACAAAAGGCACGTGGTGTTGCTTCTTGTCTTCAGAAAATACATACAGCAGAACATCTATAGCCTTTAACGTAAACAAATCTGCTCCACAAAAAAAAACTAAGGTGTAAGCAAGTGACAAAAATATACTATATTTTTCCGTTTCAAATTCAATAGACATTTTAGACGTTAATTCAAACAAAAGAAATGCTAATTAAATATAAGGTTAGAGAATGATCCAATACAGTCTACAAGTCATCAAGGAAGCCATTAAACCGGTGTTGGAGATGGTTTAAGTCGAGTATGAAAAGTCATTGATTCGGATGTGCTGTTTAAACAAACCAAATAATACTCTGGCAAAAGCACTACTTGTCACTTTACAAAAAACCATACACAATTAAGATAGCTCACTGTAGCAAAATTTATGCTTAGAAGAACAGCATCAAGAACAGCATAAGCAAAATTTATGCTTAGAAGATTAGCATCAAGAGCAGAATAATTACTGATCCGAGGAATATAGACCACAAAGCGTGTTGTGAAGCCAAGTAACGGCGAAGAAATATATGAATATAATGGCTAAAATTCCAGTTTTGATGATCCTCAGAACGAGCACTATCAAAGCAGCAATTAATGGGAATTTAAATATATGAATATTAGCATTTCCATCGCATAGTAATTTAATAATATAATTAAAATTTAAATATAAAAGAATTGAATCAATCAAATTGTGACACATCATTTTTATGTTTGAGAAACGTCTCTCAAAGTAGAGACGTATCTCTCTCTCATCCCTTTTTATTTTTTTTTAATACTGAAAGACTTACGTGAGAAACCAGCGATAGCGCTACTCTAGCGGGTTCGTGGAGAGAATCGTCTTCCGGACAAACTATTAATTTGAATGAGGGCTATACATATGCATGCAGGTTGAATTTCAAACTAAATTGCACTCACAGGCAATAATTGACAATATGCATTTACATGTCTGAAGCTAACCCGAGCGAGAAACTTTGTTACTAAGTTAACTATATGTGTAAAACATAGAAATCAAAGAAGTAAAATATCTTTCTTGATGATTTTATTATAAAAGAGATGAGCAATCAATATTTACTCACCAAGCAAATAAAAGGCTTTGCTCAGTAGAAAAGTGTTAAGAATCTCGATCACAGAACCATTGTGAGACCTTATAAAGTAAATCAGACTTAACTGAAAAACGAAAGATCAAAAGGTCAAAGCCTAATAGTAGCTAGTGATTTCTCAGTGAGAGCAGCAAGAAGAGTGACTTAAAGTCTGATTTACTTTACAAAGAATAATATAGAGGTCTATAAAGAAGTTTTGATAAAACATTGGTTTGCTCCCAAGTAAAATCTAACACAATTAGGACATGAAGATGAAAACCAGAAAGAACAAAAATAGCGAAGCCAACAGAGTGATCATAAAGCTCACACGAAATCTGTAACGAAAAGTCACACTCTTTGTACATGAATTTGGCTTTTCCAACAACAAATCAACACCTTGTCAGCATGGAGGTTGTTAGCTGTTTGTTCTTCGGCGATGGAGCAGAGTTGCAGGTTTTTTTGGTAGTTTTGGCCTTTCCCTAATGATATTTCAGCATTGGCTTGACTTGAGGTACTTTGCATCGTTAACATGAAGATACTCTACATAATCTACAAAGGCCGAAACTCTATGAAAATTCTCATGATAGTAATCTCCAAAACCTTGGATTTCAACTCTTTGGAAGGTCTTCCTTTCGGGGTTGAAGTAGAAAACATAAAACGGTTTAGATTTATATGTTAAGTACATCGACAAAACAAATTCACCCGTAGCCGTCACTCCAGCGAAGGAAAATTGGTAGGCAGCCACCGGCAGAGTGTAGACATATTTCGGCCATTCCTGTTTCTCCACATCCTCTAGAACCCACATAGACAACTCAAGGGTATTGCCATCGCCAACACACTCCCTTTTAATCCCACCTAGTTTACCCTTATAGTTTATCAATTCCTCATAAAAGCAATGTGCATCAATAAACTTAAATTTTTCAGACCTAACATCAAAGCAAACTATCAAAAACGTTTCATCTATTTTTTCAGCTAAGTAATACAAAACCCCATTGATACATATCGCTCTTTGGGACCAAGTCCCATGGGCTGTGGGACATTGAATCTTCCTCCACCGCATATCTTCTCCAGATCCTAATGTCAGAATTCTATGATCCTTCCTTTCATCACGATTTGAATTAGACATGGACAATACCTTGAATTGCTTGTCAATCGGATCAAACCCTAAAAAGCTTCTCCTATATCTGTGCCTTTTCAGTTGAGGTAAGCTCACATACTGTCTGGTTGTAGGGTTAAATATCACAATCTCTGCATCCTCATGCTCATGTCTAGAGAAATATATCAAACCAGATGTAAGGCCACGAAAGCCTCCAAGGCACATGTCTTTAGAGAGCTTCATATGAAAACCGACAGAAACCTTCTCATCATATGGATTCTGAAGCTGAGGCGACGATCGAGGACGAATAAGAGATGCGGACGAACCCATGACCTTGTCAAGAACAGCTTGGTGAAATAGGGACGGTGAAACATGGAATCCCAGAGCTTCGAAACACAACGAAACCTCCCGATTGACTTTAAAGGCAATCTCCCTATTGACTTTAAAGGCAATCTCGAGAATATCTCTGTAACGAGATCATTCGGGATGGGATCTGAAATTTCTACTCCTCTATCCATGATCCTCAGAGCGAGAGAGAGATACAAGAGTACAGAAACTATTTACAGAGACGCTAATATATATAGAGTCGGCGCTAACCTAATAAGACTCCAAAATGTGAGATTAGCGTACAAAAGACGGTACAAGATAATCCAATGTATACCAATTCCGGTATGGAAAATATTGAGTAATTTGGTTTGGTTTTCTCCGGTTACAAACTTATTAATGTTGTGCAGACCAGTTAGGTTCCGAAATAGTGAAGACTTCAAAATTCGTAAATACATCTCCCGATTAAGTTCGATCACGGGAGCAGAAGAAGGTAAGTTTACGAGTTAATATGATGATATCTGTGTTTTGAACTACAGACGTTTGCATATCCTATCTGAATTTTCCTGTGGCCTGAATTAGTTTATAGCATGACAAAGAGCTTAATCTAACATCTTTATTTTTTCTTTGGAAGCTTACTTACTCCAATGTACCACAACATATGGGAGGGAAAGGAGTATTAGATAACCAAAGCTGAAATTAGTCAAAAGATTCAACTCAAAGGTAGGCAATTTTATTTGTATTGTGGAGATGATGATCTATAAATGGGTTCGAATTAGTATTCTGCTTCATCTCTACACCAATATGAATGGTAATAGAGGAGTCTTTGATAGAATTAGTATTTTTCTTCATCTCTACACCAACATGTGCTGTTTAAATTCTTGACACTTCATAAAAATCTTCTTTTGCAGCCAAGAAACCTCTTACCAGATGGAACAGAGTTGCAGAGGTCACGAGATGCATTCTCTCATCGTATTGGAGTGGCCAATAAGTGTAGACATTTGGAAAATTTGGGTCATGCGTGCCAATTATAACGAGTTAATTATCGCACAATGCGTGGAGTATATATATATCACAAAAACAAAACAAAAAAATCTCCGACTTTAAAATATGGTTAACATTTGTTTCATCTATATAATAGAAATATGCATAATTATACTAATATATATGCATTTTATTTTTTTTGAATTTTTTATACATATAAATTATATATATATTTTTGAACTAAATTTCTTACAAATTATATATACTAATGATGAAAATACATTTTCTTATTTATATTATTTACATAAATAATTTTGTTGTATTATTTAACTTGATATATTTATACAAACTATCACTTTTCATTTTTTTGAATTCTTTAATACAATATTATTAATCTATATTGTTTTAGCATTTATAACAAGATCTATTTAAGCTAAGACCATTCTCGTTTCTTTAAAGATTATGAGCTTGATTGATTCTCCTGCTAACACCCGCAAATGCAACTTTTGTGAGTGCTAACAGTTGTTGGCGTTAAAATTCAAAATATTTGAAAATATATATGTGATAAAATTTAGTTGGAAACAAAAGAGAATCAAAATAAATAAATAACTTTTATGTTTCGATTTTACATTTTAATATTGTTATAATTTCAGCGGTGATTCGATTTTGTTTTCAATTTTTTTTTTAATTTTTTTTTAACGGGTTATAAAATATAATTATAAACTCGCGTATATACGGATCCTAATCTTGTATACAATACAATTTGATACATTTTTTTGCAGTATATTGATCCAAAAGTTTTGGCGACATTATAATTTTACGCGAAAACGTAAATATCAAACTGATAAATTTGTCAAGAATTGTAAGCTAAATGCTCGTTGGGATATACATACAAGTTCTATCACTTTTTGAATTATTTTGTTTTTGCATGTTTTGTATATAAGTAAAACAATGTAAACTTTAATAGTAAATATATTCTTAATTAGTATCTTTTTTTTTAGTGAAGGAAAAAATAAAAACAGATAACTCAATCCTCCCAAACAAAATTCTTATCTCCAAAAACACGCAATTGGTTAGCATATGGGTTTGATTTCTATGAATTTCTCAAGAGAGAAGCGCATTGAAACTTTCTGTGTACTAATTGAGTAATTGCCTCTCCTCCATTTCCAAAGTATATATTCGAAAATGAAAGTGTGAGCAAACGTTAAAAAAAAAAAAGAGAAATCATTTGGACCGTCGGTTTTTGGGTTCTCTATATATATAACCTTCTATCGTTTACCAGAACAAATAAACGTTGTGTTATAGTTATGGCAACTCAAACCAACAAAGAGCGTTTCTCGGGTGGACTTGCAAAGGCCTTGGAAGAGCAATGGCTAGTTGACGTACGGCTCAAGGCATGTGACAGTGAGGAGGCTTCAGCTATCTCTGCCCACAAACTAATTCTGGTTTTTTTTCTTCTTCTTCTTTTTATTTCTTATATCTTCTCTCTTATTTGATGATCATCTGATTCAGGAACCAATTCTAGAAATGCTGAATAAGTAATGATTTAGTGAGTGGCCCCTTACATGAATTTTTTTTTTTTTTTTTTGGGGTATAATGAATTTTCTTTTAACATATATGTTTGGATTTTGAATAGGGTTCAAGATCAGAGGTTTTTAAGAAGATATTAGAATCAGATGAGCTTAAGACTTCGAGTAACCAGGTGGAGACAGTCACTCTCTCAGAGATGAAAGAAGAAGAGTTAGAAGCTTTAGTTGAGTTTATGTACAGTGATGGTTCTATGCTTTCTGCGAAAGTGAAGCAACACGCTCGATCACTCTATCTTGTGTCTGACAAATACGAGATTCTGCATCTACGGGACCTATGCAGAGACGAGCTTATCTCTTCTCTAACTTCTTCGAATGCTCTTGAGCTCCTTGAGATTTGTCAAATCCCTTTTGACGAAGTTCTCAACGATGCAGCCTTCAACTATATCATAACTAATATAAGTACGATTGCTAGCTCTGATGAATTCAAGTTGTTCGTCACCAATAACCCAAATCTTTCCGTGGAGATAATGAGGGATTCTCTTTCTCGAACAAGTAACAACGAATACTCAGGACAGACTCAGTATTATTATGGGCCCTAGGACCAAAAAATTAAACTCCTTAATTTTTTTTTTTTTAGATTCTTTACTGAATATTTTTTATTTCAAAGGTTTTTTTGTATAACTTATAAATACAAAAATATATACTTATAAAAAAAAATTCATGGGCCCTTTTTATTTTAAAAATTTTAAAATATTTAAAAAAAGTTATAAAAAAAATTATTGAAAAAACAAAACCCCTTAATTATTAGGACACGGAGTTGGACCCGGAACGGTCACACCGACTGTCCCCCAAGTTAGCGGCCCTGCGAATACTGCGCTAGTTGTCGTTGCAAAAGGTGCCATCAGAACATACTTTCGTCGTCTGTGAGATATTATTAAACATTAATTTTTTGAATTTGTTCTTTCTAAACAAAAATATCAAATGCGCTTTTGGTGTAATATTTAATTACATTTTTGGAAATGAAAAGAGTATACACATCTAAATAAAAAAAACATTATTTCCCCTTGATTTTGTCTTTTCAAAATATGAAAATTTTATACAAAAAAATGCTATTATTATTGATGTAGCATTTTATGTCCACCCTTATGAACCGGTCTGCTTGGCTGCTTGCTAGCACTGACATCACCGGTGGTAGAACAAACGACAAAATCTGTTTTTATCACTTTTATGTTTTCAAAACATGACAAACTCATAATAAAGTATAAGAAACTATCGGTTTTGGTGACACTTTTAAATTATTATATTCGGTTATTAAATCGCCTTTTACTTTCTATTATTTCTTTCATATTTTTTTATGAAAAAAATGAACGAAAAAGACAGATTGAGAAAATATCATTTTTTTTTTTTGTTAAATAAAATATCATTATTGTTAAGCAAGCAAATTGCAAAACGTGTATATTGTTCATCTTAAGGATATCCATACAATCATGTTCCGAACTTCCGATTGCTTTGTAAAGAAGTTATGCTGGTGTAAATTTACAAATCCGACAGACGAAAAACATGCAAAACTAATTCGACGTTACTGTAGCCTGTGATAGCAAATACGTAAATGTATATATTTTTTTTTACATAAAAAAGTATGTAAATGTATTGAACGATGATAACATGAAAAATCATGCTAGACAGCTAGTAAGCGTGTGTGCGAGCAAGTGAGCACATTCACAAAATCAAATATCAAAGAAACAAGGAAGCATAGAAACAAATTAAGCAAAGAACCAATGAACTAAACAGAGAATCCAAGAAAAGCAGAGACAACCAATGCACTAAACAGAGGAACAAAAAAAAGCAAAGACACAGAGGCAAGCAATGCACTAAACAGAGGAACCAATAGGCAAAAAAGCAAGCAATGCATTAAACAGAGGAATCAAAGAAACACGCAAGTAAAGCATGTAAGGAAGCAATCAAGGAATCAAGAAAGCAAAGAAGCAAAAAAATAAAGCAATGAAATAAACAAAAGAAGCAAAAAAGGAAGCACGTAAACAAGTCAAGCATCTAAGCAAAGAAGCAATGCAATGAACAAAGCAAATAACAGCATAAGCATCTAATGTATGCTTATGCTGTTATGCATGAATGCTTATGCATGTATGCTTATGTATATATGCATTAATGATTGCAATGTGTTTGGAGATTCAAGAGATCGACCGAGATCACGCTATTAAAGGGAATTCAAGGAGAATATTGTTGAAGTAATTGAAAAGTATTATAATATACATTCAACTATTTTAACAATAATCACTTCCTTTCCGTCAATAGCGTAATTTCAGTCAGTCGTACGTACCTTTGTTGATATTTTTATTTATGAGTAAGCCACATTGACTATGAAATCTGCTACTGCAATAAATAAATAAAAAGATAACTTCTTCAAACTGTAAATGCAAAATCGAAGACTAAATAGAAAAAAAGAGATTGAAGACATACTTGAGAGAAGGATTTAACTTGAGAAACTAGAAGATGGAACTCTAGAGATTATATGTCAAGCATTTTGATCTGCAAATAAGCGTATATATATTATGTGCTTTCACATCAAAAAGCTTACAATTTACAATATAATATCAAAACCATCGGTACGTTCCTATTGAATTACCTTTCACAAATTGGTTACTTGCTCAGGTTCCTGGCTTTTCTCTGTCCTGTTTCCAGAGCTACAGATGGACTGCATTAGGCAAACAAATGAAGGGATTCATCATTCCCTTCGTAGATATGAAATATTTTAACGAATAGTCCTATGTATTAGAGATTGTTTTAAGATGAATGAAATGACAACTTACTCGGTGATTTGCACATGTGTAAGCGCGTGTTATTCAGAGATGATAGCTATCAGAAACTTCCACTTGCTGGCACTGTTCATTAGCCATACAATGAATGATAAGAAGGCATTTACACTCCTATGTTTCTTTAGTTCGATTTATCTGACTATATATAGATTTAAGACACCCTTCAAACTGTAATACCTTATTCGATTTGGTATATGTAACGTTTTTCCTATGGAAGTCTTCAGAAATGACCTCACCATCACCACCAAGCTAAGATGAAAAAAGAACACACACATAAACATTAATAGATTGAGAGGTGATCGTGCCTTCTGAAAATGAAATTTCACAATTGAAAGACCACAAAAATTTCAAGTCAAATCTCACTTTTTGCAGCTTCGATGAACGGGCGAAGAACTGTATATTTAAAAAATTTCTTGATTGCTCCAGCTAGGTTCTGACATGGGATGCAGCAGACAGAAAATTGACAAATAAATTGGGAACCTCAGAAATAGTTTCACATTATCACATAGATGATTAATTGTGCTACTGTGTAAGAAGAAAAGAGAATCTAAGTTAAACATATAAAAGCAAAACTAAATAGAAGAAACTATTGAGCAAAAATACCTCGAGGAAGGAATAAACTTAAGAAACTTGAAGATGTAGCCCTCGTGGTTGTTTCTCATACATTTTAGAGTTCCATTTGCGATGGACCTGCACATAAGCGTATAGATTGCTTACAATTTGAGAACATATCAAAAGCTCAAAAATGCCAATAGAATTTCAAAACAATTAAATTTGTGTTTTGCTCCGGTTCTATGCCTTTCTATGTAACCTTATACATCCATTTTTTCAAGAAGTACCTGAAAAGTGAAAGAAAAAGCTCATGAAACAAGAGAAAGGACAATACCCAGAAGCAAGTAGGGAGAGGACCGAGATAACATTGGATCCTTTACGTATTTTGAGTGACTTACCACGAGACTACTCATGTAGCTAACATCAACAATGCTTAAGTCAATGCCATTCTGTAACATCGATCCGAACCTCTGCGTCAGAGGGATTGGAATTTTGGCTGCAAGATAAATAAAGAAGACTCAGATGCTAAGGAATTATAAAAACTTGCATAGACTAAAGAATCAAGGAGATGATTAACTGGTGCTCAAATAATAGCAGCGAAACAATAAATGGCCATGTTAGGATCAGAAAACAGCCGAACTTGTGGATTTGTGCCTTGTCCCTTGGGAACATGTAGCAAACCATTCTCCTGCAGCAATCAACACATATTTTCTCAGCATTACATATCCAAAGATGTAATGCTAAATACACTAAATCCGAAACGGTACATCTGATAAACCCCCATAGATCACTTCTAATTTCCCTCAAGCAAAACAAAGAGATTATAGAAGAATAACAATAGGCTTAAAAAACTCTATGTACGTATCCACAACCAAATCAAGCTTTGAGGAACCACACAACTTGCAACAGTCGCGAAAGATACGAATTTCTCAAATCAAAATTGTGATAGGCGAAAGGGCAAATCTTCATCAAATCATACCACGTTGCTAAATTATCTCGGCAGGATGAAACTGGCACCAGCTTTTAGATTCCGAGCTCTGATAATAACTTGACTAGAGAAAAAGAACAAAACAAAATCAAATCAAATGGAATCAACAAACGAAACACATAGATACAAAACTAAAATCTACGCATAGAGAAGAACACATGAGCTTAGAGACAAAGTATCGGAGAATACCGATGAGAACCATCATAACGGAGAGAGGAATAAAAACCCAATCTCTGGCCTTATCAAGTACCAGATACTTCAGTGTTTTCAGATGCAAATCCTACTGCAACATTAATATGCGCAGATGATTATGAGAAATGAAAATTGACTTGAATTTAACAAGATGACAACTTACCAGTGGTTTGCAGAAGCATAGCTCAGGTTCCTAGCCAGTTGTCTGCGACAGTTCTCCCTCTCTGGCACTGTTTTCATTTTCATGAAAATGAATGATAAACTTGTGAAGCCTGCTTAGTTCTGTTGGCCTAACTATAAATTGTTCAAAACATGTTTAAGCGAATGACTGATATTTCCAACCGAAGAGTTCTCATAATTCTCTATTTACCTGTGAAAAAAGTGCAAATCAGCCAAATGGTCATTGGTCGGTTCTCCAGACTGCTGCCACAAATGGAGGATATTCTCATCTTCGATCTTGCTTGCTTTTTCCATGTTTTTAACTCAAGCTTCACATGTCTCGAGATGAGTAAGATCAGATACTCTCTCATATCCAAAAGTAGCCTTCTAAAGCGATGTCATACCAAAAGCATCAGAAGTAAATTTAAGTTTTGATCATTTCAGAGTTTTCAAAGTAGCTACTCCAAGTTATCGGTTCACATAGACAACGAAATTCTGCTACTGCAGAGGAAAAACTTGAAAATGTCTAAGCATAAGAAAAACAGGGGAAAAGACATACCTGGAAGAAGGATTAAACTTTAGAAACTAGAATATGACACTCTGGAGGTTGTCTCTCAGCCCTTTAGAGCACCATTTCTGATGGACCTGAAATAAACAAAATGGTCTCTGAGAGGTATGACATTATATATGCGTGTTCTGATTTTAGAACATAACAAAAGCTTAAAATTTACTACCGCAGAAGAAAAAAGAACAATGTAACTTCAAACTCTAAGAGCAAAATCAAACGACTAAGAATAATAAAAATAGGGAAGACACACACCTCGCAGAAGGATTAAACTTCATGAACAATAATCTTAGCCTTTTTAGAGCTTCATTTGTGATGGACCTGAAATAGACAAAAGAGTGTCTGACAGATGCGACATTGTATATGTGTTTCTGATTTGAGAGCATTACAACACTTTACAATTTACTATATAATTTCGCTGATGTTCTTCCGCAAGTCTGTTCTTACTCTGGTTCTTGTTTTTTTCTCTAGAATTTCAGAGATATTATTCTTTTGGAGATTGTTCTTCATCGTGATAGGGTGAAACATATCCGAGATGATTGTGCCTACAAAAACGGTAACAAAAGCTTACAATTTTCTACTACAGAAGAAGAAAAGAGGAGAATGTAACTTCAAAGTATAAGAGCAAAACCAAACGACACATACCTGGCAGAATGATTTGATTCAGAAATAAAAAATATGATACTCTAGAGGTTGTCTCTTAGCCATTTTAAAGCTCCATTTGCGATGGACCTTAAATAGGCAAAACGGTGTCTGAGAGGTACGGAATATGCGTTTCTGACTTGAGTACATAACAAAAGCTTAAAAGCAAAAACAAAAAACTAAGCGGAAAATGAATACATGGTACAATGATTTAAGTTAAGAAAATTGGAGATGTAGCTTTAGTGGTTGTCTCACAGACATTTTAGAGCTCCATTTGCGATGGACCTGCAGATAAGCGTATACATTATGTGCTTCTGATTTGAAAACACATCAAAAGCTTACATTTGACAATACAATTTATTCACGGCGTGTTAAGACGGTAATACCTTATCTGATTTAGTATAGTCATGACTGTAAACAAGTATGCATTGCGGATTGACGATTTATTCAGTTTGTTGCTCAACTAATTTTCACCTAGATTAATCAAAATATAGATCATCAGTTATGAGGTAACAATACAAGCACAACAAAAATCCCTTCATGAATGGTTAAGTGAAAGTGAGGAAATGCTACCTTATATACTTAGTTTCATTGTAATTGAGTCAACACGTAATTATTCAAGTTTTCTGCGACCCCAACCAGTCTTGCTGGAGATTTGTATAGTGAGCTTGTCCTGCAAAAGCTAAGCAAGTAAGCATGCATCTCTTCTAGTTTATAATAATGCCAAGACATCTCAAAAGAGTCAGTTAAAGCAAGTTATGTGTCAAATAAGAATTACATGCAAACACATATGAGGAAAAATATTTGTCAAAGAGTGTCTGGTATGGGACATGCATATAAAAAGAGGAACTTGTTTCATGGTGCAAGAGAATTCATGAGGTTCTTGGTTCAGAAACTGGTTGCAAGTAAACGCCAAGATCTCAAAACCTGAACAATTAAAACCGACAATTAAAAATATTTAGATACAAAGGAGATCACCTTGTATCAGTACAACCCATGGCCATGGTACATATACATATAAAATCCCTACAGTCATCTGATGAGGAAGTAACAAGAGCAGAATGATCATAGACCTTCAAGCACGCACAGAACCAAAGAAGGAAGCAAACACGCACAGAGCCAAAGAAGGAAGCAAGCAAGCACAGAACAAAAAAGGAAGCAAGCACGCACAGAACCAAAGAAAGAAGCAAGCACAAAACCAAAGAAAGAAGCAAGCACATAACCAAAGAAAGAAGCAAGCAAGCACATAACCAAAGAAGGAAACAAGCACACACAGAACCAAAGAAAAAAGCAGGCACGCAGGGAACCAAAGAAAGAAGCAAGGACGCAGGGAACCAAAATAAGAAGCAAGCAAGATAGTAAACAGCGAGTCAATGAAGCAAGTAATGAATCAAAAAAGAAAATAAAGAAGAAAGTAAGAAATAAAACAAGCAAATAATCAAATGAAGCAATCAGTTATGCATATATGTATGAATGCACACATGCATGTATGTAAGAATGCAGATGTGGATGTATGTATGAATGCAAATGTATGCGTGTGTGGATGCATATGTATATATATAGCGTATGCATTCTTGAAGCGATTGAGAATAACCCGTATAACATTCTTTTGTTACCGGGATACGTCACATCAAGCTATGAAATCTGTTGCTGCAGAGGAAAAAGAGACACAATGATCAAAATGTAAAAGCAAAATCAAAAGACCAAACAGAAGAAAATGATTGAAGGGAACATACATGGAAAAAAAACTGGCAACAACTGACAAATTTTGGTATGATTTCTCAATAATTCCACGCCCCTTGAATGATTTCTAGAAGCTTCGTTCGTGATCAACTCTATATAACACTACAAACCAAGATTTCACCAAAAAAACAAAAACGATGAACATAATAATATTTGGGGGAAAAAAGCTAATCGCGGGTGAGAAAGAAGTTGCAGATTGTACTTTTTTTTCCCATTGTGATCGGAGGCTGCGTGCTCTTGGGGCTATGGATGATCTTTCCCGTTTTTCTCTGCCATTGATAAAAGACGAAGATGAGAAAAGCGAGAGTAATCGGAGATTCTGGGTTTTCGTCAAATTCAAGTCGATTGATTGAAGAAAGGCCAATTGCGAATTTGCGATTGTGTAAAAACCCAAAACAAACATCAAATCGAGGGGAAAGAAAATAAAGCACAACAAATTGATGAAAACCTAGACATTATTCAACAAAATCACCCAAAAATAAAAAAACTCCAAAAACAAATTCGAATTCAAAAGCCTACTTCTGTTAACGAGGGAGGGAGAGAGAAGAAGAAGACACAGAAGCGAATTCTTCTATTGGCTTTACAGTGACTTCAATTTAGTTCCGTTAAATTGAATGTTAAAAGAAGATATTTCAAATTTCAAATCTGAAAAAAGAAATGCAAAAGCCCAAGGGGCAAGACGAAGACGAAAAAGAAGGCCCATTTATTATTTAAATTTCACGCACGTGAGAATTTGAATGTGCAAGATAACGCCAAAAGGCGCCGTTATAACTTTGATTAAAAACATTATCGTATTTGGTGGGTGACGTTTATTAACAAAGCGGGTTGAAGTAAAGTCAGCGAAGTACCTTCATATTGTCAACGTCACGGGCTTCTAAATTCTGTTTATTATACCACGATTTTTTATATTGTTAGTGAAAGCAATTTCAAACACAAGATTATTTATGCTATTAAGGAGCTTAATAAAAGAGATAAACAAAACTACCGAATTTTTTTTTGTTTTTAACTCTATTGAAATATAATTAGCTTATAGAGCTTTATTCAAATACAAGAAAGTAAAGAAAATGACAAACTTTAGATTGTGTGAGTTTTATGGCAAACAAAACCCATTTGTTGGCACTTCTTTAGAGTTTTGGACATTGCATAGGGCTTGCTGTGTTGGATTCTAATAGTTAGTTCGATTCCGACCATTTTTTGTTTTCAAAAATTTAGTCAAAATCCAAATAAGTTCTTAAGATCTAAATAAACAGTGGGGTTTTCGCTGAACTAACGACGAATAATTATCCAATATAAATTACTTTATCATTTATTAAAACTGCACTTGAATAGTATTTTTAGATGGGGGAATGTTTTGAGCACATCCCTTTTTTAACTTATTCCACGATGTAATCGTAAAATTTTCAAGCATAGCCGCATAGCAAGTGAAATCTTAAATGAGTCTACAAAACTGTTGCCCTATTGCAAAATCGAACTGCTAACAAAAGAACAAAATAATAAAAAGCAAGACTCGTCTTAGTTGCTAGTTGCTAGTTGCTACAACCACTTTCATGGAGACTTGTAATTAATTGTTGCAAGATTTCGTTTTAGTTTCAGGTACGAAAAGCTTAAATCTAGCTATATAAATATGAATTGTAACAAAATTTTGATATCATCTCAAACAAAGGTTTGAAAATACGTTGAAACATGGTTCATCTCATGATTCATGATTAATCGATGTTCATGAGAGAAAATCTGAAGAAGAGATTAATCTCGTTTGTATCATTAATTAAAACTGCTCGTCAAAGAAAAAACAAAACACCCCTTTCTTTATCGACCAAAATTATAAAACAATCACAACCCTTAAAATAAAGCTCTATTTTGTAAGTCATGCGCCTGCGCTGGATAGAGAAAAACCCTCGTTTGGATAGAGATTGAAAATAACAACAAAAGTCTATTCAAATCCAAAGCAAAACCAACTAAACCTAAATAAAGTCCAAACCCACCAAAAAAAGAAATTTAAAAGAAAAAACCATATTGCCACCAAATATCAATATGCCAATGCATCAGTAATTAAAATATATTTCCGATTATTCTGATTTTTTTTCTTTTTGTCAACTGGAATAATTCGGAATTTCACTAATTATCGACGCCATATATATATTCCATTTGTATTTTATTATGTTATCTATCTCTTCCCTAATCCAATAATTTTGGCCTCAGCCTATTAAACCACAAATTGAATTAAAGTATTTATTAAACGGACTTAAAGGCATAGTTTTAAGTCCTTGTTTGTACCAACCATAACTAAAAAAAAAAACCTAAAGGAGTTAATTATATTATCTTGACGTTGGAATGAATTTTCTTCTTTTTTGGGTAAACATTATGATTTATGTGTAAGCGTTGACAAATATGTGTGTGTAAAAAAATATTGGTTCTTTTTTTTTGTAGGAAAAAGATATTGATTCTTTCGTAGTTTCGTAACCACTTTCTTTGTAATCTAATCGATTTTTTCCTAAATATTATGGACTTTTTTTTATTCTCACTATAATATTAAATAATTAGAACAGAGAATTGACACGAATATATTTTACGAGATTAATAACTAATAATCAAGTGATCTACGTTTTAACTTGGATCAAAACCAACAAGATAATCCATAAGAGATACAAACTCTCTCGTCTTCTCTCGTAAATCTTTCCGACTTGTCATTTATATTTAACCAACTCGCAACAGTATTATTAGTACACAAAATCACAAGTCCGTCATGAACTGCACGAATTTTAATTAAGTGCTTGATCCTCGCATCAAGCTGAGCTTAACTGAATCAAATATCAAAACCCGAAAGCCATTTTCTTTGAACCGTGATTAATTTTGTATAAAAGCCGTATTTTGGAACCAAAATACTTGTTGTTACAGCGTAGTTACTTCAATGGTTTTGTAATACAGTCACATGACTCACATCAACGCCCTTGGATCTAAATAATTCTTTGTTGAAACGTTCCTCATCCACGTGGATTAGCAACAATTTCTTAGAAAGAGTTAGAAGTCAACTTAGACTATGAGTTTCGTACGAGTTCATGTACTTGAGAACATACATTTATATATATATATATATACACTATAGAGTGTGGCTTATCCTCAAGTACATTAACTAGTACAATAATTGAAGAAAAAAAAGCATATCAAATTATATGAGTATAGTTTATCAAATTAAAAAGCCTAAAACGACAGAGTAATTCTAAAAGAATATAGATTAATATGGTATTATGAAAAAGTTCAATAAATAAATAAATATGGTATTATAAAGTTATAATATATTAACTCAAAACTATACAAATTAATCAATAACAGTATCAGATTTTCAGAAATATGATAGTATACGTAGAAAACTACCATTTATATCATCAAAACATATTAGCTCTTTTATAGTTTATCTTGAGAAATGAGAAAACTATTTAATTAAACGTGTTTGACTCTCGAACAAGTTTAAGCATGATTGGCCTTTTGGCTACTAAAAGTTGATTTACAATACCATGTTTATGGAAATAAGATACGGAAAAAACTGTGAAGATTAAAATGCCAAAATCGACAAAAATATCTTCCAAAAAATTTACAATGACTATGAGACCAAAATGGAACCAATGGAGCCAAATAATAAGCGTGAAGACCTTAAGGAGGCTCGTTAAGTTACAACCAACTAATCAGGTTTTTGGGACTCCGTAACATTGTTATGTAATTCCGTAACGTTGTTTTGTTATTTGGTATTACATTACAATATTTTGCTATATTTCTCACACAATATATTTTTTCTTGTCATATCTAATAAAAGTTAAATTTAGTTAATCCTTGTTTTTCTATTCCTTTTCCCTATGTAAATTAATCTTTATTTAACCAACAACTATTATCATTGTTTATGCTATTTTTTAAGTGGAGGCCTATTCAAATATTTGATATATGCGTGTGTCCAGAACATGCCTTGCATGTTGCCTAGAATTAGTGTAGACCGTTGTTGTGTTATTCGATAATCTATATGTTCTGTTTTAATCAATTTTTGTCTTTAAAGATATTTTTAACTTTTAATGCAATTTTATTTTGATAATTTATACTCCCTCTATTTTTTATTAAGTGTCGTTTTAGGATATTTCACACAGATTAAAAAAACATTAAATTTTTCTATTTTACCCTTCATTAAAACATCATTTTGTTTGATAAGAATAATTAATAAACTGAAAAGTTAGGGATAAAATTAGAAAATTTATCATAAATCTGCATTGAAATCTTAGAACGACAATTATTTGTAAACAAAAAAATAAATTTAGAACGACACTTAAATTAAAACGTAGGGAGTATATTACAGTTTATTTTATCATTGGTTAAATTGTGTTAAAATAAATAATATTTTTTTTAAATGATTCATTTATTTGTGCGGAAAATCTTAAACATCATCTATATTATAAAAGATGAAGGGAAGCTCTCCAACGACGACACCTCATCATTTTTAGACGAATAAAAAAATTATATGTGTCCACAATTAATTTAATTAATAGCAACTAATTTAAAATCATTTCATTTGAATCTTTCTATCTAAAAATTATTAAAACAAAAACATATAAAATAAATAAAAATCAATTTTTTTAAAAAAATTATAAAAACATATAAATATTTTATAATATATAATTTTATGCATATTTAAATATTTTTCGTGTGATTTAATCGTCATCTTTAAACAAAGCAAATATAATTGAATATTAATAAAAATAAAGAAAAAACAAATTATTAGATAAAAAATAAGTATAACAGATAAAAACCCTATAAACAATTGAAAACAAAAATTTAAACTAAAAAACTATAGAATAAAAAAAAATACGTAATAAATAATCGAGGATATAACTAATTATCAAAAATATAAAGAACAATATGATAAAAAAGAAACAAAAAAACATGAACAAAAAATAGACAAACACAAACAAATAAATGGAATCAATATAATATATCTGAAAAGAAAATAAAAGTTAAAATGTTAAATAAAAAAAATAAAAACTATTTTAATATGCGAATTTGTATAAATGAAAGTGCATGAAGAACAAATAAAATATTTATAAAATAATGTATGAAAAATACTAAAAAGAATGAATAACAAAAGTCAAATTTTTAAAAATTGGAAAAAATGCAAGAAAAGATTGATAGTCAAAATAAACGTATAAAAATATGTCAGTTATAACGCAAACTAAAGTAATTGCATGTTTTTATCCAGTAAATTACTAAGAATGTCAAAAGAAAAAATATTATTAAAAAGATGCAAAATAATAGTGATAGTTAAAATAAAAATAAAAAAAAATATTAAATATTCACAAAATAAAACAAAATCCGTGAGTTAACGCGGATTCTCTCCTAGTTAATAATAAAACATAAAGAGTAGTATTTTCTAAACAAATCATGTTGGCGTTTGATCTCAAAAAAAACATGTCGACACTTATTAATCAATTACAATTAGTAATGTAGTAGACACTTACTTTGATTGAGATATTCTTCTTTATATAAGAGTAACACGAAATATTCTTGTATCAAACTCAAAACACTCTAGAAAAACAAAACAAACAATAAGAAAGATGACCAATTCTCCTCTCATTTCCTCTGCCGCCGTCACCGTCATCCTCATCCTCTCCATCTCACATTTCCCCGGAGCTCTCTCTCAATCCGTAAAAGTTTGCAAACCCAAATCCGACAACACATGTACCGACAAAAACAAAGCACTGGATCTCAAACTCATAGCAATCTTCACAATCCTCATCACCAGCCTGATCGGCGTTTGCCTCCCGTTCTTCGCCCGTTCCGTTTCCGCTTTCCAGCCGGAGAAATCTCTCTTCCTCATCGTCAAATCTTTCGCCTCCGGAATCATCCTCTCTACTGGTTTCATGCACGTTCTGCCCGATTCTTTCGATATGCTCTCTTCTCCTTGTCTTAGCAATAGCCCCTGGCACAAGTTTCCTTTCACTGGTTTCGTCGCCATGATCTCCGCAGTGTTCACACTCATGGTTGACTCTATCACCACCAGCGTTTTCACCAAGTCGGGTAGGAGGGACATGCGCGCTGCGGCTCGAACGGACACTGCTGACGTGGTGTCCGCTGAGACTCCTGATCAAGAGATGGGGCGCGTGCAGGTTCACGCGTCCCATCATGGTCATAGCCATGGTCTTCATCATAATCTTCAGGGAGATAGTGATAAGGAGCTTGGTTCTTATTTACAGCTTCTGCGATATCGTGTTATTGCCATTGTTAGTATTATTCCTTCACTCCCGTTTATTTTATATTACAAAAATAAACCTGTTATCTTGATTTTAGTAGATCTTTTAACACTTGGGGAAAAACTTTTTTTTTTTATAGAGAAATGAACTGTTTTAACCAATTTTTTTAATAGAAAATAGTCAACGACGACAGTTCTACATCTGATAAGAAATAAACTAAGTTAATAGCTCACATTAGACGGAGTTATAATATGTTACTTTTATCCGGCTCATTATCTTCGGTTTTAAGTTTGTTATTTATTTATTTATGAAATTTTAGACACATAAATATATTTGATACGATTTGAATTTGATGGATATGGTTTTGGTTTTAATTGACCAAAAAAAAGATGATATGGTTTTGGTTTTGCTATTTTACTTTGAATGGAGTGCTTTTTTAATTGACCTAAAAATGAATAAATGAAACAGGTATTGGAGCTAGGAATAGTGGTGCACTCGATAGTGATAGGACTATCAGTAGGAGCCACTAACAATACTTGCACCATCAAAGGCCTCGTCGCTGCTCTTTGTTTCCACCAAATGTTCGAAGGCATGGGTCTCGGTGGCTGCATCCTCCAGGTGAATTCCTCCCTTCCATGTAATTAGTTCGGTCCGGTTAGTCCTATCCATTATGGCTCTCTAAACTAAGTATCACATATTCAGATGGTTTGATTTCTTCAAAAGTTGTGTTTATTGAATGAAACTGACTTGAAATGATCATTTGATGAGAGCTTGAGAACACGCGCAGGCAGAATACGGGTGGGTGAAAAAAGCGGTGATGGCTTTCTTTTTCGCGGTGACGACGCCTTTTGGAGTGGCTCTAGGGATGGCATTATCTAAAACGTACAAGGAGAATAGCCCTGACTCGCTCATTACTGTTGGACTACTCAACGCTTCCTCAGCCGGACTACTCATCTACATGGCATTAGTCGACCTTCTCGCCGCCGATTTTATGGGCCAGAAGATGCAACGGAGCATCAAGCTTCAGTTAAAGTCATACGCTGCCGTTTTGCTTGGTGCCGGTGGCATGGCCGTCATGGCTAAGTGGGCTTGATCTACGTCACTATGGACACATATAGCATGTATATAGTTAAAGTAAATAAAACCATATTATCCAAGTTATGTGATCAGTTTCTCAAAAAATTAGTTAAAACCACTATTGATACTTGAGTTGATCCAAACAACATGCTAAAGTTGCGTTTGACCTTCAAGTGTGGTGGCTGTAACCAACTTTGTATGTTGTTAGCTCCTCTTGATCGATCAAATAATTTTTCTCTTGCTTCTATTTTGACTCAAATTAGCCTAGTTTGCAACATCGTCTCTTGCTTTGTTAACAATCAAGTAAGCATCATACTTTGACTTTTTCAAAAATAAAAAGATTTCGAGATTTTCCAGAGCTGCCACAAAATCCATAGAATGGTTTGTTGATGTTGATGATCAAGGTTTTTCATAACTGCCACTAAATGATACAGAATGACTAAGTTTGGAGACACTAGGAATGTTATGTTAGCAACATCGCAAACCTGTTGCGCTATGACGAACCTGAAATGGACAAGGTAAATGGTTTCTTCCTCGTTACTACAAGGAGCATGTCGGGTCTAATAACACGGGTACAGAGGTGATTTGCTACATCTAATTCCCCCGTCAACGCTTTCCACATAAGTGTTTAATCCTCGGAATCATGCATAGGGATCTTTAAGAGTTTGGCCCATAGATATTTTGAAATCTACATGATTTTTTTTTCCGTCTGAATTATAATACGAGAATAAATACATGGACGATTGATTATTGTACAACATATATTTCTACCCGCTTACAAAAGTTAACGATAGACTGTTGTACATTAATCTACATTAAATTGTGTTTTTGGACAATCCAACTCCATATTTTTTGGTGTAAAGGTATTAATGAAAGTTTTATCAACCATTGTACTAAGAAGAATTCCAAAAAAAAATCTACATGATTAGTTTTCATATATACTCCATATTTTTTATATATGTGCTTTTTGGAGTATATATGTATATATGTTTGATCTCAAAATTACTGAGAAATTTCCATCAAAAGTGAGTTGTGCTTTTTTTATTCTACATCTAGAGATTCGAAAACATAAATATTTTTGGCATTCTCCAGTGTCCATCAATATTTTTTGATTATCTAATTTCACTTTTAAATGGTGATTTCATTAAATTTGATGCTTTTATGCTCATTGACCAATTCTCTCTTTGTTTCACCACCCTCCATAAAATTCTTTGTATGTTTGTATTTTAGATACCAAATTTCTTTATTTATACTCCCTCTGTTTTTTAGTTGATGTTTTACGGTTTCATTGTTAAATTTATATAATACTTATTGTAACATTTTTCATCATTCTTAAATTTTTAATTTATTAATTAATATGAAAATAAAATAAATCATTGGTTATTAATTTTTGCATAGATTTATGAAAATATCACTTATTTTAAAATAAAAAACAAAACCTAAAATATCAAATATAAAAAAAACGGAGAGAATATATATATATTTTATTCTGTTTATTTGAATTGAATTTCTGTTTCTTTGTTTGAATTATTATATTTTTAAAATGTATTTTTTCAATCTGCGTTTGTTTAGTGCTTTTAATAATAACACTTGCAAACCCGATCATATATAGTCTGTAGGTTTCCACGCTCATTTTCGGCCAGTGGATTCCACTATCATTTTTGGCCGTGGCAACGACCCGATCATATAGAAGAAATTTTAAAAGATTTTTCGATTGATAATACATTTATACATATCAGTAAGATATATTTTCCCGTGTTCTTTCTTTATTTGCACGATACTAAACAATTTTTTTTCTTCTTGGAATTAAGAAAATTCAACTACATGAATCATAATGTGAGTTGATACTCTCTTTGATTGACACTCACTCGTAAAGAAAATTCAACAAAACATGTCGTCATTAGTTAGTACGTAATGTCGACACTCACTTTGATTGAGAGGTCTCCAAGTCTCTTAATTCCCTTATATAATTAAGACAAATACAATTATCTTATCTGTTCCAACCTTAAAAACGTCCACACAAACAATGAGAAAGATGTCTAAATCTCATGCCATCACCCTCTTCCTCCTCCTCCTCTCCATCTCACATTTCCCCGGAGCTCTATCTCAATCCGAAGAAGAGTGCAAACCCGAGTTTGACAACACATGTACCGACAAAAACAGAGCATTTGATCTCAAACTCATAGCAATCTTCACAATCCTCATCACCAGCCTCATCGGCGTTTGCCTCCCGTTCTTCGCTCGCTCCGTTTCCGCTTTCCAACCGGAGAAAACTCTCTTCCTCATCGTCAAATCCTTCGCCTCCGGAATCATCCTTGCCACTGGTTTCATCCATGTTTTACCTGATTCCTTCGAAATGCTCTCATCTCATTGTCTTAACGATGACCCCTGGCACAAGTTTCCTTTCACTGGCTTCGTCGCCATGATCTCCGCAGTGTTCACACTCATGGTTGACTCTATTACCACTAGCGTCTTCAGCAGGTCCGATAGGAGGGAACCAGGAGCTGATGTGGTGGTATCCACTGAGACACCTGATCAAGAGATGGGGCACGTGCAAGTTCATGCGTCTCATCATGGTCATGGTCATGGTCTTCATCATAATCTTCATGGAGATAATAACAAGGAGCTTGGTTCCAAGTTACAGCTTCTGCGATATCGTGTTATTGCCATCGTTAGTATTCCTTCACTCTCATTTTTTTTTTTTTTAAGAAAAATAAACTTTTAACTTGATTTCTAACAGTTTTTTTTTTTAATTTGATCCAATATTAATAGATTATAGATGTTCTATATAAGTTCTATATACACATATATTCTTTTTAGATATTCATGTGAGAAGAAATAAATAAATTGGTTATTCATTATTTGGTAAAGTTAATTTTATAGATTTCTTTCTGTTTTTCCGCCTATGTCAATAAAACAAAACAACGAGTAATAAACACGCTGACAGGGCGAATCCTTCCAAGTGTTACATAATGCGTCATTTTTCACGCATAATGCTAAATTCTTTTATATCGATATCTAATTTATTAAAGAAATTTATATTTCCGACATTGAGTCCCATTATCTTATGTTCTATATTAGTATTTACTAATTAGTGCGTTAATACTTTAGAAACTCTTTTGGGTCACTCTAACAAATCTACCATTGAAAACCTTGTATTGTGATTTGATAAGTGAATGATATTCAAATGAATAAACGAAACAGGTATTGGAGCTAGGAATAGTGGTGCATTCAATAGTGATAGGAGTATCAGTAGGAGCCACTAACAATACATGCACCATCGAAGGCCTCATCGCTGCTCTTTGCTTCCACCAAATGTTCGAAGGCATGGGTCTCGGCGGCTGCATCCTCCAGGTAGATCCCTTTCTTTCAATCAATTAGTTTGGTCCGATGTAGACATGTTCACCCAAGTCATCTAAACCAGTTTCAATTCCATTAGGTTTCTCCATCATTTCCGTTTCTTGATGTGATTGGTGAGTGTAGCGCGGGAACAAGTTAGTTGATGTTATGAATATTGGAAAACTTGGATATGTTGGTCTTTTAGAAATACTGAAATAGAGATAAACGTGAGTATATCATCATCTTTGCGAATATGGAATCATACATCCTCATAGAATACCAATAACAAGAGAAATTAATAAAAGCTCTCTTAAAACGTCCATATTATTAATTATTGTAAACAACTCTCTATCAATAAACCCAATTTAACATTCTATTTGTTATAAAACCTGAAAGCACTGATCATCCAATTCCAGGAAAACACTAACCTAATCAAATAGAATACCTACTAGCTATAAACGTGTAATTTGTTAAGAAAAATGAAATACATAAATATAACAATTATGTGATGCATCCTGATGAGAACTTGAGAGCACACGCAGGCGGAGTACGAGTGGGTGAAAAAGGCGGTGATGGCCTTCTTTTTCGCTGTGACAACGCCTTTTGGGGTGGTTCTAGGAATGGCATTATCTAAAACGTACAAGGAGAATAGCCCTGACTCGCTCATTACGGTTGGACTTCTCAACGCTTGCTCGGGTGGACTACTCATCTACATGGCTTTAGTCGACCTTCTGGCCGCAGATTTTATGGGTCAGAAGATGCAACGGAGCATCAAGCTTCAGTTGAAGTCATACGCCGCAGTTTTGCTTGGTGCAGGTGGCATGGCCGTCTTGGCTAAGTGGACTTGATGATGATTTCATAATTTGTTCTGGATTCTGTTTCTATAATGATTTTTAACTCGTTACTTAAATTATGCAATGCATAACATATTATGAAATCTCTCCATTTAGAAAAATCAGAAATGATTGACAAATTGCTAATTAAGCTCTTAAAAATACTCGACCTTCATTCCCATTCAGTGGATTCTTTTGAGATTTAAAAACGTAATTATCCTTTAAAAAAAAAAACGTAATTACAGGGATTGTCTTCTCCTCCGGTGGTCGATCTTGAGGGAGTGTATTAACGTATATATTGGTATATATGTATTATGATTCTTTACTCACATATAACAGAGTATTCTTCATCAATAATAATCAAGCAATTCCTTTAATCATTATATTGCAAATATCCTAAACCTCAACCTCCTAAATATCATCCTTCTCATCATACTCCTAGAACTCAACCTCTTAAACCTCAACCCCCTAAATATCAACTTTCTCAACATAATACTCCTAGAACTCAACCTTCTCAATCATACTCCTCGAACTCAACCTCCTGAATCTCAACCTCTTAAATATCAATCTTCTCAACATCACACTTCTAGAACTAAACCTCTTAAACTTCAACCACCTACTCCTTGGATGTTATAAAAAAAGAAATGTTGTATTTTGAAGTAAATAAAATCGTAAAATAAATTTGTATAATATAATAATAAGACAGATTTGACAATAATGGATTTAGAGAGTTAAATTCATTTAAGTTTTCTTAAATTATTAAATTTTAAATTTTAAATTTTTAACTAGATAAAAAAATAATTGTTGACAATTTTATAAAAATTGAGGTCGAGCTTCCTTTTCTGGTGCCAAGGCGCCAACTCTCTTTATTGGTTCGATGGTTCGTTGAATGGCTTAATAATACCTGGACCCAAAATTCTAAATAGGAATCGATCGAAAATGTGATTCAAATCGATTTCAGATCTCCTAAAATACTTGATTGAATTTTGTTTTCAAAAAAATTTGTTCTTGGTTTGGACTTTGGATTAGCTATTTTTCCGAATCCAAAAATATTCGAAAAACCAAAATCTTGTTTACTACCATATGTCTGATTTTTAGTAGTAATTTCTAAACTCTAAATACCCAATCCAAACTCAAATCGTGTGTCCCAGTGGCCAGATCTAATTCCTCCCTTCAATTATTATTGTGATGAATAAACAACAAGAACCATATATTGCTTTCGTGGCTAGTTCGTGCTGACTAAAAATTGCTTTGATTGTTTTCAATTAATTTTGTGTATTATATTGCTTTGATTGTTTTCGTTTTATATCTTTTTTGTTATGTTTTGAGGACTTTTGATTTTTGATTTGAAAAGTTGTCCTAACAACTGATTTTAAATATGAAAGGTAAGTTGTTCATTAGGTGATTGGAGCTTGTACTTTTAGTTTAACAAAATTGTATTTATTTTAATTTTGGTGTGTCTTATTTCTTTCAATTGTAGTCATATCCTCTTATATGTGAATCTTTAACGTTTCTTTCTTGTGTTTTCTTCTTTGATCACACCTTTAACCTTGCAAGTTGCAACCTATCCCTCTTTTATCTTTGTGGGAAGTCTTATCGTCTTAATTTTTTGAAACTTTTCCCAGACAGCTTGCTTACTCATTTTCCAATCTCCATCCTCGGTGTATCATCACCATCCGCATTTCTTGATATTTCTTTGTCCTATATATATTTCAGAAGCCATAAACCGAGATCAAACAAAAGGAACCACGTAACAGCCATTTTGTGCAGGGTTAGCAAAGCAATGATCTATCAAAGAATATATGATCTATAACAGATTTGCCGTAGATATACCGAAACAAAGCAATACTTCATTTTACAAAGATTGTTGTTGTTATAAATCGGATCATAACCTGTACTGGCCAAAGACATGGTCTCCTTCCTTGACACGGTAGAAGGGTGAGACGTGAGCAGGGATGTTCAAATGCCTCTTTTCATACATCATAAGTAACAATAGGATAATACTTTTTAAACATCGATGTAAAAGTCATATCGAGTCAGTAAACTAATAGAAGTATGGATCTAAGAATACCTATGATACTTCTTCACAAAGTGGAGTAGTTCCTTCGCACGATAATGGTCCTCTGCATTTTGGCGTTGTGGCAAGTAATAGCTAAGATACGGCCTCTAACCGAAACAGTTCCGGTGAAGGGACATTTCCTGTCAATGTAAGATCCTGTTCAATAGGAAAAAACACAATAGCCTGAGAATCAGACTTAATGTTAAACGGAGAGTATTACAGGTTTCTAAGAGATATTTTTGTTTATTGATTCATACTATAACTCTTAATTCCAGTAGTTAGATACCATGTTCGAATCAGTGTTCATTCTAACAGTTTAAATCTAGTGAAAAGAGAGAAGACTGATCGAAATGATGAAAAACAAACAGTATCGCAGATCCAATTATGATGGAGAGTTGATAAGACTCTAGAGATTCCATGGAATAGTTGGTTTGTTTGCTCATCAAATCTAAGAATGTGCTAATTTTTCAATTTTATCAAATTGCGAGATAAATCAAAGATTAAGAATTTGAAGGTCATGGATCAATCAACTATATGAAATCATAATCCAGAGTTCCACCTATAATAGCTACTAACGCGAAGTGAGAATGAAAAATACGCAAACAAACCTTCAATGGCTTCACGAGGAATCTTAAAGCCCCAACCAATGTTCTTCCAGAATCGGTTTCCACCCTTCTCAGGTCTCTTTCCCTTTCCGGATTTCTTCGAGCTGATAAACATAAAGAAGGAACCATATAAGGAACTTGGAACTTGAATAGCATAATGTCACAGTGATGAAACATAGAGAAATCGAATCGCATATACCTTAAGGAAGACCTTGGGTTGCTTCAGCTCTTCGCTTGGCATCCTCTTCCCCACGAGCATAATCCTCAATTATCCGCTCATATTTGGCGCCTCTGCATTCTAAATGAAACAATGCAAGCAAACAACAGTGTAAAATCCTATCGTCCTTCTTCGGCATTAACATAATCGAAACTCACACAATTTGAGATGAAAGGAAAACACTACGAAATGAGTTTTCTTTATAGAGAGAGTAGAAGTCTCTTCCATTTCTTCTTCAAGTGCAGCTTCACGGTATGACGCCTCCTCTTATCTTCAAATTGTTAAGAAACAACCTCGAATGTAACAGTCGCACCAAAATTGCAAATGGGTTAAAAAGAAGCGATTATGGTTTAAGTGAGATGATTAAAGATGTGTATAATATTAGGTAAACCTGGACTTATCCTCCACATGTGCAAATTACTTACCTGATACAAACAAAAGTATATGAACGACGTCAGCAAAAGAATTTTAATGAAAATTCAAACACTTGGAGATTTTATAGAAATTGAAAGCTGGAAATGAGCAATTGAACAAACATATACAAATAAACAAACAGGTTAGTCCTGATTATGCAAGTAAAGACGTTTTAATGGATAATATTTCCAAAGACGCTGAGATCTTTCTCTAACTATTATGGGTTAAGCGTGTTAGTGGTACCATGAAATCGAGCCTATCCAGGTAAAATAAGTTCTCTAACCATGAAATTGGAAACTCCCCTAAATGTTTTTCTCTGAAGACGTAAGCATGCAAATATAAAATCTACTCAGTGTACCTTTGTATCAGAACTAATACGCTTATAGATTTATGGAACAATACAAACCTGAAGATTCTCCGCTTCGGAAAAGAATTGCGATGGTCACTAATTTGGGAAGATATGGTGTGAAGAACAATGCCACTATAGGGTTTGGTTGGATATTTGTAGGTTTAGAATCTCCTTTATCTTTTATATAAAGCGTTGTGCAGATGTATTTAGTGATTGACATTTAATTTGGAATCAGAAACGATATACTGTAACAAAAAGAAATGAAGAAGCTAAAGGGTTTTTGATTGTTACGGTTTTTTTTGATCAAAAGATTGATATGGTTTAAGTGGACGAAACAAATGCTAATGTGATACAAATGACATGGCATAAATCTTTAATTTTATTGGTTGATTATTTATCTGATTATTTGAGCTAACAGCTTTCCGAGACCAGGAAACCTATCCTTTTTATATAAAGGAGATGCGGCGCCGGTTCGAGGCCTCCTCCGATTTTAGGGTTCTTTAAAATTCAGCCTTTAAAACAATTTCAACTCGCCTCCTTCTCTCTCCCTCTCGATCCTCTCAAAATCTCCACTACCAATGAAGCGACGGCGCAGAGCCAATGTAAAATTTGAAGAACCCGACCAATCAGCGACGACGACGGAGGAGTTCTCCTTCTCTCTCATCAGAATCGCCGTAAGTCAAATTTGCCTATCTGTTGGATACAGATCCACCGATTCATCCGCCCTCAATACTCTAACCCTAATCACCACCAAATTCTTGCAATCCGTCGCCGGACTCTCCGTCGTTCGCAAACACGGCTAATCGTACGGAGGTTAATCTCTTCGATGTCGTTAATGGTCTCCAGGATATCTCTTTATCTACTTCCGATTGTTTTCCCGGCGGGTCAACGTTGCACGACTCCGAATCGCACTGCCTGATCAAATCCGCTGTTCTCCGTAACCTCTCCGATTTCGTCACCCGCGCTCTTGAAATCCCTTTCGCAAAGCCATTACCGAGGCGGGAAATCGACGGATCGTCGGGAGGAGATTTGACACGCGTGGCTCGATTGCCGGAGATGAAATCCATTCTGGCCTGGCTTCCGCCTTTCCCGGACTCTAGCATCTACATCGAGCACTGTACTCAGAATAGATCCGAGCAACTGTGGGAAAACTCCGATTCCGTTATCATTGGCCGTGAAATTTTGCCGGAGAATTCGAAATCCGAGAGTTCTAGAGATAGAAGCGGTAGAAGTTTGCCGAAGAGGAGAGCGAGAGTGATTTTTAAAGTGGAACGAGGTTGGAGCAATGGTGGTGGCTCTTGTACAAGTGATACGAGACTGGAGCGGTTGCGGGATGATATTGACGGCGGATCTGGCCGTGAATTTGAGGTTAAAAATAGAATTAGAGATGAATATATCTACAGTGCCGGTATCGCTGCCGGCGAGTGGCCGATTTTGCAGTGACGAAGAAAAAATACAAAAGTGGGAGGTTTAAGACGGATTCGAACCTGCGACGTTTTAAGGACCCGTGCAAATGGCCAACTGCTATATACCGCATGAGCTGCTTCGCTGAAGGTTTCAACATGCCAATTGTTATTTTATAAACGTATTAATATAAAAGTTGATTTCTTCTTTCTATGATATTATTTTTAAAAATTCAAAATGGTGGAATTGCATTGTCTCATATATTTTTTTTTTGTCAAAAATGCAAGATTACAAAGGAAAAAATATTGAACTTCCCCAGGTTTATTTGAACCTTTTACTTAATCTTTACTAGTAAAATTTTTAACTTGGTTAATCATTAAACCAGTCACTGGATATATACTATTTATGTTCGTAAATGATTTTGTTAAGTTTTCACACAAATTAAAAAATAGTTAATTTTTCCGTCTAAATTACTTTCATTAAACAATCAAAATACAAGTATAGTTACAAAATCGAATATAAAACATAGGAATACAAATTATTGTATAATCATCTATATGCGCCATACATTGAAAAACCATAAATTAAAAACGAAATATTAATTTTTTTTTTTTTGAAAATGTATAGCAGTTAAGAAATGAAGCAGCGTTCAAATTAAAAAAACAGTTAATGTTTAGTCACAAATTTACATTATTTTTTCATTACATACTTTCACCTAACTATGAATCAATAGCAATTCAACTAATTCAAATATTTTCAATTATTATCTTTTAAAGTTTATCATTTATTAACATTAATTACTAAAATATTGACTAAAAAACTTTTTACGAAGAGAGTGATTATTTCTCAAGTATTTTGGTTAATTGATGTAGAAGTTTTTATATGTTGGTACAAAGTAAAAAACTATGTACATTTGTTTGTTTAATTTTCTCTGTTGGACAGGAAACTTTCTATAGTGTGAAGAACCAAATTATAATAAACCATAGGTTGGTGGATTACAAATTAAATATAAAAAACAGAAATGTCATGCGTTTTTTCCCCTCACCAAATTTCATGTATTTTGTTTTAAAGGCTTTAAGCTACTTGACGACTCTAGTGTTGCTTGGACAGACACATTTGTGCAGTCTTTTATTAACATTATTTTCCTATAAGATCGAAATTAATATCAACCGTTGATGCATCAGAGAAGCAATTGCACACGTACACATCGCGTTCCACTCTCACCATCGAGTTTTAGGCAAAGTTTTTTGTACCCCACTGTGTGATTCATATATATACAAAACAAGTCGTCTTCCTTCTCTAGATTTACTGAATTGCCAGTGTTTTCGAGTTTGATTGTTCTCCGATCTCGGTGGTGTCCTCTTCTCCGGCGGAAATTCTCGTCTGTAAACCTCCGTTAGTGATTGACTGAGCTTACTACTCGTGGCATCGGTATGATTATTCTTCCTTTCCTTCGTCGTTGTATTCAGTCACTAATCCACTGGTTTTGACTTAATCTTCGTTGTTTTTCAAAAATCGAATTCGAAAACTTCTGCAGAATATGCCGGTGGTTTCTCTGGCTAAGGTTGCTGTTTCTCCGGCTGCGGCAAGAGATTTCACGGTTCGCGTTCCATGCATCTATGGGAAACGACTCGTGTCGAACCGTGTCTCATTCGGAAATTCGAGGTCGAGGCGCTCGAGTTGTGTAGGTCATTGCGTGAGAAGCGAATTGCAGGGTCCCCGTGTCCTTGGTTCCGCCGTCACAGGTTTGAAATTCCGGCGTTTGCTTCTGTTGCTATCTGGGCAAATTGGTGATTGTTTTTGTAGATGTTGATTTGCATCTTCTTTCGAATTTTCAAATAGATTTATCGTTGGATAACTCCGTGGAGAATGGTCACCTTCCCAAGGGAGATTCGTGGGCTGTACACAAATTCGGAGGAACTTGTGTGGGAAACTCTGAGAGGATAAAAGATGTCGCCGATGTCGTAATCAAGGATGACTCTGAGAGGAAGTTGGTGGTTGTGTCAGCAATGGCGAAGGTCACCGATATGATGTATGATCTCATCCACAGAGCACAGTCTCGGGATGATTCCTACCTCTCTGCTTTGGATGCTGTTCATGAAAAGCACCGAGCAACGGCTCTTGACTTGCTTGACGGAGACGAACTCGCCAGTTTCTTGGCTCGGTTGCATGATGATATAAACAATCTCAAAGCAATGCTTCGTGCCATTTACATAGGTACTGGCCATAAAGTAATTGAATTGGAGTTGTGTATGTTCTTCTAAAATCTTATTCCTCCTTCCTTCTGTCTCTGCAGCTGGTCATGCAACAGAATCTTTCTCGGACTTTGTTGTGGGTCATGGAGAGTTATGGTCTGCTCAGATGTTAGCTGCTGTTGTGAGAAAGGTACGAAAGTCCTATATGATGTGCTGCGAGAAACTCCTGAAAGGAAAAAACTAGTTGTTCTTTTTCTTTTTATCTTTCTCATATGCTTTTGTCTGTTTTGCTCTTAGAGTGGATTGGACTGCACATGGATGGATGCAAGGGATGTGCTTGTTGTTAGTCCTACGAGCTCTAATCAAGTCGATCCTGACTTTGCGGAATCAGAAAAGAGACTGGAGAAATGGTTTTCTCTGAACTCGGCAAAGATTATTATCGCAACTGGATTCATAGCCAGTACGCCTCAGAACATTCCAACGACTCTCAAAAGGGATGGGAGTGACTTCTCTGCAGCTATAATGGGTGCTCTGTTTAGATCTCATCAACTCACAATCTGGACAGATGTTGATGGTGTGTACAGTGCAGATCCAAGAAAAGGTATGTGGAAGCATTGGAATTTGCAAGAAAAGGACTTCCTCAGTTTCTTTTTTATTGTTATGCTAACAAATATGGTTGTATGCAGTTAGTGAGGCTGTTATACTGAAGACTCTTTCTTATCAAGAAGCCTGGGAAATGGTAGATTTGCAACCTCTTAAACTTGTTTAATGCCTAATTTTCCTTAATCATTGTTTACACCCTAATGTTCATGTTCGTATGCTTGTGCAGTCTTACTTTGGGGCTAATGTTTTACATCCTCGGACCATCATTCCAGTGATGAAATATAACATCCCAATTGTAATAAGGAATATTTTCAACCTCTCTGCCCCTGGAACAATGATATGTCGGCAGATAGAAGATGAAGATGGATATAAATTAGACGCTCCTGTCAAAGGGTTTGCGACGATTGACAATTTGGCTCTTGTAAATGTAGAAGGGTGAGCTGATTGTTGCTATTGTTGTTACACACTCGGTTTTTTATTGTGTTTCTTATACAAACTTTGCATTCTCTTTGCAGAACTGGAATGGCTGGTGTTCCTGGCACTGCCAGTGCTATTTTTTCTGCTGTCAAGGAAGTTGGAGCTAATGTGATTATGATCTCACAGGTATTTGGATCATCTAGTTTAGCTTTCTGGTTTCTTTCATTGGTTATGTTTTCCCTTGTCAATTGTGGGTTCTTAATAAAACGAAATAACTGCAGGCTAGTAGCGAGCATTCTGTGTGCTTTGCTGTACCTGAGAAGGAAGTGAAAGCTGTTTCTGAAGCATTGAACTCACGATTTCGTCAAGCTTTGACGGGTGGCCGCCTTTCCCAGGTAATTCGATTTCTTAAAGCGGTTCCTTTGACTTCCATTGTAGATGAGGATATGTCCAACACCAATCAGCTGGATTCTTGTTTATGCATTGGGTATTTCTCTCAAACTATGGTATTATTGTTCTTTTTCAGATTGAAATCATCCCTAATTGTAGCATATTAGCAGCAGTTGGCCAGAAAATGGCAAGCACTCCTGGCGTTTCTGCCACTTTTTTCAATGCGTTGGCGAAGGTAAATTAAGTGAAGTATTTGCAAAGGAAAAACTGGATGATGGTTCTAGAATCCATTTCATATCTTTTTTTCTGCTAAGAAGCTCTGTTGATATATTTCCTTGTCCTAAATACCTGCAGGCCAATATCAACATCCGTGCTATAGCTCAAGGTTGCTCTGAGTTCAATATTACTGTAGTCGTCAAGCGTGAAGACTGCATTAGGGCATTAAGAGCAGTGCACTCAAGATTTTACCTTTCGAGAACAACTTTGGCAATGGGAATCATAGGTCCAGGATTAATCGGTGGAACCTTACTTGATCAGATTAGAGATCAGGTGAGTAGCTGACGTGTATTTGTGAGATTATAATTACAATACATACGGATCAAGGTTCAAGCTGAATCATCTTTAAATTTCTTTTCACAGGCGGCAGTGCTCAAAGAAGAGTTTAAAATTGACTTGCGTGTAATAGGGATCACTGGCTCAAGTAAAATGTTGCTGAGTGAATCGTAAGTCAATAAACTTGATGGAATACTTTATAGGTGAAGTGCATTACTGATTTTTCCTTACACAATCATCATCTTTTAGGGGAATCGACTTATCAAGATGGAGAGAACTTATGAAAGAAGAGGGAGAGTCAGCTAACATGGAGAAGTTCACCCAATGTGTAAAGGGAAATCATTTCATTCCAAACGCTGTTATGGTTGATTGTACGGCTGATGCTGATATCGCTAGCTGTTACTACGACTGGTTGCTGCGAGGAATTCATGTGGTCACACCAAACAAAAAGGCTAACTCAGGACCACTTGATCAGGTAAAGGGGTTTGGTATTTGCTTAAATGACTATTGAATAGAAAAGCTACAAATCTATTTTTTATCAAGTATATATCCGTTGAGGTTCCATGGTTATATGAACAGAGAGACTAGTTGGTAACACTCTCCTCTGTGAATGCAGTATCTAAAGATCAGAGATCTTCAAAGAAAATCGTACACACATTACTTCTATGAGGCAACTGTTGGAGCTGGTCTTCCAATTATCAGCACATTACGTGGTCTTCTCGAAACAGGGGATAAAATACTGAGGATTGAGGGAATTTTCAGGTATCTTCCGTTTGGCATGGTACCTCAGCAATTTGTTCAGATAACAACACAAGAATGTGCTGGTCTTTGCACCGTCACACTAAAATTTTGTTTTGATGCCTTGCTACAGTGGAACTTTAAGCTACCTTTTCAACAATTTTGTCGGCACCAGAAGCTTCAGTGAAGTTGTAGCAGAAGCAAAGCAAGCAGGTTTCACAGAGCCAGATCCACGAGATGATCTATCTGGAACAGATGTAGCCAGAAAAGTAGGGTTTCTTGTCCTCAAATGGAGTCAATGCACCTTTGTGTTCGACCAATTTCATAATATGGAATCTTACTGTATCTGCAGGTGACAATTCTTGCCAGAGAATCAGGATTAAAATTGGATCTTGAAGGCCTTCCAGTCCAGAATCTTGTGCCAAAGCCTTTACAGGTAATTCTCCGTATAAACCACACAATTAATTTCATCACCAATAAAGTTAATCTACCAATTGAGAACATCTATCGACCTGAGACGAAGAGAAAGGTCGTATGAACACAGCATACTTAGAAAAAGCGATCCCAAAATCAATACTGTAATTAAGCAATCCTTTTTTAACATGTCTGTATTTTATTCCGTTGTTGATCACAGGCGTGTGCATCAGCAGAAGAGTTCATGCAAAAGCTACCCCAGTTTGATGAAGAATTGTCCAAACAAAGACAAGAAGCTGAAGCAGCAGGAGAAGTAAGTAGTGCCTCTAAACAAAACTCATCTTAAAAACACCAAACGCACAAAATAACTCATTCCAAGACTGTGTTGTGTTTGTGTTTGTTTATAGGTCTTGAGATACGTAGGAGTTGTAGACGCGGTAGAGAAAAAGGGAACCGTGGAGTTGAAACGGTACAAGAAAGATCATCCGTTTGCTCAGCTCTCGGGCGCTGATAACATCATCGCTTTCACAACCACACGGTACAAAGAACAGCCTCTGATTGTTCGTGGACCTGGCGCTGGTGCTCAAGTCACAGCCGGTGGAATCTTCAGCGACATTCTTCGCCTCGCATTCTACCTCGGCGCTCCGTCTTAAGAGCCACGATCGTTTTCTTGTAGGAACAAATCTAATGATCAAAACCCTGTTTCTTATAAGCTTAGAATCTGTAACTTGGATTTCAGAGATTTTGATTCTTATAGATGAGATCAAACATCATGGTAATAAAACATAAATGTGCGCAAACACAAGCATTGAAATGCTGCCTTTTGGCTCTAATTTCATCTCATTTCATAAACAAAAACTTAGCTTCAGAAACATTTCTCAATCTACACTATGGGGCAAAACTTGTTCTACAGCCTGAAGACTATAAATTTGTTGAATCACACTGTTTTTGAAAATACAGAACTAAATCTGAGATCCAATGCGTGGTCATTTGTGGAGGATCTAACAATACTCATGAGGGTTTTCTTTACTTTGAATGAGAGGGACACCGTCTTCTCTCCATTTAATCCGCTCTTCGCAAATCGCAGCCACCACATCGACATAGAGTTTGTGTTCCTGAGCACAAGGAAAGCACAAAATGAAAATCTTCTGAACTGTGAAATGTAGTAATGCTCCAAAAGTATTATTCTCTTTAGTAGTAATACCTCATGAAGAACCCTTTTGGCTAATTCCTCTGGTGTATCATTAGCGATCACTCGTACTGCGCTCTGAGCAAGTATCCGCCCTGTGTCGTACTCCTCATCGACAAAGTGAATCGTCGGACCTGAATACCTACGAAAGGAACAAAACGATTTGAACATTTTCTTGCGCACAAGAGGAAAACAAAAGACAACAAATGTATGACCTTGCGACATCATTACCTAGCTCCTGATGCTAGAACAGCTTTATGCACTCTCATACCATAAAGCCCTTTGCCTCCAAAAGCCGGAAGTAGCGCGGGATGGATATTCAGAATCCGTTTTGGAAAAGCTTGGACTAGCTCCACCGGTATTAGCTTCAAATATCCAGCTAGAAGAACAAAGTCTACACCATATTCCCTGCTCGTTACATTGAGCGAATGTCAAAGACATGCATGAGTTTTTCAAGATGGAGTTAAACATGGAGAGAGGTCGCAACCTAAGAACATCAACGAGCTCTTTAGGAGAGAGTCCATCAGATGATTCTCGTTGCGGTTTTGGGAATACTAAAACAGGAATCCCATTACTTCTTGCGTACTCAGCACCTCCACAATCTGGATTTATGAACATAAACAAGAAATTGTAGTTGTTCCACAACAAACACAAATCGAAAACTCCGAATCAATGCACAATTTCAAATCAATCAGAAATAGACTCTAGTTCATCAATTCAACAAAGATTCAAACAACAAAGAAATCAATTACGAAGAAGAAAGAAAGGCAATACCTTTCTTGTTAGTGACCAGCAAAACAACATCTCCTTTAACTAAACCACCACTACTACATCCTTCATGAATCTTCTTGAAATTCGAACCACCTCCCGACACAAACACGGCAAGCTTCTTCCTACTCCTTGCTTCGTCTCTCGAACCATCGACCTCCGCTACCGTTGGAGCAAACGAAGCAGCTCTTACGAGCGGTCCGATCCTCATCGCAAATCGGTGGTCTACAGGACTTGGAAAGGAAAAGGAGAGAGCATTCCGGGAAGGCGAGAAGGGAGAAATCGAGGTTTCCCGCGGCGGATTCGCCGGGAAGTAGAATTGACTCGAGAACAAGACCCGTGATGCCATTTCGAAGAAATCAAAGTCAGACGGTGTAATCGGCGGAGGAAGAAGAGTCGGAGGTTTTTTGTCGGAACAAGTCTTAGCGTTAAAAAAGGGCATTATCAGAGAACACCGTGCCGTTTCAATCTAGTTTTACACTAGTGCGTGTCGTTTTATTTAGCAGAATTTTTACCAGTTATAATTCTTCATATAGCTATAGATTTTTTACTATAAGCTATAATCGTCGTAGCTATAGATTTTCTCAATGTTTCAATGCTTGAATTTTTTTTTTTTTTTTTTGTAACTTAGGGTAAATCTCAGGCCTACGGAAGGGTCCAGACTAATCCCTGTGAGTGGTGCAGTCCACGGATAGACCCTCACCTCCGAGTATTCAAATGAACCGAAAGCATGGATCCATATCCGTGTGGGTGTCCAAAGCATGTGTTTTAGTTTCGCGCAGCAAGAGCGTCGAACCTGAAACGTGTTGGCGTCCCAGTCCCGACTCCTACCACTTGATCACGATGCCTTGGATGCTTGAATTTGAAGCGAGGTTATATCTTCGTAGCTATAGAATTTCTCACCAACTGAAATTATAAAAATCCCTTTTCGAAAATGCACCCTAAACCAAAAACCCAATACGTTTTAAATTATGACAAATCCAACTCAAAGATAGATTTTCATTAACCATATTCATACTCATTTTTTTCATAACAATGGCAGAAAAAGTCAAATTTCACGTATACGACAAACACAACGTCGGCGTTCGGAGGAAGAGTTGTAATGGCGAAAGACGACGACATCGGTGAAGTAGAGAGGAAGTTGAGGTGGAGCCAAAGGAAATCAATTTTTCCGCGGAAGAAGTCTCTAAACCGTCATTATATATTATATGCAACCCTACTCAAGTCAAGCAACTCTGCCTCATCTATGAAGAACAAGCCAAAACCACAAAATCAGGAAGAGGTAAGAGAAAGGGACAGGGACATGATGTATGATGATGGTGTGAGTAGGGAGGAAGAAACACAGAGAGGTAAAAGAAAGAGACAGAAGGACAGATGAAGACCGTAGAAGAAGAAGAAGAAGACGCCAGTGAGAGAAGGGATAATGTGAAAGCAATGGGCAATGTCATTTGTGCTCTCTATCTATGCGTTTTGTGTTCTTTAGTTATAGACGTCGGGAATCAAATACAGCTTCGGTAGTGTAATGAATACATACAAAACTTTTCAGAGATGGATGTACCTTTATTTTATTAATCAAGTTTTTTTTTCTTTTTGTAATTCCATCTCTCTTCAGTTCTAGATCAATACAAAACAGTTTATATGAATACATATTGATGCTGTTTATTTAAGAAAAAATTAAGAAAAATGTATATCATCGGAAAGATGTCATACATCTCGTAACCTCTACAACTCTGCTCCACCTTGTAAGAGGTTTCTTGGTGGCTCTGTATCAGGAACTAGGAAAGAAACTTTAGCACCAAAAGGGTTTCTTGCATTGTAAGTCGGAGAGAGAACCAGAAGATACATTGTGCAAGCCCCTTGAACAAGCCTTTGTTTCAAACTCTTCTCGGTAAAGCCAAGGAAGATTACGTTTGCTTTTGTGTTTGTTGAAGTGTTTCATCCTCTTCTTGCTTTGGTGATGCCTTTAAGCTTTTACGAGTAATTAATTCTTTTGTGTTATACAAAATTTATACACATAAATATATTAGGATAAAATTTATACATGCATTTTAGTTTTTTTTTTTAATTTAACAATAAAATTTAGTTACTTCCAATCTTTAGTAGTGAACACTGAACAGTGATTAGTGAAGAATCCTTACTTTTTGCTACCATAGTCTCCTCTCTTAGTTTTCGCAAGTGTCATGTTTTCCCAAAAAAAAAGAGAGTAGTAAGATTCAATAGTTACAGAACCAATAAAGTGTTTTGATTCTCAGATTCTCATTGAGATTAAGTGCAACAAGTTGTGCATATATGCTTTGCCTGTCGTTGGCCGTTCAAGCATTTTTATTACTTTGTCCCTCCAGTTGAAGAAAAGTCAGGATTTTGCGTAAATTATATTCATTTCTCCTTTATCTTTTTTTTTTGTTTTTTTTTTCCTTTTTCCAAAAGAGAAAAAGTCTATATAAAGCTCGTTCCAGAGAGATTTGGTATTGTGGTTTTTTTATTGAAAAGAGAAAAACAAAAATTAAGAAAAATGTCTTCGCAAAAGAGTAACAAGAGTTCGCACCATGAGGCTGACTCCAAAATGGAACAAGATGTGAGTTTCTTTGTTTCTTTTCTTTGCTCGTGGAGATTTCACTTGCTATGTCTACGAGGCTAAAATAATTTTGGGATATTTTTTCCATAAGAAATAACAAAACTCTTGTTCAAAAAATATCGTTTTCTTGTTAAACTGAGCAGGCCAATAGAAAAGCATGGATTTTTCAACCGAGTGCTCTTAATTTCGTTTGGGGAGGTGACTCAAGATATTGGGTTATCCCTAAGGAACCAAGGTACCTCCCGGTTCATAACGACTAAACCGATAAACCAACTTTGCATGGTTACTAATACCAAAAGTTTTAACCGATTTATTTGATTGTTGGGTTTTAAAGGATGCCTGCTGAACTGAAGATGGTGAGTTGGTTAGAAGTAACCGGTTCGTTCGAGAAGATTGAACCTGGGAAAACATACCGAATCGGTTTTAAAATCTCGTTTAAACCGGACGCAGCCGGTTGGGACAAAGCCCCAGTTTTCATGTCTGCTAAAATCGGAAAGAAAGGCAAGACGGTATGGAAAAGGATCAAATCCGTTAACCAGAACTTTGGTAAACCGAAAAGTGGATCAGAACCGGTCAATATACCTGACGAATCTGATGGCTCGTTCCAAATCTCGGTTAGCCCCGGAGCGCTTAACCAAGAAGACACCAAGCTTCAGTTTGGTCTGTATGAGGTGTGGACGGGACGATGGAAGACCGGTCTCTTGATCCATGAAGCCTTCGTTCAAGAAGTGTAAGAGACGAATATGATCATTGTCGATTTTCATAGTTCGAATAAACTCAAATTACGTCGAGTAAGTAGTAAACAAACGAGCTTTAGATCATAATAATGTAAATTAAAAGAGAATGCATAAACCAAGACAATACCTTTCTTGAACAAGTCTTAAAGTTCTGTGTGATAATCTTGCGGTTTAAACCAAAGCGAGAAATCGATTCCTTTCGTCTTCAAATCCTCAGTAGCTGGTGCGATTCTCTCCAGAAGCTACAAGAACGGTTAAAACCAAGAGATATCAGACCATACTCTCTAATCACAACAGATTATAAGCATTAAGAGTTCATGAAAACCTTGGAATGAAGAACGCCATTGGACACCAAAACAGACCTATCGAAAACGGAAAACTTCCCTCCGTCCATTCGAGTCACAGCTCCTCCAGCTTCCTCAACTATCTAGTGTCCACCAAATTTCCAGACATGGATTGAGCTTAACAACATATGTAGTAGTTTGGTAAAGAAGAAAATCAAGAAGGATTAAGAAAGATTACAAGAACACCAGCAGCCATGTCCCATGGCTTTAAACGGTACTCCCAATACGATTCAGCGATCCCAAGCGCCACGTGACACATGTCAACCGCTGCAGCGCCGAGCCTTCTCACTCCCCGACTCACATCAGTGAACTCTTTGAACAACTCCATGTTAGTACTCCACGCATCATCATGTTCATATCCAAACCCTGTGATAAGAAGTGCTCTCTCCACCTACACTCAAACACCGAATAGATGAGTAAGAATATCAAAACCGTTGCGCGCACCATGTCGAAACTAGACCGGATTCGAGATAAGGTACTTACAGCATCGGTGTTACTGACATGAATTTTTTGACCATTACACAACGCTCCACCACCTAAGAAGTGAACTAGTTTAGACAAATCTTAAATACAGAAGCAAAGTAGATGAACATAAGCTTGCTACATTGTACCTGCAGTTGCAGAGAAGGTTCGAGTGTTCCAGCACATTGGACCACCAACAAACTCTACCTGCATCATGAAATTTTGTTTCTACTTAATCCTATTAACAAAAGAATCAGCTACGAGAGAACTGTATTAAGTAATATATTGGATCTACCACAGAAGCAGCGGCGGGATTTCCGCGATACAGAACACCAACAGACACAGCAAAACTGGGATATCCATGAGCAAAATTTGTTGTTCCATCTATGCATAAAAGGAAGAGATTGTTACTTGCTTATCTTAAGCAATACACACACAAGCACATGAAGAGAAAACAGTGGGATTTGTGAAGAGAGCGAAACCTAGTGGATCGATGCACCAGAGGTAATCAGAAGACGTATCGCCGATGATACCTCCTTCCTCACCAAGAATAAGATGATCACTGAAGTTCTTTTTCACTACTTCCAAAATAGCTGCCTCGCTTGCTTTATCAGTACTGCAAATCCAGCAGATAACTAACACCTTATTGCTTCAGGCAATCAAATCAAAATGAACATAGATAAAAAAGCTAAGAACTTTAAAAGCTGAAGATTCTTATGTTAGGTCCTTACTCAGTTACCAAGTCACTGAGGCCTTTATAAGTGATATTCCTTGGCTTATTTACAGCTTCCATTACGACCTGCCAAACAAATCAACTACAATCAGTGAATTTTATCGCTTCAAAGTTTTGTTTTCTATTCTTTTACTTCTGCTCTACGAACCCAAGAACTCGATTTCTAGTACCATTGAACACATTTTCGAGTACCATCAAAGGTTTTTTCTTTTCAAATCAATCCTCCAACTCCAATAAACAAAAATCCGGATTACTGTAATGTAAAGACATGAAATTCGAACCTCTGCGCCGGTTTTAGCGGCGGATTCCACGACTTTGAGGAGCTCTGACGGCGATATAGTCCCGGTGGATTTAGCGCCGATTCTGGGATAACGCGTCTGATCGGAAACTTCAGACAGAACAGCTTTTGTTCGGAGTCTCGTCGCCGACTTGAAGCTGTTGGACAAAATCATCGAACACCACCCATGTCGGGGATTTCTGGTTACCGCCCGGCATGAAAATGGGTTTGTCACCGGGAGAGATGATCTGGGTAAGTTAGAGATTCTCAGTGACATGTTTCCCGAGAAAATCAGAGACCTTCCCATCTTTTCCTCCTCAGTTCGCCGGAGAATCTACTCAATATTTCGGAATTCTTTCCTTTTTGTAGATTTTGGCTTTTAGCAGTATGTATATATATATCAACGTGGCCGAGTGAGTGGACGGACGAGAAGAAAAAATACCATTTTTATTCAATGTTATCTGAAAATTTTTTTATAAAGATGGAATATTTCGTAGTGTTAAATTCCAAGGTTACATGAAAAATCAGAGTACTAAAAGGAAACAAAGGTATTTTCTTTAGGAGGGATAAACATCTGAAAAATATAGTGCAGGAGACAGTGAAGTTCCTTCTTCATCTTCTTCCAACAACAATGGAGAACAAAAAAGTGTTAACAGTAACTAATAGAGCTTGAGCACACTCGAAGCAGAAGTCAAAGCTGTTTGATTCTAACATCTTACACAAAACAGAAGCAGCCTCATTTCTGGATCCAAGAACAGCTGAGAATTTTTTTTAAAGTAGCTTACCAAAGGAAATGATTCTAATCATACAATCCATCACCATCAGAAGCAGCATCCCAATAACAGAACTGAATACTGTATGACAGTACGGTCCGTGTTCTGAGACATGATTCAACCATTGCAGATGAAAATTGTTGCAAATAACCCCACAATGGATTCTTGATGTCAACCCAATTCAGTACATCAACCATCTAAAGAATCACTGCAGATGAACCCAAATTCAACATTTGATCCTCTAATCTACTCAAATTTTTCTTCACATTCCACCATTTGGATGTGGCAAAAGCTTCTCTCAACAGATACACCAAAACTGAAGAAGAACGAGACAGTTCACTATATTCCATGATCTCATCTCAGATCCTCTTTTTATCCAGCAGATCACGAAACAATCAGAAATTAAAATCCCTAAACCCTAATTCCCAAAATACGAAGCTCACCAGATCCAATAATCTTTCGAGGACAACAACAAGAAGAGCCAGCAAACAACAACGCCGAATTTCTTCAATCCTTCAAACGTTCGTTAGCTAACGCTGCTCAAATTGTCGCTGATGGCGAGAAAGACATAGAGAAAGCGAGAACTGAGCCTCCTCGCACTGTTTGCGCTTGAGGCTGGTTCCGCCGCTGGAGCAAAACGACCTCACCGCCTCCGATTCCTCCGGACAAACCTCCGCCACAACGCACTCCGCAACGCCTTGTTCAGATGCCTGCAACCGGAATTTCTCGCCGGTCCCTCCGGCATCCGACGGTGGCACTGCAACAGCGCTTCCTGCAACCGATCGCAAGATCTCATCGGAATCCCTTGATTTTTTTCCCGGCGAATCCCGTCTCGTCTCTCACACAACAAAGCTTCTTTGATGTTTATCATTAGTTGGGTTTGGGCTTTTGTGTTGATAGCCCATATTTATTATCATTAGTTGGGTTTGGGCTTTTTCACACATGTTTCATAAAATTTAAGGTGTTTTTAAATTTCTAATGATGAATATTTGCATTTGTTGACACCTCAAGAAAAAAATATATATAGTAATTTGTATTTCATATGGTGTTTAATAAAATATCCTAAATGTACTTACTATCTTCTTTTAATTCGTGTGGTACTGAAAGAGAAACTTGCATGCTTACATAAACATAAAGTTTTGTATATTTTTGGCATAATATATATATTTTGCTACAAGAGCTTCAGTTTAGGAACAAAGCTAAAGTTTTTAAAAAAAATTCTTCAGTTAATATTATTGGGATGATTGAGAAAGAAACATTTTGAAGGTTAGTCTAATATATTCTTCTCTCTTGAAAGACTTTTTCTCTTCTATGGTTGGTACTTAATTGGTATGCCAATTACATGTGGTGGTTATACGACTTAATCAACATAGACAGGAGAAAAGGTTTGTGGCTTTCTTTGGCAAGGTTCCTTAAGAGAAGTGGTTAACGATGTGACTACTTGCCATTGGCTTAGAAAGTTAGACCAACTAATTAAGTTGTTTTAGTAGATGAATGGTGATAACGATTATGATTAATCGGTTATTTTTTATTAAACTAAATGATTACTATATATATATATATATATATATATATATATATATATATATAATATTCTAGCTCACATTTCTTGCTATTCATTTTTCTAAAAATTATTCTCTGTCATGGATATGATGCCTTTGTTTAGAACGTGTTAGATATCAGTTCTCATACATCTGTAAATTTACAATGTTATATTAAAATGTGAATATTTTATAGATGAAAAGATTATCTCGTATCAAGCTTTGTATCAAACGTTACAAAGCTTGATACCAAAACATAGCTCAAACAAATATCATTTTGCATAAACTGACAGTAGGTCCCGTCCACCAATTGTTTCGAGATCAGAAATTGATTTCCACAAAAATATTTTTGACACACCAATATTGATATGGTGATTACAGATCCTATAACTATTTAGTATGAATTGTGATCTATATATAATCTCTCAAGAACCCTAGTTGTTACATATTCCAAAGATCTTAATTTGATTTGTATCTTTTATCTCAAACCCATTAATGTATTAACCACTTGCCGATATAGTGTTTTTCTATTAAACTAGTAATTATAGTTTGTACAAACCACTAAATCGTTACAAATGATCACAAGACAATAGAAAGCAACTATGAATTAAAATTACAACCTTCAGATTAAAGTATGATCTTAATACAATCTACCATGCGTCCTCCAAATTAAAGATCTTCGAAACGAAGAATGGAGTTGCTCATCAACCCACCAGAGAATCTCAATGCCGATCACTGGTTACGTATGGTACAAACTATAGTAGAGAAGGCTTGAGCCGTAGTCAATTGTACATGACATGATAGTGTAGACGTTGATTCTTTTTCTGGTCCAACATTATAAACAACGATCTGCCAAAAAAAAAACCAAAAAAAGTACTAGCATGCTTTTGCAAGATTGTTCTTAGGTGTACCTAAGAACCAAGGATGATGATTTTCTCTAACTCATTGGATGAATGAGCTTATAAAACCCAACTCTATCCCAACAAAAAAAGTAACAAATTAGTTGCATTCAAAAAGGTTTGTTCTATATATAGCTCTCATTGCACTGCCAGCAAAATGGATCAATCATATAGATTGCATGTTCAAAAAAAAAACATTTGTGCTTTTTAGTTAATTTAAAAGTTCTAGATTTGTTATTCATAATTTTTCTAAGTCTAGAATCTGAAAAAATGTTACTAATATGGATTTTTATGCGTCTTGTCACTTACTAATACGCATTTGTTTAGTATATCGTATATAATTATTTAATTATAATTATTAGCATAGGTCACAAGCATAACATAGGCACATGTAAACGCGTTCCTACCAACAAACATGAGCTTGTGGACATGTTCATTTACACAGTAACTAACAATCCACAAGTTCATTTGCACAGTAACTAACACGTATATGCTTTTGTTTGCACAAGTTCATTTTTTTTTTTTTTTAAAACAAGTTTGCGCCATTTTATATATGTAAATATATCTACCTAGACACATAATATATGCGTATATTTCAAAGAACGAAGATGTGATACTCCAAAAATAAACAAATGGATTTACGAGGAAGTCATCACACACACAAAAAAGAAAAAGAAAAAAGGTATATGTATTGTTACCTCGAATGATGATACGGGAGTTGTAAAAGTCAAAGTCGCTTTTCTGATGAAAATGACGTTTATCGTTTTGCCATTGTTGGTGTTTGGGTGAATGAAGCTGCAGGATGATCTGGTACTACTATTTTCACACTTACACTCACACACACACTGACACACACACATACATATATTACACGTAATCGCACAACGAAAAACTTAATTCGTCTATATTTCAAGAAGAAAATAAAGCCATTTACTCTATTAGTTTTTATAAGCTAAATATATATATATATATGAAGTAATCAGAGAAAGACATATCACTAATTATGAAACGGAGAAGAACAATTTATCCCAAAAAAGGAGGAGAATAAACTCTTTATATCTTTGTGTGAAATATAATTTTGATGTGTGAAAATTAGCATGTGTATGTGGGTACTCGCATAATTATATAGTGTACGTGTGTATGTCGTATGTAGCGATTACCAGATCATGCTGGCAGCTTCAGCCTCTCAAAACCAGCATAGATATAGATCCATGAAGAAGAGAACGAGAAGAAAAAATGCATCCTTACATATATATATCAACCAGGCCTGTAACTGAAATTGATCATTGAAGAAGAGAACCAGAAGAAAAATGCCTCCTTTTGATGTTTATTTTTCAAACTTTGAGTTTTTCGTAGGAGAGAGCAAAGATTAATAGGAAGAAAAGATACATGCTCAACTTGATAGTCGAAAGTTCAGATTCTTCACATACACACACTCACATATATATATAATTTTTTTAATAATAATACACGTTACACAGATGCTTGTTAATTTGTATAAATGGACTACAAATTATTTCGTTAAAAAAAAAAAAATGGACCACAAAATGTGTATTTGTTTATGTTTTTTTTTTGTTTTTTGCGATTTTTTTGTTTACAAATGGCTGAAATGATGAAACCTGTGTATTTGAAGCGGTAAATTAAATTGCGTTTGGAACAATATAATTATATGGTATCAATAATTTTTAACTTTTTAAGTTTTTTTTTTTTTTATAACAATCGTGAGACCCAGCACCCGAAAACAGCCTTTGAATTCTTATTTAAAAAATAACTTTTTATACAAAAAAGGAGTTTGACACAAAGAAATTAACCCTTCCACCGCACTTTTGGTTAAGTTTATATTATATATTAACACCATAAATTGGTTTAGCGATATAAAAGGTTAGATTATATATTAACACCATAAATTTGTAAAATATGACTAGATGACAAGAATAATATTAAATGCCAGAATCTATTTTAATTCTTATATATAACCACTATAATATTTTCAATCACATTCAAATACTTTTTTCTAATACAGTATCTCGACTTTATTCATTCATTAATAACTTAACTTGACATTTTGTCAATGTCTCGAGATATATATTCCGAATTTCCGATTCATATACATTTTTTTTCCTGTCTACAATTTTTATTTTTTTTAAAAAAATATTCGTATCATGAGTTAAAAAGATCGTTAAAATTCGATTCATATACATTTAAACCAAAAGAACCTGTACTAAACGATTTTTTTTCTTTTTCAAAACGAGATTTATAGTGGGCACACCTAATTAAATCTAATGCTTCAAAATCTCCGTTTACATATAAAACAAAATTGGGATTTCGATCTTCAAATATCTTTCTATATCAAGAATGCCCACTGAAATACGTGACCATTTGCTTCCATAAGGACCATAAAAAAAAAAAATTACAATTATATTAAATTATTTAGAAAACCAAAAGGATGGATGAGGAGGAGAAGATAGGATTTTGGGAATTAACGGCTGAGACAAATGAAAAGGATACGACCGATTCCGAAATCTCCGTTGCACGCGTCTTCTGTCTTATTGCTTCTCCTCTTTCTTTGTCCTGATCAGTCCTCACTCACCATTTATGATTTAGTTTATCCAAAACGTTCACACATACATACATACACGTCTACATATTTATAAATGATCATATGTGTGTATACTCAAACTAAAACATTCAAAAGAGAAATACGTGAAAGTTCTAATTGTTGTGACTAAACAAACTATAGTAATTTTCCCACCACAAGTTATATTTATAGGGAAATTGTATTTCACGGTAACAAATAATGTGATAATTAGTACTCTCCTATGTTACAGTTCATCATGGTAAATTAAGCATAACAAAATTATTTTACCCTCACATTTTTTAACTAATTACACAAAATACAAAATACAATTATCTGAAAATTATGTTATAGGCATAAAATCTTGATAACACGGTTCACCATCAACGTTGATAACACTATTATCTTCCGTATGATAATACTGTTCATCCTAATTTATACCATTATATAATAATGATAACGACAACATTAATGATGATAACAATATTTACGATCTAAGTTAACCAATAACAAAATTATTTTATTGGTTATCAGTATAATTTTGTTAAGTTAACAAAATTAGTTAACTAATAACACATAATTTTGTATTATATAATAATTATGTTCACACTATAACTAGTATGACTTCATGGTTAACAAAGTTAGTTAGCTAATAAGACATAGTTTGACTCACAATAACTAGTTTGACAACTAGTTTGACGTGATAATAACAAATCTTTTTAAATTAATGACATTTTGTGTAATTAAGTGAAAAAAAAAAAATTTGAATAAAAAATTATTTTTCTTTGCTAAATAACTAATTTTAAATTATCTCTTACCATTTACCTAAATAACTAATTATTTATGTATATTGATTAAATTCACCCTTATTTATATTTGTTGTTGACAACAAAAATGATTCCGAGATAATTATTGTGTTTTGTCCATTTGTGTTTGGTCTCCTATATAAAATACAATATTTTCTTATTATACCAAGTTTTAAATTTTAGAGATGTATAGGTTTCGGGATTAAAATTAGAATGTATTTTGTATACTAATTCACTTCTGTAAATAGTCATATACTTTTTCTAGGCACATCATAACGTTCGATTTTGATGGTCATACACTAAAACAACATTGTTTTTTATAATTTATCACAAAACTGACCATGTTCGGATACAATAAATTTGTATCATTGCTAAATTATAATGTACAAGTGTATTAATTGGATGTGCTAAATATATATAAATAAAAATATACTCATATATAGACGTGACAAGATTGGTTGGAAGATGGAGTTGTCTTGAGCTAATGTGTTGTCATTTGTCATCTCCGGTGTCTTTGTGTTTTACATGTAAATTGAACATTTCAGTTTGTATGTAAATTTATATAATATCCCAATTTTGCTAGACTGACACATGCATTTTTCTTAAAAGAAAAACCGAAAAAGGTATAAAAACTACATTAATTTAACTCAATAAAGAACAGTTAGTTTTAACTTTTAAAAGAAGGCATCAACAGTAGCTTCATAAATATGTACATCACTTGTCTTCATAATAACTACAAGAAACAAAAAAACAAGTATAATGCTACGAGTCTATGATAACTCCATTAATTGTTTTGCCTTGTTTTTGTTTTTTATAATTGACGTAAATAAATTAATAATTGGGTCCATAGAAACGTGATTATGTTTTAATGTCTCCCATGATTGAAATCAGAAGAGATAATTAGACTATATTAAGTGTGACGAAACAAAATCCCTACTCGTCTTTTTTGGTTGACAATTAGTTTGTGAATAAGATTCGTTAACCAAACCAAATCAACGACGTGATTATTCGTGTCCGTCAATCAGCATCTACCACGTAGCAATTACACATTCGAGCTCGATGCTATTTTATTATTATTTCAAAGTTGGTATATAAAAACAAACACAATTGTTTATATTATAATTAAATATTGTTTGAAAGTTAAATATTATAATTAAATATTGTTTCAAAGTTTGCGTTTTGTAAGAATGCCTTTTTACTTTTTATGTTTACATTTATACATTAAAAATATAATTTAATTATAAGGCATATATATTATGTATATATAATCATAAGTTTTGATTACAAACATAATAATTTAGAAACACAGACATACGCTAGAACAGTTCTATATAAAGAAACTGCAAATTACAGGAATCAATAATATATATATGAATTTTTTTTACTAAGTGCAATAAAACATTAATATGCAAATGCTAAACACTAATTTCCATCTACAATTGTGTAAAACTTTAATGTGTAAAATTATACTACATTGAAATTGGATATGTATGTCCAAAATTTTAGACCAAAAATAAATTTATTAATAGTTCGAACCTGTCCAAATTTGAGTCCGGCTTCTGTCAAGTTCGATTGACATCTTGGAAAAATTCAAATGACTATATTTTTTTTTTTTGACAGATTCAATTGACTATTTTTGTTTGGGAGATTTGCAAAAAAAAAACCTTTGATTTTATTTTTACGTTTGAGTGGTTTCTAACTATCTATTAATAGAATTATCTCCTAAAATTTTACTGGAAGTTTTATCCTAAACTTATGAAAGTTTATAAAAATTTCAAATACATTTCTGAACCAACTTTTTCAATTGTATCAGTATTTTTATTAGATTACAAAGCAAATTGAAAAAGCTATAAAAGTTTTATGAAAACCATGCAAACCTTCTGAAAAAGTTTCATAAATGTTTTAAATATTTCAAAAACTTATAAATTTTCATTTTTAGATATACTACTATTGGTTAAAAAGATCTCATAATCTAATAATAGAACTTAGAGTGAAGTAGGCCTGCTGATACAAAGTTGGCCCACTAGCAGAGTCGTATTATAGATTTAGTAATGCTTGGGCCTTTAAACTTCTTTTTGGTCACATAAGAACTTCTTTTTTCCTGATAATGAACCATTTTTATATTCCTTGGATGGAAATTTCTGTCATGGCTCAGTCAGTTACAGATATCTTCTATATCGCATAGCCTCTCTTACTCTTTGCTAATTTGTGTATATTTGTGATTTTTCTTCGAACTCTTAAACATAATTTTTTCTTTTATACGTTTAGAGTCTCTGACACAGACTGAAGTTATTTGGTATTGTATCGTCAAAGTAGCAAAACCTCCTCGAGTGATACCAACTGATAACTTTTGAAAGCTCTTATAAAAAATTTGTAACTTTAAATGGGTGGTATCGAATTCTCTGTTTTATAGTATGACCAATTGGATCATCAGAGAATCTCAGAGATTGTACAAAAGCTCCTATTAACTTATTGTTTTTTTTTTCCAGACAAAGACACAGATTATTCCAACAGATACAAATTACATTAATAGATAAAGCGAACACTCTCATCAAAGATGATGCCTGTGAAATAAAGTGAAACACACTCTCATCGAAGATGATGCCTGTTGAAACCAAAGAAAGCTTAATGTAAGCAAAATTCTCCAATCCAAATTTTGCAAATTTCACAAAAGAAGAATCTGTCTTTTCGTTTACCTTAGTGTTTCTTTAGTTCCTTTGCGGATTTTGCAGCGTATAGTTGGGAGCCCTAGCTTCTGATGCGCCTCGTACCTGTGACAACCCGAGAAGCCTGCAACAATGGAGGAAGATTCATCATCTCTAAGCTTTTCACTAAAAAACAAGAAAGAAAAGAAGATGATCTCATTAGAAAAGCACCATAGTAAGCTCCATCAACTTCAATCACATCGATCTGTCACAAAACGAGCCACACACACACGCACACAATTAGATTCTTCAATTTTGAAATGTGATTCTTTATTTGTTGCATATGAATCGGATAAATTTGAATCGAAATTGGATAGTTGGAAGAGAGAAGAAGAAGAAGAAGAAGAAGAGAGCGAGTTTGCTTAACCGGAACTTGAAGACCGATTTCGCGGATGCTATCCATGAGCTCCTTCACTTTGCTCTGATCGTTGGATCTTGTTCGCATCAACGGTCTCCGTATCTTCTCCAGCGGCAATTCCACGATCATCGGCCCTACACCGCCGCTAGATCCTCCGATCATCGGCGGCGAACCTGAATTCAAAATCAAACACAGAGACAGCTTCAGCTTCAGCTTAATTTTTAAGATCAGGGCTTCGAGCTTTACCGTTTGATGAAGAAGCCGAAACGGAGAAGCTCCTCAAGCTGCTTGGTAATCTCATCATCAAATTCGCCATTGTCGTCGTCGTCTTCTTCTCTCTCTGATGGATTAAATTATCATAAAATAATATTATTATTTTGAAAATATTTTGTGAACGAAATATAAAGACTCGACACGACGTCGTTTACTACAAAATGTCGAAAGAAAAGCCAGTCGAAACGGTTCTCGAAGCAGAGGAGCTTCAATGGCCGTCACTTCCTCCTCTATGCTGCTTCGGTAAAACTCTAAATCTACAGATATTTGGATTTGCGGTGTTGAATTGAATTTCGCTAATGGAGTCGAGCGTTTCCTGTTCAGGAACTTCTCTACGGCGGGTAGGATTGCTCAGTCTGTTCGAGCGACTTCGAGAATCTTCTCCACCGGAGAATTGATTAGGGTTCTTCCTCGAATTGGCTCTCCGAGGTGAAATTTTTCTCAATTCGGTTTGTGTTTATGTGGATATTGTTTGATTGTTCGTATGTTTTAACTGATTTGGTTTTAATCGCTCGGCAGATCCATCTGCTGTCTCTTATACACATCTAGATGTGTATAAGAGACAGCTGCATATCCTGCCCGTTGATTGAGCCACGATATGGTGGAATTACCACTGTCTCTTATACACATCTAGATGTGTATAAATTGGATGATTAGGATTGAAACTGTGCGTCTGCATATCCTGCCCGTTGATTGAGCCACGATATGGTGGAACTGTCTCTTATACACATCTAGATGTGTATAAGAGACAGCCCACAGGCTCCTGTTCATGTTCTGGTCATCCCCAAGCTGAGAGATGGCTTGACAATGCTTGGGAAGGTGAGTCTGTTTTTTTAATTTTTAATAATCAGCCTGAGTCTGGTACAGTTGAGTTGTTTCTAGCAGTCCTAAATCGATATCCACGGTCTATGATTCTCTCTTGGGGTTGCACATTTGAAAGCAAAGGCGGAAACAGATAGGAATCTAATAATGTCTTTCTTGATTATACTTGTTAGACATCATATGCCCACAAATGGCTCGTTCAATTAGCTTTGACACTTGACATGCCTTCTTGTGACATCCTGTAGTCTGCTCTTGTAGATCTCATTGAATCTCATCTTGTGTCCAATATTATTGTGTTCTGTAACGATTATGCCAGTTTTTCTGATCAATATATGTAAATGCCTACGTGTGATCATAAACCCGATAATAAGAGGATCAACTCGTGTGAAAAGAGTTAAGTTTGCCTTTTGGTGGGACAGGTTAAGATCTTTCCTGAACGTATCTTCCCATAAAACACTTTTGCAGGCTGAAACAAAACACGTAGAGGTTCTTGGCCAACTTCTGCACCTGTCTCTTATACACATCTAGATGTGTATAAGAGACAGCATCTGCATGTCCTCGCGGGCCGACAGATGAAGTGGCCACCCGGTTAAGAAGAAAGATTCATGTTAAACCAATTAATTTATGATCAACGACCTGTCTCTTATACACATCTAGATGTGTATAAGAGACAGTCCCCAAGCTGAGAGATGGCTTGACAATGCTTGGGAAGGTGAGTCTGTTTTTTTAATTTTTAATAATCAGCCTGAGTCTGGTACAGTTGAGTTGTTTCTAGCAGTCCTAAATCGATATCCACGGTCTATGATCTGTCTCTTATACACATCTAGATGTGTCATCTGCATGTCCTCGGGGGCCGACAGATGAAGTGGCCACCCGGTTAAGAAGAAGAAAGATTCATGTTAAACCAATTAATTTATGATCAACGACAACGACCTCCATAATCGTCGATGACTGTTCAAGAGGTTCAAAAACTATCAACTCTTAGTCCTTTCTTTTATATGGTTTACGAGTTTTTACAACTGTATGATTATTCTTGTTGTGATTTCATAGAGACTAGAGAGTTTACATTCTCCAATTGTAATCGAATAATTTCCCTCCAATAAAATAATATTTTAAATAATATGATATAAGGTTGTTCCTTACCTTTACTATTTACTATTTGATACTCTCCATATCAACTCATCAATGACCAGAGTGAGAGCATGATTTTTGATCAATGACCTTGGAGACTTGTATTAATCCTTCTCTAATGCTTTTTGATTGTGTGTCAATAATTTGTTAAGAACACGGTTTGGCTTATTTATTGATTTCATGATTTAAAAGTGTTAAATCGTGTTTTGAATTGTCTCTTTGATAATTTTTTTTTTGGGAACATTTATCCATCAACTCTTCAGAGTCAAACAAACATGAACACAGCTTTGGTTAGTTTCTCCTCGTATGATTTTTTTTTTTTTAATATTCTTCTTCTTTGTGAAAATTATCAGAGTGTTTTCTTCTAACATAACCCCAAAGCTACCAAAGCATGGTCAAGTCTGTCTTAGAAATCAGCAAAGACGATGACAGAAAATTAATTAACTGTCTAGTATCAACCTAACCGAACCAAACCGGGGCGCCCCTATTTATATACTATAGAGAGTATATACTTTTTTAACTTAATGCTTGGTAGATGGGGAGAGAATTCATGGGCTTGGATTTGGGCCTGGGTTTGATGGCAATGGTGGCAGAGTGTGGAGGAGCTGAAGAACGCCGGTGGGTTGTTCATCACCGTAAAAGGGTAACTCCTTCTTCACTTGCCGGCGCATGACGTCATTATCTTCTTCATTCTGACACGCCATCATCTGTATCTCTGCCTGCCACATCAGATGCTCCCAAGAGCTTCCTTGTCCCTTCATATTAAAATACCAAAAAACATTTATATATCTTAACCTATCTAAGTATATATGTAAAAAATGTACACACAACACAGGCATTTACCGGGTGGTAAAAATGTTGGTTTTCTTCATCCATGAGTATTTCCTATTTAAAATAATAATAAGAACAGATGAATTAAAAATGGTTATATATAAATTTTACTACCAAATGGCAAAAACTCACCTTTCCCTTTCCCTTAGGCTTAGGCTCGTTCGTTTGTTGCTGCTGATGCATGAGCTCAAAGTCAAACTACGTAATTAGTTAACAAGAGACAAAAAAAATGAAGCCCCCTTTAACAAAAAAAAAAAAAAAAAAAACAAGAGACAAGAACCTTTAATTTTTCATTAATAAAACGATTAAAACAACAATTTTTCTCCTTTTCCAAGAAAACAAAGAAAATTAAATCCTGAAATATGGGGGAACATGTGCGAATGTGTATCTATGAAACAGGTTTTCACCAAAATACGTACATGTCTAATTAATAGATATAAACGCATATACATGTATTTTTAAACAGAAGTCATTAATTTTATAAGAGTGTATGTGGATCGAGTGTAATTGATATAATTATAATATATATATATATCTTACGAGCTCGAGCATTTTGGAGAGAAGATTCGAGTTGGTGCTCGAAACGAAGGAGTTCGTCGTAGTTTAAGAGGCTCAAGCCATGTCCTCCGTACAATTGAAGATTCATTTTAAGATTCTCTATCTCTTTCATCATTGATTCCTTCGTCTCCTCCCAATTTGATGATCCATGACCCTGTAACCAATTTATAATAATCATATAAATAATCCATAAATTTAATTAAACACGAGAAGGTAATAAATATTGTAATTAATACTAGTAAATTAGAAGACTTTATTAAATTACAGGGTGGAAACTGTGGTCTGGAGGAGGGGCATGACCTTCTTTTGCCATTCGATATCTCATGATGAGATTCTCCATGCTGACGTTGAAAACTCAAATAAAAGTTGGAAAAATTAATAGATCACACAGAAAATGTTAACTAAGATGATCAGAAGTAATTTTCTTAGAATCAAACCTAGCTAGGACATGTCTATTTACCAGAAGATGCTCTTTTGTTTGTTGAATTTTATAATTTCAAAGAAAAAAAATCAAACCAAGAGAGCAAATAAATGATATAAATACCACTTAATAATAAGGAAATAGATGGCTAAAAAACACCTGAAAGTTTTTTTTTTTTTTGAACACCTAAAACTTGCGTATGAGTGAACAGAAAAAGAAGAAGAAGCAACAACGCTACAATGATTAATTATCTCAGTTTCAAGAATAGATTAATATTTTTTTCTCTTACATAAATCAAAGAAAAATAAGAAGAAACCCCCGTGCTGATGATGGAATTGATTTAATTACAGTAACATTCTTTTTGTCCACCAAAACAAGAACACACATATGTATGATTCTATGACATGGGTATATAAAAAAAAAACCTGGTGGAGCGGGAGCAGAAATGGTAGAGCTTGGCGGTTTGGGAGAAGATGATGAGACCAATGGGGACATCACAGAGAACAGAGAGTTCATGTGCCTTCTTCATTAGACTCTTCCTTCTCTTCGAGAAAGTCACTTGTCTTTTTATCTTATCCTCTAGCCTTTTTATCACTATCTTACCTTTCCTCATCTTCAATCGCTCTTTCTAAAACCCTAATTCCATGAGAATGCAAAACAAGCGAGAGAGAGAGAGAGAGAAATGTGGGTTTTTTTTTGTTCCTTTTCTTTTCAGCAAATGAGAGTATGAGACCTTGAGATGAGTAATTGCTATATATGTATATAGAGTTATGTGTGTGGTTTTTATTATTCTGTATACATGATAAATTAAAGTTTGATGGTAAATAAATAGTACTTTTTTTTTAATCTAGCGGTTTGAAAAGGTTCACAAATAAGAATAGAAAGTTTTAACTAGTTTTGTGTTAAGGTATGCTTAATTAGATCTAGGTAAATTCGATTTATTGTTAAAGTATGTGTGGAATATGCATGTATGTTTGCAACGTATTTAATTTGTTTTAATTTTATACGTTTTATGGTTTTCTTGTAACATGGCTTAAAAAAAGCAAAGCCAAAACCACGTATTTTAGTAGTCTGATTTGAATTACAAATAAGTATCCGGTTACATTTCTTTATACAAAAAAAAAAGACGTTACTAAACCAAAACAAAAGCTGAAAGCCTGAAAGTATGTATAATCAAGGACAGGTACATATGTGTTTGTGGGATAGCTCGTATACACCAACATTTGATATATCTTATAATTCAAGAGGACAATTGTAAGTTCTATATATATATATATTTCCTTACGTGAAGCATAAGTTCTGTAAAACCAAAAGAAAGGTTATTTAACTTCAGTTTGTTATTTATGTAAATTAATATTTAATTTGTTTGAACCGGCCTGAATTATAAAGTTGATATCGACTTTCAACTGTTGGGACCATCCAGTCCATGTGATTTCCCTGCACCTGCGATTCAGTGGAAGAAGAGCATCATTATTCCTTATTAGTTTCTATTTAATTTCCTATAGATGTAAACCTATAAAACAAGTTTGTCGACTATAAGATAGAGACGAGTAATACTATACAAACCAATAATATAAAGAGAAAAAAATATCACAACTTCATAAGAGATTTATTGATCTTTTTTTAGTAAGATCGTATTAAAAGACTTGATTAACCTTCCCCCTCTCTTTAGTTTCTGTTGTCAGATAAACGCTGAACTCTTTTAAAAAAAAACAAAATGAACATAATTGGTTTTTCTTTTTATTTCTTCTAATAGCTTGATCCTAATAGTTGTTTTTGTGCGTTTATGTTTAAATTTATAGCGTGAGAACAAAAATAAAAACGTAAACACAAACAAAAAAATTATTGTTTTATATCATAAAATTTCCATAATTGTTTCAGATTAAAAATTTCTTGACATGTCATCGATCAAGTTAAATCATCATATTGCACTCCTTGTACTTATTTACTTCAATATATAATAACTCGAGAGGTATACACACACACACACAAACACAAACACAAACGAAACAATTAAAATTTTAAGTAGGTATTAAAAAAAGTAGGTATTAAAAAGATGAAAGTCTTCCTAACAAATTTAAAACAAAAAAACCATGAAAGTCTTAAGCCTGTTCCACGATTGCGTCTCAGCATCATGCAAAAAGAATTGTGCTCTCAGAAGAAGACTTGACCGACCCAGTTACGCATACTTTTCCCATAAAATATAGGGAAGATTACTAGAATAACTGTTTTATTATTAGAATAATATGTATCCTTTTTACTGTAATTAAATATATTTTATGTCGATATTGTCTTTTTAAACTTTCATAAAAAATAAAATATTACGAAAATGCTATTATTTTTACCATGACAGATTTAAAAAATCAAATAAGTCTATCAAACAAGTCTATCATTATTTTGATAGCAGATTTATGATTTTCGTACAGATTTATATTCTCTAACAGACTTTTTTTACAGATTTTGTAGATGACAAGTTTATTTGTAAAAGTCTGTCATATGAGACAGCAGATTTATTTTATTCGATAGACTTATTTTGTGTCATAGATTTATGTAGCAGATTTGTTGTAGTGAGGCAGCAGGTTTATTGTCTTCGATAGGCTTATTTGTTTTGATAGAATAAATGTAGCAGATTTATTGTAATGACACAACAGATTTATTTATTTTTGACAGACTTATTTTTGGGTGGCAGATTTATCTGATAGATTTTATTTTTCAGGCAATTGTGATTGGTGACAGATTTTTTTTTTAGTAGATTTTTTTGATTAGAACATAACAGATTTATTGTTTAGATATCCATTGTAGTAGACTTAATAGAATATTTTTCTACGACAGACTTTATTAATCTATGATGGCAGATTACTACGACAGATTTTTACTAATCTATTGTGACAGACTTAACGTCGTAAATTTTACTAATGAGATAAATACCTTTTTGGTCTTACAGAAACTAAAAAAACACAAGGAACATATTTTTTAAATGTGTCTTTTAGGGTTGCAACTGCCAAGAAAACAGCGATGGTTGGGTCCTTCGCACTCATCTGATGACCAGTTAATATTGCCACATGCCTGAGCTCTATTTTTTCGGTTTTCTTGATTTTTTTTGTATATAATCGAACCCAAATTTACTAAAATACTAGGCTCTGTTTAGTAATTTGAGACGGTAGAGATAAAAAAAAAACGTAGCAAACAAACAACATTGTTTCCAAAGGGGAATTGAAATTTATTAACCTCCTTTTGTTCCTTTAAAAACAAACAATAGGAGTAGCAAACAATGAAACTCACAATGACAAATTTAACAGACATAAAACCAACATAATTTTTATACGTCAAAAGAAAGAATAATAATAAATAATCGAAAGTGAAATAAAAATCAAAAGAATTTTAAAGCCTATTAACAAGTGAATTCATCAGCCTCATGGTCTTGTCAATACGCTGAGCTACTCTCACTAGCACAGAGTGAAGGTCCTTCAGATTTGACTAAGCTTGAGCTATTGCTACTTATATATAGCCCTTGCAACCGCCCGTTCTGCAGAAACTCCGACACACCCTGAGAATTCGACATCCCCATTGGATGATTAGGATTGAAACTGTGCGTCTGCATATCCTGCCCGTTGATTGAGCCACGATATGGTGGAATTACCATGAATGTCAAATGAGAGTACTGAATCTGCTGCATTCCCATATCGAACGAATCTGAATTTCTCGAGATTTCTCCCGTCTCCATCTTCATTCTTTCCACTTATTTCCTCAAAGCTTCATTTAGAGCTGTTTTGCATTCACAAAATCAAAGCAGAGACTCAAAATCACAGAGGCAGAAGAATGCACCAAAATGCATACAAAGAATAGCCTTTTTTTGTTTTGTTTACCATTACGAAGCTGAGCTTGTTGCTCCATTGCTTGTAACCTGAGTTTCAGCTCCGTGTTTTTGTTTGCCAGTCCATTTGTGTCTCTCTGTTTAATCAAATAACATTGAAATTAAGAATATTGTTAAAATTCACCAAAACATTGTCGATTCCCGATCAAGGCCTTTACTTTATCATGTTGAAAAAAAAGAGAATCGAAAAGTTTTTAAAAGAGAAGAGAAACGAGAGAGTGGTGGCTTCGGTTTGAAGCGATTGAACTTTACGCTCAAGTTCCTGAATGTATCGAGCTTTCCTCTCCTTGGAACTAGCTGCAGACTACCGATTCGCTAATATCCTGTAATCAATCCCCAATCCCTAATTTCGTAATTCCGTTGCAAATTCGCATTGATGTTTCAATTCTGGAAGCCTAATGGCGGAGATTCACAATAAATTGGGGGGGGGGGGGAACAAAAGTTAGAGGAAGAACCTTTAAGCGCGTTTGGGATCGATGTTCCAGGGCTCGGAAAGCTTTTCGGGAGGCATGGCTTTCTTTGGTGTAGTTGAAATGAGTACAAATAATCACATAAGATGAAGAATTGAGTGTACCTGGAACAGAAGAGGGAGCCTTTACGACGGAATTGGCGGAGGTAATGTCACCGATGGAGACACTGTGATTGACCCAGACGATGTACGTTAGTGGTAGCAGGCAGAAAATTGGCTGAACCCCAAGCCTTATAATCATCGGAGGGGAAGAAGAGACTTCGTCGGAGAAGAAAGAGACGATGTCGAGTGGTAGCAGGACGAAAATAGGCTGGAACCCAAGCCCTAGAGTCGAGAAACAGGCGACTTCGTCGGAGGAAAAATAGGCCACTTCATCGGAGGAGAACGAAAGAGAAGTCGGCGATGTGGAGTAAAAAAAAATTATGAGAAGAACGACAAACCAAAGGGAAAAATAAATTAGGGTAAATAACAAGATATTTACATTATAAAAATTTACTCTCACACATATTGATAATGGCATAGAAGTAATATAATTAGAAAACAATGGGTTATAAGTCTTTTTATTTAAAATTAGAATTAGTCTAATAAGTCTATGAAGAAAGAGTTAGTATAGTAATTAAATGAAAAATTAGAGTCATTCTAAGTAATTTCCCTAAAATATAAGCAACAAAAAGAAGTTATAAGAAAAAAAACAAAAAAAAAGAATAGGTAAAAAAGCAAAAAAAATACAAAAATTGGTAAAAAGGGTCAAAAAAATAGTAAAAAACATAAACGTGTTTAGAGAGTTTCCAGAAGTTTCCAAGAAAGTCTTTTTCGTCAATTTTTTCATCTTCTTCTTGGTAATACAAAGTCTCATCTTCCTCTCAGATTTCGAAATTGACCCGTCGGTGATTCTTCATCTCTCCTCTGTTTTCTCTCACCGACTCCGATCAATCAAAACCCAGAAACCAAAAAGAAAACCTCGCCATGGATCTACAGCCAGAAGAGCTCCAGTTCTTGACGATTCCTCAACTGCTTCAAGAATCGATCTCAATCAAGAAACGATCCCCAAGAACCTTCTACCTCATAACCCTATCCCTAATCTTCCCTCTCTCCTTCGCCATCCTCGCTCACTCGCTCTTCACTCAGCCGATTCTCGCCAAGCTCGACTCGTCCGACCCGCCGAACTCGGATCGCTCCCGTCACGACTGGACCGTGCTCCTCATCTTCCAGTTCAGCTACCTGATCTTCCTCTTCGCCTTCTCTCTCCTCTCCACCGCCGCCGTGGTCTTCACCGTCGCTTCCCTCTACACCGGGAAACCAGTCTCCTTCTCCTCCACCATCTCCGCGATCCCCAAAGTCTTCAGGCGGCTCCTCATCACTTTCCTCTGGGTCGCTCTCTTGATGTTCGCTTACAACGCGGTCTTCCTCGTCTTCCTCGTGATCCTCCTCGTAGCTCTCGATTTGAACAGCGTAGGTCTTGCCGTCATCGCCGGGGTTATAATCTCTGTTCTCTATTTCGGTGTCCATGTCTATTTCACTGCGCTGTGGCATCTAGGTAGTGTGATCTCTGTTCTTGAGCCTGTTTATGGAATCGCTGCTATGAGAAAAGCTTATGAGCTTCTAAAAGGGAAGATTAAGACGGCTATGGGGTTGGTCTTTGTTTATCTTTTGATCTGTGCGTTGATCGGAGCTGCTTTTGGATCGATTGTGGTTCATGGAGGAGGAAAGTTTGGGACTTTGACTAGGACCCTTGTTGGTGGTTTGCTTGTCGGTGTTCTCGTGATGGTGAATCTTGTGGGTTTGTTGGTTCAGAGTGTGTTTTATTACGTTTGCAAGAGTTATCATCATCAGGCGATCGATAAGACGGCCTTGTATGATCATCTTGGTGGGTACCTTGGAGACTATGTGCCTCTTAAAAGCAACATTCAACTGGAGAATTTAGACTTTTGAGTATTGGAATTGGAGCAGAAGATGAAGCTCCAAGAGATTCCGGTACTGTCTCTTCACTATCTTTCTCTCGCTCTCTATATATTATATTGAGTTACGTAAGATTTGAGAAGAAGAAGGAGTAGAAATGTTGAATCTGAATAATAGTTGTAATGTAATGTGTATGTATAGACTCACGCTCTTTGTTTTGTGTTTTGATTTTATTTAATCCATGATTTGAAGGATATTATTGAGTTTGCCACTATGTTTGATTCTCCCAAGGTTACTGATCATTACCATCTGTGAAATTTTTGCATGGCTTTGATTTTAACATGAGAAAAATGTTTGGTCTTAGATGCTTAAGTTGACCCTTAATGGAGTAATTGACTGATTAATAGCTTGAAGCTAGCTTCCATCAACAGGATTTGACCTTGGAACCTACACTTATTATAGTTTGGGGTTGCAGGAGCAAAGTTTTGACAGCTCTGTTTTTTTTGTAACGTTTTGAGTTTGAATTTTTTCGTAATTGGGAGGTTTGGTTACACTAAACCGTATGAAAAGGAAAAAAACTTAAAATATGTTGGTACCGTATCATATAAACCAAATTAATTTGAACAAAAACTTAGAAAATCATCATAATTAGATTAAGTCCTTTAATTCTGTCGGGCTTAGACAATACTAATTTGCGTAATTGTGTATAAATGAGTGAATTATAGGTTACAAAGAAAAAGAAAAAGAAAAAAGAAAAACAATAGTAAGAAGTTCAGTGACTCTTGCAGTGGTTTATTATGTAATCTATCTATAGTCTCCCCGGTTACAGTCAGGAAAAGCCAAAATTGTGAAGTATTTGGTACGATCGGTTTTCGTTTTGCTTCTATGGACCAATTATAAACCGAACCTTTATTGGGCTTTTAGTTCCTCAAGTGCGTTCAAATCTCTGTAATAATTTCCGATCGTAGGCCCAAAAATAATTTCCGATCGTAGGCCCAAACATGAACATTTTCTTCACACTAGAATTTTCCGTTTTGTAATTGAACTATACGCAGAGAATAATAATGTCATTTGCAATTGAATTTAACTTGGAAAATTTACTTTGAGAATTGCATGCAACTTGCAGCTTCATATATTTATTTGTCAAATTTATTGACTTATTTTATGCGTATAGATTTTCTCTTTTGGAAGTTAAATAATCAAAGGATAAGGACCCCTGTTTTTATTAGAAATGCTGCGTCAGCGTTAAAAAATAACAAACTCAAAAACCTAGAGATATAGACACGTGGCAAAAAAGCGGAGCTGCAGCGACGGAAACGGAGATTTTTTTCATTTGATCTTCTGATTGCTTAACGTTTAATTTCAATCGAAATCTTAGGTAATTCTTTACAAACAATATAATTGAAATTCGAGATTATGCTAAATTTTGCATTAAAATTGAAAGTTTGATCGGTCAACTTTTATTTTTTCGATGTGAAATTTCTAGATGTTTTAATACGAAAAACAAAGGGTAAAACTGGAGCAGAGAAGAAAACAAAAAAGCAGAGGATAAGTCTCTAGCCTATTCCATGTTGAGGTTTGTTAAAAGATCAAAGACTCCTAACACTGATGAGTGATATGGAAAGGGTCAGCTCTGGACCAAGTCAAATGAAATTTTGGGTTGACCCCAAATTTCGGTGGTCCATTTTAGGAATTTTTTTTATGTGTATGTATATATAGTTACTAATGTTTTATGGTTTTTTAATAAGGGCATAGCAAAAAATATATAACTCAACCCCAAATTATAAAATCGACTAAATTAAAAAAAAACCCCCTTTTACGTTTGTTCCCTTTTTTTTTTCTCCGACTCCAAGGCTCTGACTCTTGCATTTTTTTATTCATCTGTTATGTTCCTCATGAGTTCTCCCAGAGACAAACCAGGTTTTTTCTTCTTCTGATCTTCTGATTGCTTACCGTTAAACTCAATCGAAATCAAGTCATGTCAGGTAATTCCTTACCAACAATATAATTGAAATTTAAGATTATGCTAAATTTTGCTTTAGAATTGAAAGTTTGATCAGGAAATCATTTCTTACTATTTTTTTTTTATGTGAAATTTCTAAGAGTTTCAACACGAAAAACAAAGTGTAAAACACGAGCAGAGAAGAAAAGAAACAAAGCAGAGGATAAGTCTATAGCCAATTCCATGTTGAGGTTTGTTAAAAGATCAAAGATTCCTAACACTAATGAGTGTCGTGGACAGGGCCAGCCCTTGACCAAGTCAGATGAGACATTAGACTTGGTCCCCAAATTCCTGTGACCTATTTTAGGAGAAATTTTTTATGTGTATGTATATATAGTTACTAATGTTTTATGGTATGTTTTTTACAAGGACCTAACAAAAAATTTATAAATCAGTCCAAATTATAAAATCTACTAAATTAAAAGAAACAAAAAAATCCTTTTACATTTGTTCCTTTTTTTTTTTCCTCCGACTCCAAGGCTCTGACTCTTGCATTTTCTTCTTCATCTGTTCTGTTCCATAAGAGTCCAAATTATAAAATCCACCAAATTAAAAGAAAAAAAAAATCCTTTTACATTTGTTCCTCTTTTTTTTTCCTCCGACTCCAAGGCTCTGACTCTTGCATTTTCTTCTTCATCTGTTCTGTTCCACAAGAGTTCTCCCGAGAGACAAAACATATATTTTTTTTTCTGATCTTCTGATTGATTACCATTTAACCTCAATCGGAATCAAGTCATGTCAAGTAATTCCTTACAAATAATATAATTGAAATTCGAGATTATGCTAAATTTTGTCTTAGAATTGAAAGTTTGATCAGAAAATCAATTCTTACTATTTTTTCCGATGTGAAATTTCTAGGAATTTCAACACGAAAACAAAATGTAGAACACGAGAAGAGAAGAAAAGAAGAAAAAAAGCAGAAGATAAGTCTCTAGCTAATTCTATGTTGAGGTTTGTTAAAAGATCTCAGACTCCTAACACCGACGAGTGTCGTGGACAGGGCAAACCCTGGGCCAAGACAATGAGACATTTTGCTTGCTTCCAAATTTTGGTGGCCCATTTTAGGAGATTTTTTATTTATTTATTAAGAGCCTAGCAAAAAAATATATAAATCAGTCCACATTATAAAATTCATTAAATTAAAAGGAAAAAAAAACACTTTTACGTTTGTTCTTTTTTTTTTGTTTCCCTCAGACTCCAAGACACCGACTCTTGCGTTTCCTTCTATATTTGTTCTGTTCCTCACGAGTTATCCCCAAAGACAAACCAGATTTTGTTCTACTGATCTTCTGATTGCTTACCGTTTAATCTCAATCAAAATCAAGTCTTATCAGGTAATTCCTTACAAACATTATAATTGAAATTCGTGATTATGCTTGTTAAATGATCAGAGAAAAAAAGCAGAGGACAAGTCTTTAGCCAATTCCATGTTGAGGTTTGTTAAATGATCAAAGACTCCTAACAATGATGAGTGTCGTAGATAGGGCCAGCCCTGGGCCAAGCCAAATGAGACATTGGGTTTGGCTCCCAAATTTCATATGACGAAATCATCTTCAAAAGCGATTGCATATATTGTTTGTTTTCATCATCTCCAAATAGGTGGGAGCTATTTAAGGAGATGGTAAGAGGTCTCATGCTTAAGTCATTGTCAGAGACTCGCTGGAAAAATCGCGTTGTAAGTGTTCGATTTTAGGCTCCAGAATTTGCTAAACAGAATTTGGCATTTCGTGGAACTAATGAGAAGCTTGGTCAAAGAAACAATGGAAACTTTCTAAGTTTTGTTGAATCATTAGGGGAATTCGATCCAGTCATGCGAGAGCATATCAAATGAGTTAAAGAAGGTGAGACTCCCTATCATTATTTAAGCCACATAATTCAGTATGAGTTGATTGCTATGCTAGGATCTGAGGTTAAACTTATGATCATCAAGAAAATTCAAGAGGCCAAGTATTTTTCAGTTATTCTCGATTGCACGCCAAATAAAAGTCATACAGAACAAATGAGTCTTATTATCAGAGTCTATGGATGTCGAGCCATAATTTCAAGCGCATTATTAAACGGAAAAGACATTTTGATGAAGAGGTGGAAAGAGATGATGAAACTGAGATGCTGAGCGAGGAAGAGAAGTTTAAAATCGATTTTTTTTTTTTATCAGAATCGTGGATCAAGCTATAGTATCTCTTCAGGGGTGAGGTTTGAACAATTTGAAGAGTATGGAATTTTTTTTGGATTTTTGTTTGATCTAAAGAAGCTCAAATCGGCAACAAATGATGGTTGAAAAGCAGCACCTTGAAACTTCTATTAAACAAGGTGAGGTTTCAGTTATTGATGGATATCATTTATTTGAAGAGATCAGAGTTTTAAGACATGTTTTGCCAAGTGAAATCAAGAAGGCTGTAGAAGTGTTAGACTTTTAAAAAAAGTATGAAGGTCGTTGTTATCCAAATACATGGATTGCATATAGAGTGATGTTAATGGTTCCAATTTTAGTTGCCTAGGCCGAAAGGAGTTTTTCCAAGTTAAAGTTAATAAATTTTATTTGCGGTCGAGTATGTCAGAGGAGAGACTGAATGGCTTGGCGATGTTGTCAATTGAGAGAGATATGGTAGGACAGTTTGATTATCAAAGTTTGATGAACGATTTGTTGGTGTTCCTTCTAGTGGGGTGTATATATATATTTATATACTTTTTAACCTAATTGTGTGGTTAGACAAAAGTAAAAGCCAAGAGGCAAAATAAAAAGAGGCAACAAGAGTCAAGAGGCAAGTAAGCAGAAAAAGAAGCCAAGAGAAAAGAGAGAGAGGAAAAGAGAGGCAAGAAGAGAGGTGAAAACAGTTTTCGTCCAGGTTCTTGAAGACTGCGATCGGAGGCTTGAAAGTTTCCTGATCGGGTTGAAATTTTGTGGAAAGCTTCGTGCCTCAGTGGGTTTGAGATTCAACGGTGGGATTTTTATTTCAACGGTTGGTTTCTCGTAAATCGGGGTTTTAGCGTCGCTGTTCGCTGTAGTTGTTCAGCAGGTTATGTTTTGGGTGTTTGGAAAATCCGACGGTGAGTTCTTCTCTGTTTGAACTGAAATTTGGCAGAGTTGTTGTTGACTGGTTCTGCTTTGATTTGTACGGTTGGATCTTCATCTGGTGGCCGGAATCCTAGTGAACCGAAGTCGTTTGTAACTGCTTATTTCTGAGCTCTTGTATTGCTCTTGTGTTGCTCTCTTGTTGAGTTTGTTGTATTGGAGATTGCTCTGTGGGAGCTTGAGTCTCTGGATCTGTTCTGTAGGAACAGGGAGGACGTGGTTGTAACTCATATTCATTTCATATAGTGAATTTTTGAGTGGACTACGGTCCCGTGGTTTTTACTCCTCACATCGAGGAGGTTTTCCACGTAAAAGAAGTTTGCGTCTCGTTTAATTTCTGCATTGATCATAATCTGCCATCGTCGAAGTATTTTTCTCACAGGTTCACACAAGTGCGGGGAACTTTATTCCGCTGCGCCGTTGTTGCGTTTTTGTGTTTTCCCCAACAGAGTGGTATCAGAGCTTCTGGTTTTGAGAGCTTTGGGTTATTGGTTTGCTTGTGTGAACGATGGAAAATATGGGCAGGATGATAAGCTTGAATGGTGCTAACTATCATATATGGAAAGGCAAGATGGAGGATTTGCTTTTCGTGAAGGATTTTCATACGGTGTTTCAGGAGACCAAACCTGATAATATAACCGATGATAATTGGAAGCTGCTGCATCGCAAAGTGTGTGGTTCGATAAGACAGTGGGTGGATGATAATGTTTTGAATCATATTGAGAATGAGATTGATGCTCGTCTTTTGTGGTTGAAGCTGGAGCAGTTGTATGCTCGGAAGACCGGGAATAACAAGATGTACATGATTAAGAAGTTGATTGAGCTGAGGTATCAGGAGGGAACTCCGATGACGGATCACTTGAATGAGTTTCAGGGATTGCTCAACAAACTGTCTGTCATGGGAATCAAGTTTGATGATGAGATTCACGGTTTGTGGCTTCTTGGTACATTACCAGATTCTTGGGAGGTGTTCAGGATGTCTATTTGTAACTCCACATCGGATGGTGCTGTTTCGATGGACTTAGTGAAGAACAGTCTCTTAAATGAGGAAACAAGAAGGCAGTCAAATGCTAGTTCCTCACGTTCAGATGTTTTGGTTACTGAGTCAAGGGGGAGGAATACACATCGAGAGCCCAAGAAGGACAAGAGCAGAAGCAGAAGCAAGTCTAATAGATTTGCGAATATAGAGTGCCACTATTGTCATAAGAAAGGGCACACGAAGAAACATTGCTGGAAGTTGAAAAGAGACAACAAGCAGCAAGGAGATGGTGAAGATCGGGTGACAATCACCGATGATCAGTTTCTGATTCTCCATGATTGTGATGCCATTAATGTTGCATGTCAAGACACCAATTGGGTGGTTGATAGTGGAGCTACTACTCATGCTACATCGCAACGGGATTTATTTTCTACCTATACTCCGGGTAATTATGGTTCTGTGAAGATGGGTAATGATGGTTTAGCTCAAGTTGTTGGCATTGGTGATATTTGCTTGGAGACTAGTATTGGTACTAAACTTGTGCTTAAAGGAGTTAAGCATGTCCCAGATGTTCGGTTGAACTTGATATCCACGGGAAGACTTGATGATGAAGGTTTCTATAGCTTATTCGGTGGTGGTAAATGGAAACTTTCAAGAGGTTCTATGGTTGTGGCTCGAGGTGATAAGCTTTCATCTTTCTATTGGATGCAAGCTAGGATCTCTAAAGACATTGTTAATGCTTTGGAGAATGATGATGCCATGGAGTTGTGGCATAAGAGACTCGGTCACATAAGTGAGAAAGGATTGTATGTGTTGTCTAAGAAGGAGTCTATTCAAGGGATCTCCGGTTTACACTTGCAGAAGTGTGCGCATTGTATTGCGGGGAAACAACACAGGGTCTCTTTCAAGTCTTCTGCACCTTCTAGGAAACCCGAGATACTTGATCTGGTGCATTCAGATGTATGTGGTCCAATGAAGACAAAATCTCTTGGTGGTGGATCATATTTTGTCACTTTCATTGATGATCATTCGAGGAAGTTGTGTGTTTACACTATGAAGACGAAAGATCAGGTTCTGGGATATTTCAAGCATTTTGTGGCATTGGTTGAGAGACAAACGGGAAAGAAGTTGAAGTGTGTCCGTAGTGATAATGGTGGAGATTATTCTGGACCGTTTGATGCTTATTGCAAGGAACATGGTATTAGGCATCAGTTCACGCCGCCTAAGACTCCACAGTTGAATGGGTTGGCTGAGAGGATGAACAGAACGATTTTCGAGAGAGTGAGATGTTTGATTTCACAGTCAGGCTTGGCGATGACTTTCTGGGCTGAAGCTTTGAGCACAGTTGTTCATGTGCTAAATTTGTCACCAAGTTCTCCATTGGAGGGTGATATTCCAGAGAGAGTTTGGACCGGTAAGGATGTTTCTTATGGTCATTTGAGGGTCTTTGGGTGCAAGGCATTTGTGCATATTCCCAAGGATGAGAGGTCGAAGCTTGAATCGAAGTCGCGACAATGTGTGTTCATTGGTTATGGTCATGATGAGTTTGGATACAGATTTTATGATCCCGTTGAGAAGAAGCTCATTAGGAGCAGAGATGTTGTGTTCATGGAAGATCAAACGATTAAGGACATTGACAAGTTCATAAAACCAGCTCAGAGTTTTGAGAGTTTGATTGATTCAGAGGTTGCTCCTTCTACATCGGTCCACGGTCAGGTCGAAGGTGATGTTCAAGTTGATACACCCAGTGCAGATGCTCCTGCACATGATGATGATGGTATTGGTGATCATGGTGACGATCATGATGGAACACCAGCTATCGAGAACCTACCTGCTGTTAGAAGATCTGAGAGAGGTCTAAAACCGTCGACAAGGTATGATCCTAGTGAGTATGTGTTACTTACTGATGGGGGAGAACCTGAAAGCTTTGATGAAGCTTTGGAGGATGAACAAAAGGATAAATGGCTTGGTGCCATGGGAGAAGAGATGGATTCTTTTGATGAGAATCATACATTTGAGTTGGTGAAGTTGTCAAATGGCAAGAAGGCATTGCTTAATAAGTGGGTGTACTGGATTAAGCATGAAGATACCAGTTTGCTACCTCGATACAAGGCTAGATTGGTTGTGAAAGGATTCAGCCAAAAGAAGGGGATTGATTATGATGAAATCTTTTCTCCTGTTGTGAAGATGTCATCCATTCGGGTTGTACTTGGATTGGCAGCGAGTCTTGATCTAGAGGTTGAGCAAATGGATGTAAAGACGGCTTTCCTTCATGGTGATTTGGAGGAGGAGATTTACATGGTACAACCGGAAGGCTTCGTGAAGAAGCGCAAAGAGGATTTAGTTTGCCGCTTGAAGAAAAGCCTTTATGGATTGAAACAAGCACCGAGGCAGTGGTACATGAAGTTCAAGTCTGTTATGGGGGAGCATGGTTATAAGGAGACTACTTCTGATCATTGTGTATTTGTGCAGGTGTTTGGTGTTGATGATTTTATCATCTTGTTGTTGTATGTTGACGATATGTTGATTGTGGGCAGGAACTTGAGCAGAATTCAAGAGCTAAAGAAGCAGCTTAGCAAGTCCTTTGCCATGAAAGATTTGGGTCCAGCGAAACAGATTCTTGGTATTAGAATTGCTAGAGACAGAGGTGCGAGGTTGATTCACTTGTCTCAAGAGAAGTATATTGAGAAGGTACTTCAAAGGTTTCACATGGAAAAGTCTAAAGGTGTTAGCACTCCTCTTGCTACACACTTTAAATTGAGCATTCAACAGAGTCCGAGTACATATTCTGAGAAGGAAGATATGGCGCGGGTTCCATATGCTTCTGCAGTTGGTAGTTTGATGTATGCCATGGTTTGTACAAGACCAGATTTAGCTCACGCTGTTGGTACAGTTAGTCGTTTTCTTTCCAAACCTGGAAGAGAACATTGGAATGCTGTGAAGTGGATTTTGAGATATCTTCGAGGGACTTCTAGCTTGAAGCTTACCTTTGGAGGTGATAAGCCATTGCTTGTCAGTTACACTGATTCTGATATGGCTGGGGATGTTGATTCCAGGAAGTCTACTTCGGGTTACTTGGTAACCTTTGCGGGTGGAGCTGTGGCATGGCAATCAAGGTTGCAAAAATGTGTTGCACTTTCTACCACTGAAGCTGAGTTTATAGCCGCAACGGAAGCTTGTAAGGAGTTGTTGTGGATGAAGAATTTTCTTGAGGAGATCGGTTTCAAGCAAGATAAGTATGTGTTGCTTTGCGATAGTCAAAGTGCAATTTGTCTCGGGAAGAACTCTACATTTCATTCGCGTTCAAAGCACATTGACAAGAGGTATCATTGGATACGTGATGTGGTTGCTTCTAAGGAAGTGGAACTTGTGAAAGTTCATACGGATGATAATGGAGCTGATATGATGACGAAGTCATTGCCGAGAGGGAAGCTTGAAGTTTGCCGAGAGATAGCCGGTATGGCTGTTTCCTCCACCTAGTCGGAGGGGGTATTTGTTGGTGTTCCTCCTAGTGGGGTATATGTATATATATATATATATATATATATATATATACTTTTAATCTAATTGTGTCCTTATATAAAAGCAAAAGCCAAGAGGAAAAATTAAAAAGGAGGCAACAAAAGTCAAAAGGACACTTAAGCTCATTTTTGTGTTTAGCAGAAAAAGAAAGACAAGAGAAGAGAGAGAGAAGAAAAGAGAGGAAATAAGAGAGGTGAAAACTGTTTTCGTCCAGCTTCTTGAAGACTGTGATCGGAGGCTTGAAAGTTTTCTGATCGAGCTGAAACTTTGTGGAAAGCTTCGTGACTCAGTGGGTTTGAGATTCAACGGTGGGATTTTCATTTCAACGGTTGGTTTCTCGTGAATCGGGGTTTTAGCATGGCTGTTCGCTGTAGTTGTTCAGCAGGGTATGTCTGGATTGTTTGGCAAATCCGACGGTGAGTTCTTCTCTGTTTGAGCTGAAATTTGGCAGAGCTTTTGTTGACTGGTTCATCTTTGATTTGTACGGTTGGATCTTCATCTGGTGTCCGGAATCCTAGTGAACCGAAGTCGTTTGTGACTGCTTATTTCGAGCTCTTGTATTGCTCTTGTGTTGCTCTCTTGTTGAGCTTGTTGTATTGGAGATTGCTCTGTGAGAGCTTGAGTCTCTGGATCTGTTCTGTGGAACAGGGAGGACGTGGTTGTAACTCATATTCATTTCATATAGTGAATTTTTGAGTGGACTACGGTCCCGTGGTTTTTACTCCTCACATCGAGGAGGTTTTCCACGTAAAACAAGTTTGTGTCTCGTTTAATTTCTGCATTGATCATAATCTGCCATCGTCGAAGTATTTTTCTCACAGGTTCACACAAGTGCGGAGAACTTTATTCCGCTGCGCCGTTGTTGCGTTTTTGTGTTTTCCCCAACACGATTTTGCCGGAAAAAATGCAAGAAGAATTTCTTTTCAAAAGCCACCAGATTATTGTTAGTTTACTTTTGGTTTTGGAAAATTGTGTTTTCTTTAACATTTTTTATATTTGAACATTTTTTTATGATAATTTTTTATATTTAAATTTTATAATTTATAATATTGGCCTCCATCTTATAATTGGTTTTGAGTCTCTAAATTCTCGGAGCCGACCCTAGTTATATGTAATATCATACAACCATCCCTGGAACGTCGTGGCCATCATTGATAACACTAATTTTTGAAGCGTTTAAGTGGTTTTATGACTTGACTTTCTAAATAAGGAAAGCACTCAAGAAAATGAATATTGTCGTTATAAAAAAAGAAGCGATGAGAGAAACTTAGAGAAAGTTTTATGTTTTAAATATAAGAGGTTATACCATATTTATGTAAACTCAGTTTGCCTATTTAATTCTCTGAACCGTTGTAGGAGCTGAGTCTGTCGACAAAAAAAAAAAGGTTAGACCATTTTTAATGGTTAACTATATTTTTACTTTAAAATAAATAGTAAGTTTTTATTCCAATGGTTATCTCTATCTTTTATTCTCAAAAAAAATATTATATTCTATATTTTTTAGTTATTATTTTTTTAAAGTTTTTTTTTACTTTACAAGTATAAATTTTTTTATCAATTTATTTTAGGTGTTTAACAAAAATTAAATAAAATTTTGATTTCATTAATTTTTTTATCAATTGGATATCATATTCCTTTTTAATTTAATATTATTTAATGTTGCATTTACATATTTTAATTAATTATATAAATAGTTATTATTGATATAATTTTGTTTAAGTATTAAACTAAAATATATAATTTTTCCTTACATGCAAAATAGAAACATATCAAAATGTAAATAATTATTTTGTAAATAATAAAGTTAAACTCTGAAAAATAGATATCTCTATTTGTAACTCTAAATTTAGTGTCACAAATAGAGATCTTTAATTTTTTTAGTATGATATAAATTAAAGTACCATTTGAGAAAATTTTACTCTAAAAATAAAGTTTACAAGCAAAATAGGATCTCATTTGAGATAATTTTAGTATGCGTGTTATAGCGCGAAATAAAATTATTAATTAGCACAGTAACTTTACATATCGATATGATTATTTATTTTTTTAAATTAATAAATATTTGAATCTTTTTTTTTCAACCAATTGATTACATTAACTTCAAACTTCTCAAATACAACAAAATAGAGTAGTTACGATAATACAACAATACAAATTTGAAGCAAAAGAGTCATTAAAAACTTGTAGATAAGAAGACAGCAGATCCGAAGCTGGATGCGTCCGATAGAGAGACAGCGAATCCAAACATTGATGCGTCAGATAGAACAACACTGAAACCAAAACTGGATGTGTTGATAATGCAATAACGACATTGTCGGAATGCTGGAAATTAGTCACTTGACAATGTGATGTTATGAAACCGCCGAAACCTTCTATTGCATCTTGTGGTACCTAGGGGTGTCAATTGGTCTGTCCAAGCCCAATTAGGTTTGTCCATGTGGACATTTTTTTTGTGTGCTTTTATTGGTCTGTCCATATGGACAACAGTCCAAATATTGACCATGCCCAATAAAGACCATGTCCAAATTGGACATGCCCATGGACAACCCACCTGTATTCAATATGTACATTTTGCAAAAACAATGAAAAATTGAAACTTTATAGTTGCAAATCAATATTGTATAACAATGGATATATGGATGCAGATAAACAAGATGCCATTAATATGTAAGCTCAAGATTTCTCTGCAATCTCCCTCTCTCTCATAAAAAGGCAAAATACAAAGTAACAATGAGATCTACAAACAGCACAAAATTTCGTCAATGCTTGATTCAGCTCGGCAAACACGCCTTTGTTTTGAAGATTCATCGTGGGAGGGTCAAGCCTTAATTGTCCAGCCATGTGAAGAACACTCTTGTGCAAAGTGGCCTGAAGTAAAATATTGAAGTAATTGAGTTTGCTGATAAAAAAACTTGAACTTTATGTAGAAGTCGAGGAGGAATTTTTTTCACCTGACTATAAGGTCCGATGCAGCTAGGTGCCCGGGAAGAAATACTTTGTACATGGAGAATCCTTTTGCTTTGGTCATTCGCGACTAAAACCTCAACGTAAGCTTTTCCAAGACCCGCTTGTACCAAAGGAAGTTCTATTGTACTACGTGAAGGAACACCGAAAGGGCACTTTTCTTGTATGTTCAACTAGAGAAACGATTCCATTATCTCGTTGGCCAGTAGATTCTGATGTGTTAGGACCATCTCCATGTACCTCAAACACTAAAACTGGCTCCTCAAGGGGATTAGAGTCTGGATTCCCCTTCTTTTCGAGATGGAATGTTGGTGGAAGAACCCCAACAGGAGCAATGGAATCTGGAGAGTGTAGCACAACTTGAAATTCATCAAGCACGATTCTCGCATTCTATGCAATTTCTAAACACTAAAACTAGCAAAAACACAACTTTACAAATTTAGAAGACTCTATTACATTATTAAGCTAACTAGGCGATTTTTAGTGAAAATAATTAAACTTTAAACTAGAGGAAAATGGTTTTAAGATTTCAAAGGTTAAAAACAGATTCAAGGTTGGGATTCATTCTTAGGGAGGTTGAAGATTCGAACTTGGGGTTTTAAAAACATAATTTTACATACTTTAGTGCTATCTCTAAGCCTTAAGAAGCCATGACTAGATTTACCCATGATGTGTGATGTAAATCCTTTCTTCACCCTTTCCTCCTAACCCATGATGTGTGGTGAAAAGATAGGGTGAAGAACATGAAGCTTGGATCTTAAAAGATGGCTTAACTAGCTCCCTAAGCATCCATGTCGTTTGGGAAAGGATGAGCTAGTCTCTTGGATTTAGTTTTAAGGGATTTCCTAAGTCTTCTTAGGATAAGGAAATCCCTAAGATTAAAGAGATCTCCTTCGAGAATCTCTAGACTTTAAAACCCCCAAATCCAAGAAGAGATTTAGATGAAGAACAAGAAAAGATCCAAAATTTTAGCCTCCAACCCCTTAATCATCCCAACCCCAAACCTTAGTGGTTTACTCACAAATCATGTTCTTACCTCTCTTAAACATTAGTTTAGAGTTGTTGAACATGCTCGGTTTTTGCAAGAAAAAATATTAGACTTAAGAAAAACGAAAATACTTGATTCAAAATGGAAGATTAAGGTTTTCACTTAAGAACACACAAGAACAAGAAAAGTTTAACAAGAACACTCCAATAATTTTTCTCTCCTTCTCTCTCTCACGCTAGAATGATTGTATGAAAAGTGATGATACACCAAAGTCTTCTTCTTGGAAGTCATAAGGAAAATTATGAGAAATTGTCCCCTCTCCCTAAAACAAGGGTTCATGTCTTCTAGAAGACTTTGAAACCAAAGTGTTCCCCTCACTAGAAGACAATCACATGAGTTAGGAAGAGGTTGGTACGCCTGGGTCGGAGGATCGAGTTGGATTGGTCGATCCTCTACTCGATCTATGCTTGGTTCGGGTTGGCTCCTCGATCGTCTAGTCGATCTCTCCTAGATCGACTCATTTTGCTCGATCTGCTTCTCGATCTTGGCTGAATCGACTGGCTTGGTCGATCTTGGCTGAATCGACTGGCTTGGTCGATCTTGGGGTCGTTCTTTAGGTGAAACGGGCTGGGAGGTCGATCTCCGCTTCTTCTCTTTTGTCCAAGTTTTCCCTTGATTCCCGTCAACTCCTAGGCTCTTCTTTCATCTTCTTGTCAATGCTCAGCATCCATTACAACTCCAAGTACACCAAGTATCCTGAAAATGATGCATATATGCAAGAAATATGCAAATGCTAATGCAAAGTGTTCTAGGACTTTAAAATGAGATAAATGATGCAAACTAGCCTATTATGAATGATGTATGCATGAAAAACCTATTCTGAATGCATGCTTAATATGCGAAATATATGAGTGTATCAACTCCCCCAAACTTGCCTTTTACTTGCCCTAAAGCAAACAAAATTCAAGCTAGGAAGAGAGGATTAAAAACGGGGGCTCAAATCCAAAAGTATTTTTCAAATGTATCAATTCAACGGTCCTAGTTCTCAATTCTAGGATGCAGTACACAAGCATTTACTCAAAAGGACTTAGCCATATTCATCACATATCGAATTTCAAATCATGACTTGTTTATTCCAAGCAATCCAAGAATCCTAACCTTTAACATTCATTTAGAGCTCAAACCGTGAATCACATTTGTGCTTTTAAAACCGAATACATTTGGCTAAGGGACAAGGTTATGAGATAAAAATGATCTCATTCAAGTGGGTACTCCAAGCATTGGTTTATCTCAAAAAGGATTGAACTTATGCATAATGCTAAAGGTAAAAGACAATGTATGCATACATGACTATACTCTCATCTACCCAAATATACTAACAATGATCCTAATTCATCTCTCATTCATTTTTTTCTTTTCCAAGCTCACTCACCCTCTAAAGATTACCCAAATCAACAAGGCAAGGCACGCCAAGTATAAACCCATAAGAATTTCATCAAATGCATCCTAGGGAAAACTTCTCCAATCTTTCCTAGTGGTATGGCCACACATATATTAGCTCCTATCCTTTTCTTGTATAGCTCTCTTTCTCATATTTTTTTTTCTTTTATGCGCTTGGCCTCTAGGGCTCTTTTCTTTTTAACTTGAGCTTTTTCACAATACAATTCAAGACCAACCACTTAGAACTATGTATCCCTTTTTTATTCATTTCCTTAACACCTTCTCATTCTCAAACCCGTGAACTCCCAATCCCAAATCAAGCCTAAAACTAGCTTCAATATGCAAAGCTAGCATCATTATGAGAGTCTAAACATGTCGCCCTAAACCTAACACTTTATGCCAAGTTCAAACAGAAATAAGGCCTCACAATTTGCAATCACACAAGAATTTTGGCTTGAAATAAGGCAAGAGTTAAGGTGTGGTATTCTATTTAGGCTTACAAGAGAGTGGTGAAGTGAATAAGAAAGCCTAAATATTTTTTTTGTAATCCATGTATTCTTTCCCAAATGCACAAGTATGATAATTAGATGTTCATGTTAAGGTTCCGATTTATAGGAAAGGGTTCAATTCATGCTTGTTTCAACTTTAAGCCAAGAAAATCAAATCAAATGATCCAAGTATGGTTAGAACTTAATTTCATAGTTTGTGCAAGCATCAAAGAACTACTAACTAGGGCTTTGAACCAATACATGAGTTTAAAACACTTTTCAAGGAAATTTTTTATATCATTGCCCCCTATGAATATGAATGATGCAACCTATATGATAGAAAATCTAGACTCAATCTTACAATATTTGACAATGCAAATGCAAGCTATATGATTTTTTTTTTGAAATTTTTAAGAATTTATCTGATTTTTTTTTTGTATTTTTCTATGCAAATTTTTTATGTATGCATGAAGACTCAAAGATGTAAACACAAAATAAGATCCAAATAAAAATATGTCAAAGCACACACTCTCCCCCAAACTTGAATGGCAACGTCTCGGTGTCAAACAAATTCAAGGGGAGACCAAAATCCACAAAGCAAAAATAAACAAAAAATGCATGTTATGTACAAAGGTTGGAGTTTTTGGTACCTTGGAGTTAAGGATGGCCAAAGCTTGAGGTTGCTCCGGTCCTCCTGCTCTTTTGTGGGGTATCTTGAAGTATCCCCTTGTCCTTGCTCCTGCTTGGTGCTTGATGTAGGGAAAGATGTCCACCTTGATCACCATCTTGAGGCTCCCGGATCTCCACACCACCGGTTGAGTGTCTCCTCATGGTCTCACTCATTTGCTCAACCTCATCACTCAAAGTCATCTCTGATGAGGTTTCTTTCTGAAGGACCTTGATCTTTTTCACTAGCTTCTTGATCATCTTGCCTTGCCACTTGTTCACCTTGCGTTGGATTTCAACAACCGAGGCAAGAAATTTTTTAGCCTTTGTCCGTGGCTCATAGTCCAGCTTGGGGAGATCAAAGCTTGAGGGCATTTCAGCATCCGTGGGAGGAGATTCTGGGGACGATTAGGCAGGCTGGGGTGGTGTTGCCTTGCCTCCAAGAGGTGCATAACATTCCTCATCAGTCGGCAAGAACTCTATGTTGCCGACGCTATCAATTAGAGCTTCCTCCGGGTTGGGTATGATGCATGTCTTCTTCTCATGGTTCTCATTGTAGAACAAGTATGCATAGTAGCCTGGAGCTGGAGTAGGTCCCAAGGAGTTCGTGTTGGTCATGTAGACTTGATCCATGTATGCACGCTCCGCGCAAGGTGCAAATTCTGCAAGGGGTACTCTCGCTTGTACAAACAGTGGCGTGAAGAAGCCACCAATGAGTGCAGAAGTAGCCTTGCACTTAATAGCCCAAGCCTTGTACTTGACCAAAGATGAAGCCAGGATGCACCCATAATTCACATTGTCTCCAAGATCATCCACCATCGGGTCATCATTCACTTCGCTATCGCATAGAACATTCTTAACCCCTTGGAAAAGGAAACATAGCTCGTTTTTTGGTCATTGTTGCTGTTGTGGATCTCCCACTGAATGTGTTGGCCAGCAGCTTGAGGGTGTATCTTAGCAAAGTATTTCGCACCTTCTTGATTTTGGCGGTGTTGGACTTGTAGTCTCCATCGCTAATCAAGTCTCATCAAATCGCTTGCGGATTTGAACTGTGGGAACTCCACAAGGTTGGCTGCAGCATTGAGACCGTAAGCTTGGCATAGCTCAGGGACAGAGAGGCGGTAGGCTTGCTTCCTTATCTTGAACGTGACAAGACCCTCGGTTGGAGTTTGAATACTCGGATCTTCATATGCGAAGTCCAAGGTGGAGAGGAAGTCAAGCGTGGCTTCGGGGTAAGTGGGGCAATCCATCCGTGAAAGGCATGCAAGACCCCTGTCTCTGAGCATCTCATCAAACCCCTCCAACAATCCTAGCTTTTGCAAGAATTCTCTACCTGCAAATTTCGTGGGCTCAAACCGCAACCTCTCTAGCCTCTTCTTTGTTTTCTTCTCTTCCTTGCTCCACTTAACCGATTCTTCCACCACTTGTTGTGTCTCCTCTTGTGCTGCCAAATCTTTGCTTCTCTTCCTTGGTGCCATGGTACCTGAAATCAAATTCTCAAAAAGAAGGTGAGTATAGGCGACGGTGAAGAGAGGAAAAATATGGTTTAGAGAGTAGATCCGAAAAATCTTTTGCATTCAAGTGCTAGATTTTTTTTGTGGGATAGTTTCAAATATATCAATAAATATTAGAGAAAAATCTCTTGAGATAAAACTAAATCAAGAAAATTTCCCTTATATTTAGATATTTCTAAGAATTAATTTTTATCCGTAGCAAATATCATTCAACCACTTCAATAAAAGGAAATTTTTGAAAACCCAAATATATGATTCAAGTAATTCGAAAATACCTTTGAAATGGGATGATTGTGGATGCTCTTTGTCTTTCAAAATCGAAACTCTCACTCTCTCTCTCGTTTTTTTTGTTTTACAAGTTTGTATCTAAGTGAGAGGAGAGTGTGGATGAAAGGTTTTATAAAGAAATTTTTTTTGGACTCATGCATGCAAGTGGGAATTGAATTGTGGTCAATACACGGGTTTCCATGGTCAAAGGGGCCAGCTTTTGACCGCAATTCAAATTCAAAATGGGAGGAAAGGAGAAAGAGGAGGGAAAAATTTAAACCGACATTGGCATGAGATCGAGTGAAACCGGTCGATCTATCACTCGATCTCATGCCCTTTTTTATGGGATCGAGTTGCTTGCTCGATTGGGGGCTCGATTTGGTTCAGATCGAGTCTTGGATCGACTAACCTCCTCGTTTCAGGGTCCTTCGTGGTTGAGGTTACACTTCTTAGATTGATCTCCTTGGTCGATCGTGAGGCCGTTTTGGAGAAGATCGAGTGAGCCGATCGATCTATAGGTCGATCTTAGATCAAAGATCGAGTGAGTCCAGTCGATCCACACCCTGTTTGTATTTCAAGTTTGACACATGGGTGGGTCATCCTCTCGAAATCGACTGGTTCACTCGATTGTCTGCTCGATCTAGTAAAGATCGAGTGACATCATTCGATTCACTAGCTCGATCTAGTAAAGATCGAGCAAGGACTACTCGATCTTTCACTCGATTTTTTTGCCTTGTTAATTCCACGAACATGATCTTTGGCTCATATCTCCTTGTAATTACACACTTAAAGTAGAAAGCATAAAATTGAAACAAAAATATGTACAATGATAGTCATGGGATTGCCTCCCAAGCGCGATTGTTTTAAGTCTCTAAGCTTGACTTTACTTGGTTAGGCTAGTGGGGGGTCTTGGAGAGGCAACATGGTGCTCTCCTTGCTGCAGTCACTCGCCATGTAGGGCTTGACTCTTTGCCCATTCACTGTGAAATTTTCTCCACTCTTCCTAACCAAAGTTACAGCGCCATATGGTAGTACCTCCCTTATCTCATACGGCCCGGACCACCTAGACTTGAGCTTCCCGGGAAACAACCTCAACCTTGAGTTGTAGGGTAGAACCATGCTTCCTTCTTTCAGCTCCTTATGCACTAGCTTCTTGTCATGAAAGGCCTTGGTCCTCTCTTTGTAAATCCTGGCGCTTTCATAAGAATTCAACCTCAATTCATCAAGCTCTTGAAGTTGCACCAGTCTTTTCTCTTGTGCCGTCTCGAGGGTGTAATTCACTTGCTTCACAGTCCAAAGAGCCTTGTGCTCTAACTCCACAAGAAGGTGACAAGATTTGCCATAGAGGAGATTGAAAGGCGTGGTTCCAATGGGAATTTTATAGGCTGTTTTATACGCCTAGTCACTCCCGCGGTTCTCTCCAAGATGGTCTTGATTTGCCTGTTTGAAACCTCTACTTGACCACTATTTTGAGGGTGATAAGGCGTGGCCACCTTGTGCTTAACACCATGTTTCCTCGAGAGACTTTCAAAGATCTTGTTGATGAAGTGGCTCCCTCCATCACTAATCACCACCTTAGGAACTCCAAATCTTAGGAAAATGATTGCCTTGAAAAGTTTAACCACCACCTTTGAATCGTTTGTTGGTGAGACTATGGCTTCCACCCACTTAGACACATATTCTACTGCCACAAGAATGTACTTGTTGCCATATGATGATGGAAATGGGCCCATAAAATCAATTCCCCAAACTTCAAAGACTTCCACTTCAAAGATAGGTACTTGTGGCATCTTGTTTCTCTTGATTATATTTCCAGCCTTTTGGCATGCTTCACATGACTTAATGAACTCATGTGCATCCTTGAAGAGTGTAGGCCACTAAAAACCAGCTTGAAGAACCTTTGTAGCTGTCTTGAAAGTTGCAAAATGACCTCCATATGTCAAACCGTGGCAATGGAGAAGAATATCTCTTGCTTCATCTCTTGTGACACATCTTCGTTATAGGCTGTCAACACATCTCTTGTACATATAAGGGTCATCCCAAAAGTAATGAGAGACGTCTCTCATGAATTTCTTCTTATGGTAGTGGTCCGAATGAGTAGGCTCTTCTCCACAAGCCAAGAAGTTAACAATATCCGCATACCAAGGGAGATCTTCTTCCTTTAGACTCAAAACTTCTTCAAGCTTCTCTTCTAGCCTTGCACATACCACGGTGTTGACCATCATGAGCTGCTCTTCAGGTAGTGAGTCATCCAAAGGTAAGACTTATTCCACCCTCATCCTAGAAAGATGATCCGCTACACCATTCTCTATACCCTTCTTGTCTTTGATCTCCATGTCGAATTCTTGTAAGAGAAGGAAACATCTTAAGAGTCTCGGTTTCGTGTCTTTCTTGGAGTATATATACCTTAAGGCAGCATCGTCAGTGTACACAATCACCTTAGAACCCACCAAGTAGGACCTAAACTTCTCAAATGCAAAGACCACGACTAGAAGCTCTTTCTCGGTGGTCGCGTATTTCACTTGTGTATCATCCAAGGTACGACTTGCATAGTAGATAACATGCAATTTCTTGTCCTTCCTCTGACCCAAGACAGCACCCACAGCATAGTCACTTGCATCACACATAATTTCAAAGGGGAAATCTCAGTCCGGAGCTTGAACTATAGGAGCGGTGATAAGTGTTGGGGTCGATTTTCACCTCGACGAGATCAATCAGGAAAATGGCTAAGTATGGAAATCATTCTCGACCGCACAAAATGTGCACAAAAACGAGGCCGAGCTAGGGCGCCTCGCTGCGTGGACTGAGCACGAAAACGAGCCGTGCACAGTTTGTGCACGAGGCAAAACTAAAANACATGCAATTTCTTGTCCTTCCTCTGACCCAAGACAGCACCCACAGCATAGTCACTTGCATCACACATAATTTCAAAGGGGAAATCTCAGTCCGGAGCTTGAACTATAGGAGCGGTGATAAGTGTTGGGGTCGATTTTCACCTCGACGAGATCAATCAGGAAAATGGCTAAGTATGGAAATCATTCTCGACCGCACAAAATGTGCACAAAAACGAGGCCGAGCTAGGGCGCCTCGCTGCGTGGACTGAGCACGAAAACGAGCCGTGCACAGTTTGTGCACGAGGCAAAATTAAAACGCCTCGGCGCACAGTTTGTACACGAGGCAAAACCAAACACCGCGGCGCACAGATTGTGCTCGAGGCAAACACCTCGGCGCGCAGTTTTGCGCACAAGACCGAGCTAAAGCGCCTCGGTGCATGGAATGTGAGGAAACGAACCGTGCGCAGCTCATGCACTACGCCGAGCCAATCACTTCGGTGCATTTTCTGTGCATGGTGTGGGTTGAATGCCTTGGCATAGAATTTGCACGAAGAACCAAAACGAACCGAACCAAACCGGGCACACCCGGTAGCAAACGTAACCGAAGTGTTTATGGGCTGAGCGAAGACGAGGCCCAAAAACCGATCTTAAGATTAAAACTTTTGGGCCACAAGCCCGAGCCCACGAAGAGATCCGAAGAAACATTTATCCTAGGCGTCTTGCGGGAAGGAGCGCTGTCAAGAGAAGAGATTGAGAAGAATCTAGGGGAATATTCCCGAAATCCTCGTTTAGTCGGCTTAGAAAGATGTATAAATAGGATCATTAACTTGTTTGGGGAGGGGGAGGCTAGACCGAGCAGAAAACACTTGTACCCAAAAGCTTATAGCAGCGAATCTAATAAAACTCCATCTTTAGATCCTTGTTTCGGTTTTGAACTTAGAATCTTTGCGTCCTCTTTTGAATTTCATAACAAATAATCTATTGTGTGAAATCCAGCACGCACAATTTGGCGCTAGAAGGAGGGGAGGCTAAAGAATTCTTACACCGAGAACCAACGCACACCGGATCCGGTGAGATGACCATCGAAGCGGCGAACCACGCCAACACCACCGAAGCGGCGAACCCCGCCAACACCACCGAAGCGGCGAACCTCGACAACACCACCGAAGCAGCAAATCTCGCCAGCACCGATACGAATCCCCCCGCTGGAAACACGACGATCCAAGCTGTGTTGCAGACCCCGCCGCAAGTCGAGACTATCTCGGCAGCCCTGGCCGAGATGAAAGACATGATGACGGCGCTTGCAAGGAAGGCAACAGAGCAGGGTAAAACCCTGGAAAACCTAACAACGGAGAGTCGAACCCAGAGCCAGCGCATCGGGAGCCTAACTCCCGTGATGAACCCCCTCGGCAGAATCAGGAGACATGTCCTCAACCCGACGATGCTTAACTTCTTGACTCCCGGTGCGAACAAGAACCGAGCAGGAGGCTCGGGGACCTTCCGGCCACAGCAGACCTCAGGGGAGCAAACACCCACAGCAATGAGAACCAACATCGTCGAGCCACCTCGCCTAAACCGAAGAGGAATCCTTGAACGAGGAGATCTCCAAGTTGACGGGGCCCCCGACGAACCTACTATCGGCTCGGAGGCCGCCCTGCCAAGCAGAGAAGGACGAGCCGAGGCGCCAGCCCCACAACCCGACGCGACTGTGGCCTCGGCACGACAAGCAGGATTATCGGGAGAAGCCCTCGGCTCGGAACAAGAGCAAGATATGACCGAGGAAGAGGAAAATCTCCTGTGGGTTGAGCAGGCACGTTACCGAGACGAATCCCGAAGGGCGAATGGAAACCGTTTTGCCGAACTCAACTCTGCAAACCGAGGCAGCGCGCTTGACAAAATCCGAGCCGATTTGGCTCGGGCAAACGCCGAGGTCAGAGCGATCCGGTCGCAAGTACACAAAGCAACAAGCGCGGCACCCGAGATCGATCGTATGCTTCAAGAAGCCCAGATGACACCTTTCACGGCACAAATCACGGAAGCAAGGGTATCAGATACCGGGAAAATGCGTCTCCCCATCTACGAAGGAACAACAGATCCCAAGGAACATATCAGGATGTTCCGTACGGCAATGGGGAGATCCAACTTCAGAGAGAGTGAGCGAGATGCAGGTTATTGCCTCCTCTTCGTTAAAAACCTCCGAGGACCAGCCCTCGAATGGTTCTCCAGACTCGAACGAGATTCTATCGGCAATTTCAAAGATCTATGCACCGAATTTATGAAACAGTATTCCATGTTCATGAACCGAGACGTATCTGACGCCGATCTCTGGACGCTGTCCCAAGGATCGAACGAGCCATTAAGAACTTTCATGGGATGCTTTAAAGCTGTAATGTCAAAAGTTGGAGACATAAGCGACAAAGGAGCAATCATGGCTTTGAAAAAGTCTCTATGGTATAAATCGGAATTCAGAAAGGAAATCGGGCGAAACAAACCCCAAACGATCCAGGATGCCATGCATCGAGCAACAGACTTCATACACGAGGAGGAAGAATTCCGAGTCTTGGACCAACGTTTCGGATCAGCGAAATCGGGAAACAAAAATCAAGTGGCACCAAGTCTGCCGAACCATTCAAGGAATCGCCCGAGCAGCACTTATGTTCATCACGAGGAACCAAGCCTCAGCGGAGCACACAACTACCAGATCAGCGCCGAGCAGGGGGCTGGACGAGGCCGAGGAAGAACGAACGGAAATACATGGACGAGAAACTCGAGTTTGTACGACGAGAAGGCCTACTGCGAAATCCATAAAACATACGGGCACCTAACAGCCAACTGCCGAAGTTTGGGAGACAAACTTAGGGCAAAATTCTTAGCTGGGGAGCTCGGGGACTCGGTCAGTCTAAAGGATCTCGAGCACGAGAAGCTCGCCGACGCCGAGCCGGAAGAACCCGAATCAGAAGCCCGGCCGGCTGCCCGCCGAAGCGAGGAAGAAGAAACAATAGCACCTCGGAATCTGGTGGCTCTCGCCAAAGGATAAACATGATAATGGGCGGATCACAGTATTGCCGAGACACTATCTCTGCGATAAAATCTTTCCAGCGACGAGCCGACGCTAGCATCAATTGGTCCGCACCAACAACAAATTCAAACGACATTATCACCTTCGAAGAAAGAGAAACCACGGGCATCGACAGGCCACACAACGATCCGCTCGTTATCGAACTAACCGTGAAAGATCACGACGTGGCAAGGGTCCTCATCGACACCGGGAGTTCAGTAGACGTTATTTTTCGAGATACCCTAGCTAAAATGGGGATCGACATGTCCGAAGTCAAGTTAACGCCAAGTCCTCTGACGGGTTTCCCTGGAGATACGGTAATGACGTTAGGAACAATTAAGCTGCCCGTTCAAGTCAAAGACGTGACCAGGATCGTGGATTTTTCGGTAACTGATAGCCCGGCGATCTATAACATCATCATGAGAACGCCGTGGATAAACTCCATGCGAGCCGTTGCCTCGACTTATCACTTGTGCCTAAAGTTCCCCGTCCCGAACGGGATAAAGACGATCTGGGGAAGCCAAAAAGAGTCCATGATATGTTTCATGGCCGAACACAAACTCAGAAATCCTAAAACCGAGACGAAGGGGGACACGGAGCATAAAAAAATGAAAACGGATCAGGAGGCAAAGCTGAGGCGATCGAGGCTTTTATAGCAATTAAAGAAGCTGGAGGAAGAAGGCGACCAGCCGAGGTGCGCCTCTGTGATCTCGGTATGCATAGACGATGCGAATCCGGAAAGATGCATAGAGATCGGGTCCGAACTAGGCGAAACTTTGAAAACCGAGCTAATATCCTTCTTGAAGGAAAATATCAACACCTTCGCATGGGCAGCAGAAGACATGCCAGGGACCAGTATCGATGTCGCCTGCCACGAGCTGAACGTCGATCCAACATTTAAACCGGTGAGACAGAAGAGAAGGAAGCTCGGGCCGGAGCGCGCCAAAGAAGTCAACGACGAGGTGAACAGACTATTGAAAGTAGGCTCCATTACCGAGGCAAAATATCCCGTCCGGCTCGCAAATCCAGTGGTGGTAAAGAAGAAAAATGGCAAGTGGCGGATCTGCGTCGATTTCATGGATCTTAACAAAGCATGCCCAAAGGACAGCTTCCCACTACCGCACATAGATCGCCTCGTCGAAGCAACGGCTGGCAACAAACTCTTTTCGTTTATGGATGCTTTTTCTGGGTACAACCAGATTCTGATGAATCCCGACGATAGAGAAAAGACAGCATTCATAACGGACCTGGGGATTTATTGCTACAAGGTAATGCCCTTCGGGCTCAAGAACGCCGGAGCAACCTATCAAAGGCTAGTAAACAAAATTTTTGCTACACAGCTGGGAAAAACCATGGAGGTATACATAGACGACATGCTGGTGAAATCGCTCGAAGAGAAGGATCATGTCGCTCATCTTAGAGATTGTTTCGCTCAGTTGAACCGCCATAGCATGAAGCTCAACCCGAGAAAGTGCCGATTTGCGGTAACCTCGGAGGAATTTCTCGGATACCTGGTAACGAACCGAGGAATCGAAGCAAATCCAAAGCACATCGATTCCTTGATTCAAATGGCATCGCCCAAGACCAAACGAGAAGTACAGCGGCTAACCGGACGCATCGCCGCACTAAATCGCTTCATCTCAAGGTCAACAGATAAATGCTTACCTTTCTACGACACCCTCTGGGGCAATAAAAAGTTCGAATGGACGGAGAAGTGTGAATCGGCGTTCCAGATGCTGAAAATTTACCTCGCCACCCCACCTGTACTTGCAAAACCCGTCGAAGGAGAACCGCTATATCTGTACCTCGCCGTCTCAGCTGCCGCTGTAAGCGGAGTCCTGGTCCGATTTTCTACGTAAGTCAGACCCTAGCCGATGCAGAAACGCGATATCCACAAATGGAGAAGTTGGTACTCGCAGTAGTAATATCCGCCCGAAAGCGCAGACCGTATTTCCAATCACACTCTATCATAGTGTTGACCTCTTTCCCGCTGTGAGCCATATTGCATAGCCCGAGCCTGGCGAAATGGGCGGTAGAGCTCAGCGAATATGACATTGAATACAGGAGCAAAACTTGCGCAAAATCCCAAGTATTGGCGGATTTCCTGATCGAACTCCCAACCGAAGGGGTCGACGAACCAACACATGACTCTACCTGGATCCTCCACGTCGACGGCTCGTCATCTAAGCAGGGGTCAGGAGTCGGGATCCGTTTGACGTCACCCACAGGTGAAATCTTAGAGCAATCTTTCAGACTGGCTTTCCACGCCTCAAATAATGAAGCAGAGTATGAGGCCCTGATCGCCGGGCTAAGTTTGGCTAGGGGACTCAAGGTGCAAAAAATTTGTGCTTTCTGCGAGTCACAGCTCGTGGCGAATCAGTTTAACGGAGAATACACGGCAAGAGACGAAAGAATGGAAGCATACTTGGACGTCGTCCAAACACTCGCCAAAGAATTCTGGAGTTTGAATTAACAAATATACCACGAGGCGAAAACACTCAAGCTCACGCACTGGCGGCTCTGGCCTCATCATCAGATCCTGGCCTGAAGGAAGTCATCCCGGTAGAGTTCATCGAACGTCCTAGCATCGAAACCCCGGAGACCATTAATCTGATCAACCCCATTGAGGAAGCCGAACCAGCTGTCAACGAAGCACGGGCGCAAACGGAGGTAGAACAACAAGAGGACAATTACGGATGCAACCACGAATGGATGTGACCTATCCGAGCCTACATAATGGATGGAGAAGTCCCGACGGATAAATGGGCGGCTCGAAAACTCAAAGCCCAAGCTGCTCGGTATGTCCTACTTGACGGCGAAGTATTCAAATGGAGGTTCTCGGGACCACTAATGGCCTGTGTCGAAGGCCCTGAAGCGAGAAAAAATCATGGAAGAAGTTCACGAAGGCTCGTGCGGAAATCACTCCGGCGGGAAATCATTGGCAGTCAAGATCAAGCGCAAAATTTTTTCACGAAAATGCGAGAAATGACAAAGACACGCTCTTACACTCCACCAGCCCACAGAACTGCTTTTTTCAGTCTCCTCGCCTTATCCCTTCATGCGATGGTCGATGGACATCGTCGGACCGTTACAGCGTTCAAAGCATAAAAGGTTTCTCCTCGTTCTGACTGATTATTTCTCCAAGTGGGTTGAGGCAGAATCCTACGCTAGTATCAAAGACGCCCAGGTTGAAAACTTTTTGTGGAAGCACATCATCTGCCGCCATGGAGTCCCTTACGAGATCGTGACCGACAACGGCTCGCAATTCATCTTCAATCGTTTCGAAGCCTTCTGCGAAAAATGGAAGATAAGACTGAGCAAATCTACGCCCCGTTATCCACAAGGTAACGGCCAAGCCGAGGCGGCCAACAAAACCATACTCGACGGCCTGAAGAAACGCCTCGACGAAAAGAAAGGGCGTTGGGCAGACGAGCTCGAAGGAGTCCTGTGGTCGCATCGGACAACCCCACGACGAGCAACGGGCGAAACACCTTTCGCGCTTGTCTACAAAACGGAATGTGTGATTCCCCCCGAGGTGGATTTCCCCGGGATTCGAAGACGACTCTTACCTGGACAAGAAGGCCTGAATCATCTAATGCTCTTGGACGACCTCGACCTGATCAACGAGCGACGCGATCAAGCACTCATCCGCATACAGAACTACCAACAAGCCACAACCAGGTACTACAACTCAAACGTAAGAAACCGGCGTTCAACGAAGGAGACCTCGTCCTCCGAAAAGTCTTCCAGAACACAGCCGAAAGAAATGCCGGTAAGTTGGGAGCTAACTGGGAAGGACCTTACCGAGTCACTAAAGTAGTCCGTCCGGACGTTTACGAGCTCGCTAACAACGCGACTAACATCCCGGTACCAAGATCGTGGAACGCGACACACCTAAAGAAGTATTACTTCTAAGTCACTATCAAAATCATGAACTACGGGGCGGTTTGATCCCCGAAAGAGGTACGTAGGCAGCTCGTATCATAACGAGTTCAACTGCCTCCCTCCCAAAAAGGGGGGGGGGGAGTGGGGTACGGATAATCGTATACTCCCACGCTTTGTAATCACTTCGTTTAAAAAAAAAAGAGAACTTTTCAGCTCACACCTCAACGAAGTACTCTACATTTGCCTCGTCGGTTGTTGGCCACAACGGACGAACTATTACATCCTTCGCGGATCCCAACTCCTGCTTTCTCATTAAGCAAAGGGAGTTCTCAAACATCCTCCACGGATTAGAGCGCGCTATATAAATCATGGCTAGGTCTACCCCAGGCAAACATCATTGGGTAAATACCATACGATGTTCTTTATGTTCTGCCGGAAAAATGGATAAGTAAGTCGAGTTGGGTTCGCCTTAAACGCCTCGTTTCCAAGCAACGCTGGTCTTAAACGCCTCGTTTCCAAGCAACGCTGGTTTTAAACGCCTTTGTCATAAAATATTCGCGAATGTTTATTAACATGCGATTATACGAGAACATCCACTTTTGGCTTAACCCTACGCTTAATAAAACAGACAACTACTATCCGAGCACTTCACTTCGCCAAGAATCAGAGTGAAACGAGATCTCAAAATCAGATAATAATAAAAGAGCCATGTTTAGAGTAAAGAGCCACACAACACAACACCAAAAAAAAAAAAAAAAACGAATATATAATGATAGTAGCAAAAAAAGCGACAATGCAAGACAAGTTCGATCGATCATTCAAACAACCCCGGACGCTTCTGGGACTTTCTCTTCGGACCCCTTTTTAGATGGCGCGGTCTCCGACTCGGCCTCTTTCTCGGCGATCAAAGCTTCGACCCCCGGGGTGTTGACGTTGGACCCCGCCGGATACACGACGCCAATCCTCGAGCCCAAAAGCTCGATCGACTCACCACCCACGACTGGGGGCCCGGAGCCTGACGAGACCGGCGATGGATTGAGATCATCACGAAGGTCGGTCGCGAGGCGTTCGAACTCCGCGTCAGCATCCACGAGCTCTTTCTTCCACTCGGTCAAAGTCTCCTTCTCCTTGTCCAAAGTGGGAGGATTTTCACCTTGAAAGATCCCGACAAGCTGCAGGTTGCTCTCGGCGCTACGCATTCGCGCCTGGAACTTCTCAAAAAGCTCTCGCCTCGCCGCTTTCTGAGCTTTCTCAACGGCAACTTCGCGCTCTGCGACCAACTGTCTTTTCACGGAAGCATGCTCTGACTCCCTCTTTAGTTTCTGCTCGTTGAGACGAACAGCGAGGCTGTCAGACTTGTCGTGTTTCGATTTGAAGTCATCTCTTTCCGCCTCGAGCCTCCACACATTCTCGGCAGCATGTTTGCTCTCCGCCTCATCGAGTTTGGCTTTTAGGGCAAGAACATGTTGACGTGCCTCGGTGACACGTCTCTGATCCCCTCGCGCGTCATGTTCATACCCAGCAATCACCTCGTTCGCAGCCTCGATAAACTAAAGACGATTTGGGTTAGCAACCGAACGACTCGAATAAGAAAAAAGCGTAAATAAGAACCAGTCCAGATACCTTTGTTCCTTTAAGTGCCATCCTGGCGTACTTCTTCCTCTTCGCGAGAGTGTCAGGCGGTGGGAAATAGTCACCGCTGCGAACTATTTTGGAAAAAAGCGTGGCTTCGTCGACTGACGCCTCGGCAATGACAGGGGCAACACTTGGCCTTTGAATCGAGGCTAAAGCAAGATCATCACGCCTCGTTTTCTTCTTGGAGCCCTCGGCGTCAACAACCTCGGTCTGATCGAGGACTTTCCTTTTTAAAGACCTTTTTTCAGCTCCTCTCTCGTCCCGGGTCGGTGACTTGGCCCTGGTCTTTTCTTTGTGACGGGATAGGGAAGAGTTCTCGGGCCTCGGCACGGGTTCCGAGCCAACTGCGAGCTCCTTCCCCGAAGGAACATGACGAGAAGGCCCGACGGTCATTTCGTCGGGAACATCAGCAGATTTTTGGCTCGGTTCCTTCGAGCCGGAACTTTCCCTACCCTTCTCCTCGGCCCTCATATTGGCAGTTAGAATCTTTTTGTCCCGAAAAGTTATTTTTCCTACCATCTTCAGCCTCGGGTCGATATCTGGAGAATGCGAAATCGACGGATCTACCTCGGCGCCAAGATGATAGGCTCGCGCACGTTCTATCCGCTGAAGCGTGAAGCTCCTCTTCCAGTGTACTCTGCGCCCGCGGAAAGCCTTGATCACCTCGTGCAAATCTTCGGGTAGGCGAAGCACAAGCTGACGAACTGCAAAAACAAAAAACGAAAGAATACGTCAGCAAAGCATCAGTTAACCTCTAAGGCGAGAACCTTGAAGTATATCCTTGGTTGGCTACCAATTTTTCCCTATACCGTCCTCGTCTTCCTTACCCAGTCTTCAGGTACTGAGGCTTCATCAACAAGAATATAAAAGTAATGAGAGTTCCAGTCCGGATCCTTGCTGGGAAATTTGTGAAGAATCCGCTTGTTTTTCTTGTTACTGACGTAGTAGGTCTCAGACTTCGGGTTCTTTCGGATCTCCAACAAGTTAAGAAGATGCGCTAGGGATAGCTCGACATCGCACTCGTAGCTCAGCGTCATCAGGCCTACAAGGTGGTGAAGGCTTCTGGGAGTTAGCTGAGCCAATGCCAATCCGTACGTCCACAGATACTCCAAAATTAATCCCGGAATCGGGAACCACAACAAGCTTGCGTAGAAGAAGCTTTTTTATATAGTGAAATTGCCCGAGGGAGGATGATTCGTGCGATCCGACGAAGAGGGTAGTATAAACTCCACCGCCTCGCTAATACTGAAACGGGCCTTCAAGTCTGACAGACTATCCGCGGTGGAAAGTGTCGACCCTGGAGGATCCGCGATTTTCTTCTTTGCGACTCGCTTCTTCAACGGAACTTCGTTTTGAAGGCTTGTCAGGAAATCCAATTCCCTCCTCGCTTCAGCAGAATCGAAGTTCCAATCCTCCTCGGGTTTTACGTGTGATGCTTCGACGATTTGAAGGGGATTATTATCATCGATCGGAGAACAAATCACCTCGATGGCCTGACCGTTTTCATCGGTAGATCCTTTTACCTCAGAACTCGGAAGCTGATCCGTGGGTTTGCCAGCCTCGGAAGAATCCCCAAACTCTTCAGAACGAACTATTTTGCGTCCCCGAACCGTTGGGCGGTTAACCGAACCAGTTGAATCTTCAAGGTTCGGTACCCTTTCAACATCGTGAGAAGCAACGGAGAACGTTTTGGCTCGCAACGGGAAGACATAGAAGATGTTGGCTCGGTATGACTCGACAACGGATCATATGAAAAGAGATTCGCCTCGGTACCAGTTTCGATGCGAAGATGCAGAACGGTGATGGATCGGGAATTCAAGGCGGACAACGGCGGTACGGCGGAAATCGTGAAAACCCTAATCTAAATCCAAACATAAAACTAGAGAGAAGAGATTGAAAAGAGAGAGAACTAACCTCTGAATTTTTGGAGAACTGAAGATAATGAAAAACTGAGGGATGGCTTCGGCTTTTATAACCAAAATTGACGAGACGTTTACGCTTCCCGAGGTAAAGCTAATTTTCGAAGAGAACAATGGGCCTCTCAAAGCCCCAGATTAATCAAGGCCCAGGCCCATTTCAGAGAATTGAGAGAAATCGTAAAACAAATCCTAAGTGTTCCCGAGTCCGGAGTGTCAGCTAGACACCGAGGTGAGAATTAATGTCTTTCGAGGACCGAGGTGAATACACTAGGAGTAAGCAGTAAATACTTCGGTCATGAACGCTTCGGCTTGAAAGATGCCTCTGTCATGGACGCTTCGGCTTGAAAAACCCCTCGGTCATTTTGGCCAACGTATCACAGCGGCCTAAAGTCGAACGCTTCGACTTGGAGAACAAAGCTCCAAACTGCCTCGGGAGATTGATCTCGCCTCTCTAATCACCTCGTCATCCACACTTCTGAGTCTAACGAGCTGGGGGGCTAACTGTTGTGGTCAATTTTCACCTCGACGAGATCAATCAGGAAAACGGCTAACTATGAAAATCATTCTCGACCGCACAAAATGTGCACAAAAACGAGGCCGAGCTAGGGCGCCTCGCTGCGTGGACTGAGCACGAAAACGAGCCGTGCACAGTTTGTGCACGAGGCAAAACTAAAATGCCTCGGCGCACAGTTTGTGCACGAGGCAAAACCAAACACTCCGGCGCACAGTTTGTGCTCGAGGCAAACACCTCGGCGCGCAGTTTGCGCACCAGACCGAGCTAAAGCTACTCGGTGCATGGAATGTGAGGAATTGAACCGTGCGCATCTCATGCACTACGCCGAGCCAATCACTTCGGTGCATTTTTTGTGCATGGTGTGGGCTGAATGCCTTGGCATAGAATTTGCACGAAGAACCAATACGAACCGAACCAAACCGGGCACACCCGGTAGCAAACGTAACCGAAGTGTTTATGGGCTGAGCGAAGACAAGGCCCAAAAACCGATCTTAAGATTAAAACTTTTGGGCCACAAGCCCAAGCCCACGAAGAGATCCGAGGAAACATTTACCTTAGGCGTCTTGCGGGAAGGAGCGCCGTCAAGAGAAGAGATCGAGAAGAATCTAGGGGAATATTCCCGAAATCCTCGTTTAGTCGGCTTAGAAAGATGTATAAATAGGATCATTAACTTGTTTGGGGAGGGGGAGGCTAGACCGAACAGAAAACACTTGTACCCAAAAGCTTATAGCAGCGAATCTAATAAAACTCCATCTTTTGATCCTTGTTTCGGTTTTGAACTTAGAATCTTTGCGTCCTCTTTTGAATTTCTTAACAGGTAATCTATTGTGTGAAATCCAGCACGCACAATAAGCGCTTCTTTGATGGTTTTAAAGGCTTGGAGACATTCTCCATCAAAGTTGAAATCTGTTTCCTTGCACAATAGCCTGGTAATTGGACGTGCTATCATGGAGAAATCCTTGATAAATCTCCTGTAGAACCCAGCATGCCCCAAGAAACTTCTAATTCCTTTCACGTTCACCGGCGGTTTCAAGGTAACCATAACTTCAACTTTTGCTCTATCCACTTCTATACCCTGTTCTGAGATCTTGTGACCGAGGACTATCCCTTCTCTGACCATGAAGTGGCATTTCTCCCAATTAAGCATGAGATTGGTCTCCTCACACCTCTTGAGCACCCTGCACAAATTAGACAAACAAACAACAAAGGAAAAGCCATACACGGAGAAATCATCCATGAATACCTCAACCATCTCCTCAATCAAGTCAGAAAATATAGACATTATGCATCTTTGAAATGTGGCAGGAGCATTATAAAGCCCAAATGGCATTCTCCTATATGCAAAAGTTCCATATGGACAAGTGAATGTTGTTTTTTCTTGATCATTAGGGTGAATCGGGATTTGAAAGAAGCCACTATAGCCATCTAGAAAACAGTAGTATGGGTGATTGGCTAATCTTTCTAGCATTTGGTCAATGAAAGGGAGAGGGAAGTGGTCTTTCCTGGTGGCTTTGTTAAGTTTCCTATAGTCAATGCACATCCTATGACCGGTTATGCTCCTAGTAGGAATTAACTCATCTTTGTCATTTCTTATAACCGTGATACCCCCTTTCTTAGGTACCACATGGACTAGAGAGACCCACATGCTATCACTGATAGGGTATATCACGCCAGCCTCTAAGAGTTTTAAGATTTCTTTCTTCACCACTTCTTTCAAATTTGGGTTCAAACGTCTTTGGTGTTCAATGGATGATGTGTTTTCATCATCTAAATGAATCCTATGAGTACAAAGCATTGGTGAAAGGCCCTTGATGTCACTTAAGGAGTACCCAATGGCCTTTATATACTTTCTCAACTCCTTAAGGAGTGAGTTCAACTCATCATCATTTAGACTCTCATTCACAATTACCGGGTATGTATCATTTGGTCCTAAGAAAACATACCTTAGTCCATTTGGAAGTTGCTTGAGGTCCACCTTTGGGGCTAGTAGCTCGCTCCAGTCTCCTTCTTGACATGTGTTGAGGATGATGTCCTCATGTGCCTCTGTTGATCCTGAGTCATGTGCCTTCAAGCTACCCTCTTGAATTATTTGTACCGCTGAGATCGAGTCCACTAGTCGATCGCTCGCTCGATCTAGGCTGGATCGAGTGTCTTCCCTCGATTCACTTGGTCGTTTTGAAACGGATCGAGTGGGAGATCGATTCACAAGGTCGATCTCAGGGCCGATCGAGTCCTCCTGATCGATCGTTGTGTCGATCTTTCTCGTGAATCGAGTCATTTGGTCGATCTCACTGTCGATCTCTAGGTATTGGGCCTCATCTTCTTTCACAACCTTATGAGAATCAAGGATGTGAACATACTCTTGGGTCTGTTCACTTAGGTAACCATACTCCCCACACTCCTTTGTCAATGCCAGCTGTAGATGATCCTCTTGCCCCAATTCCTCTAGCAATTCATCCGCCTATTCATCCATAGCTTCTATGTAGAAGACTTGTCCACCAATCGTTGCTTTCTTCAAAACTTCGTTGATGTCAAAGTTTAGCTTGATGTCCTTGCCCAAGTGCAGAGAAATCTTGCCATTTTTCACGCCTATGATGGCTCCAGCAGTTGCTAAGAATGGTCTTCCAAGGATTAGAAGATCCTTAGGCTCTTCATCCATTCCAAAACCACAAAATCCGTTGGCACATTCACGTTGCTAATCCTCACGGGTAGGTCTTCAAGCATGCCCACCGGGAGTCTTATACTTCGATCAGCTAGGATAAGACTTATCCTACACTCCTTAAACTTTGTAAAGCCCAACTTCTTGGCAATAGAGTGAGGCATGAGGTTTATACTCGCTCCTAGATCACATAAGCAATTGTCAAACTTCAATGGACCAAGAGCGCAAGGGATGGTGAATGAGCTCGGATCTCATAGCTTCTTTGGTGCTATCTCTTTGTGGATGATGACACTGCACTCTTGACTCAATACCATGACCTCTTCACCTTCTTTTACCCTCTTTGCAAGCGTATCCTTCAAAAACTTGGCATACTTCGGTACCATAGGCAAACAATCAAGCAAAGGCAATTTCAACTCAACATTTCTCAAATGCTTTTCAAACAAGGCTCTATGCTTCTCAACCAGCTGCTTCTTGAAACATCCAGGGAAGGGGAGCTTTGGTTTATAGGGTGGAGGTACGAAAATATTTTTTTTTTTGCTTGCTTCCCCCACTTGTTTTTCCAAAACCGCTTCCTTGCCTTTTCTTGCCCTTTAAATGTAGACATTGTCAAATGTGATCTCTTGATCATTTAAAAGATCACTCTCCCCCTCTTGAATCACAATGTCCTCATTGTCCTTAGTTGTAGACCGTGGTGCTACCTCCTTTCCACTCCTTAGAGTGATCACATTCGCATACTCCTTCGGATTGGTTTCACATTGACCGGGTAGACTAGCTTGACCGCCTGAACTAGCTTTTCCTTTCTCAAGCTGACGAATCTTGTTGTTGATGTTGATGATCTGTGTAGACACCTCAGTAAGAGAAGAGTCCAGTCGATTGTTCATATCAACAAATTTTTGATTTGTAGATGCTTGGCCTTGAAGAAGTTGTTGGAACATAGCTTGTACCTGATCTTGAGGTGGGGCTTGAACTTGTTGTTGATGTGGCACGAAACCAGGAGGGTAACCTTTGTTCCCTTGCTGTTGGTGGCCTTGGTAGTTGGCTTGTCGTTGCCCTTGATACCCATTGTTTTGTTGAAATTCACCTTTGTTGTAAGGGACAAACGGTTTTCATTGATTGCCTTGTTGTGGAGGGTAAACTTGGTCCTTTGGATTTTCCACATTGGTGCTTCTGTAAGACAGGTTGTTGTTGTTGCCTTGATACCTTGGAACATAGCCCTGTGGCTTAGTATAATCTTGGCCAGCAACCCAATTCGTTTCCTCAAACTCCTCTTCATTTCTCTCTTGGAACAATTCTGCGGCTTCACCAACGAAGTGGACGTGTTTTTGGCTAGCAAGCATCATCTTGTCAATTTTTTCATGGAGTGATTTCAGCTCCTTCTTGTGTGCCTCCAGCTCATGACCCCTTGGTGCTCGGTCATAATCCTCAGAATAGTTACCATCACTCAAAGCCAAGTTTTCAATCAGCTCCATACCCTCTTGCACATCTTGTCCAAGAAAATTCCCTTTGCTTGCCGTGTCGAGTAACATGCGAATTTTTTGCAATGCTCCACGGTATATTGTGCTCAAGAGTGTCTCCTCAGTAAAACCATGGTGAGGACACTGAATGGTATAGTCTTTGAAGCGCTCCATTGCTTCACTAAAGGTTTCATTTTGCCTTTGTGTAAAACCGCTTATCTCGCTTCTAAAACGAGCTGTTCTTGTGCTTGAGAAGAACTTTGACAGGAAGCCTTTCTTGCATTCAACCCATGACTTGATGGTGCCTTGAGGTAGGGTCTTCTCCCAATGCCTAGCTTTATCTCCAAGAGAAAATGGGAAAAGCCGTAGCTTGAAGCTATCCTCCGATATGCCGTTTATCTTGATCATTCCACACACTTGTTCGAAGTTGTCCAAGTGCTCCAGTGGGTCTTCCATTGCTAGGCCATGGAACTTGCTGTTCTGGACCATAGAGACAAATCCAGGCTTGATCTCGAAGTTGTTGTTTTGCACCGGTGGTGGAGTGATGCCAAACCGATTGGTGTGGGTGTTTGGTGCATCACCCGCACCAATGATACGCGATATCCTTGGAGGGTGGTAAGGGTGTGCATTACCTCTGCCAGCAGCAGCATGTTGAAGTGGGTTCTCCACCTGGTCGTGGTCAGCCATTACCTCTTGATGGTACTCTTCAATTTCGAGTTGTCTTTCCCTCCTATGCCTTGCACTTCCAAGCTGATGGATATTGTCTAGTGGCGTGAGTAAGTTGTTGTCACCTCTAGACCTCAGGTTCATATACCTGAAAACACATGTACAAAAGTAGAAAAATCAGTAACCAAATGCAAAATAAAAACTCAGTCTCTACTAAGCTCCAAATCCTAATACTTTCACTCCAAACCCAAGTTTGGCAACGGCGCCATTTGATAAGAGAACTTTTTCATGCTTTTTCTAATCAAATCCTAAAGCCTCTTTTTGTTGTTGTAGTACTTCAGGAGTCAATCCAAATTAGGGTGGTAAAAGGTACCAAGAATACAAGAGTTCAAGTAAAGCTAAGCAGAATTCGGGTTAGTTGAGAAACAATTATATGAAAATTACTTGCAGTGATTATACAGCCACGAAAACTATTTTAAAATCCCTACTGAAGGGTTATACAACTACTGGATGACTTATAAACGATTAAACAACCGAGCTACTAATTTTAGAAAATCAAAATCTAAAACCGGATAAACTAGGCAATTTTTGGTGAGTGACAAGAATTTTAAAAACTATTTCTAATAATAAAACGACTACTGACTCATTTCCAGACAGTAAAACAAGACTCTAGGCAATTTATAAAACACTAAAACTAGCAAAAACACAACTTTACAAATTTAGAAGACTCTATTGCATTATTAAGTTAACTAGGTGATTTTTAGTGAAAATAATTAAACTTTAAACTAGAGGAAAATGGTTTTAAGATTTCAAAGGTTAAAAACAGATTCAAGGTTGGGATTCATTCTTAGGGAGGTTGAAGATTCGAACTTGGGGTTTTAAAAACATAATTTTACACACTTTAGTGCTATCTCTAAGCCTTAAGAAGCCATGACTAGATTTACCCATGATGTGTGATGTAAATCCTTTCTTCACCCTTTCCTCCTAACCCATGATGTGTGGTGAAAAGATAGGGTGAAGAACATGAAGCTTGGATCTTAAAAGATGGCTTAACTAGCTCCCTAAGCATCCATGTCGTTTGGGAAAGGATGAGCTAGTCTCTTGGATTTAGTTTTAAGGGATTTCCTAAGTCTTCTTAGGATAAGGAAATCCCTAAGATTAAAGAGATCTCCTTCGAGAATCTCTAGACTTTAAAACCCCCAAATCCAAGAAGAGATTTAGATGAAGAACAAGAAAAGATCCAAAATTTTAGCCTCCAACCCCTTAATCATCCCAACCCCAAACCTTAGTGGTTTACTCACAAATCATGTTCTTACCTCTCTTAAACATTAGTTTAGAGTTGTTGAACATGCTCGGTTTTTGCAAGAAAAAATATTAGACTTAAGAAAAACGAAAATACTTGATTCAAAATGGAAGATTAAGGTTTTCACTTAAGAACACACAAGAACAAGAAAAGTTTAACAAGAACACTCCAATAATTTTTCTCTCCTTCTCTCTCTCACGCTAGAATGATTGTATGAAAAGTGATGATACACCAAAGTCTTCTTCTTGGAAGTCATAAGGAAAATTATGAGAAATTGTCCCCTCTCCCTAAAACAAGGTTTCATGTCTTCTTGTATACTTTGAAACCAAAGTGTTCCCCTCACTAGAAGACAATCACATGAGTTAGGAAGAGGTTGGTACGCCTGGGTCGGAGGATCGAGTTGGATTGGTCGATCCTCTACTCGATCTATGCTTGGTTCGGGTTGGCTCCTTGATTCTAGTCGATCTCTCCTAGATCGACTCATTTTGCTCGATCTTGGCTGAATCGACTTGGCTTGGTCGATCTTGGGGTCGTTCTTTAGGTGAAACGGGATGGGAGGTCGATCTTGGGGTCGATCTTCGCTTCTTCTCTTTTGTCCAAGTTTTCTCTTGATTCCCGTCAATTCCTAGGCTCTTCTTTCATCTTCTTGTCAATGATCATTATCCATTACAGCTTCAAGTACACCAAGTATCCTGAAAATGATGCATATATGCAAGAAATATGCAAATGCTAATGCAAAATGTTCTAGGACTTTAAAATGAGATAAATGATGCAAACTAGCCTATTATGAATGATGTATGCATGAAAAACCTTTTTCTGAATGCATGCTGAATATGCAAAATATATGAGTATATCAGGAGGCGAGGAGAGACGAGAGAGGCGAGGAGAGACGACTCAGACGAGAGAGGCAAACTCAGATTTTCGCCCCAATTAGCCTGCAGAACTGCTCTGATCCAACCATTAATGACCGCGGGTCAGTTGGTCAATGTCCAATTGGACAATTTCAATAATGGGCCAACATTAAACCACTTATATATTTGCGAATTGGGCTTCGCCTATGGACGGCCCACCCAATTGACAACTCTAATGGTACCGCACAAGCTAACAACACAGTTAGGGGATTAGAAAATTTTCTCGGTTTTAAATCCGGAAAATGATCCCTTCTCAATGAGAGAAAAAGTGGTGAAATGGTTCTTTCCGTGAAGGAAGATTAAGATGGAAACAATCTCTCCCAATGGGAGGAAAATTGTGACAATCTCTCCCAAAGGGGAGGAACATAGTGACAGTCTCAGCCCAAAAAGCTCTAAGTTGTTCCCGAAGAAAGAATCGAAGATACCAGCAGCAGAATTGGATTTTTTTGGCCATGAGGGTGGGCAAAGAAAGAGTACATGCGATGTCTTGAAGATCTTGGAAGGCATGAAAGGCCATACTCTTTTTGAAAACTCGCCGGACGAGACTGATACAGATGAGTCATGGCCTATGCCCAGAAAAGTACAACGCCGGATTAAGATGTGAAAGGATGCGAACGGGATAACAAAGTCTCGTTGTCCCTTCACCGGTGAGGAATAGGACTAAGAGCTCCGGTTGGTCGAAGGTTTGAGCGGGGCTGGATGACGTGAAAGACTCACCAGAATTTTGATAACAAAAGCTGGATCCAAGCTTCTGGCCGGCTGTACCAAGCACAGCAGAGGCAGAGAGGACGAAGACTTTGTTTGAAACTTCCGGCGAAGAGGGTAGGCGGTCAACCGGCGGAGCACGAGGAGAAGCCGGAAGTTGAGATGACGTGGTTAGATCCGGTGGTAGAGAATCTCCACAGACGTCTGGAGGGCCAGGATGGTCTGGTGGGTCTGGAGGGTTCAAAGACAATGTCGCCGGCAAAACCGGAGAGGGACGGAGGGGGTTTCACTTCGCCAAATCTGGCGGTTTCGAAGAGGGGAACTTCATACGGCGGCGAGACGGAAACAACAAAGCCATGGGGAGGCTAAAGACATTGAGCTCGGGAAAAATGAAGGCCGCAAAGCCAGATCGGAAAAAGGAGGCATTGTCACGTAGCGGAGGCGACATAGGTAGAAGCACCTTCCAGTGAGCCGGGTTAGCGACTAGTCGAGCGGCTGCTTCGGAGGAGCAATATGCTAAGGAGACGAGAGGGGAGATGAGATCGGAAAACCCATTTCGGTGAGATGAGTTTTTGATGCATGGCGGCCTCGGTTCTCACGTTAGAGAGAAAACGAGAACCTAGGGGCGAACCGAATTTTGTTTTTAAATAATATTTGAATCTAATTAAAAAAATATCTATTTTTTACTAAAAAAATATTTTTAAAAATGTATTAATTGTAAAATTTAATTTTTTGAGGTTGAAATCAATTAGATATTTAAATATTTATTTAAATGAAATCATTTTGTGTGAAAAAATCAAAATTGTTTGCCCCGTATGATCGTAAAGCACATGGTAATGAACCTCCGCTCATGTACCTCGTCTGCGCGGGATTCGCTTCCCCTGGGCGGTGCGTCTCCGTTCCCCTTTTGGATGTTTGATTTTCGTCTTCGTTAAACATATCCGTAGCTTGGCGGGTGTAGTTTCTTCAAATTTTGTATTATTTATCCCTTTGGGGACTTCCTTATAAAGGAATAAATAGAATTTTTTTGACTCATCGTACGTACTCTTGTTTTGACTCTTAATTATGTTTGCTTCACGAAACTCGAACTCTCTCGCATAGCTTTAGGTTGGTCAATAGGTCCTAATTTCTCCGTCTTGCTGGACCATGAAACTGGTCTGGGTCTTAACTATCTTTCTGACTACTAGACGATCAACGGTTTGCTACGCAGATATATCATCGCATTTCAGCCACAGTCCTTGTTCCACCTCCGAGGGTGGGAGGCCTTTCCAAAATAGGAGCTATTCATGGCTCGGCTCAGCTCGGGAAACTTCGTACCGCAATGGTACTGGCAAGGCCCTCCTTGGCGGTCCTCACACCCTGCCTTGGCAGTAGGGGCGTTTTTCTGTTTTGTGGCTGGTTGGTTGGCGAGAGAGCCATTCTGAACTGGACGGGTCTTTGGTCTTTCGCGGGCCATGCCGTCCACGCACACTTCCTTGAGCGGGGACAGCCCACAGGGGAGTTCTTGGGACTCGACTTCAAGGTGATTCTGCGGGTTCAGACATCTGCCCTTGGTTACCTCAGGGGGACACCAGGCTCATCTGTCGCAGTTGTTTACGTCGTGATTGATGTCTGCTCCAGAACGCTGCAGACAAGCTCTAGGCCTTTCTTCCGGCGGCCGATATTGTCTCTATACTCTTTCAGTTTTTTTGTCTTCTGCATTTTGCGTGATGCTTTGGAGAGTGTATGTTCGTCGTCATGAGTGAACGTCCACTTGTTCGAATGACCAGATGTGTCTGTCGTCCAGGACATGAGATTACTTATCAAACGATGAGCAGGCCATCAGGAGCACAGAAAAGAGTTTTCCCTCTCGAAGGTTTTTTATGTCCAAATCAGATGTGTCTTACCGGGAACATATACTTAGGAGGGTAGGTTTTAGATAGGTTACGGGGTGGAGTACCATGAACGAAGATCAGGGTACTATTATATTGTTTAGTGATGATTGGAGGGACCGTGAACCGTCATGACTCATGAGAGTGGGGTTGGAACTCTGTCCTGACGGCTAAGATAGAGGGAGAAGATGAAAGTACCTCCCTAGGCACGTCGTCCGGGGTGATAAATGAGACCGCACCCGATGAGTGTTGTATCCGGAACGTCATGTACGAGCCCTAGAACATCTTGTCGGAGGGGATTTGTTCATGGAGAAATCGTTAAAGGCTCTCTGACCTCTCCTCCTCATATTCGGGTGAAGTAAACTCTCTCTATCCGCCACCGTTCGTCCTATCTCGACCAACCTCCTTTTCTTGTTAGCCATAGATCTAATTTATACTGCTTATGGCCGGCTTTCTATTGGTTCTACATACCCCGCCTAGTAGGCTTGCATCCTAGGGAGTTGGTAAACCGCCTTGGCGCCGGACTCATGTCATCACTTGGAGTGTCACAAATAGAGATTTCTATTTTTTAGAGTTAAACTTTTTTATTACAAAGTACTCCTTTACATTTTGATATGTTTTTATTTGTATCTAAACAAAACTTATATGTTTTATTTTATCCTTAAACAAAATTAAATCAATGATAACTAATTATATATTTAATTAAAATATGTAGGGTTGACGACCTATTTCTCCCTCATAACTTTCATATAGCACCAATGTCACACAAAGTTCACCCCACGTTCCAATTCCACCCCATTACAAAGTTCGAAACCAGTTTCCACCCCGTTGTAAAGTTCGAAACCAGTTTCCACCTCATATGAAAGTTAAAAACTAATTCACACACGAACCATGATTAGATATGGTTTACTGTTTTCCGATCCAATCTTAACCAAATCAACCCCAAACAAAACCAAACCTAAACCCGAATACAAACCGATTCAGCTAATTAAACCTTATTTAATCTGAAACAAACCCCTAAAATCTCCAATTCACGACCCATCCTAAAATTCCCAAATCAAAAATCCCAAATCGCGACGAACCCTAAAATCGGCGAACCCTAAAACGAAGAATCCAAAAATCTGTGAAATTGAAGTGGTTAACTGAAGATTGATTCGTTCGTGTTTCATTTCAGTCTCCGCTACAATGGCATTAGTTGAGTGGAGCGATGTTCCTGTATATGCCGAGGAGGATTCTGATGGAGAAGATCGTCGAGAACGAGATGATTTCAACATCGACCAAGCTGTGGCAGAGTTTGAAGATGAAGAGCCTATTCGACACAACGTATATCCTGATACGGATAATGATGATGAGGAGCAAGAAGTTCTACGCACGGCTAAGAGGCGAAAGAATATCAAAAGAGGAGATGGGAACATGTTTGAAGGACACATTTTCATCAATGGAATAACGTTTAAGGAGGCTGTCCTCGATTACACTCTGAAAACATGTCGCAATATCAAGTAGTACAGGTATGACAAAACCAAACTCGGCTTTGATTGCGCTGCTGAAGGTTGTTCATGGCGTATATATTGTTCAACTACGAAAAAGTTTGTAGGGAGGTGGCAGGTTAAAATCTATAATAATGTGCATAGTTGTGTTCCTAATGGATCATGTGAGATGATGAAAGTCCATGTGATTGCACGCTTGTTTGTTGATAAAATCCGAGAAGAACCGGAGTACTTTATGCCTATGAAGATCGAAGAGCTAGTTATGCAAATGTGGAAGATCAATGTGTCAAGGCCTCAGTGCCAAGCCACGAGGAATAAAACATTAAGATGGATTGAGAGAGAGTATGATGAGCAGTTTGCACGTATTCGTGATTATGGGGCTGAGATACTAGAATCAAACCCTAATTCTTTTGTGGAGATTGACTGTGTGAGAAATGAGGAAGGTTTAGATCTCTTCAACAGGTTTTATGTCTGTTTTGACATCCTTATAAGAACTTGGAAAGATACTTGTAGTCCGTTGATAGGAGTTTATGGGTGTTTTCTTAAAATCGAAGATGAAAGGGCAGTTATTGGTAGCTATGGGTCGAGATCCGGATAATGCTATATATCCTATAGCATGGGCTATTGTGCAAGTAGAAAACAAGGAAAATTGGTTGTGGTTTGTGAGAAAGATAAAAACTGATTTGGGAATGAATGATGGTGAAGGATATATTCTGATTTCGGATAGACAAAAGGTAATAATTTTTGCTTTATTGTTTATGTGGTTTGTGCTTTAATGTCTGTGTTGTTTGATCTTTAATGTCTTTGCTTTATTTTCAGGGATTGATCAACGCTGTTGGGCTAGTTACCAAAAATCGAGCATAGAATGTGTGTCAGACATATCTATGTGAACTTGAAGAGTAGGCATGGAAAGAAGCCGGAGATGAAACCAAAGATTTGGAATCTTGCATGGAGCTATAATGAGGCAGAGTTTAGAGAAAACTTGGACATGATATTCAACTATGACTCGCTTGTGCATGCGGATGTGTTGAAGACAAAACCTGAGAGTTGGTGAAGGGCATTCTACAAGATTGGGAATCAATGTGAAGATGTGGAGAATAACTCAACCGAGTCTTGGAACAACACAGTAGTGAAAGCCAGAGAGAAGCCATTTGTGCCAATGCTAGAGACCATAGCTCGACTTGCAATGGTACGTATTGTTAAAAGAAATGTTAAATATATGGGTTGGAAAAGTTTGTGCACACCATATGTGGTTGAGTATCTTGCAGAGGAGCACGAGAAAGCATCAGACTGTAAGGTCTTTCGAAGCACGAATAACACGTATGATGTTCGTCTTAGTGGTTATTCTTATCGTGTGAGCTTAGAAAATAGGACTTGTACTTGCAAAAGGTGGAAGATCACATGAATTCCTTGTGAGCATGGATATGCAGTGATTATGCACAAGAAAGAGGTGGCTGAAGATATGTTTGCCACTGGTTTAAGACAACAATGTGGAGAAGGACATATAAGGAGGGTTTAGTTCCAACGAGAGGTGCAAGGTTTTGGCCAGTTGGAGATGAACCACGAGTGCATCAACCTCCGTCGCCACCACAAACTGCCGAAAGAAAGGAGAAACTGATATTGATGTTCAATCTAAGAAGGATAAGAAAAGGAAGAAAGGGAAAATGAGTCTCATGTGAAGAAGAAACCAAAACTCTTGAAGAGGATAATGCACTGTGGAATTTGTGGTGAAGCTAATCACAACTCAAGGTTTCATAAACAGAAACATGTTTGACTCTTTGGTTAATCTCTCTTGTGAAGTTAATGTCTTTAGTGAAATTTTTGCATCTCTGGTTTTGTGGTTATTACAGGCTTCTGAAGGTGAATCGGCCGTACGTGAATCTTCTCAAGCTGAGCCTTCTCAAGGCATTCTCACTCAGATTGAGAACTGATGTAGGAAAGAGAGTAGAAGATGTGTTTTAGATGTGTCTGTTTTTGGCGTAGACCCTTGTCGTTTGGATCTGTTTTTGGTTTAAGAAGCTTCAAGTTTGTAGGGTTTTCACTATAGAAATGCTTCTTACGGTTGTGTCTGTTTTTGGATTCTTATTACATTCCACAAAAATGCAGGTTATTATGTATGACAATCAGTTTTTCTCTATATATTATGTATTTGGCTTATTTTGTTTGTTTTTTGATTGTTGGTTGAAATCTATATGAAAGAAAAGGAAATCAGATATATTGAACAAACACACAAAATTGTGACTTAAAACACAAGAGTTTTAACGACCATACAAAACAAACATCATCTTCTCAAGCTCCATACAGATACAAAACAAACATCATCTTCTCAAGCTCCATACGGATACAAACATCATCTTCTCAAGCTCCATACGGATACAAACATCATCTTCTCAAGCTCAATAACTTCCAAGAGACTCAACATATTAGTTTACTACAACCAACAATGACCATACACCCAAAACAAACAAGAACCATCATTTTCTTCATGTTGGATTTGCTTTCAACCAATACTTCTTCCACTCCCTCAAAGATCTCTTTCTCTAGCTTCATTTGCATCTTCTCAAACATCATTTTCTCAAGCTCCATACGCTCTCTTAAAATCTGTTTCATCTCCTCTTCAAAATTATCAGTTCGAGAAGCTAATGTCTCTATCTCATCTAGCATTGCCTCGTCAACCTACTTGAAAGTATGATTATCATTGGCAAGCTACAAATATTCATAAGAATTCAATTCAAATTTTACAGAAACCCATCATTGTTTAACAATGAGAATCAAAATACAAAGCAATTTTACCTTACGAGCTACTGCATAAGCACACCGATAGTATCGCCTGTACGGATTTGCATCAGATTTTGAGATCAAACAAGCAATTCAATCTCCACAGCAACATCTCCTCGGCACACCATGGACTGTTCCTCGAGCTCTGGCAGTTGATGTTCCACTCGATCCTCCAGATACATTGCTCATCCTCCTCACAGCCGAAATTCAACCTGCAACAAATATAATTCATCAAAAATGTAATCGAGCTTATAGAATATCAAATCGAGATTCTAGAGGAAAATATCAAATAAGAAACCGATGAAATTCTAACCTAACTATAGACTTGCAATCGCTGAGGAAAATCGATTTGGGAGTTTTATGTTTCAGATTTAGGTTTGGGTCGGTTTTTTAATTCGGATTCATTTCGGTTTGTAATTGGCTTGGTTCTAGGTTTAAATTGGAAACCGATAAACCCGACATCGAACCTATACAATTGATTTCGTGTGGAAACTGGTTTCGAACTTTGTAATGGGGTGGAATTGGAACGTGGACTGAACTTTGTGTGGCATTGTTGCTATATGAAAGTTCTGAGGGGGAAATAAGTCGTCAACCCAAATATGTAAATGTAACATTGAATGATATTAAAAATAACATGATGCACTTTAAAAATTATTTTTGTGTTAAATGTTAAATTTTAATGAAATCAATTATTTATTTTTTGTTTATTATATAAAATAAATGGATAAAATTTATAGACTTGTAAAGTAAAAAGACCTATAAGAAATTAATAACTAAAAAAATAGAATATAATGGAAATATTCTTTTTATAGTAAAAAATAGAGGTAACCATTGGAGCAAACCTACTTTCTATTTATAGAGAACTCTATATTTAGAGTAAAAAATAGAGCTAACCATTGCAGATGGTCTTAATATACTAAATCAATTCTTTTTCTATTTAATAAGTTAAAATAATAAAGATTAAACTTAGATTTAGTTTAAAATTTGCATTGAAAATATAAAATAACTTTTTTGTGAAACAAAAATAAAATATCAAAATAACACTATTTTTTAAAAACAAGGAATAATATGTTCTACGTTTCAACATTAAAAAATTATATAAGAAAAAGTGTTTGCAGTATTGATTACCTAGTTAAGAACCAAATATAACTATCTAGTTAACAATACATGAATTCTCCTTTGAAAAAATCCTTTAAGTCTAACTTATAAAATAACAAACTATTTAAACGACATTTTCTTTCGATATTTGAATATTCCTCTTCAAAATCTAGTTCCAAAATATCTTAATTTATCTCATAATTCTCTCCAAAGTATCATATACTCAACTTAAGCAAAGTAATTGCAATAACGCATTTTAACAATGATTTAGGTCTACTTAAGATAAAACCGAAAAACTAACAAAACAACAAAAATGAATAAGAGATTAGTAAAACAAACCACCCATATTTCATCTTCCGCTTCCTTAAATTTGCTTTGTTTTTCATCATTGCTATAGTTGTACCATTTTTTTGTTAGACTAAGAAATGATCAGGAAAAAAATAGAAAGTTAAAGGATTTGAAAAAAAAACAAGTTTTTGTAAAAAACAAAAAAAAAAACTGTTGTAGACATGTCTCTTAATATAAATAGTATAAAATAAAGATATTGTATTATTATTCAAAACATTGAAACAATACAAATATATCGAAGTCATAATTTATTACAATGTTTTTATTTATTCTTACACCAACTAATTTATACTGTTGTCTTAGCTCTGTTAGCCTTTTTAATAGCATGCGGAAAGAAAATCGACTTACATATAAGCTAGTTTTAGGAAAAAGAGATGCTTTATCCCTTTTGCCAATCGAGTACTTTCCCCATTTTGGCCCAATATTTCTGTCTAAAATAAATCCCATCAACTCTAGCACTCCATACGCGTAACTGGCCACAGACATTCCAAAGTTTTGATGAATATACTTTAATGTCATAAAAATCCTCCATGGTTTTCCCGTGCCTAAGCATACAATGCCATACCGCCTTATTACCAGTCCCGTCTTTAATGTAATCGTACGTATCTTCAATGATACGAGTAGTATTGAATTTTAAAATTTTGACTTCCTCATCGCAAATTCGTATACGGTTACAACGACAATGATACTGGAGATCACTACCAGGAGCGAGTTCGTTATGAATTACTATATGATTTGGCTTGCAAGCTTCATATAACCTGAGAGACAATGCAATAAAAACACACAAAAACTATGAGATTATTCATTTTTTGTTATGGATTGTTGTTGATTTCTGAGTAATAAGGGCATCAATGCACAATATTTATAATCTTTGAATTTTTCTTTATCTATATTTATGATATTATCTAATTATAGTCATAGTTAAATTTAAAAGAAGACATGAACCGATTTAACCTCTGATCGGAGGAGAGTTTAGTAACAAAAAGTATGGTTGGCCAATAATATAAATAGACGAATGAATTAACCTTTAAAAATTATAGCTCGCCGCTAGAACCAATCAAATCAATTGTAGGGTTTGACCTACGCATTACTTTGATATTTGCTAAGATTGTAGGATGGAAACCCAAAAATACACATCTAATCCTTAATATCATAATTGCTGTTAAACAAAATATCCTTAATATCCTAATAATTAAAGAAGGGGAAAATGAGTGTTTACTGTGTAGTGTGTATTTTTGGCTTTCGATATCAAACGAAAGGTATGTAATTTGATAATAGATGATGGTTTATATACTAATGTTGCTAGCATATATATGGTGGACAAATTGGATTTTATAAAGACTAAACATCCGAGACTATGTAATCTACGGTGGCTCAATTATCAAACGGTATTAAAAATCTTCGAATAAGTTTATGTGCCTTTGATTAATCAATGATTTGGAGGTTATCGAGTTTGTCACTTTGTTTGATTCTCCTACTATCTGTGAAAACTTTGCATGTATTGGATTTAACATGAGAAAAATATTTGTTCTTAGATGCATAAGTTGACCATTAGTTGAGGAATTGACTGATTAATAGCTATTAGCTTGCTTTCATCAACATGGTTTGACCTATCCTTATTAGTTTGGGTTGTACGAGCAACTTTTGATAGCTCTTTTTTTATTGTAATGTTAAATCATTTTCATCGATTAGATACTCAAAGAGAATCCTTCAATAATAAAACATTGTTATATTAATATAGGTTAATTATGTAATTTTTTTTTAAAAGAATCAACCAATTCTAAAGAGACAAATGTATCGAGAGTCTCTTATCAATTTTTCAAGCATTCTCAAATAAAAACCGATTATGTATTCTATTTCCTATTTTTTTTTTAAAAAAATATTTTAATCTTAAAAGACTCAATAAAAAACTCTTACTAAAGATGATCTTATGAATTTGAATTTATTCATAATTATGAGTACCATATCGTATAAATCCAAAAACGTTTGAAAAAAAAACTTAGAAAACATCATATAGTTAGATTAATTCCATTCTTTCAGGTTAGACATTACTAACTTGTATAAATGAGTGAATTATAGGTTCCAAAGAAAAGAAAAGAAAAACAATAATAATAAGTTCAGTGAATCTTGCAATGGTTTATGTAATCTATAGTAGCTCTCGATTTGAACAGCGTAGGTCTTGCGATTATCGCAGGGGTTATAATCTCTGTTCTCTATTTCGGTGTCCATGTCTATTTCATTGTGTTGTGGCATCTAGGTAGTGTGATCTCTGTTCTTGAGCCTGTTTATGGAATCGCTGCTATGAGAAAAGCTTATGAGCTTCTAAAGGGGAAGATTAAGATGGCTATGGGGTTGGTGTTTGTTTATCTTTTGATCTGTCATCTGTGCGTTGATCGGAGGTGCTTTTGAATCGATTGTGGTTCATTGAGGAGGAAAGTTTGGGACTTTGACTAGGACTCTTGTTGGTGGTTTACTTGTTGGTGTTCTTGTGATGGTGAATCTTGTGGGTTTGTTGGTTCAGAGTGTGTTTTATTACGTTTGCAAGAGTTATCATCATCAGACGATTGATAAGATGGCTTTGCAGAGGCGGACCCACCTTATGAAAATGTGGGTCAGCTGATACCCCTAAAACAATATAAACATTAATTATAGAAAATGTGGGTCAGCTGACACCCCTAAAACAATATAAACATTAATTGTAGAAAGAGTTTTATTAACATTGACAGCTCAATTGGTGTAAATATTAGCTGGTGATCCTCCTAATCTGAGTTCAAATCTTCATTAAATACATTTTTGTTGCTCTCATTTTTTATTTGGGTTTAAAGTCTAATTTATGTTATATATTTTGTAACCTAGACCTTAAAACTCATTTTTATTTGGGGTTAAAACTCAATTTGTGTTATATATTTTTTAGTCTTGACCTTAAAATTTTATTTTATTTTTGTTTTTTTTAATTTAAATTAAATATTATATATTAAAATAATTGATTTAATTTATGACTCGCTAAAAAAAATATGGGACCGCCACTGCAGCTTTGTATGGTCATCTTGGTGGGTACCTTGGAGACTATGTGCCTCTTAGAAACAACATTCAACTGGAGAATTGAGACTTTTTAAGTATTGGAATTGGAGCAGAAGATGAAGCTCCATGAGATTCCGGTACTGTCTCTTCGCTATCTCTCTCTCTCTCTCCATATATATAATATATATTGAGTTATATAAGATTGGAGAAAATTTGAAATCTGAATTGTAGTTGTAATGTTAATGTGTATGTATAGACTCACACTCTTTGTCAAAAAAATATCATTTTATCAAAAAATAGACTCACACTCTTTGTTTGTGTTTTGATTTGATTAATCCATGATTTGAAGGATATTGAGTTTGTCACTTTGTTTGATTCTCCTAAGGTTGCTTATCATTACTATCTGGGAAAATTAAATCTTTTCTTGCATGGCTTGGATTTAACATGAGAAAAATGTTGGTTTTTAGCTTGTAGCTAGTTAATAGCATGAGAAAAACGTCGGTGCTTAAGTTGATCTTGGAAACTACACTTTGTTTGGGTTGTAGGAGCAATTTTTGATAACTAACTGTTTTTTTGTAATTGTCATAAGTTTGAATTTGTTCGTGATGGGGAGGTTTGGTTACACTAAACCGAATGAAAAGGAAAAACTTAATAATATGTCGGTTAGAACAAAAACTTAGAAAGTCATCATATTTAGATAAAGCCAGATTTCCGATCGTAGGCCCATCAAAAACATATTCGTTACACTATAATTTTCGTCAAGAGGCCACTTTGTAATGGAACTATACGCAGAGAATAATATAATGTTATTTTGGGGTGTATTGAAATAGAAATTTTAGAATATTTTGTGGTTCGTTTAACAATCTATGTTATTCACTTGATGATTTCTAAATGTATTCTCAGATAATATGTTATTGAATATGAAATTTATGTAAAACCAATTAAAATTATTTAAAATATTTTGTTGTTTAATTAAGAATTTGTAAAAACTAAATAAAATAAACGGTTATTAGAAATATTTTAAATAGTAGATTTAAGAGACTTTTGAATATTTTAAATGATTTTGGTGAAGTTTCTTAGTTAAAAATATGAAAAACTAAATCTCATTGTTTTAGGTGGAATTTCATAGTCTTAATAGCAAATCATAACAACTTACTTAATTCATCCAAAATCATCTAAAATTTTATTAAAACTCAAATCATTTCAAATCCTTCCAAATTATAGTTTGAATACATTTTTTTTTTTAATAATAAAGTCAGTTGAATTAACTTGCAAAATTTTCTTTGAGGATTGCAACTTGCAGCTTCTTATATTTCTTTGTCAAAATTATTGACTTATTTTATGCGTCTAAATTATTCTTTTGGAAGTTAAATGATCAATAATCAAAGATATGATATGTAAGTTTAGATCAAATTTTTGGAGAAAGAAAGATGTGGCTTGAAAATGGTTACGAAATAATGTGGACTCTTATAGATTCTGTATAAACGTGTGGATATATAATTAAAATACATGTGGGTCAAGCCCACCACATGGACTAGATTTATTGGTAACGTATGTCTCTATCTTTCTCTTTTGTTGACTATGGTCATATGTATACATTCATATACAATCATCCGTGGACCGTCGCTGGCCATCATTGTTATTTGTTAACACTAATTAATTAAGTGTTAGTGCTTAATGAATTCAATGGTTTTATGAATTGATTTTCTAAACAAGAAAAAACACTCAAGGAATTGAAAATCGTCACTATAAAAAGAGGCGCGATCAGAGAAAGTTAGACAGTTTTATGTTTTGAAAATATTTATTTAAAAGTTATGAACTACCTACCTATTGTCTGGATAAAAATAATCGTGCAAGTTGGAGAATCTCGTTAGTAATTTTGTAATAACTTGTAATTTGGTTTAGGTGAATCGTATAACGCAAAGTGTGTACTGATAACTATGATTTGGTTTGTCGAACAATAATCTTTAGAAACTTGCGCCCATTCTACAAATTAGGTCTGCGCTATCTTTAGTCAGAAAAGACTGACACAAACTAAAATTTATTAAAAAACCGGTAAATACAGACCATCACAATCATGGGTTGGCTCGTGCTTAACCCCAACAACTGAACCAGTAAGTAGCTCGGGCCATATCAAAATATTCTAGACCACTTAACTCACCTCGAAAGAAAAACAAATTTCAACTTAGTCTTATGACCAAGGCCTGGAAAATGTAGTACTCCACCTTCAAGCTCTCCAAGTTATATACGTCTGGGATGAAGAAACACAACGCTTTTGATCAATAATAATGATGACGATTTTCAAAGAATACACCACTATTTTCTTAATTAAATGTTTTATACTAATTTATAAATATCATAACCAATTTTGAACTGATATTTCAATTTATTTATTAAACAACATATAAACATTTAAATTGGACAGAAAGATCAAATAATACGATTAAGAACACTGATTATATATACATCCCAAGAATATCATTAAACTATCATTATACCAATTAGCGATAAAGGCTCTAAACAAATCCGAAACTATAGTACTGTTTAGTGAATCAATTTTTTAGGCGAAAGATTATTGTTATATGTCACTTTAGTCTAACCTAGGTGAGACAAATAATAAGCGGAAGATCTCAATCACCTTATGTAATAAGCAATCTGGATAAAACCAATTAAACCAATTATTTATATTGAATTATTTCATGGCAAACAAAAGAAAAACACATTGTATATATATTGTATATTGTTTAACTTCTTTAGTCATAAATTCATTTTTTATCGTTTATCGTAAAATATAGTTACGTATGTAATATATATATATACTAGGTGGGAGTCTGCGCAAATGCGCGGACTATGGTGTTCTATTAATTTTTTGTTTTTTTTTGTTTTCTTATATGTTGATGTTGGTCTCATAATTTATTTTGAACTCATTGTTGGCCACATATTTAAATGCATACCCACAGTAATATTAAGTTGCGCCAAACGTTTATAATTCTAAGTAATATAAAGAAAAACATAATTAATAGCATATAAATACCAGAGTGTCAACATTCAAATAAAAAAATGCAAAAGCACGTAGAAACAATAGAATATAAATACAATCAAGAAAACATAAATAGAGTTTATCGTTAGGAAGGTAAAATAGGTCTCGGGAACACTTCTTCGTAAACAACATTCAACGTCTTCCGTAGTGGCTTATTATCTTTATCCGTTACCAAAATCTTCAATCCCGACCTAGAAGTTACTCTTGATAAAGCCACGTATAATTGACCATGTGTAAAGACCGGTTTTGGCAGAAACACTCCTACTTTCGCAAGCGTTTGACCCTGGCTCTTGTTTATGGTCATCGCAAAAGCCAAAGTGATTGGAAACTGTTTACGTCTCATCCTAAATGGAAGCCTCGTTTCCGTTGGGGACACGAAAATGCGGGGTATAAGAACCTTCTCTCCAACCTTATCACATGTAATAACTCTAGCTTCGATAATGTAATTGGCCATCTGGGTTATAAACAACCTCGTTCCATTGCACAAACCATTCTTAGGGTCAATGTTTCGGAGCAACATTATTGGCGTACCAACTTTCAAACGCAACTCATGGTTTGGCAATCCGGATATTTTCACTGAATTGAGAAATTCATTGGTATAGATCATATTACCAGGTACACGCTCATTTTCAGTCTCGGAGCTTGGGGGTGGAACCTCAGATGCCTCATTAGTATCTAACTCTCGATCGGTTGTGTCAATACTATCACAACTTCGATATATTCTCTCGACACCTGACGAATGCAAAGCAATCGTTATTATATAATCACAAACTATAAGCTCAGTATACATTGTTGTAATTTTAAATACGATTATAGTAAAAAAACAATAACTTGGTAGCTGCGATAACATGTAGTTATTTACAACTTCTACGTCATCGTTCCGTGGGCTTAAAATCGCTCGTTCTTGAAAGAACTTAGGATCTGTTTTTCCTGCGTACGATCGTCCATAAACTTCGGTGACTATTGCTTTAATCGGTTCTCCAGCATCCATAATCAGCATATCCTCAGGAATCTCAATCTCGGATTCGCCTAAACTATTCTCATTTATCTTACTGTCACCAATATCTAATATCCATTGCGAAAATTCGGCCAGATCATGAATCTCCTTACTATTATCACCTGGTATTAGCCGCATATTCTTTGTAAGCTTCAACAGCTCGCAATTTGGCTAAAGAGTGGACGAATTTAAGGTTGCCATGACAACTTCTACCCTCCCAGCATTCGGCATAACTGGCAAGATCTGCCTAAAATCTCCACCGAAGACGATTACTTTACCACCAAACGGCTTATCACATTTCATGACATCGCGTAAGGTCCTGTCTAGAGTGCCAAAGCAATCTTTGTTCATCATCAATGCTTCGTCCCATATTATCAGTTTCGTCGTCCTAATCAATTCCGCTAGATTAGAATCGGATTTGATGCAACACGTTGTAAACTTGTTAACCACGATAGGTATCCCAAACCTAGAATGAGCGGTTCTGCCTCCTTGCAATAACAACGCGCCTATGCCACTCGACGCAACGTTGAGAACAATTAGACCCTTAGAACGTAGAGCAGCACCAAGCAAACTCCATAGATACGTTTTTCCGGTACCCCCAGATCCATACACAAAGAACATCCCTCCACTATTATTATGCACAGCAGTTAATACCTTATCATAAATTACCCTTTGTTCGTCTGTAACAGTTGCTATCAACTCATCATGCCTACGTCGCAAAACCTCGTGATCGTAACTCTCCTCGTCTCTAATAAGTGGATTACGATGCGTTTCCAAGACCATATCGTCTGGGAACGGCATAGGGGTGAAATTTGCAAGAGAACTCCCACTGCTAAGTAGCAATTTCTCTATTTCAAGATTTGATCTTCCGAAAGCGTCAGCTCTACACGAATCATAGCAGATATTAGTTAACATAACAAACATCACCCGACTAAGAATAGTATATATGTATCACTCTCAAAATTTACCGTACCTCGGTTCCCGGTGTCCTTCCTTTCTTGGTACAGAACATCCCCCGCTAGGATCCGCCAAGTCGCATCCCAAACTCTCGATGGTATGACAATACTATTTGTAATGAGCATGATTACAAATAACCTACGAATATATTTCTGCGACGCCCAAACATCGGCCTCGTTAATAGCATCAATGTATTCCTTATCATCATCCAACAAACCATAAGCATAGCAAGCCTCTTTGAAGCTTTGATATTGAGTCTCCTCCACGGTCTTTATATCCTCGTAACTCTTTGGCCCCCTCACTATATTCAACAGAAGCCTCAGATAATAGGCTTCACCAATGGACATAAGGACATACGTTACCCTGCCTAGCGCAAATTTGGCTCGAACCCTTAGACTCCACATTCGTTTAGATGCAATCCATCTAAACTTCATAGGAATATCTGCGTATGTTAAAACCCTAGCCTCTTTAAAGTTCTTGTTGCATTCCATCCAAGCGATGAACTTAGAATGGCCAGCCGAGCGACGATTTACCACATCCTCTGCCTGATCATCTTCGTTAAAAATAACTTGTTGCTGATTTGGTAAATGAAACGGAAGTTTCACAACAGAAACCGTTCGATAGTGTGCTAAGAAAGACAAAAGATGCCATATCGACTCACAAGCTGAGATATATCTGGCAAACCGAAATATTTAAAATTAATAACGTGACGATGAAGCAACACAATGGGAATAATATAACAAAGAGAATAATATAATAAGAAATCAATCCACCTGCAACAAAAATGTCTTTTTATCTCGTCATCATCGTCATCACAACCACAATTTAGGGGATAATATTGCAAAAAGCTTAATACTTTGACAATTATAATTTCCAGTTCCAGTTCCGTACGCATAAGATTCCATACGCATAAGATTTATACGCATAAGATTCAATACGCATAAGATTTATAGATAAATCATATACCATACACATAAGATTTATACGCATAAGATTTGTAGATAACGTAAATCTTTTATAGATATCGTTTATAAGTGTTTGAATATTAAAGCCGGCTTAAAAAAACCACAAACGAAAATCAATCGAACACCTACACTAAATAAAATAACTAAAAAGACCAAAAAAAAAAAAAAACGCATGCATCAGGCACCATATCCGCTGTCCTTCCGACACAATCGACGCTTCTTTCTTGGTAACCTATCGTAACCGGATTTAAGGCAACCAAAACAAAATATCAAACTTCAAACCAATGTACCAAAAACCAAAAAATACCAAACCTTGATATCATAAGTTGTACCAACCTAGACTTAAACTCCTCGACCTCGGGTATCAAAGGGTTTAACATCACGCGAGAGCAGGAAGTGGCTGTAACGGTCACCTTGTCTAAACACAAACAACAAAATTTAAGAAATAATTCCAATAAGGCATTCAACCCAGTTCCAAAATGGATATATAAAAATACCTCGAAAAGATTCCACAAGTCCCCATCTTATCACAAACACTCCGATGTCACCACGGGCAGCTTTCCAATCATTGTAAAACCGTAAAGCCATATGCCCAGACAACGAACATCGGAGACTGACACGACTAATAGAAAATAAATCATATACCAGTTAAATCAAAAATTCAAGATCAGGTCAAAATATCACTATAAAAAATCGAGATACCTCTCATCACGAATCTCAAACGTGATGCTCCATGCGGGTTCATCGCATGTAGCCAATGACCCTTTATCAGCCGAGACACCGCCAAGTGGATCAAGCTCGGCCACGTGTACAACCTCACCAACTAAATCTGCAAGTGAGGCGAATGAGGAATCAGAAAACACGACACACTACACAAAAAAAATCTCCGAACACAAACCACAATAACACGATCCAACATCCAAAAAACATAAACTAATACCGACTAAGTAATCATCGTCGTGAAGCCGATTCTGAATTCTGTGGAAAGCAACCAAATCAAAAAAATCTCGTAGACACCTAAATGTACTCTCACGGACATACGTTGACTGCATAAAACGAATCTTAAAACCATGAGTTGTTGACCGGAGAGTACCAACTTGTGGTACAACGTCAAAATCATGTATAGTCACACATAGATCCTGTGCAACTATAGCCACGAACTTCCCGTACATATGGCCATCGATAGTTGCCTCGATCTTCGCATCCTAGATATCCAAATGTGTTCTCAACGACGGTTCAGAACTGATATATCACGAACAGGAAGAACCAAAATGCAAACAGAAACTGATGAAAAACTTACACGTTCATCGGCCAAGATTAGACACAAGCTTTTCGTACCGCTTTCAAAAATCCGAGTATACACTCGAAGAACTTTCACATAAACACTACCACTGGAATTCGTAGGACAAAGCATCAACAAAGGAACGTCCACGGCAGTCTGGCTATGGGGAAGCAAAGTCGATACGTCAAAAACACCGGTATCTACAAAACCGGGATCATCATCAAACTCATCACCACCGTCACCATCTCCATCACCACAATCATCACCCGATTCATCATCGTCGTCAACAGCATCTTTGTTATACGCACTATCATCGTCATCATAATCATCATCATCATCATCACCATCATCATCGTCAGCATCGGCGCATTCATCATCTAGCGAAACGTCCGACGAAACATTGCTATCTGCATCGCTGCCACCACGATAGTCGGACTCACAAGAAACATCACCGGGCTCGTATTCCGATACAGAAAGAGGCGACCTAGACATCAACGAATCATCGTCGGGCCCATCAACGAAACTCCCACCAGAAACGGCCACGTCAATATCCACGTAGGGCATACTATTATCGAAGCGACACCCTATACGATACGGACATAGACGATTGTTATGTATAAGAATCTCATAAAGAAAATACATGCTAACCGGTATCATAATTTATGAGACACTTTTAAAAACACCGACCATCAAATTCTACGACCCGCGCTCGCAACATCCATTCGGAAACGCAATCGTCCCAGACAAAACGACAACGCACACGTAACATCGCATCTATTAATCTCGCACATTGTTTTAAAAACATTATAACGTAAAAACACCAAAAGATTCCAAACCAACCCAATAAGTATTCATTATAAATGTAATGAACATCTAACAATGAGCACCTCCAACGTCTACGTACTCTCATTCTTCGACAACAAAGAGCGCAAACCTGAAGATAGAGTATAAACATTAACGTGAAATTATAATAACAAATATAAAACGACAAATGTTCCGTTAAATAAAAACCTTGTTTCTCTTCTTTAGAATCGACGAAGAAGAAAAGCACATTACAACATCCATCCATTCGAAGATTACGATAAGGCATAGCGTTGAAGAACTTAGATTTAAGCTTCGACCCGCCGGTGAAACGGATCGTCGATATCCTCGCAGTGGGATCTAATAAAAAAAGTACACAAAAAATTAACAACCATTGTATATAAGAGTAATAGGGGTAAAAAACAAAGAACGCCGAGCTTACACAGAGACATATCAATCAACCCGCAGGCCACTACAACCCTAGACGAAACCACAAAACTATATTCAGAAAAGCAAGTGGTTAGATGCGTATATAAGCGTTCAAACATATCAAAGATCGGTATTCGAAATTATGGAGGCGAAACCCTAAACCCATGCACTCCAAAACCAATGACGCAAGAGTATATATAGCGAACGAATTCTAGGGTTTCGATGTTTCCATTAGACCGATAACACGAAATAGTAATTATCCTTTTCGATGTATCGTAATTATCCTTAAATAGTAATTATCCTTTTCGATATATAGTAATTATCATTATGCACTAACTGTTTCCCAAATAGATAAATACGTAATATTTAACATCGCATTAGCTAATAAAATATAAACGAATAACTAAACACGCTACAATTAATTAGGCTAGTTAAATTACGAAATTATACACCATTCCCTTTGTATTCATTAAGGGTAGAAGCGTAATTCAGTTTTCAACTTTCATTCTCAGTTCAAATCACTTCGCAAATAATAATATATATATGTATTTATAGTTGATTTTGTATATCTTGTTATAATTGGTTATAAATTTTTGACCTTATTTGTGGTCATAAAGTTTCGATTATTTTTTTGACCAAAATCAATTATCGACGAACAATTACTGACAAATCAGTTTTCGTCAAAAATTCATCAAAAATAATCGTTTTTGACTATTTTTAAACAGGATTTTTAGTCAAAATTCGAGGGTTTTCTGTAACTCTTGAATCCAAATTTATAAATGCTAGATGTAGTAAATGTTAAAGAAAAAAGTTAGTCGGTAAACCACAGCTTATTTCAGGTACGAAAATGTTTGCATCCTAAATGTTGTAAATTACAAGTATGGACCATGCACATATATACACAATATATTTGTATCGAGACACAGCTCACCTTCGTTTGTCTTCTACATTGTAAACAAATTCCTACAGAACTTTATCAGATTTATATATTTTTACTTGTTTTCTTTGTTAATTGTTGACAAACTTAAAAGTAAATATTTGGTCGTTCGGTTTCAGATTATTTGTCGTATTTTGTTTTCCGTTTGTGTCTTCGCTTCATGGTATTACGCATAGAATACACGTGTGCTGTCTGAGTACCAACCAGCAACCACTATAATAATCTAATATATTCAAAGTTGTCTAAATTATATGTAGATGAAATATTTGTTAGCTACACAAATTATGATCGGTTATGTGGCTATACCAGTCTACTTAAACACTGTACGGTTAGTCGTTTACCCATATGAAAAAGCTTCCAATGTATGATGATTATGTGTGCTTACAAACAAAGTGTATTGCAAACTCCATCTCCTTTACGTTACAAGAAAACATAGCAAAATCCTACCAACTTTTTTTCAAAATTGATAAAAAAATTTTTTTACTAATTTTCTACAACATTATGACAAAAATACGAATGAAAAGAAATTGGTTGATAATTTCCTATAAATATAGGTGGTCAATAATCGGTCAGATATTTGTTTCCAGTTTTCTACGAAAATAAAGTACGTAGAAACTTATGTATAAAAGTGGTAGAAAATTAGTTAAAACATTTTGACTAATTCTGTGATAAAAAAAACATCAAAAATTTCCAACCAGATTCTTACGGAATTATATCCGTAGGTTACTCGAAGGAATTTTGTATGAAATTTAATACCCGTTAAACATCGAGCACTGTAATGACCGTTAAAAAATATGTCCGTTTGTGAATTTTCGAAATTAACACCGTCACGGTTTCTATTTAATTAATCCTAAATCCGTTTTCCCTTAAATGCCTCATATCTATGATTAATTGGTTTTTTGAGTAGCTGCGAGGATCCAAATCTGAAGTATTGAGTCAATCAAAAATGGACCATCTATGTTTTTTCTTTTTATTTTCAGGCAAGGACCACTTTGGGTTACCGTATCAGCTGTCTTATTGTTATATTTAGCATACAAGCACGTGACTGTACTGTACATTAGCACATATCGTAGTAACATATATGAGTCCATACATTGTTTTTAAGTTAAACACACCTCGAAGTACTTCTATCATTAATTATAAGTGTAGGCCAGATATCGTTATGATCACACACGTTGTCCGCCGTATCATCCTAGAATTAAAAGATTTTATTGGATGAAATAATTTATTGGATAACACGTATCTTTTTAAAAACTAATCTTAAGGCGTATACTGTATATTGTTAAATGTTAATTAATACATTATCTCATTATCTTGGATGCGATGGATCGTGATTCTTGAACATCTTTTTCTTTGGAGTCAAAGTCTATTGTTTGACATTTAAATATTGGCGTATTATATATAATATTGGATTTTAATAAATTAAATTTAGGCTCACGTTAATTTTTTTTTTTGTTTAGTTACCAAAAACGATTAAGTACGACACTGTTTGCTATAAGTTTATTTAGCCTAAAATGGACAACATATCCTTTTGATCTGGTCAACGTGTTTATAATTTATACGCAAAACTTTCACAAGGTCTACGCATGGAATTTTTTTTTGAAACGGTATGAATGTATCTACGCATGAAATTTTGTAATCGAAATGAAGTTTTGATACTTAATATTTTCCAATTGATGGCTGCTTAGATTATTAACAAGAGGATAAATAAACACTTAGTATTATTTATTCGTAATTATGACCAGTTTAAACCATAGAAATCTTTCGTTAAGTAATGTGAGTTTAACTTATTTTAACAAATAAAAAGTTTTTCTATTTAAATCTGCGGCATCTCAATTTGATGGCGCGTCAGTTTGTTACCAAGAGCCAAGAGGATGAATTGTGTTTGTTGACAAAAAAAATTAATACTAGTGTTTTTAAAATAAATGGTAGTATATTAATGTAAATAGACTGCATTAATAGTCATAGTTTATAAACACCTGAAATGAATTGCATTATTATATACTGCTACAAATGAGTTGTATCTTGTGATATATACACACATGGAAATAAATCAGAAAAACATGTAGTAGTAATTAAAAAATTAAGTACTACATGTTAACAAAAAGACTAATGTTGCGCCAAAAAAGACAGACAGAGTTTGTATGTAATACAATTCCGATACAAAGGAAATAAACTTATGAAGTTTAACGCTAATTATTTTGACTTCCAAAAGAAAACGGTAATTATCTAATCCCTTCCTGCTCGTCTCTGTCGTAATCATGTTTATCCTCTAATCTCTCTCTCTCTCTCTCTCAGAATAAACTGGGGGAAAAAAAAAGAAAAGAAATCAGTTAGCTCTTTCTTTCTGTCAATCATCAGCTGAAAAAAAAAAAGATTATTTATTTTGTGAAAAGAGAATAAAAAAGTTTCTGAAACCCAATTGTTTCTTTCTCTTCGATCGTATTCGTCTCCGTTCTTCTTCTGCTTGGGTTGGGTTATATAATTCGCAGAAATCTTCTGGGTTTTGTGTTAGTTGATTCTCACTGTCCCTGAATCGAACCGGACCCACCAAAGTAAATGCTCCGTAACGTGGAAAACATTTTCTTCTTCAGAGAAAAGTTTCAAACTCAATTCGGTTTCGCCATAGATATAATAAGCTTGGGTTTCTGGGGTTAAGAAAATAAAAAAAATTATATATTTTTTTTATTTTCTGTAGAAATTTGATATTGCATATTCAAGAAAAGAAAGTTTAAACCTTTAATCGTTTCGTTTGATCCATTTTTTCGATTTGTCTATTAAGGGATATTTTCGGGTATCGATTTTTGCCCAATTAGGTAGCTCTTAACGAGATTTATTAACCTCTTTCAATTAGTTTTGCCTTTCTTTTTTTGTTGTGGAAATCACATGTATCTTGTGAATTTCCCATGTTTATTTCTCCTTTTGGGTTTTATAGATTCTCTGTTAGTTGAGAGAATTGATCGAATTCAAATTACAATTGAAGCCCCGTGATTCAAAATCGAGTCAAATTCAGGGTTTTTGTTTTGTGTAGGGAAGATCTAGGGTTCTGGGTTTATATATAAACAAAAAAAGGGTTTTGTGTGTTTAGAATCAAAGGTTAGATTTTTGTTTTTTTTTCTTCTCGAGAGAACCAAAAATGGCGGCAAGAGTAGAAACATCAAACGGTGGTGAGATTGATGAAGAGAGTGATGAAAGAGGAAGTATGTGGGATTTAGATCAGAAGCTTGATCAGCCTATGGATGAAGAAGCTGGTCAGCTCAGGAACATGTATAGAGAAAAGGTTTGATCTTTGAATCGAAATTTCTGAAATTGCCTTCAAGTGTTTCAAAATGTATTGATTTTGGTTGTTTAGCTGCTCTTACATTTGGTTGCTTCCTGCATTGGTCTTTTGATTGATGAAGAAGAAAGATAGAGAGAGACATAAAGGGAGAAACTTTTTTTTTGTTGTTGTTTCGGGTTTTTCGCAGAAATTCTCGGCGATTCTGCTTCTGCAGCTTTCGTTTCAGAGCCTCGGTGTTGTCTATGGAGATTTAGGAACTTCCCCTCTATATGTTTTCTACAATACATTCCCTCGCGGGATCAAAGACCCCGAAGATATCATTGGAGCTCTGTCGCTAATCATATACTCCCTCACACTCATCCCTCTCCTCAAATACGTTTTCGTTGTATGCAAAGCCAATGACAATGGTCAAGGTAACATCTCGTCTCTACAGGTTCTCATTTTACGCGTATTGCTTTTGTGTTTTTTTGAATGATCTCTTGTTTTGGTGAAACTAGGCGGAACGTTTGCTCTGTATTCTTTGCTCTGTAGACACGCGAAAGTGAACACGATCCCGAACCAACACCGTACAGATGAAGAGCTTACAACTTATAGCCGCTCCACGTTTCATGAGCATTCTTTTGCTGCACAAACCAAGAGTTGGTTAGAGAAAGGTCCCTCTAGTAGAAACTCGCTGCTTATCCTCGTTCTTGTCGGTACTTGCATGGTCATCGGCGATGGAATCCTTACTCCTGCCATTTCTGGTTAATGCTTCATTCACTTACCTTCCATATATGTACATTTTGGTACATTCTACAGAGAAAGTGTTTTTCATTGTCTTTTACTCTGTTTTCAGTTCTTTCTGCTGCTGGTGGGCTCAGGGTAAACCTTCCTCATATAAACAATGGTATTAACTACTACGTTAAAGCTCTTTATCTCTACAGTGCCAATCACGCGAGTCTTGATAATTTTGTTGTTGTTGTTACAGGTGTTGTTGTTGTTGTTGCGGTTGTGATACTAGTGAGCTTGTTTAGCGTACAGCATTATGGAACAGACAGGGTCGGGTGGCTTTTCGCGCCCGTTGTATTCCTCTGGTTTCTCTTCATCGCGAGTATCGGTATGTACAATGTATGGAAACACGACCCGAGCGTCTTGAAAGCTTTCTCGCCGGTTTATATATATCGGTATTTCAAAAGAGGAGGTCAAGATCGTTGGACCTCGCTTGGAGGCATTATGCTTAGTATCACAGGTCAAAAATGAAAAACACAGATCAAATGTTTATCGTCTTCTTCATCTTATTACCCGTTATGTTTATTCATTGCTTCACTTCCTGTTTTATGTCTTCAGGGATTGAAGCTCTCTTTGCGGATCTATCGCATTTTCCTGTCTCAGCTGTGCAGATTGCTTTTACTGTAATTGTTTTCCCTTGCCTCCTTTTGGCGTATAGCGGACAGGCAGCCTACCTTAGAAAGTACCCACATCATGTGGAAGACGCGTTTTATCAGTCCATCCCAAGTTTGTTATAATCTTGAATCAGTTTCATTTTCATCAAGAAACGATATCAATGGAGAATGAATTCAGATAAAAGTTTCTGTTTTTTGTCTTTGTTGTTACAGAGAGTGTATATTGGCCAATGTTCGTAATCGCAACCTTTGCTGCAATAGTTGCAAGCCAAGCCACGATATCAGCGACTTTCTCGTTGATCAAGCAAGCTCTGGCTCACGGATGTTTCCCGAGGGTTAAAGTCGTTCACACCTCCCGGAAGTTCCTCGGCCAGATCTACGTCCCGGACATAAACTGGATCCTCATGATCCTCTGCATAGCCGTCACCGCGGGATTCAAGAACCAGAACCAGATAGGAAACGCTTATGGTACCGCGGTTGTGATCGTCATGCTCGTGACGACTCTTCTCATGATGCTGATCATGATACTCGTTTGGAGATGCCATTGGGTGCTAGTCCTCTTGTTCACCGTCCTGTCACTCGTCGTGGAATGCACTTACTTCTCGGCGGTGCTCTTCAAGGTTAACCAAGGCGGGTGGGTGCCGCTCGTCATCGCGGCGGCGTTTCTCGTCATCATGTACGTTTGGCACTATGGAACACTCAAGAGGTATGAGTTCGAAATGCATAGCAAAGTCTCCATGGCTTGGATCCTCGGGCTCGGTCCTAGCCTCGGGCTTGTCCGTGTCCCCGGGATCGGCCTTGTCTACACCGAGCTAGCGAGCGGAGTGCCTCACATCTTCTCTCATTTCATCACAAACTTGCCGGCGATTCACAACGTCGTGGTCTTTGTCTGCGTTAATAACCTCCCTGTGTATACCGTCCCTGAGGAAGAACGGTTTTTAGTGAAGAGAATCGGACCCAAGAACTTCCACATGTTCCGCTGCGTGGCTAGGTACGGGTACAGTGACCTGCACAAGAAAGACGACTACTTTGAGAAACGGCTCTTCGAAAGCCTCTTCCTTTTCGTCCGCCTCGAATCGATGATGGAAGGCTGCTCGGATTCCGACGATTACAGCGTCTCCGGGAGCCATCAGCAACACACCAAAGACGGGTTTGGGAACGGGAACGAGAGCCGGAACTTGTCGACGTTTGACACATTTGATTCTACGGAGTCGGTTATAGTGCCAACCAAACGGAGGAGCAACACTGTGACGGGGTCGAGCCAGATGAGCGGAGGAGTGGACGAGCTGGAGTTCATAAACCGGTGCAGAGACGCAGGGGTGGTGCACATAATGGGGAATACGGTGTTTCGAGCCAGGAGGGAGGCGAGGTTCTACAAGAGAATAGCCATCGATTATGTGTATGCGTTTCTTAGGAAGATTTGTAGAGAGAACAGTGCCATCTTCAATGTTCCTCAAGAGAGCCTTTTGAATGTTGGCCAGATTTTCTATGTGTAGTAGTAGTAA
>JAHZTW010000001.1:422731315-422745127 GCA_020283515.1 Alliaria petiolata
CTAAGACTCACTAAACTCTAAAATGAATGCAATCTAGCCTAAAACTATCTAATGAATGCAAGTATGGATGCAACACTATCCTATATGAGTGTTAAAAACATGCTAAAATGAGAGACTATCAACTCCCCCAAACTTGCATTTTGCTTGCCCTCAAGCAAACAATTAACACAAATGAGAGAGAGAAGTGTGAAAATGGGAGCTCAAATCCAAAAATGCCAACTAAAGAGATCAAGTCATTGTCCAAGTTTACAATTCTAGGATGCGTGTCGAGTTTGCTTTACTTTAAAAACTTTAGCCACACTCATCACAAACATGAATTGAAATCAAGTCTAGCCTACACAAGCCTTCCTATCCTTCATTCCTTTAACATTCATTCAATTTGTAACCATGGATCATGCTTTGAAATGCCAAGAGAACTCATTTGGTTAAGGGATAAGGTCATGAGATAAAAATGATCTCAAAGTGATGGTTTGTCTTTGGTTCAAGAGGAAACTCTCAATGAAAAGAATCAGCCTATAGCAAAATGCTAAGAGTAAAAACCAATAGATGCATACAAGGATGATTTTCATCTACCCGAATGTCTAAAGATTTATATCCTAGACTATACCCAAAGATCAACCACTTAAGCTACCCCTTTTCTAAAGGTTTTTGTTGCTTTTATAGCTAACACATTGATTCACCTTCCTTGTTGAACTTGGGAAACGGCTTCTTTTTAATGGCTCTCTTGTTGTATGAGATGCCTCTTGTGTCGCCTCTTTGGATGCTTGTTGGCCGGATTTTATTCTTGTTGTATGGCCTTGTTTGTTGTTGAGAACACCTTTTTCTTCTTTTATTTAAAGCTTTCTTTGTTGCCACCATCTCATCATTTCTCTCCTCATTTCAACTCCTTGTAACACACTCTTTGCTTCTTTTTCTTCTCCAAATGATATCAATTTTTTTTTTTTTTTTTTTTAAAAAGAAGAATTTCTTCCTAGTCTACCCATCAAACACCCTAGCCTATTACTAGCTTAAATTGCAAGCTAGTGTCTACATGAAAGCTTCTCCTTGTCGGCCTAAACTCAACACTTTTTGCCTAGGTGATTCGAAAATAGGCCTCACAATCACACACAAGATTTAGGCTTGAAAGAAGGTTCGGTTATGGGCGCGGTAACTATTTGGGATAATAAGAGAGTGGTAAAAATGGAGAAAATATCCCAAATATGTATGTGGTATCCATGAGTTTGACTTGGCAAAACAATACATGATAATTAGCGTCAGTTTTAATGGTTCTAATAGATAGGAATGAAATCAATTCACAGCAAGTTTTGACTAAGACATGAATGCCAGGACATGAATTCCAAGTGTAGTGCGGTCTTAACACGAAACTTACTCGAATGCATCAGACAATTGTGAACGTGGGCAATGACTTGATATCAAAAATTAACGTTTTTCAAGAGAAATTTCATCATTGCTCCCTATGCAATATGAATGCAATCCTATATGAAATGCAAATAGACACAATCCTTAAATGCAAATGCAATGTTTAAATGCTAAATTCTCTTTTTTTTTTTTTTTTTTTTTTTTTTGATGATTGCATGAAACACAAATGCATAAATCACAAATATCTAACACAAAGTATCAAATCTCACAACCTCTCCCCCAAACTTAAATTACACAGTCTCCTGTGTAATAAAAGTTCAAGAGAGACCGCAATCCAAAGAAAAGAAAAACAAATAAGAGTAAACAAAAACTAAATGATATATATAATGAAGTTTGAAATGTTACTTCTAGGTCTTCTAGGTCTGTGAAGATGAGGAAGGTGATCCGATAGATACGGATTCGTCGGTGGATGATGTTTGTGGAGGTGAGTGACTCGGCTTCCTCTTCCTTGGTTGCTCCACATGTGTAGAGGATGATGAACACGAGATCTTTGCCTTGAGGCTCTTGTACTTTTCCTTCAGCTTCTTGTACCCCTTTAGCAGTTTGTTGATGGTGTTGTCCTGGTGCTTGCTCCATTGCTGGAGCTGGTCAATGCGGTCATGAGCTTCCCGCAATGCTGGGCTTGATATTGCCCCACCATAGGAGGAGAAATGGTATCTCTCGGTTCCTTGCCTCAGGTCCGGCTGCTCTTGCTCTTCTCCTCCTTCTTCAGGTTCTGCGACCGGGTCAAGTGAAAACATGTTCTTCTTTGTGATAGTCTCTAGATGCCTCTGGCTCGTCGTGTTATAGAGCTGCGTGGGCGATGGCACAAACTCGAAGCTCCTCTGGGTCTGCAATGAAGTGACGTTTTGTTGTGGAAGAAGTATCTTGGCTTCTCTTTCTTGGTTAATCGAGAACTTGTATGCGAACAAGTTACCACTCTTCCCTGCTAAGAAATGAGTCTTGCTGAGGTAGAAAAGGTCCATCCACTGTGGCTCTAAACCGTCTTCACCCAACGGATGCCCAACTGCCTCGAGTATCGGTGTAATCAGCCCACCGATACTAAGCTGAGAGGTCTTGTCCCTCATCGTCATCACCCAGTCCTTATAGGAAAGGAACTGTCGCAGCAGCATGGAGACCAAACCTGTACCTGCGGTGTCTCCTCGAAAAATACCTCCGTCTCTCAGCCTACATCCCGGGACCATCGCTAAACCCATGTCCAGAAACTGCAACTCCTCCAGCTGTACCATCCCGCACTCTCGTCTGGCAAAGAACGTATGTGCTAGCGCCTTGTGCGCATATCGTATAGCTGGGTGTCTGATCAACGATCCTTTGCTTCTTCCCGGCTCGAAAGTACCCGAGGCAATGACATCCCACAACGCAGCTAACTCCTCTTTACCAATGGCAAGGTTCTTGGTCCTGCGCGCACCTTCTGTAAACCCGAAGATGTCCTGAAGCTCTCTGAATGATAATGTGTAGACCATCTTCTCAACCTTGAATTTGATATACCCATGTCCATCTTCTTCGGGTGTATCTTCGCCTTCGTAGTAGAAGTCCACCTCTAATGATGCCAGGAATTGGCATGTCTCTGTCTTGTGTGCTAGATGAGACATGGTGAAGAAATGTCCCAATCCCATCCTTTCAAAGATCATCTCGACATCTTCCAAAATTCCTAGAGCTTGCAGAGACTGCCGGTGCGGGTATCGCATTCCCTTGAATCCAACTTTTCTGAATGCTTGAAAAAACTGTGGGACTGTTGGTTTTCTTTTTGGAGCATCCTTTGCAGCTTTCCCTGAACTCTTCTTCTTTTCCCCAAGCTCAATCTGATCATCGCTCTCAGTTCCGTCGTCATCGGTAACGACTTTCTTCTTTCCCTCACTCTTTGATTGAACAGCTCTTGATGCTTCTGCTTTTGTTCTCGGCATTGTTCCTATATGAGAAACGCAAATAATTCAATCAAATAACACCGCAAGCAAGAAACAATTGCCAAAAAATTTCAAAATTCTCAGTTGTGTACTTAGAAATTTTTTGGCAAAAATTCAAAATTTCCCAAAATTTCAAAGTGGCAAATTTCGAGTTCTATCAATTGATGATCATTAACCATGAAGGATTGAAGCTATTGCAAGTGGAAGCCCTAAAATTTGACAAGTTTCTAGGGAGTAATTTGAATTTTCGCACTATGAACCCTAAGTGTCAAATTTTCGAAATTCAACCATGGAAATTATGTTAAAGCACTCGAAATCTTCCTATCTATCAATATGTACTGATGCCCAATCCACAATTACTCAATTCGAACACCCTATAGCAATTCACACAAAAAATTTCACCATTGAAGCTCTTATGAAAAGCTTGGAGATTGAGAATCATACCTTGTTGTTGAGTGAATGTAGGACGAAAATAACTAATCAATCTGAATGAGCACAAGATTTCGGAGTAATAGCACTTTGAATCACGAAATTTTCTTGAGTTTTGAGAGAGTTATGGAAGAAATGAGTTTTGAGAGAATTATGAAAGAATTGTAGAAGATGAAGCACGGTTCGCATAAGTACTTACCATTTTTTTTTATTCATATCGGTCTTACCTTACCGATACGGCATACCGATACGCGTATCGGTTGGGTCAGCCCGATATGCTCACCCCGATACAAATATCGGTGTGGCCACACCGATATGCCATCCCGATATGAGCATCGGTGTGGTCACACCGATACGTTTACACCGATATGCATCAGCCAGCTTTTCTTCAAACTTTTTGGCACTTAAGTCTTTTCTTCTTGACACGAACCTGTTGATCAAAAACACATATAGACAAGAATATATACAATGATAAACATGGGATTGCCTCCCAAGTGCGCTTGTTTATAGTCTCTGAGCTTGACTTTTCAAACCCCTTAGGCATTGGTAAGATCATGAAGAGGGACTGAAGTTGCCTCTTCTATTGTATCACTGGCCAAGTAAAGCTTCAACCTATGCCCATTTACAGTGAATTCTTCTCCCTTGAGACCATAAAGAGTGACAGCTCCATAAGGTAGAACTTCTTTGATCTTGAAAGGACCGGACCATCTTGATTTGAGCTTTCCCGGGAATAGCTTCAACCGTGAATTGTACAGCAGTACCATGTGTCCAGCCAAGAACTCTTTTGGCTTGATCTTCTTGTCATGAAAGGCTTTGGTTCTCTCCTTGTAGATTTTGGAGCTTTCAAAAGCTTTTAAGCGGATTTCTTCAAGCTCTAGGAGATTGATCAATCTCTTGTCTTGGGCTGTTTTGATGTCAAAGTTCAGGAGTTTGACTGCCCATAACGCCTTGTACTCAAACTCCACAGGCAGGTGGCATGATTTCCCATACAGAAGAGAGAATGGTGATCTCCCAATGGGTGTCTTGAAGGCAGTTCTATAAGCCCATAGTGCATCATCAAGCTTGGCTGCCCAGTCTTTTCTTGTAGCCCCAACTGTCTTCTCTAGAATGGCTTTGATTTCTCTGTTGGAAATTTTGACCTGGCCACTTGTTTGAGGATGGTAAGGTGTTGCCACCTTATGCTTAACTCCATGCTTCTTGAGGAGGCTCTCAAAAACCTTGTTGATAAAATGGCTTCCTCCATCACTTATGACCACTCTTGGCACTCCAAACCTTGGGAATATGATGGATTTGAAAAGCTTGATCACCACCTTAGCATCATTTGTGGAACTTGCAATAGCTTCTACCCACTTGGAGACATAGTCCACTGCCACTAGAATGTATTTGTTGCCATAGGAAGATGGGAAAGGACCTATGAAATCTATTCCCCAAACATCAAACACTTCCACCTCAAGGATTGGGTTCTGTGGCATTTCATCTCTTCTGCTTATATTGCCTTTCTTTTGACATGCCTCACATGTAGAAATGTAAGCATGAGTGTCCTTGAAGAGTGTTGGCCACCAAAACCCAGATTGTAGCACTTTTGTTGCTGTTTTGAATGTGGCAAAGTGTCCTCCATAAGCTGATCCATGGCAATAATATAAAATGCCATTCACTTCTGATTGTGCGACACATCTTCTGAAAAGGCCATCAGAACACCTCTTGAATAGATAAGGCTCATCCCAAAAGTAATGGGAAACATCCTTGAATAATTTCTTCTTGTTATATGCATCCAGATTTAGAGGTGCATCACCTCCCACCAAGTAGTTCACAAGGTCTGCATACCAAGGTAACTCTCTTTCTCTCAGGCTTTTGGCTTCTTCAAGCTTTCTTCCCATTTGGTATCCTTTCTGTAGGATTTTGATTAACATCAGCTGCTCTTCAGGAAGAGAGTCATCAATGGGGATGATCTCTTCTATTCTCATCCTTGACAAGTGGTCAGCAACTCCATTTTCAATCCCTTTCTTGTCCACAATCTCCATGTCAAATTCTTGGAGAAGAAGTATCCATCTTAGAAGTCTTGGTTTGGTGAATTTCTTAGCATAGATGTACCTTAATGCTGCATGATCAGTGTACACCACTACCTTAGATCCTACTAGGTAGCTTCTAAACTTCTCAAAGGCGAAGACAACAGCTAGAAGCTCCTTCTCAGTTGTTGCATACTTCACTTGAGTGTCATCCAAGGTCCTACTTGCATAGTAGATGACATGAAGTTTCTTGTCCCTCTTCTGCCCAAAAACTGCACCCACTGCATAATCGCTTGCATCGCACATGATCTCAAAAGGGAGATCCCAATCTGGTGCTTGCACTATGGGGGCACTCACAAGAGCTTCTTTGATCTTCAAAACTGCACTATGACACTCTTCATCAAATAGAAATTCAGCTTCTTTGCACAGCAGTCTAGTTAGTGGCCTTGCAATCTTGGAGAAGTCTTTAATGAACCTTCTATAGAACCCCGCATGGCCTAGGAAACTCCTTATTCCCCTCACATTTCGTGGAGGCTCTAGACTCGCCATCACCTCAATCTTTGCATTGTCCACTTCGATCCCATTTTCGGAAATTTTGTGCCCAAGCACAATGCCTTCTCTCACCATGAAATGACATTTCTCCCAGTTCAGCACCAGGTTTGCATCCTCACATCTTTTAAGCACCCTGCAAAGATTTGACAAACACCCAGCAAAAGAGAGGCCATATACAGAAAAATCGTCCATGAAGACCTCTACCATATCTTCTATAAGATTAGAGAATATTGACATCATGCACCTTTGAAAGGTTGCTGGTGCATTACATAACCCAAATGGCATCCTTCGATATGCAAAGGTACCATAGGGGCATGTGAAAGTTTTTTTCTCCTGATCATTGGGGTGAATGGGTATTTGAAAGAACCCACTATACCCATCTAAGAAGCAATAAAATGGGTGGTTTGCAAGTCTTTCCAGCATTTGGTCAATGAATGGAAGAGGGAAATGATCTTTCCTTGAGGCTGAATTTATTTTTCGATAATCAATACACATCCTATGGCCTGTGATGGTTCTAGTTGGTATTAATTCATCTTTTTCGTTTTTAACCACATTTATTCCTCCCTTTTTTGGCACAACATGAACAGGTGAAACCCAAGTGCTATCCGAAATGGGATAGATAACACCTGCATCTAGAAGTTTAAAGATTTCCTTTTTTACTACTTCTTTCAAGTTTGAGTTTAATCTCCTTTGATGTTCAATTGAAGTTAAGGATTCATTTTCTAGATGAATTATATGTGTGCAAAGAGAAGGAGAGATTCTTTTGATGTCATCCAAAGAATAACCAATGGCTCTCCTAAACTTTTTTAGTTCATTCAAAAGTGAGGTCAACTCTTCCTCATTCAGATTTTCATTTACTATGACAGGGTAGGACGAATTTGGACCTAGGAAAGCGTACCTTAGCCCTTGTGGAAGAGGTTTGAGTTCCACCCTTGGTGCTTTGAGTTCACACCAATCATCTTCAATGCTAGACTTACCATTGCTAGCCTCCTTCTTGTCATCTTGTTTAGTGTCTAAGGAACCAACATCTTTAATCATAGAACCTCCACTGTTGTTATGCTGTAACTCCATGAAGGTGTTTTCTCCTTGTAATGGTTTGTGTGAATTCAGCAGCTTCAAGTATCCCATGATTTCTTCATGTAGAAATCCATTCTCACCATGCTCCTTGGTTAAAGCTACTTGGAGATGATCGTCAATGGCTAACTCTTCAAGATATTCATCAGCTAATTGGTCCATGGTTTCAATCCAGAAAGCTTGACCTTCAATGGTAGGCTTCTTCAATGTGTCATTGATGTCATACTTGAGAACAAATTCTTTTCCCAAGTGCAAATTGATTTTTCCCTTCTTGACATCAATATTAGCCCCAGCTGTTTCTAAGAAAGGTCTCCCAAAGATGAGTGGATCTTTTGGTTCTTCATCCATTCTCATTACTACAAAGTCTGTGGGTACTTCAACATTCTCAATCATCACTGGCAGGTCTTCAAGCAAACCCATCGGAAGTCGAATTGATCTATCAGCTAATACGAGGGAGATTCTACACTCCTTGTAGCGATTAAAGCCCAGTCTTTTAGCTACCGAAAGTGGCATCAGACTTACACTAGCTCCAAGGTCACACAAGCAATGGTTAAATGACAAAGGTCCCAAAGCACATGGCAGAGTAAAACTACCAGGATCACCAAGCTTCTTTGGGATGATGGTCTTTTGAATAATGACACTACATTCATGAGTAAGAACCACCATACCTTGCAGCTCTTTAGTCCTTTCCATTACTGCATCTTTGAGAAATTTGGCATATTGAGGAACCAGCATGAATGCATCCATCAAAGGCATGGTTAGTTGAATCTCACTCATTTGCTTGTCAAAGAGAGCTCTATACTTCTCCACCAACTGCTTCTTAAAGCGTCCAGGAAATGGTAGTTTTGGTTTGTATGGTGGTGGAACAAAGGGAGTCTTCTTGTAAACAATAGTTTCCTCTCTTGGTTTCTCCCCAACTTTTTCCTTGCCCTCTCTTTGAACCACAAAATCTTCAGCAATCACACTCTCATCATTTTGAAAGTTTACCTCCCCATCTTGTCTCTCAATGTCCTCATTGAGTTGGGAATGTGTGGTTGGTGTTGGTAGTGCTTTCCCACTTCGCAATGTTATTGCATTGATGTAGGTGATGAATGTTTTTAGTTTTTGAAAAAGTTTTTGGCTTTTGTTTTTCAAAAACCATTTTATTTGCCAATCAAGTTTTTTGATAAATAGATTCCCTAAAATTTAGGGAAACTAGTTTTTAAAAATAACATCCAATTTGTAAGCAAAAACCAAAATCTATATTTTTGGAGTTTTTCTCTCAAGTATTATCAAAAAACCAAAATCTAAAAACTAAAATCTAAAAACAAAAACCAAAATCCAAAAACCAAAAACCAAAATCTAAAAACAACACAAACATTCATCACCGTACTCTCTTGGATTAGTTTCTGAATTTCCAGGGAGAGTACCTTGCTGCCTTGATGTTGATGCATTGCCCTTGTTCTCCATTTGCTGATACTTGGAAGTTAGTTTTTCTATCTTTGAGTTCAGCTCATTATATGTTGAGTCCACCTTATTGTGTATATCTGCCATCTTCTTGCTTAAGTCCATTGCTCCTTGTGCTTGCCCTTGTAGAATTTGTTGGAGCATATTCTTCATGTCATTATCTTGAGGGGCCAAAGTTTGTTGTTGCCCTTGTTGCACAAAACCAGGGGGTTGTTGTGGTCTTGGCTGATAGTTGGCTTGCCCTCCTTGATATTTTTGGAAGTTGCCTTGGTTCGCTTGATAGTTGTTCTTGGGAGGGAACCCTTGTTGTTGGTTGTATTGCACAAAAGGCCTTTGTGGAGGAACTTGGTTCTGTCCTTGTTGTGGGTAAATTTGATCTTGTGGGTTCTCCACATTGTTGCTTCTGTAGGAGAGGTTATTGTTGTTGCTGCTCCTATAGCTGTTGTATCCTTTTTGAAATCCTTGGCCACTAACATAGTTTACCTCTTCACTGAAATCCTCATTTGGTTCTTGATGAGGTCCATGGCTTTGTTCATAATCTCCCACATACTGCATTGATTTTTGAGAAGCTTGCAGCAGCTTATTCATCTTGTCATTGAGGGCTTTCATTTCCCTTCTTCTTTGATCTTCATTATCTCCTCCACCTCTTGATGATCTATCATAGTCTTCACTATAATTCCCATCACTTTGGGCTAGGTTCTCCACCAGCTGAAGACCATCTTCTACCTCCTTCCCCAGGAAATTTCCATTGCTTGCAGTGTCTAGAAGCATGCGAAATTTAGGAAGCACACCTCTGTAGAGAGTGCTTAGTAGAGACTCTTCAGAAAATCCATGGTGTGGACATTGCATGGTATAGCTCTTGAACCTTTCCCATGCTTCACAGAAACTTTCATTGCTCCTTTGAGTGAAGCTAGAGATGTCATTTCTCAGCTTTGCTATTCTTGAGTTGGAGAAAAATTTGGCCAAGAAAGACTTCTTGCACGGATCCGAAGAAGTGATGGAACCTTGTGGAAGTGTCTTCTCCCATAGATGTGCTTTGTCCCCAAGAGAAAATAGGAACAATCTCAGCTTGAAACCATCCTCTGAAATCCCATTGATTTTTGTCATGCTGCAGATTCTATCAAACCCATCCAAGTGGTCCAAAGGATCTTCCATTGGTAGTCCATGGAACTTGTTGTTCTGCACCATAGAGATCAGCCCACTCTTGATTTCGAAATTGTTGTTCTCAACTGGAGGGGGGATGATGCCTTGGCGATTGCCATGAGTGTTAGGCGCATCTCCAGCTCCAATATGACGTGGCTGTCTAGGTGGGTGCTGTGGCACTCTTGGTCCTTGAGCTATCTGCTGCTGATCAAGATAATGAGCTGGTGGTTGACCACCTGCTTCCTGTGGATTGTCCATGCCCAAGCGTGCTATATGGGCTGCTCTTTCTTGCTCTCTTCTTGCAAATGCTCTTCTACTCAGTCTATGAATGTTGTCTATTGGTTCAACAAGATCTTCTTGTCCTCTAGATCTCAAGTTCATGCACCTATAGAGAGGAAAAACAGAGCGAGCACAAGAGATTAGTAATGAACCCAAAAAAAATAAAACTTAATCTCAAGAGGATTTAAAATCCTAATGCACAAAACAGAACCCAAATGGCAACGGCGCCAAATTGATAACAGGATTTTGCTAACAATTACTCAATCCTACTACACATGTCATTGTAGTATTTGAGGATCAATCCATATGAGTTGTTGTGACAAAAGGAATTCATAAAACTTCTTAATCTAAGCAAGTCTAGTGAAGGTTTTGGTAAGTGATTAGTAACATTAAACAAAGGGGAAAAACAAGCTATATTTTATAATAATTGAAACACAAAAACAGAGATGTAACAATAAAAGGTTTTGGTAAGTGATTAGTAACAATAAAAGGTTTTTGCAATTTGACGAAAGATGAATCCAAGGTTATGGTATTGATTTTTAGGTGCTTAAAAGTGTAATCAATGATGCCATTATACTCATAAAAATGCTAATCCCCAAGCTTAGAACTTCAAGAATAGATTAAACCACTTTCATGGACTTAATCCTTTCATCACATCTTTAATCAAGAACAAACTTTCATTTGTGATCAAAGATGCAACAAGCATAAAGATTCAGTTCTAATCTGCTAATAAACATCTTAGACAACCACTTTTGTGAGCTAAGTATGAAAATCTCTTGCTTAAATGACCTAGGAATTTTACAAATCTTTTGGATGAGAAAATTCCCTAGAAATCAAATTCAACATGATCAAGGTTGAAATTAGCATTAGGAACATTAAGCAAGAAGAGATATGGAAGAATCAACTCTTAGGCATCAAGATTAACACCCTAAACACCCTAAATCTAACCAACCTTAGATTCTAAAGAACTACTCACAACTCATGATCAAACCGATTAAAACTTGTAAAAACTTGATAATAAGCATTAGAAAGAGTAGAGAGAAGAGATTAGAGAAGAAGAACTCTTGAATTGAAGTTTTTGATCCAAAGGTCTTACAGAAATAATCACCCAAATACAGAGAGAGAGTTTCTCAAAAAAGTTTAGAAATAAAAGTCAACTTAATAATGATGATCAACAGTACATTTTCATCTAAAATAAACAAATTCGCGGGCTCAATATCGGTGTGATCACACCGATACATCAGACCGATATGTGTATCGGTGTGATCACACCGATACATCACACCGATACGTCAACCTTCTTGTCCTTTGCGAGTTTTGCTGCATGTTTTCTTCTATTCTTCACCTTCTTGGCTTTCTTGACCATTCATCATCCTCCCAATAGCTTCCTCTAGCTCTAGAATACCTGAGAAACACTTTAAAAGCAATATATATACAATCTTCTAAGCTAAGACTCACTAAACTCTAAAATGAATGCAATCTAGCCTAAAACTATCTAATGAATGCAAGTATGGATGCAACACTATCCTATATGAGTGTTAAAAACATGCTAAAATGAGAGACTATCAATAGTTGATAAAGTGTGTGAACTACAAAAGAAGTAGGGTTAATGTTGCTTACGATCAGCATAAATTCTGTGTTTTTAATATTTTAATAAAAAACATATGAGAATTAAAATAAATAAACAACTCTTAGGTTTCGATTTTGTGTTTTTAATATATATATTTTTTAAAGTAGTGATCCGATTTTGTTTTCTATTTTTTTTAAAAATCATTTTAACGAGTTTAAAATTTTGTTATTACAAACCCGCGTTTTTTTAAAGTAGTGATCCGATTTTGTTTTCTATTTTAAAAAAAAATCATTTTAACGGGTTTAAAATTTTGTTATTACATTACAAACCGCGTAAACGCGGGTCCTAATCTAGTTTAATATAAACACCAATGGATAAACCTGATTATAAACAAGGTGTGTGTTTGGTTTTGGTTTTGTAACCTTTTTTTGATTGGTTGTCCCGCTAACACCCGCAAACGCAGCTTTTGCGGATGGTAGTGGTTGCTGGCGTTTGAAAACAATCATGCAAAACGTTTTGTATCGTTTTGTACCGCGTTTTGTCTCTCAGAATCAAAAGCTCCTTCCAGCTAGCGTTTGCGGTTGCGAGCGATTGCGGGTGGGTAATTAAAAAAAAAAAAATTAAAAAACAAAATTTATTTAAAATCAAGATATATATAATATAATTTTATAAAAATAAGATTTGAATATTATAATTAAAAATAAATAAATAATTTGGACACTTTTTTAACTAATATTCATTAAGAATCTTTCATAATTTTATATAAACTCTAATTATTTTGATAAAACTTTTTCTATCACTAATATATATATATCTAACAAGTAAAATTCTTTTCATCTAATATCTTCATACAAAAAATAATTTCTGTATTGAAATCATAACTTTTATCCAAAATAAAAAATTTAAGAAATAAACATAAGTATTATACACATTCTATTTTTTCTTTAATTATTAATTATGTTTAATTAATAATTTTATAATTTTTTTTATAATAATATGGTTTTTATGCTTTTTATAGTTATAAATATGCTTATATTGTTAATTTATTGTTTAACCGCTATTGCATCCGTGAGTTAACCAGTCGTAAGTATCCTGCAAATGCACTCGTTTCCAACTGATGTACCAGTCGTACAAACTACTTAATAATGCTGTTAAGCGCAATCGACCGTTTCCGCAAACTCACGCAACTGCAACCGCTCCATTTAAAGCATTGTGTACAAAGAATAACACTACTGTACCAAGATTTTTATAGTTCTTGATATTTTCATCCGATTTAATTAGTTTAATTAATCTATCAACTTTTTTTTTTTTGTCGCATATGAAGATGGGACAATCATTTAGCTAAAATCAAAAATAACCTTATGATATAAGTGCACGTTGCGTGACAAAATAATACTCACTTTACTTGCCAATGAAATCAAAGTTAGGAAATTGATGCGTATAAATATAATTCGAGCTTAGTATAACTTGTTATACCTTTGTTTGCGTTTGGGTTTGCGTTTAGTATGTATTGTTGGGTGAATTGATAGTTTGAAGCAAAGATGGGAGAAATTTGGCGAGATTTTTGGGGGAAGTATCAATGGAGAAGAACAAGACGGTGGTAGCTGTGATGATGAATCAGGCTTGACGTATTACTTGAAGGTCTCCACGCCGACGCTGGATAAGGTCACGTCGTGGTGGTGTGTTTGGACGATAAGGCTTATGAAAGCGTTTTCAAAACTAACTTATTTGTGTGCTGATATATCATGGTTTTTACCCATTTTTAAACCATGATATAAGTGTTTTTATAGAGTCTTTTGGCTATTTTCGAGTTTATATAGAGTCTTTGCAGGTTCAGGTACAATTGAAGATAAATTGGAGATTTGGATGCATTTTGGAGCTTAATGGAATGAAGTCACGAAGTGATGAAGTCAAGACTGGAATTACACGCAAGGTGTCGATCCACACCATGTAGTGTCGATCGACACCAGGTTTTCCAATTTCCAGAATC
>JAHZTW010000001.1:422750970-423069367 GCA_020283515.1 Alliaria petiolata
CGAATTAAATTGTTAGGATAAAATCATTAGAGTTCTTCATCTGGATTTGTGTTTAATGCTTATTCTAGCTTCGCGACCTAGAATCTGATCTTAGGTTGATTAATAGATGCGAGAGTATTATTGATTGCCTGAACTAATGTTAGATGAGCAAAATACCTATTCGCAAAGAGATTTGGTTTAGGGTTTTGTGAACAATCGAACCTGAACTTTAATGCTTGTCTGAATTGATAAGATTTGCAAAGAGATTTGGAATTCTAGGGTTTAGACATAGAAAGTCTTCGCAGCGAGAGTTGGTTGATTTTATTGTTGTGCTTTGAGTTCGAGAACGGATCTTCATTATTCCTAACATTCTGTCTAGACCTGCAATTTAGATCACCTGAGAATTTTCCTGAACCTAGCGTTTCGTCTCCTGAATCTAAATCGTTTAATTGCTTTCTGTCTTTTAATTCCATATTGTTTCTTAGCTTAATTCGAAATTAGAAAAACTGCTGTGTAACTATCCCTTCTCTGTGGATTTGATCCCTAAGTACTACAACTGATCTCTTAATTTGAGAGAGTTGCTTAGGGTAAATTTGACCCCATATCATGTGCTTAAAAGAGTCTAAAGACATAAATAGAAATAGCTCATTAAGCTTTATTGTGCTAAAGATAGAAAGAAAAATACTTTAGATTTGTCACCAAAAACAAATAGATTTCGATTATATCATGAAATGTGAAAGAGGGGGAGAGTTGCTTTTTGCCAACTCTCAAGGTTACATCTCTTGTTCTCATAACTAGCATATTTATATGATTCTATATATGAAACCCTACACACATGGGTTTGGTGACTCTTCTTTGAGCTTGTGGACATTGTGGTGGGCTTGTTCTATAGGATGTTTTTTAGGCTCTAATAGCTTACTCACGGTGCAATGAGGTTCATCCTCGCCGTTGCTTCTTGCTGAGGACGGCCGGAGTTGATTTCTCCGGCGAGAAACTGTTCATGGTGCCGGATTATCTCAAAATAATGGGTTCTTTGCTTAAGCTCGGATATAACTTCTTCTTCACGGTATTCTCTTAACTCATTTGCATTCATATGAAACCATTTTATTTTTTTTACTAACACGTTCACAAAAGCAAAAACTAAAACAAGATGGTTTCATATGTAACTAGCAAAGACACCGGATACAACACATGCCTAAGACGTCAAGAAAGAGCAATGTGATGAAAGATATACATTCGGTTTAGCTGTAACCAATAAAAGATACTTATCTCTAGGAGAACACAGTTAGGACAAAGCTCATTGATGCTTCGTTAATGGCATACAAGACAAGAACAAAACTCCAGCCCACATGGATAAATCTATGAACACGCAAATTTAGCATACCACAAACTTAAATGGACTCAAAAAAATATTCAAGACTCTGGCAATCACATGCTATTGCTACCGCACATCAAATGAGAAAATAGTTAAATGAATTAAGAAATATTATACATGAATTTGTGAGATTTCTTTTCCTTCTTCTCACTTGTCCTACTTTTCCTTTCATCATTTTTCCCTGTTCCTCGACGCCTCTTAACTTTTTCTTCGTCTGCCCATTTATAAATCACAATTTTTAACATATAAATTCATTAACAAGTTACAGTTTCAAGCTTCGTTACGATTCTAACAACCATATTCAAAACTGGGAACAGAATATTCTTGATGTTCACAACTTAAACGAATAGATAAGTCACTATAAGGATGGTGGCTAGAAAATTTGGGAGTTTTACCACCATGAAATGAATTTCAGGCAATTTACGAAGCTTGTGATGAAACGAGTGAAGAAAAAACTCCCACCGATGAGGAGAGTCGGAGAAAGATGAAGCGGTGCCGATGGAGTCAGATCGCGTGATATGCGCACAGGGGGCTTCGAACGAGGTGGTACTTCCCGAGACTCCGAGTCGACAAAAGCTGAAAATCAGATATAAATGATGGAGTATTTTGTAATTTAACAATAAGTTTAAAAATCGAGATTAAACGTCGCCGTTTGTGATTTCTTACAAAAAGATTTACTTTCCAAAAAAGAAATCGGGAAGACTCTCGCCGCAACCTTTTCTGCAAGAACCCTAAATATAGTTTTACTTCTTGAAAAGGATATATAGCTTTATTTCTTCACTTCGTTAATCTCTCTCTCTCTCTTCCATTGTTTCGTTGTTCGAGATCCGTATATCAAAGGTATGCTATCATATCTAGCTTAATGGAATGGGTTTCTTTTGTTGAACACTAACTGAGAACTGAAATAAGATTTCTTGGGTCATAAAGTTGTCCAATTTGTGTCTCCGATTGTAATTAGGGTTGATCGTCGTTGTTTGATTTGATTCCCTTAAAATTCTTTAGCTCCCATTGTTACCTTGCTTTTCCATTGAGACTCTTCCTATTTTTTGAGGAATGGGAGTTGAGAGAAGGGAGACTAGACGCCGTTCACCAAGGATAGCGGAGAAGGTGGAGGAGGCTTTTCGTAAAGAAGTGAACGAGTATTGGCGTCAAGTGTGGGAGTCCGATGTAATTCTTTTCATCTCCTCTTTTTCACTTGCTAGGGAAGTGATGTTTTTGGTTGTAGAACAAAACCTTTTTCAATATTCTGATTTGCTAGTTGCTAATTTGTGTCTTAGGGGTTCGATATTGATCATCTGCCCCAAGAGGGCCCAGGACGTGTTGGAATGCTATTTTTCAAGTGTGAACCTGATGATTATCCCGTTTTAATCCACCTTTATGCTAAGACGGGGCTTCATCGATACAATATGCTGCAGGTAAATCTTTAGTCTTTCTCTTTGGTCTGTTCCTTTTTTTTTTTTTTTTTTTTGGGGTCCCTTATTCACTTGTTTTGTGTTGCTGTGTACTGTCAGGGGACAAACCTCCAGCTTCACCACATAGAGAAATACAATAGAGACTCTCCATCAACGCCTTCCGCGTATTTTATAACTTTGGTCGCAAAGGATCCCTCTAGCGGCTCCCTTGTAACTTTTCAGACTAGTATACACGAAAAATCATTTAATAAGTTTGATGTCATGTGTTATGTTGCTAGACCTAAAAGTAAAGGTGAGATGTTTCTCAAGCCCTCTCGATCGATTATTATTATGATTATTATCACATATATAGCACTAGCAGTCTCGATCGAGTTGCTTGCTGATTAAAAATTATCTGTATAGAGATCAAGTGTACGCTTTGGGATGATAAAACCGCACCTGAGTTCATTGGTTACACCGCGCCTGAATGGCCTCTGATGATGCTTTGGCTAATAAAAACCGGTTTTACGTGGTAAGTCAAATAAAGTACAAAAATATTACGCTTTCAATGGATTGAGTAGTGATGTTTTGCGTTGCAGGTGCAGGAATCAGATTTGAAAGAATATGACTGGATTCGCCTCTATATGGAACTTGCATTTTTCACAACCGATCGGTGGGCTAAGAATGTATGTTCTTTTCTTTTATTTTGCATAACAATAAGATAGCACTGTTTTAAAAAAAAAATTAAATGTGCTTGTTGTTGCAGCACAAGCTGTCCGATTTAAAGATTGTGGAGGTAGTGGTAGAAACTGAGCAAATTGTGGATCCGCCGAATGAAAAACTCAAGGGAGCCAGAAACGCAATGATCTACATAGAATATGAGCAGGACTTGGGCGAGGGTCGGTTTCGTAAGTACAGAGCTAGAATCAGAAGATGCGTGGATTTGAGATCACGCCTTAGTCTCGTGGGCGAAAATGAGGAAGTGATGTCTGAAAAGATCACGCCTTAGATCGACGACTAAACTTTCACTTGGCCGCGCAACAAACCTGGATTCGAATCTCGATGCTTTCTTATTGTTTTTCTGGCTTAGTTTCACAAAGTTGATGGTTCATGCTTCTTTAAATCTTTTGGAACTTATTTCAAACGCAATCGTCAAAATATTTTTGTTTAGTCTGAAAAAGAATATATATATAAATATCATCTGAAATTTGGTACGCGAAATGTATGCATTTTTCTTCTGTTTTGTTTACCTTTAGTGGTTGGAATATAAAAAAACGTTGCATAAACTTAACACCAAAATAATATAAACATTGACATGTAAAAGTGAAAACAATCGGGGTGTGAATCAAGGTTAATAATATATGAAATTGCATGCATACAAAATTTGTATATATTATTATAATTAGGCTTCTTTTTTTTGCCACATGTTTGAAATTTTGAAAAATAGGACATGGATATAGTGTGGCTTCGAGATCCATTCCCTCGGCTATTTGCAGAAGTAGATTTCCGTTCAAGTTTCTATTATATGTATGCACGAAAGATACTTAAGTAATAACATAGCTCATTTTTTATTTGAAAACACGAGACCTTGTAATTTTATATGTATCCCTATTCCCTAAGAGTAGGTTTAGTCTACAATTTATTAATCTAGAAAGTTACTACTTAAATTGAATAATATTTTAGCATTTTCATTGACAGCATATGCAATGATATATACAAATCAGATATATTAATTACTATTAGTTTTGTTTGGTTGATAGTTTGAGGTAGAAGATATGAGAAATTTGGTGAGAATCTTGAAGGAAGCATCGATGAAGGACAAGAAAACGGTGATAGTGACGATGATGAATCAGGCATGGGCGGAGCCAAATTCTACTTTTGATGTGTTTCTTGAGGGCTTCTTTGATGGTGAACGGACGGAGTGGCTGCTCCGCCACCTCGTGGTGGTGTGTTTGGACGATAAAGCCTACTCAGAGTGCTTGGAGGTCTTTCCCCGCCGTTGCTTCTTGCTGAGGACTAGCGGATTTGATTTCTCCGGCGAGAAGAGGTACATGGTGGCGGATTATGTCAAGATGATGTGGCATCTTTTATATAGAGATGGACATTCGGCTATTCAACTCGGTTTAGTTTGGATATTTTGATTTTTTTGGTTTATTAATTCGGTTTGAAAATTTATGAATAAATAAGAAGTGTTGCTTCGGTTTGACAACATTTTCGTTTTGGTTTGGGATGATGAAAACAAAAAGGTCCAACAGATAAATAATTTGAAAATACAAATAAATCATTATTTTGATTAATACGAATAAATATTATGATTTTGTGTTAAAAAATTAGGTTTTTACATAAAAGTAATGAAAATGACCTAGCTGTAAGTAAATTTCAGTTTGCTTTAGTTTGATTTACATGATCGCCTCTACCAATTTATCTTGAAACCGGATATGTAATAGTTTTCTGCTAAATGTTTGTAAAAACAAATGTAGGACATGGATACAATTTGGCTTCGAGATCCATTTCCTCGATTAGTTGCAGATGTAGATTTTCAGATCGCTTGCGAATTCTTCTTCAACGGAAATTTCAGCGACAGGCGCAATTCAGCAATGGCGGATTCAAATGCGTCATTGCGAACCACAGAACAATCGAGTTCTACAACTATTGGTACGAGTCCAGGCTAAGATTCCCCGGCAAAAACGACCAAGACGTGCTTAACCGGATTAAAGGAGATCAATACGTTAAACAAATCGGGATCAAATCAAGATAAGATTTTTAGATACAATCGACGTTGGAAATTTTTGCCAACCAAATTGGGATATTACCAAAGTCTGCGTAATGCATGGGAACTACTGCATTGGACATGATAATAAGATCATGGATTTAAGACAAGTTCTTGAGGATTGGACGAAATTTTATTCCTTTTGGGACCGGAAAAGAGAGTTCGACAGCCCATGAATTGCCGGAATAGTTTCATGCACATGTTGAACTTGTCTTGATGTCATAGTTTTCTCTCTCTCTTTTGCGTTTAATGTAACATTTCTCAAATAAACTGGCGTAGTGAAAGCAAACAAATGGGAGGGTCGTTGATTTAAAGAATACCCGACAGCGATTTGATTCTTGAGTATCGTTGATTTGAATAACCGATAAACAAGCAAAGAGATGAACAAAAGTTCTGAATTCAATTTAATAATGTGTCTTCTCAAAGAGACTTACGATGCCTTTATATAGAGGCTACAAATAAAAACCCTAGTTTAAAGAGAAAATATAAATAAAGCCTAATCTTAATAAAAGCCCAAACAATAATTAAAAACCTTAAGTATTATAAAACCAAAATAGAAATAATAAAGCCATAGTACGATACGAAGACAACGTCTGTGTCTTCGGAGTAATGATGCGAGTCTCTCCGGGTAGAAAAAGATTCGGCTCTGAATCTGGATCCTCGTTATCGGCAAGGTACTTAGAGAGGTACTTGACATTAAACACGTTCGCTGTCTTGATGTGCACAGGAAGTTGTAAACGATACGCATTGTCGTTAATACGTTCCAAAACCTGTATGGGACCAATTTTCCTCGAACGGAGCTTGATGTACTCATGTAGTGGCATCATATCTTTTGTCAGAACCACCCAGACCATCTCGCCTGGTTCAGAAACAAATTCACAGCGACGAAGATCAGCCTTAGCTTTGTACGTCGATGCAGCTTGCGTCAAGTTTTGAAGCACTTGCTGATGGGTCTCTTTCAAAGCATCGATGAACTCTGTTGCTTGACCGTGGAGACGTGTCAAGTCCGGCAGCGGTGTCAGGTCGAGAGGACCTCGGGGAACCACACCATACACAACCTGAAAAGGGCTAAATCCTGAACTTCTATTAGTCGCATGATTGTGAGCAAACTCTGCTTGACACGATCGTGATTCCCAAGAGCGCAGATTATCACCAACAAGACAACGAACCATGTTACCAAGGGTTCGATTAGTAATTTCAGTTTGACCATGTGGGTGATATGACGTACTCATATCAAGACTAGTGCAAAGTAACTTCCACAATGATCGCCAAAAGTGACTCAAAAACCGCGTATCACGATCCGATACGATCGACGTGGGCAGATAGAGGTGTCAAACGGGTTGACGACCCACAGGTTTAGCCCGTTTAGGTCCGTCATGGGGCGGGTGCGGACATAACATTCAGTGACCGCTAAGTAGCGGGTCGTGCGGTCTTGTCCGTGGCGGTTTCTGGGTTCGGCGGATTAAACCGTCACGGGTTTGCGGTTCAACAGATTCGCGCCGCGGATTAACACGTTTTGTTAATTGATTTTTAAAATTTATAATTAGGCCCATAACTCCATAAGCATTAATCAAACCGTATGGTTTGCTTATAATCGATCAAAGAAAACTTAAGCAATCACATTGGTTTACCATACGGTTCATACCCAACAAAACTAAACTAAACAATCACATTATTAATCGATAAAAGAAAACTTAAAGCCCTAATAATTTTGTGAACAAAACAGAGCCATCGTTATTATTTTATTAATCAACTCACACCACCCAATTTCTTTGATTCTATATAAATCATTTTTGTTGTAAATGTAAACAAGTTTGAGATTCTATTTCAGATTTATAAAAAGTTCATCTTTCGTTTGTTGAGTTCGTTAAAAGAGGAGATAATCTAATATCTCTTACTCTGTTTTTTCATCTCTTCTTACTCTGTTTTTGGGAAACAGAAATTCAATCACTGAAAATCTCTACTCTGGTTATGCTTTAGAAATGGAATAAATATCTTATGTTCCATTTGGATTCTGACATTTAGTTTATTTGGTTTTCAAGTTATTTATTTAGCGATCCACAATGAATGCTGCAACTGAGATGAGAGACATTGAAGGAGAACCACGTCGAAGAACACGCAGAAAACCAACGTTCAAAACCTGCAACTTTTTATGAAAAATCTGCATTCTAATGATCAGCGGGTTAGTCCGCATAGCCCGTAGTTTTGGCCGGGCGGGTTTGAACATCATAAGAGTGAACAGCGACCCGCGCGGATCAACCCGCTGCAGTCTAGAGAAGAAGAGCAACCGCTGCGGTGCGGGCCATTTGGGTGCGGGTTAGCCCGTTGGACACCCCTATGGGCAGACCATGAAGCCGATAAATCTCCGCAAAGAACAATTGAGCAACCTTCACTGCGTCCGTAGTTTTCTTACACGAAACAAAGTGAGCCATCTGAGAAATGATCCACCACCACAAAGATCGAATCAGTACCTTTTTGTGTACGTGGTAAGCCGATGATGAAATCCATGCTTAAATCAGTCCAGGGTTGGGTTGGAATGGGAAGTGGTAAATACAGCCCTGCATTTAACGCTTGTCCCTTCGCCAACTGGGAAGCTCGGCAGCGTTCCACGAAGCGTTCCACATCACGGTGAAGAGAAGGCCAATAATATGATGTTGTGACAAGTAACAGCGTGCGATCTTTGCCCACATGACCCTCTTTATGTAGCTCCTCAATGATACATAAACGCAAACTACAGTCATGGACACAAATTTGAACACCTTTGAAGAGAAAGCCAATCACGAAAGTAAAATCTCCACGTCGATTAGCTTGAACTTCAGCCAACACTTTAGCAAAGAAAGGATCATAATCGTATAACTCGACAAACGATGCAAACCCCTCAACAGAAGCGCGCATTGTAGTTATCAAACAATGACGGCGACTCAAAGCATCCGCCACACGATTGAGCTTCTTAGACTTGTGACGAATAGTGAATGTAAATTGTTGGAGAAAGGCAATCTATGTCGCATGTCTTGCGGAGACCTTGACTTGGCTATCCAAATGCTTCAAGGCATCGTGGTCTGTGAAGAGAATAAAGCCACAAAGCACCAGATAATGTCGCCAATGTTTGATGGCTTGGACCACAGCGTAGAATTCAACATCATATGTACTATAGCGACCCCTAGCGCCCGATAATTTATCACTGTAAAAGGCAACGGGTCATGTATTTTGACTAAGCACCACGCCTATACCCAGTTTTGAAGCGTCACAATGTAACTCAAATGTTAACGCATAATCTGGAAGAACCAATAGCGGTGCCGTCGTGAGCTTGAGTTTGATCAACGCAAACGCTTGATCCGCTTCCCGCGACCACCCAATTGGGTACCCTTCATGCAATCGGTGATTGGTGCCATGATTGTGATAAAGTGAGACACAAAACATCTATAGAAAGACGCCAACCCATGAAAACTGCGTACCTCGGAGACTGTCTTTAGAACAGGCCACGATCGTACTGCGGCAACCTTTCTCTCGTCCATGGACAATCCCTCACGCGAAACTACATAGCTTAAGAACAAGACGCTATCCACGCCAAGTTCACACTTCTGTCACGCCACGAAAAGCTTTTCCTTGCGTAAAATGTCAAGCACGTGACGCATATGAGTCAGATGGTCTTGCAAGGAGGCACTGAAAATGAGGATATCGTCAAAGTAAACCACAATAAATGGCCCAATGTAAGGATGTAGTGCTTGGTTCATGATGCGCATAAAGGTACTTGGGGCATTGGATAACCCAAACGGCATGACTAACCATTCCAACAATCCCTCGCGTGTTTTAAACGCTTTTCTCCACTCATCCCCTGGACGGATTTGTATTTGGTGGTAGCCACTCTTGAGATCAAGCTTCGAAAAGATAACTGCAGAACCAATCTTATCCAATAAGTCATTCAAACGTGGAATGGGGAATCGATAACAGACTGTAATCTTATTAATAACCCTACTATCGATGCACATTCGCCATGACCCATCTTTCTTAGGAAGGAGAAGAGCAGGGACTGCACAAGGGCTAAGGCTCTCTCTAATGTGACCCTTCGACAACAAATCCTCTACTTGGTGACGCAATTCTTCGTGTTCTTGAGAACACATGCGGTAATGGGGACGGTTGAGTAAGAAAACACCATGTACGAGATCAATGTGGTGTTGAATGACTCTTAATGGTGGCAGCTCCTTTGGTAATTCAGTCGGGAAGACATCCGAAAATTTTGTTAACAGACGTGCAATCTCTGGTTGCAAAGGAACATCGGGTAGAGGAGACATTGAGGCGGCAACAAGAGCGAACGCCAATCCCACTTTTCAAAATTCAGTTTCAAAAATAGAACGCAAACAGAGCAACACAGAGTTACTAGAACCGGTGCCTTCAATTCGATGACGCAGGTCACCATCAGCGAGGACAGATGGCGGTGGTGATGTGTCTTGTTCCGGGAGTAACACAATTCGGCGATTGTCAAAGACGAAACTGTAGACGTTGCTTCGACCACTGTGAGAGACATCGCGATCATACTGCCATAGACGACCCAACATGAGATGACATACATCCATTAGCGCCACATCACAATAAATTTTGTCTTTGTAGTGATCACCAATAAAATGACATACATCCATTGGCGCCACATCACAATAAATTTTGTCTTTGTAGTGATCACCAATAAAAAAAACACAAGTACACGATGCACGATGCACAATGCGGATATCCGTTCCTTCTTTTAACCACACAAGCTTATATGGCGCAGGATGATCCGATCGTCGAAGACCTAGTTTGTTCACCGCTTCTTTCGTCGTACCATTAAAAATTGTCCTTTGTCGCCCTCGTTGTGATCAATCACCAATTCATCGCCGAATTATTTGTGCTCCTCGTCGTTCCCTACGTCCCACTTAACATCATCAGCAAAGAGTCCCCGACGGGGGGCATTAGGACAAGCTGTTTGTCTATGTCCCGATTCACCACATGAGAAACACTTCAACGCGTTGGGTCGCGAGGAGCGTGGTGGTTTGGGAGGAAACGTGGACGCAGACTTGTGGTTTCTGGAGTCTCTTTTATCGCTGTTGCAAACTGGCCAGAGTTGGATGAACCCGGATGGGAACGAGCCCGAGATGTCGTGTTCCAACCTGCAGTTGTGGGTTTGGACTGCAGCTCAAAAGCGACAGCACAACGATGTGCTTCGGCGACCGTAGTGGGGTCGAATTGGAACATTATTGCATTCTGAATTTGCGGTTACAGCCCGCCAATAAAACGAGACACCAATTGAACCTCGCTATCATGTACCTCATTGCGCGTGAGAAAAAGAAAGAATTCTTTTGCATACTCATCCACAGAACGTCCTCCTTGTCGTAAATTTTGGAAACGCGTATACATCGTACGATCAAAATTGAACGGCAGAAAAGTGTTCTTGAGATGATTTTTTTGTAATTTGGCCCACGTACTGATTTTCTCCTTCCCGATACGAGATCGTGTTGCCTTCAATTGCATCCACCAAGTTGCTGCGCGACCTCGAAATTTCTTCGCCACTAATGCAACTTGCCTATCTTCGGGGACTTGTTTAAAATCCATCAACTCATCCACTGTGAGCAACCAATCGAGAAGCTCTTCCCCTTTCAACGTACCATGGAACTCGGGAATATCAATTTTAAACCCTGATTCCCAACATCGATCATACAACTCATGGTCCTTGTCGTGGTTACGGCGAAGTTGTTGATCACGTCTGCGGTTCTGTGCGAACGAGTTAGCATGCTTGTCATCTTCTTCTTCATATGAATCATGATCAGACGGAGAACGGTTTTGAATGACTGTCACGGAAAGGTCTTGAATTGAGTCGCGAATTGTCGCCTGGATGTTCTCCTGCATCGCGAGGAGGGTGCTGTGAAGCTCTTGATTCTGTCTTGGAGGCATACTTGAAAGTCTGATAGAAGGAAAAAAATATTTCAGGAACGTCAAAGTCTCTGATACCAAACTGGCGTAGCGAAAGCAAACAAATTGGAGGGTCGTTGATTCAAAGAATACCCAACAGCGATTTGGTTCTTGAGTATCGTTGATTCGTATGAATAACCGATAAACAAGCAAAGAGATGAACAAAAATTCTGAATTTAATTCAATAAAAATGTATCTTCTCAAAGAGACTTACGATGCCTTTATAAAGAGGTTACAAATAAAAACCCTAGTTTAAAGAGAAATATAAATAAAGTCTAATCTAAGGAACATTAAATTCCTTATCATCCTTAAAAATTAGGGGAAATTGAAAAAAAAAGGACACTTTCACTATGAGTTTGTGAAATTATACATTTTAATCTTTTGTCCATATTTTGACTGAATTAGTCTTAACCAATTAACTAAAATATTTAAAAAAATATATTTTAAGAACAAAAAAATATAGAAAACTCAAAAACACCATAGTAAAAAATTCCTAACCTTTAGTTTTTCAAAAAAAACATTAAAAATAAATATTTTTGTTCTGTTCTATAAATTTTAGAATACGTTTTCTAAACTTTAAATCTGTTTTTTGAAGTTTAGAATACGTATTCTACACTTTGTACATGTTCTACGAAGGTAAGAATACATATTCTTCATTTTGTACATGTTCTACAGAGTTTAGAATACGTATTCTAAACTTCAAGTGTGTTCTACGAAGTTTAGAATACGTATTCTACACTTTGTACATGTTCTAAAAAGTTTAGAATATGCATTATACAAAATTTAGAATTTTGTGTATCATAAATGGAAATAAAAATCTCATCAAAATCTCTAAAAGTTATAAATGGAAAAAGATATTTTTATTATATATTTTTGCAAAAAATATTGCAAAATAAATGTTTAGCTTAAAACCAATATCAAATTTTTTTTCTTGATGAACATATTTTTATTATATATTTTCGTTTTTTCACTTTCAAATAAGCCTTGTTAATTAAAAAATACTACAAAACATAATTCTATATATATTTTGACTTAAAAGAACTTAGTAGTGGATAATCAAAATAAAATAAATATTTTTTAGGATATTTTTTAGTTTTGTTTTGAGAAGATAGATTATAATGTTAGATGTATAGTTTGATCTATTGGAGTATATACTAATTGTATATGTTGTTTTTGTAAATTATACAAAATTTAAATAAATCGATAAAAATAATGTTTTATAAAATATCAAAGAAAGCCATTAGTCTTATCATAATATTAGAAGTAGAAAAATGGGAGAAATAAAAATAAATTTTATCTAAAATTTTTATATGAATTAGAAGTTTGTTATTATTAATGAGAAAAAATCATTATTTGAAAATTTCTATATAAATTAGAAGTTTTTCAATTAACACAAAGCTAAATTATTATTTATATATATTTTAATTGAATTTTCTATTGAATTATCAAGGGAAAATTAGGATTAACATTTATCTAAGGTATAGTTCTTCAATGTTTTGAGTGAAAGGTATAGTTTTCCAAACCTATAGTAAAAGTGTCCTTTTATTTCAATTTTCCCTAAAAATTACACCATTTACCATGAATGGAGAAATTGAAAAAAAGAGACATTTTTACTACGGGTTTGGAAAACTATACCTTTAAATGTTTTATCCATATTTTGACTAAACTAACCCTAATAAAATTAATATAAAATTTCAAATATATTAAAAAATATATTTTAAGAGCAAACAAAATATAGAAAAACCAAAAACACCATAACTAAAAAATTTTGATCTTAAGATTTTGAAAAAAATAAAAATAAAAATAATTTTTTATGTTCTAAGAATGTTTGAATACGTCTACAAAACTTCATAAATGTTCTATGAAGTTTAGAATACATATTCTGCACTTTCTACATGTTCTACAAAGTTTAGAATTCATATTCTGCACTTTGTACATGTTCTACAAAGTATTCTAAACTCCTTATGTGTTTTACGAAGTTTAGAATACGTATTCTGCACTTTGTACATGTTCTAAAAAATTTAGAATACGTATTATACGAAATTTAAAATTCAGTGTATCATAAAAGGAAATAAAATATCATAAATATGTATATCATATATTATCCAATATCTTTTGTCATTTTTTCATCTTTTTCCCCTTTTCTGTTTTCTTCTTTTTTGGTAAATTATTTGATATAAGATTATATAGATATATGATAGAAAATTAAAAATAAACTTTTATAAAATATCAAGTCATTAGTCTTATCATAATATTAGAAGAAGAAGAATGAAAGAAGTAAAAATAATTTTTCATTAAAATCTTTAATATAAATTACAAGTTTGTTATTATTAGTAAAAAATCATTATTTGAAAAAATTCTATATAAATTAGAAGTTTGTCAATTAAAATAAAACTAGATTATTATTAATAAATATTTTAATTGAATTTTCTATTTTAATTATTAAGGGCAAATTATGATTAGCATTAATCTAAGGTATAATTCTTCAAAGTTTAGAGGCAAAGGTATAGTTTCCCAAAAGTATAGTAAAAATGTCATTTTATTTCAATTTTCCCATGAATATATTGTACCCATGATTCCTTTTCATTCCTTATGTTTTAGGAAACTATAGAGTTAAAATATTATCTATCAAATTTGGGAAGGAACAATCATTCTTATTCGTTTATTTTCATTTTTTTTTCTATTCACTAGTGTTTTGTTCACGCTACGCGTGGGTTGTGTAATTATTTTATGTTTTATATTATTGTTTTGGTTGTTTTCATTTTATATTTTTTGTTATGCTTTCATTGGTTGATGATTTTTTATTTTAGTTTTGCAAAATTGTTCCGAATCAATTGTTATATAAGCTAAATTATTAATTGATTAGAACTTGTAACTTTGTTTTGAATTGATATAATATTTATTTAAACTTTTGTGTACATTTATTTCCTTCAAGCATAGCCATATGAATTTTTGGATTTGTAGATCTTTAATTTTTGTTTCTTATGCTTTTTTCTCTGGTTTTTTTCTTCTTTTTGAAGTTTTTTTTTGTGTGAATAGACTGACTTGTCATAATAAAATTTTATTTCTGCTGGCAATTCTAGCTTTAGATTATGCCGTTTGTAAATGTTTTGTTTTCGAATTTTGACTTATCATATACAATCTAAAGAATATATGTGCTTATAATTTTTTCTTTAAATAAGCCTATCTTTTCAACCTTTTGTATTAACGCTTTTCGAATATTATTTTCGTATATACTATTAAAGGAGAGAGTTTCTTTCTGTTATATCACATAATTTACACATATGAGAGACCATATCTTTTAAATCGAAAGTAAACCAGATTCACACATCACATAACATTTCAATAGTTCCTACTTAATAACACGTGAGAACAAACTTGGCTCTTGATTTACAATGGCATTGTAATGACACTCTTACTCATATTTCTGAGTTAGTGTATTTGCTTGCTCTTTGAAAGTCTGAAAGATTGAAAATATGGAAGTGAACATTAATGAAGGGTGTCGCAAAGAGATAAAGAAAACTCGAAGAGACCTGATTGAAAAATACTCTTAACACTTCATGGCTCGTTCTTGTGTTAGTCTTCTAACCGTAAGCCACAATCAGCATCGCTGGATCATCCAATGTTCGTTCCACATACGTATTTCCTCGCTTGACATCCTCTAAACATACTACACTTGTAATAACCTCGTTAGAACTCTAGCGATTTTTCAGTCAGTTACCGTGGTTGTGGTTAGCACTTGATCGGTTTTTCTCTAGGTTCTTCTCTTCGATGCTTCCATCAGCTTTGGAATTGAGTTTGCGGTGCCCGAAGGAAATAAAAATCTTGAATATCCACCGGAATTAAGATCTTCTTTATGTGAGTATTATATAGGTGTTGTGCGTATGTATTACTTGGATGTGGATTTGGTTTGAGTGGCTGCCTCTTTTATAACTCGGGAAAACGTTTAAAGAGGAAGAAGAAATGATAAAGTTCTTTAAAACGCTTGCCTTACATATGATGATATCAATGTTAGTACATAGTTTAATGAGAAGGAATAAAAAACATTTTTTTTAAAGAGTCATTGTTTATGTTCTCGGTTAGTACATTTAACGGGAAGGAATTGGAAACATTTTAGGTTTTTTAAGAGTCATCCATGTTTTGGGGTGTGAATATGATGATGTGGCATTTTGTAATCTTCTCTTGAATAATTGATAATGTGGTAAAACTTGAAAATGACATGTCAAATTTATGTATTTTTATTGGTTGATTATTTCTCTGATTATTTTGGAGTTATTTATGAAATAGATGGAGTATACTCTAATGACAACACACTCTAATAATATACTCTAATGACCGATAGTTCTCATGTAACCACAAACGCAATAATAATATTACTCTAATGACCGATAATTCTCATGTAACCACAAACATAAAAATAATATACTCTAATATACTGATAATTCTCATGTAACCACAAACGCAAAAATAATATACTCTAACAAACAACCGAGGATTTAATCTATATATTGCGACATTTCAGACGACATTAATGATTGATCATGTTATAAGAGAATACACATGCATGAGTCCGGAAATACAAACATATAAACAATACCAAGAGAAAGATAGTTGACTTGGGACTACTTATCAAATTTGATCATCACTAAGAAAATGATGGCCAGCTTTAGCACCGCCGTCAACAGCCGCGGCGGCGGTCTAGAGTCGCAGCCGCTGAAGCAGATGTTGCCGAAGCTTAAATGGATTGCTTGTCTCTTGGTCATAACATTTTTGCTGTCTCTATTTGTCTACCATTTGGCGTCACGTATTCAGCCACGGCCTCTACCGCTACCGCAACATTCCAGCTTTTCTGCTTTTGTGCCACCGTTGCTCACAACCAAACCAAAATCTAACAACACTGACAACGTTAGTAACCTAATATTATGTTCTACATAATTATCATATCATCGGAATTCGGAAACATGTTTATACATTAATTGTACGTATGTTATCCTAAAGGTAAGTAATCTACCATATGTAAAATTAAATATTGAGTTTGAATAGAACTTTAGCATTTTCTAGCGGTCACCAGGTAATAACTGTTGTATAAATAATAGATATTATGTGATATAAATTAGCGTATACAAATGATATAATTTAGGTTTGTTTGGTTGATAGTTTGAGGCTGTAAATTTGGCAAGTATTCTAAGAGAAGCAGCGATGGATGAGAAGACGGTGATAGTGACTATGATGAATAAGGCTTATGCGGAGCGAAACTCAACGTTCGATGTGTTTCTTGAGGGGTTTCGAGTCGGAAACGGCACCGAGAGGCTACTTCGTCACGTTGTGGTGGTGTGTTTGGACGAGAAAGCTTACTCACGGTGTGTGGAGGTCTTCCCTCGCCGTTGCTTTTTGCTGAGGACTAACGGAGTTGATTTCTCCGGCGAGAGGCTCTTCATGGTGGGAGATTATCTCAAGATGATGTGGCGTCGAACCGAGTTCTTGGGTTCTTTGCTTAAGCTCGGATATAACTTCCTCCTCACGGTACCTCTCTAAGCTCATCGAATTCATGTTTCATTTTTTTTAAAGGTCCTATTATTCCTTTCCGTTTAGTTTTTTTTTTTAATTATTATTACAACTTTGTTATGATATTTTATGACCGAAATTTTTTTTATTTACTTTAAAAAATAATGAAACCAGTCGAGTTATACTCAAATATTGGTTTGGGGTTAATTGATTTTTAATACCTATCGTATCTTTTTCTTCTATATAATGGCTTTAGGGTTTATAATATTGTTTTAGGACATGGATACAGTGTGGCTTCGAGATCCATTTCCTCGATTCATTGCCGATGCAGATTTTCAGATTGCTTGCGATTTCTTCAACGGAAATTCCAGCGACACCCGCAATTATGGCAATGGCGGTTTCATATACGTCATTGCCAACTCCAGAGCAATCGAGTTCTACAACTATTGGTATGAGTCCAGACTGAGATTCCCCGGAAAAAACGAGCAGGACGTAATTAACAAGATCAAATACGATCCGTACATCAAGAAAATCGGGCTCAAGATGAGGTTTCTCGACCCGACACACGTTGGAAATTTCTGCCAGCAAAACTGGGATATTACCAAAGTTTGCGTAATGCATGGGAACTGTTGCATTGGACAGGATAATAAGCTCAAGGATTTGAGACAAGTTCTTGAGGATTGGACGACTTATTTGTCCAATGAAGACCCGAAAAGAGGGTTTCGACAGCCGATGAATTGCCGGAGAAGTCTAAGGCGGGGGTTGTCTCACAAAGGTTGATTTTTCATTTTGGTAAAAGTAAAGCAATATTGATTTCACTTTTATTTAATCGAAGCTATATTTTCTATTGTTTTTGAGTCTTTTGACTACCTATACATGAAATACTATCTGTTTTGAAAATAACAATTACTCAAATTACTAATATAAGTATATAACGAAGAGAAAAGGTTGCCACACAATATAAAAGTTAAAAACCCAATGCCCTGCACTTCAACCATATTTTGCTTCGCATATATCGATGCCTTGAATGTGAGAGATAAACGATGATCAAAGTAAAGCACAAGGAAACAAGAGTACTATAAGTCAGTTACAAACAAACAAACAAAAAAACACTAGTAATAGTAGACTACATGCTATATACGCACGGTTTGAGTAGAATAAAACTACGATACCGTTATTGGTGTTGCGTAAGGATAATTTAGCTCAACCGAAGATTTAAGAACGTTCAAGACCTGTTTTCTAAAGAACGAAATCAAATCAGAGAAAATTTAGTTCAAAAAAAAAAAAAAAATCAAATCAGAGAAAATAATGTTCCTAAAGCCATAAGAAAAACATAAAACAAATAATTTTTCTTTTTGAGACTAAAATAAAACAGTTTGGCTTCGTTAAAAAAAATTAAACTTAGGAATTCGAAAATAAATATAAACTTTTTTTTGTTGGAACCTTAAATAAATATAAACTTTGAAATAAGTTACAAATAATGTTACTACTTTCAAAAATACAAAATTCTTCAACTGATGTACGTTAGCAAATATATACTAGTAAATTTTGTTAATTATTTAGATCACTAATCTGTTGTTATATAGGCCGTCCAACCCTAGTTACCATCACGCAGACACAATCAAATGAGGAAAATTTATTTTAAAAAAAAAAAAAACAAATGCGGAGTTTGTTTTGCATAGTGTATATATTTACCACTAAAGTTACTCTTATTGTTTGTAAGTGACATCATTCATTATAGGAAAAAAATGGATCTTGATTTGATTGTATTGATTTACCTTTATACGCCATACTAAAGTCACAAATGCTAATTCTTACCAGCTAATTCAATGACGTTCACGGTGCCTTGAAAAAAATACTCACCTACTTTCTACTCGGCCAAGAAAATTAAATATTTAATTTAACAATAATATTCAATTTAGCTAGGTCTCAGATTATATCAAACGCAACTTTTGAAAGTTCGCGTTTAAATGAGAAAAAAGTACACATTTGTAAAATATAAAACATTTCCAACTTATTTTCTTTGCAAAATGATAACACAACTGGCAATAACAAATGAATTTTTTGTTTCTCTTCTATTTGTTTCCCGCTTTTAAATTTACAATCAACAAATATTTTTTTTTAATTGAAAATAACAGACTCTAAATACAAATACCAACGTAAAAGCAAACAAACAATCGAGGATCTAATCTATATATTGCCACATTTAACACGACATCACTGACCGATCATGTTATAAAACAATACACATGCATTACATATTAACAATACCAAGTTAAAGAGATTTGACTTTTACACCATTTTAACATCCATTTAGTGTAGCATTTGCATTGTTTTATGCATATAACTTGTCTATATAGTTTAGTTTGCATCCATTTTAAAGTTAGTAAGTTTTTGCTTTACGTCTTGCGTTTTTTTGCATATCCTTGCATTTGAAGTGTTATTTCAGGTGATTTGAATCATATGGAAACTTGCTGAAGCTTGGAGGATGATTTAGGACCAAGTAGAGAAGAATAAGAAGCAAGCAGACGCCATCTGGCACAATATCGACTTGCTGTACCGAGATGTTGCAGCCGATACAAGTCTATGCCGCCTAAAGTGACTCAAATATCAGACCATACAAAGACTTTCCATTCTGATTCAGGCTACGAGTTCTTCACGAAATTCATAGACAATTGAGTTACCTTTCGAATGGTGGTTGTTTCATGTCATTAGGTGCAGCGGTTCAAGAGATACGCCGATTTTAGTAGCAGATCGATCGTTCTGATTCAGATCGATCAATCTCATGATGAGTTTCAAACACCGTAAGATGTCAGATCGATCGATCCATAGGGGGATCGATCGATCCCTGTTCATAAACCAGCTGGTTCAAGTGCAAAATCAAAGAAAATTCGGTTTAAACCCGGTTTGACCTAATATCTCCACCAAAGAACGGAAATTTGGCATTTATATCTATGTTTTTGGCCATTGTTGAGGCCAAGCTTCTTTTACACATTTTCTCTAAGCTCTTATTACAATCTCTTACCTTAATCATCTTTTGTTCTTGTTTTAAATCTTTTGTTCTTGTATTAAAGTTTTTTCTCCTTTTGGTTCTAAATCAACCTTGTAAGATCTTTTCAAGAAGTTTTTGCAATCCAAGAGTTTGTCTTATCTATAATCTTCTTCTTTATATTTATGTTTAATTACCAATATCTACTTCAATATATTTATGGGTTTAACCATGTTTAGTGAGTAGTTTTCTTAAGATCTAGGGATGGGTTAAATTTATGGTGTTTTAGGGATTAATCTTGATGTCTATGGTTTGATCCTTTAATTTCCCTCCTTGCTTAGGTGATCTTAATGCTAGTTTAGTCTTGATCAAGCTAATTCTAGACCTTAGGAAATTTCTTATCCATAAAAAGTTGTTGAAATTTCTCAATCAACTAAGCAAGAGATTTGCATTCGTAGCTCATGAGAATGATTGTCTAGGGTGTTTATTAGCATGTTAGATTTGATTCTTAATGCTTGTTAGCTTCCTTTTCACAAATGAAAGTTTGATCTTGATAAGGGTTGTTAATAATGTAATTAGTACCATGAAAGTGGATTAATCTTGCTTTAGAGTTCTAAGCTTAGGGAATATCATTCATTGTGATTGATTGACATCATAGATTAGTTCTTGAAACACCTAAAGTCAATAACCCCATCCTTGGATTCGTTTTTGGTCAATAGATAATCTTGATCAGTCCCTTGTTTGCTTATTTTACTTGTCAATTGAGTTCTTAAGTTTGTAGCTTTACTTATTTGGTTTGATTGTCTTACTTACTTATCTAGGTTACTAGATAAACATCAAAACATCTAGACTTGCTTAGATTAAGCAGTTTTATGCATTCTTATTGTCACAAACTTTCCCATTTGGATTGATCCTCAAGTACCCACAATGACATGAGTGGGTTTGAGTAATTGATAGCTAAAAATCTACTTATCAACTTTAAAGACTATATGTGAAATATGATCATCTTTAAAAAATTGACGGCCAGCTTTAGCCCCCACAGTCAACAGCGGTGGGAGCGGTCTAGAGTCGCAGCCGCTGAAACAGATGCTGCGGCAACTTCAAGCAAACTGGAGAGAGCTTAAATGGATTGTTACTCTATTTGTTTTGACAGTCTTGCTGTCACTTGTTGTCTACCGTTCGGCGTCACTTGTTCAGCCACAATTTTCAAGCTTTCCTGCGTTTGTGCCAGCCAAACAAGAAATTAACAACACTTATACCGTAAGTAATTTATTATGCTAGATACATGTAAATCATACTATAGAAATCATGTTTATACATCAATGCACGAAAAATACTTAAGCAGTATATCTATTTTTTTCTTTTAAAACACGAGACATTATAAATATTGTATATGTATCCTATATGAAGGCAAAAACAAAACAAAGCTAGAAGCTTGAAGAATATAAAAGATATTTTCTTAAAACATTGCAATACTATTTCTTGAGAAAGTGTTTACAACTTCAGTCCTTATATATGCTTTAATGAAAACCCTAAATTGAGAGAGCATGAACATTAGGTGCACACTGTTTCACACGATCCCAAGCTATTAAAGCGATTGCTGATAACCACGTTCACAGCTGGCTTGTACGGTGAAACATTGTGCTTGATGCAAGACGTTGACATCTTGTACTTTGAGTCAGAAAGAGACGTTATGTCTTGATTCAAAGTGTTGGGCTCAGAATGTTTTCACAAGCCCAACTTTGTCTTCTTGTTCCCTTTACAGCCCACGTTGTCTTCTTCTTTCTTAAGTGTTGCGGAATTGAGAGACTTAGGTTGAGGGAGAGTCTCTGTCTTCACACTATATATGAATCAAGAAATTTACTATTCAGTTGAAATAAAACTTTAGCATTTCCAACCGATCATCACAAAAATAATAATAGCATATAAATATGCTGTGATACAAATTAGTATATACAAATCATATCTATTACTGTTTGTTTGTTTTTTGGTTGATAGATTGAGGCAGAATATAGGAGAAATTTGGCGATAATCTTGAAGGAAGCATCGATGAAGGATGAAAAGACGGTAATAGTGACATTGATGAACCAGGCTTGGGCTAAGCCAAATTCGATATTCGATGTGTTTCTGGAAAGCTTACGAATCGGCAATGGGACTGCCAGGCTACTCCACCACGTGGTGGTGTTGTGTTTGGACGATAAAGCCTACTCACGGTGTTTGGAAGTTTTTCCCTGGCATTGCATCTTGCTAAGGACTCCAGGAGTTGATTTCTCCGGCGAGAAGCGATACATGGTGCCAGATTATGTCAAGATAATGTGGCGCCGAACCGAGTTCTTGGGTTCTTTGCTTAAGTTTGGATATAACTTCGTCTTCACGGTAACTCTCTAAGCTTGCCTCTTTAATTTAGAGATGGGCATTCGGTTTTTCGACTCGATTATGTTTGGTTATTTTGATTTTTGGTTTACTAATTCCGTTTTTAAATCTTTGAATGAATAAAAAGTGATAAATTTGATGAGAGTTAAGATGAAAAAAAGTATGATTTATTCTCATGAAAATATGGTTATTGCTACATATGTTTATATAGAAATGAGAAAATTAAACCTAATTAATTAACCTAGTTTTCTAATATAGATATATAATATAAGATAATTATTATAATTATATTCAAAGATATTCTATAACTTTTTTTAATTTTTTGCAATCAGATGTTCATTATTTTCATAATTTTGGTTAATCATCTCAACCGTTCGATTTCGTCGATTTCCGGTTTTCGATCTCACTTGATCTTCTAATAAGACGTACTGGTTTGATTCTGTTTGACAACATATCTGTTTGGTTTTTGAAGAGAAAAATTGCATAAATAAATGAGAAATAATTTAAAACAATAAATAAGTATTTACATTAAATTTGGTTTTGATTTGGATTGTAATCATTAAAACTAGGAAAAGAATCCCCGCTTCGCAGAGGTATTTGTTGTATATTAAAAATTAAACAGAAAATGTATTTTAAATTATTATAAGTGAAAATACATAAAACAAAAAATGATAATAAAAATATGTAAATATTCAGAAAATTATGATTCTTAAAAAAAGAAATAAAAAGATATGATCTTCTAAAAAAACAAATTTTTGGATTATTAACAATATATGGAAAGTTACAAAATAATTCAAATATAAATATTTGTAAAATATTTTTAAAGAATTTAACTACTAAGATAAAAAATAAGAAAACAAAAAATTATAAGACACGCAGCTCTATAGAGTATTTTTTGTAGTGTTAAAAAATTATATATAAAAATATGCAATACAAAAAATATGATGTAAATACATATTTTGTTGGAAAATGATCATATGTTGGATTTTTTTACCTTTTTAATTCTTTATTTAGGGCAATCCATCGAGATAGATAAAACCATTATATCAAGAATCACTATCAAATGACCTTTAATTTTATGTGATTTTGAGCGATATAAATAATCTTGAAAAGATATAAGTGAAAGAAGCAATTTTTCATAAAAATGGTTATAACAAAAATATACTTAATTGATGAGATGCAACCACAAATGACATTTATTGGATTAAAATTTGGATTAATAGAAAGATACTAATAATAATTTTGAAAAAACGTAACTTAGTTATCTGCAATTGGCATTTATTCAGATTATAGATAGATTAATGTGTTAAAAACATGAAAATCTTCATTATTAATTATGTATATTTTTATTAAATAAACGGTTAAAACAAAAAGAGATATAATGAATAATAAAATATAACCTTCCGCTGTAACGGACGTTATATTGGTTACGGATATCAAAACTCGTCGTTTTGAAACAACTCTTAAAATCAAAAATCTTGTTGTTTTTAGTAGAACACGTGTTATAAACTCATAAATTAGATTTTTTTTCTTAGAACGTGTGTCTCGAACCCATCTGAAAATTCATGAGTGAGTCACGAAGCTTCTTCTTCTCTTCCGGTTTGCAAACTTCCAGAAATGGCAGTAATTCCAATCACCAAGATTTTCTTTATCACAAGAATTTCTCAATTGGATTATGTGATTTTAGAAATCAGTAATTCCAATCAATTTCTCTCAATTTTGATTTTGTATACAATACCTCATTCTCAATCTCTTATTAATTGAGCACCATGGGAAGCGCATCTCCATTATTGAATACAATACTAGATTCAAAATTGAGGGATTGCAAATAGTTAAACCCCATTATTGAGAGTTAACAAAAAAAAAAAAAACATCAGCAAGCAAACAGCTTTATTCATCTATTAAAAACGCATCCCTTCCACTTCTCTCTTCTCTCTTCCTCACACTGAACAACAAACAATGAGCTTCTTCATCGAATATTTTGGTCTCACCCTCTTGAGATGGATTCTTATGCTACCGATCCAGATCTAGATCTAGATCTGCCTCTTCCTCGTGTGCGTTGTGCCTCGGAGATCTAGAAGACGGAGATGAGGTCAGAGAACTCATGGTATGTAGCCACGTGTTCCACCGCGAGTGCATCGATCGGTGGCTCAACTACGAGAGCTGTGCGGAGATGATAACAATGGCAGGAAGATAACCATCATAAACCCTAATTTTCAATGTTTTCCCCAAACCAGATTTTTTAATACATGTGTTTTTTTTGACAAAACGACATGTAGTTTACAAAATCATGTCGTTTTTTTACTAGACCAAAACGTACCGTTTAACATTCCGTGTTGTTTTTAAACGACGGTTTTATTTGCCACGTCATCGATATAGTTATATTGCGGGTTGACTAAGAGGTGGTGGGTTTGATCTGCATTTTTCGAGAGTTGAGGGTAGAGTTGCAAAAAAAAAACACAATTGAGGGTTTATTTGCAGAAAACCCATAATAAAAAGATGAAACAATAGAAGATTGTTATCTCTTCTATTTTGAAATGCACAAATTACTGTAAATGGTTTAATAAAAAAACTGTAAATATATATTTTGTAAATTTTAAATCACATAAATAAAAAGAAGTTTTTGATAATTGAAAAGAAGCAATTTTTGATAATTGAAAAGATGCAACCACAAATGACATTTCTTGAATTAAAATTAGAATTTATAAAAAAATACGAATAACAATTTTGAAAAGACACAACTTATTGAAAGTCAATTGGCATTTATTCAGATTGTTATTATAGATAGAGGGAGCAATACAAATACTCAAAACTAAGAGAGTTAGATAAATATATATTATCCTCAAAATTAAAACACACAAACGTTTGATCAATGTGTTGCGCAATAATGTAAACTCAAGAATATTTCTAAGAAAAAAAAAACTAAATGCTGACTCCGAACCAAGCATATTAGGCCTAATCTTCGAGGTTATCGAAACAAAAACAAAACAAAATGATGAATATCGAGAACGAGTTTTGATAAGGAAAAGAATAAAGTCGAGTAAAGCAATATCGTTTGACGATCAAAACCAAGATCGTAAATGAAGTTAAGTAACACAAAAATTTATAATCAAAGAGAACGAAGCAGAACATACCAAAAAAAGAATTGAAGCAGATTCTTTGGACTATATTCTGGAGATAAAATTACATCTCTAAAAATAATAATGGCGTTGTTTATCATTCTTACCGATTCCCGATAAAATAAATGAATATAACAATTCGTTTTATAAAGAATGAAACGATCCTTTTTATATGCTTTTCAAAAGACATAAGTGAAAAAAAGCAATTTTTGATAATTGAAAAGAAGCAATTTCTGATAATTAAAAAGACGCAACCACACATGACATTTCTTAAATTAAAATTAGAATTTATAAAAAGCAATTGGCATTTATCCAGATTGTTATTATAGATAGATAATGAAACTGATCTAGCTTTAAGCAGATTTAGGTTTAATTTGGTTTTGATTTAAGAAATTTAGCTTGGTTTCGTTTGATTAATCCGATCGTTTATCTTCAAAGAATATCTTAAAGCTGAACTCGTAACATTTTTATAATACAGTTGGCCAAATATTTGTTAAAAAAAAAAAAGGACATGGATGCGATTTGGCTTCGAAATCCATTTCCTCGATTAGTTGCGGATGTAGATTTTCAGATCGCTTGCAATTTATTCTTCAACGGAAATTTCAGCGACAGGCGGCACAATGAAGCCAACGGCGGATTCAAATACGTCATTTCGAACAACAGAACAATCGAGTTCTACAACTATTGGTATGAGTCCAGGATAAGATTCCCCGGCAAACACGAGCTAGACGTGCTTAACCGTATCAAAGAAGATCAATACGTTAATGAAACCGGACTCGAGATGAGGTTTATAGATACAGTCGACGTTGGAAGTTTCTGCCAACCAAACTGGGATATTACCAAAGTCTGCATAATGCATGGGAACTGTTGCATTGGACAGGCTAACAAGGTCAAGGATTTGAGACAAGTTCTTGAGGATTGGACCAACTTTTTTGACAATGGCGACCGGAAAAGAGGGTTTCGACAGCCGATGAACTGCCGGCGTAGTGTCAGATGGAGACCTCACAGAAAGCACAGATGGAGGGGTTGATTCAGTTTTTATTTACGTTGGTAAGAAGCAAGGCAAATATAGCCAAATGAAGAAAAAAAATAAAAAAATAAAGACCTATCCTTTTAAATTCACACTAATAATAACTAGATTGAACTTGAAATAAACAAGATTGAAAAGCAAGGCAAAATCTTGTTTATTTTTGTGTTGGATGTAATGTGTAAATTCTCCCTAATAAACTCATAAGCTCAAGTATCTTAAGCAAAGTTTTTTTATGTAAATGCCATACGCAAAAGGAAAGAAAGTTCCGTTTACGTTCGACATTTGCAAAATTATTTAATATGTAAAAATTGTAACTTACAAAAGTAAAAATCTCACGTAAAGTTGTAAACACAAACGCAAAATTCGCATAGAGATCCATCAACAGGCCTTACTTCCTCCGTATCTTGCGTGATTGCATCATTGTTTGGTATTTTCTTTTGGGTTGTATAGGATTCTTCAAGTAGAATATGTCCTTCTGTACTACCACATGGTACAAATCAATTTCAGGAATCACTCCATCAAAATCATCTAGTCCCTGATCTTCTGCTCAATCATCATCATCATCGTTCATGTGAAACAAACGATTAAAGTAATTAAAGAAAAAGGAAACAAGAATACTATATTAGAGGTCTTAAAAGACCATTATTTAAACTTTATCATTACAGGAAAAGGGAGTTTTATAGAAACGAAAATAATGTGAGATGGAACAAAATGATATATAGTTCAGCCAAACTAGCATGGAGATGAAGAAAACCTGAAAGAAAGCATGATATGCCAAACAGCTCACACAACCTGAAAATGAAGTCACATCACGGCCAAACTAGCTAGACTCTAGTTTTATAAAAGTTGAGAGATCCTCTACATGGTCTACAAAGACTTTAAGACCACCTCCAATCCTAAGTCTCTAAAAAAGAGATTCTTATCTTTAATTTAATAATATTTTAATATAATAGAATTATCTAATTAAATTTTATTTTATTTTTAAGATCACTTCCAATCAAATGATGACAAATGGTTAGAGACAGTTTCTTACAGATTCTAAAACCTCTGAAATAAGAACCAGCTCTTCTATCTCTTTCCTACTTTTTCATTTTTCTGATTTTTTTATTGTTTAAAACTTTCTTTAGAGATATCCATTGGAGGTGCTCTAACTCTGCTACGATTCTTAAACGCTCCAAAACCTTGGATTTCAACTCTTCGGAGAGTGTTCCTTTCGAGATTGCAGTAGAAAACATAACACGATTTATGAGTATAGTCTGTCGACAAAACAATTTCACCTCCAGCAGTCACTCCAGCGACAGAAACAGAAACATCGCAGCCAACGGCTTTTTTCTTCCAAGAACAGCGGAATATCTTCGGGCGTTCCTCCGCTCCTCGATATCCTCTATAACCCACATAAACAAGCCTGTAGGCCTTCGGACACTATGCAGCCAGATCCCAGCCAATTTACCCTTATAGTTTATCAGTTTAGTAGTATCAGGAGCCTTACGAAAGAATTCTCTGTCGATAAACTTAAACTTCTCAGACCTAACATCAAAGCAAACTATCACAAGAGACCGTACACGATTTCGAGTTTGGATAGCTAAGTAATACAAAACCCCATTGATGCATACCCCTTGAGGAATAGGATGATGGTCTAAGGGACAATGGATCTCTCTCCACGAAACGTTTCCGGTTCCTAGTGTCAAAATTTGAGGCGGTTCATTTCCACACATGGACAACAATGCCTTGTATTGTTTGTCAATCGGGTCAAACCCTAAATAGCTACAATCTCTGTTCATTCTCCCATTACTAGGTAAGCTCTCGCACTGCCCCGTGCTTGGATTACATATCACAGGCACTGTATCCTCGTACTCATTTGAGATACGCCTCTGATGACGGAAATAGATCAAACCAGACTCAATGCCACAAAAGTCTGGCCACGTGTATCCAGGGAACTTCATGTGAAAACCGGCGGATACAACAAGAGACGACTTCTCATATGGAATCTGAGGCTGAGGCGACGTCAAGAAGCACCACTCACCGTCTTGTTCGAGGGCGAATAAGAGACGTGGCCGAGCCGAGGACCTGGTCAGGAACAACTCGGTGAAATACGGACCGTGAAACGTGGAACCCCATAACTTCGACAGGCAACGAAACCTCGCGATTGACTTTGCAGGCAGTCTTGAGAATATCTCGAGAACGAGATCAACCGGGATGGAATCTGTGTTTTCTCCTCTGTTCATGATCATTTTATTATTTGCTGGTCTCAGGGACAGAGGTTATGACTTATGAGTACAAATCTCCTAAAGTTCGACCTAATTTGATTATGTTAATCGCACTGAGGTGGATTAAATCTAAGGCCCAAGAAGCTATTTAGGGCTTTAAATCGAAATATACATGTTTACTTCTTTTTTGTGTGTTGTTGATCGAAGTATTTTTCAATGATTGGTTTATCTCAACGGTACGTTACTTGTTAAAATGTATAGCGCAACCTTATCTATACCAGCAAACTTTAGCAAATCAAAAACAAAGCCAAAAATTAAAGTCTTCCTTCGGAACTAGGCAATGTTGAACCTTTCAATTTAGTTTTTATGTCAGATTTTCCGTTTTAGTTCTGTTCCATTCGACCTTAAAATATGACCTTAAAGAGTAGCTTCACGGTCCAGTTCCTCTTGTATTCTCAGATGGTGAAATATTCACATCATAGTCAAAAGGAGGTTTTAACTTTACATCAAAGGAAATTTGGGATCACGATGATGTTTCTTGGCAACCAAATTGGGACATTACCAAAGTCCTGCATAATGCATAGTAGTTATTGCAATGGGAAAGGAAAATAAAGGCTAATGATTTGAGAGACAGATGCGTAAGGATTGGTAAATATACCTTATAATGGGTTGGCCATTGCAGCATGCTTTGGTTGCTAATTGTTATGCACTCGACCCAGAGATGTGTCGAGCTGAGATTCTGCATGTGAAACATCAAGAAGAAAACAAAATACTCATGAACGCTTTCTTAGAAAATAGAAAACATAACATGAAAACAAAAAGGTTGTCATCTAGTAATTATAGCATCATGATGATTCATGAAAGAATCTTTATGAAAAGGCCAATGTGAACATTCTTTTGCTCCCCACCACATCACAAAAGGGGACATGGAGATGATTACATCCAGAAAAAAAAAGATGAACACCATCAAAAGGAAATCGAAAAACCAATCAATTGGATGATAAGCAAAACAAAAAGATAAAAGATCCACTAAGAGCCGCTATAGTGAGAACCTTACAGTTGCAGCCAAAAACTCCATCTAGCTCCCCGTTAGAAACTTTAGATCCTCAACATGGTCTACAAACGCACGAGCTCTGTAACCCTTAAGCTTATCCATTCCTTGGATTTCAACTCTTGTGAGAGTGTACCTATCAAGATTATAGTAGTAAACATAGAACGGGTTAGATACACACTCCTTGAACAAAACAATCTCACCTGTAGCAGTCACACCAGCGATCGAAACAGAGGAGGACTTAACCTCATTATCATCCTCCCACAAACCCGGCAAAGTGTAGACGCGTCTTGACCATTCCTTTTTCTTGGCATCCTCTAAAACCCATAAACACATCAAGGCTAAGCTTTCCTCCATCGACATCATCAGCAGCACGCCACTCACTCGAAACACCTCCTAATTTACCCTTGAAATTGACCAGAACACTAGGCCTAGACCAGATCGGAACGCCATCAGCTTGGGGAATCAGCTTTAATTCCTCAGTCTTTACATCAAAGCGAGCTATCACCACAGTGGAACCTACAACTCGACGAGCTACGTAATACAAAACACCATTGATGCATATACCTTCACTTAGAGGATAATGTTCAACCCGAGTTTTTTTTCAATCTCCAATTCCCGGTTCCTAATGTCAGAACCTGAATCTCCTCGGCTGCAGAAGCTTCACCATGGCTCATGAACAGTACCTTGGATTGTTTAAGAACCGGATCCTACCCGAAGAAGCTATGCGCCAACTCCTTCGTCGATCTCGGTTTGGGTACACTCACTTGTTGGCCCGTGCTAGGGTTACATACCACAGGGAGTCTCTGTCACTGTCTCCACATCGAGGTCGGCGAAATCGGGGAATAGATCAATCCAGAGACAGGGGCGCAACAGGTTTTTAAGCCCCAATCTTTAGGGAAACGTATGTGAAACTCGGCGGCGACTAAGAGAGACGACGGACCGTCGGGGTTTTGAAGCTGAGGAGACAAGCAGATGATCACGTCGCCGGAGTTTTCGAGGGCGAGTAAGAGACGCGGACGAGTCGAGGACCTGGTGTTGAATGAATCGGTGAAGTATCGGCGGCGGAGCATGGAGGCCCAGAATTTGGAGGCGCGACGGAACCTAGCGATTGATTTCGCCGACGATCTGGAGAGGATCTCGAGGGTGAGATCGGTTGATTCGATTGAGCTAAGCACTCTTCTCTCCATCGATTTTGCGTTGGAGAGAAATTATGGTTTTTGATCAGAGTTTACAAATACGAGGGAGAATTCTTATTTTATGGGTTTTTTTTTTTTTTTTTTAACGAGTTCAAATAGAATTAGGAAAACTATGGAAATTGGAAAAGAGAGATGAGTTCAAATAGAATTAGGAAAATCAGAAAGAAAACAAAAACAATTTCGATTTAGGCAACACAATTTATCCTAAAACAAAATTCAAAACTTTGGTTGTTTGCTTTCTCTATTTTTTTCTTAAAAACAAAATTTGTTTTAAACTTGTTTTGAATATTTTAGTGATTATTTTTTGAAAAAACTCCAATTTATTAAAGTAGAAATCATGAGAGTAAAGTTGAGAATAGTTTCATCCAGTGTTCGAAAACGCGGACAAAGAGATTAATTATTCGTCCGAAATCTGCATGATGGTAGAGCTCCGCCGCGATTTGACCAAAATCGGAATACAAATCAAATATTTTAATAAACTTTTGAATTCTTATGATTTTTGGTTTGAAATAGCATGATTTATGCTAGATGTACCATTTTCTGTAAAATTATATTGAAAACAACATTAAAACAGTAAAATTGAGAATAGTTTTATCCACAGGTTTTTAGCCTTGTAGAGATATGCTTTAGGACTACTGAAATTTTTTAGAATTACATGCAATTCTATTCTTTTGTAATAGTTTTAATATTAATTTAATAAAATATTTTAAAAAAAAATCGAAAACTAATCCCTGATTATTTTGTTAGGCGCTCGGCCCGGATGGACAGCCTGGAGTACCATCAAACATATAAAAGAATTTGGCTCACGTCAAGGTGTTTTCGTTTCTATTTTTTTTTATCAATGTTGTCTGATATACAAGACTTACAAGTAATGAAGTTCTAAATCTTAAAGCGAAACAATTCTCACACAATTTAAGGAATAGGCTTTTCAGTAACGTTACTCACTTTGAATTCCACCTAAATTACCCTTGAAGTTTATCAGTTTACTAGGCTTTAGGCCAAAGAGATATGCCCATAGCGTCCCTACTATACTTGAATTTCTCAGACCTTAATACAAAACTCCATTGGCAAAACATAAAACGGTTAAGATGTTGCTTCAGGCGAAAAAGACCGAGGCCGAGGCTTTGTTCCTATGGAACTAGCATTGTTGCTTCAGGCAATGTAAATAGCTATTAGTACAATGGTCGAAGACGACATCAATATATTACATAGAAACACTAGCTACAATCGTTGTTTTGTATTCATTACCATTGGGAGGATATTATTGATTTAGAAGTGAAAGAGAGATGAAATTTAAAATAAAATAAAAAAAGTTGATTTGATTCGCAACAGACCTACTTCCCAACGTCTATAACTAAAGAACACAAAACGCATAGATAGAGCGCACAAATGAAACTGCCCATTGCTTTCACATACTACTCTTTATGATCACTCCAATGATCGTCTCATCTCTTCCACTCGATCTCCACACGTATTATCAAAGCTCTTGTTCAAAACAATGTCACCAGTAGCAGTCACTCCAACGACTGAAAGGTCGCACATGAAGTCAAAACCTTGCAAAGTGGATACATATTTAGAACATTTATGTTTCTCGGCATCCTCTACAACCCACAAACACAACTCAAGGGTATTGCCATAGCTAACATACTTCCAATAAAACAAACCTAATTTGCCCTTATAGTCTATCAACTCAATAGACCAACCATGGAGGCCTTCTTCTCGAAGAAACTCGAATTTCTCAGACCTTACATCAAAGCAAACTATCAAAGGCGTTTCATCAATTTTAAAAGCGAGGTAATACAAAACCCCTTTGATGCATACCCCTTTTCTGGACCAAGGGTCATGGGCTAAGGGACATTTGATCTGCCTCCACCTCATTTTTCCAGTTCCTACTGTCAGAATTCTATTATCATCAGAACAACCTGGATAAGCCATGAACAATACCTTGAATTGCTTGTCAATCGGATCAAACCCTAAAAAGCTATACGACTCTCTGTACCTTCTCAGTTTAGGTAAGATCGCATATTGTCCTGTGTTAGGGTTACATATCACAGGCACTGTATCACGATCCAAACGTGACATATACATACTAGAGAAATAGATCAAACCAGCTGCATAGCCACATGAAAATCGTCGGCTACTACTACAAAGGATCGACATATTGCCTCGAGGGAAGTTGGTATGAAAATCGGCGGCTACAACAGTTGACAACTTCTCATATGGATTCTGAGGCTGAGGCCACGAGAAGAACCTCCATATACCGGATCGTTCGACAGCTAATAAGAGACGTTGTGACCTTGTCAGGAACAACTCGGTGAAATATGGACGATGAAGCATGGAACCCCATTGCTTCGACACGCAGCGAAACCTCCCGACTGACTTTAAAGGCAATCTCGAGAGTATCTCGTTAATGAGATCAATCGGGATGGAACTCATGGTCGTTGAAATTTGCTGATCGGACGGAGAGAGATATGTTAAAACTTATATTATAAGACCTAGAGAAACCCATTAGGAAAACCATTTATATTTCGTGACAAGTTAAAGTTACCAAGAGAAAATTAAGATTCACTTTATTTTATTGTATTCTATATATTCAGGGTCGGCGCTAAACTAAGGCCCAAGCTCTCGAATAGAGCGTGTTTGTACTTCGTATCCAATGATGATTTTTTTTTTTTTTTCGAATCTGTAGACGCAAGGGCGCGCAATTCAACGTTTTCTTGAGCCGGAAGTTGTTCTAGGGTTTCATCTCTGGGGATAATGGCAGTTTCCTCTGTTTCTTTGGACGTACATGATGCTGTTGGAGGTAAAGAGATTAATGGTTTCCGGTGTGTCTGGATTTCCTGGCTTATAAGTAACTAAGTGTCTTCTTATACATGATTCTGCACAAAGTAATATCCATATGCTGCACAAAAGTTGTGAATTTCAAACCTCCTAACTTACATTATATGTAATCTTGGCTATTGGATTCTTTTTTTTATTTCCGCCAACATTCAAGTAAGTGTTTTGGACAAATGTTTTATTGTTTTTTTTTTTTTTTGCTGATTGTGTTTGATGAATAAACGGTAAACCAAATGATAATTACTTTCTAAATGTGTTGCAGGTTTCCTTTCACTGCAATGCCTGTAAAAAAATTCACATGTGAGATAAAAACGATACTGAAAACACTAGTAGAGGATGAGGAGGAGGTAGACATTTAATAACACATAGATTCTTAGGTTGTCCAAAATCTTGTATGTGTAGTTGGAAAACAATGACTAGCTAGTCAACTATTCAAAAGAAATTGGAAAAACTTTGCATCCTTTTGCATTTGGTTTGGAATATTGATGACCTTCCAAATTGGCAATATAGTATCAGGAAAGCGTAAGAAACCTAAAGCAGTTCGAAAGAGGAACCAAAACAAGAGGGTAAAACCTAAATTAAGAAGCTACAGAGATATTAAAGAAACCTTCACCAGCTCTAGAGCAACCACCTTCGACATATGACACTGATAAAGATTATCCCTGTCTTTTACCTGATTGCCTTTTAAATCATGTGTTCCATTGCTACCGTCTGATGCTATGACTATGAACATATATATTGTAAGGTTTTAATGAAGTTAAAACAAATGATATGTTGGTTGTCGGAAAATTAATTGTAGGATACTTTCCTTCATTTACCTCGTCTCCCATTTTCGGTAAACTTGGTGGAGAAAGTCGGAACTAATTCAAAGTTTCAAACTACAGTTATCTTCTTTTTTCTCTATTTACATAATTACATCTTTAAATTGTGAACATAAGAGTGTATCGTTAGATTGACATCATATCGTTACAAAGTAGGAAAATATGGTCACTCGTTGTCGTCTATGCAAAATTTAGCAATTACCAAATACTAGCGGAAAGCCTTAAAACACATCAGATAAACAAATCTGAGAAAACTTTCTAGATCTTTCGTTTGATTCCATCGTTTTATTATTACATAAAAACTGGCATTTACATGGAATTTCTATCCTCTGGATCAAAATTGAGAAATCGAATGAATCTGATTCAAGAAGTAGTCAACGAGAAGAAAATGCTGCGAAATCAGTTTGAGACTCTGCCATGGAACCAGCGTTGTGGTATTTCTGATCCGAGATCAGGTTCCTTCAGGAGAATAGACGAGGCCGAGGCTTTGTTCCTCACTAGTCAATCCTGTTGAATTACGACAAATTACATTAAGAGTAGGTTGCTAAGCAAGGATCAGAGCATTTTTGGATGGTTTCCTCAGGCCAAACAAGAAGTCTAGAGGATATTATTAATTTAGAAATTTAGAATCGAAGAGAGATAGAAACAGAAAATAAACTTTATTAATAAAAAAAAAGTAAATAAAAGGTAGATTTGATTCGCAACAGACCCTACTTCTCAACGTCTATAACTAAAGAACACAAAACGCATAGATAGAGAGCACAAACGACAATGCCCATTACTTTCACATATCCCTTCTCTCCTCTCATCCCCCTTAATACTCTTTATCACTCCAATGATCGTCTCTTATCTCTTCCACTTTCAACCCGCCTTTCTCTTCTCTAGTCTAATCGCTTTCTCTTCTTCTTCTTCTTCTCCTTTCCTTTCCTTATACTCTTAATTAGTAGGTTTGCATCGTTAACATTAAGATCCTCTACATGGTCTACAAAGGCGTAAACTGTAGCAAACTTCTCACCAAAACCTTGGATTTCAACACTTCGGAAGATGTTCCTTTCAAGATTGAAGTAGAAAACATAAAAAGGTTTAGATTTAGATGTATATTCCATCGACAAAACAATTTCACCTGTAGCAATCACTCCAGCGATGGAAACATTGTTGAGATCAACGGGTGCATTCTCCGGCAGAGTGTAGACATATTTAGACCATTCTTGTTTCTCAGCATCCTCTAAAACCCACATACGCAACTCAATGGCATTATCATCCTTATCATGCTCCAGAGTAATCCCACCTACTTTACCTTTATAGTTTATCAATCTACTAGTATATTGATCACAAAAGAATTTTGTGTTAATGACGTTGAATTTCTCAGACCTAACATCAAAGCAAACGATCTTCACAGATGTTTCATCATCAAACGTTTCATCAAAATGATCACCCAAGGTCTTAGTTGAAGCTAAGTAATACAAAACCCCATTGATGAATATACCTTCACTCCAACAAGTATTGTACCAGGGACAACCGATCTTACTCTTCCACCTAAGTTTCTTAGTTCCTAATGTCAGAATTTTGTGATGATCCCTTTCAAAACAAAATGGATAACCCTCAGCCAATACCTTGAATTGCTTGTCAATCGGATCAAACCCTAGAAAGCTTGAGCCGGAAAGATGTTCTAGGGTTTCATTGCTGGAGATAATGGCAGCTTCCTCTGTTTCTTCTTTTGAGGTACATGATGTTGTTGGAGGTAAAGAGATTAATGGTTTCCTGGTGTGTCTAGATTTCCTGGCTTATAAGTAACTAAGTGTCTTCTTAGACATGATTCTGCACAAGACAATCTCAATATGCTGCACAAAAGTTAGAATTTTTAAACCTAATAACGTAGATTATATTCTCTTTCGATGGCAATGCCCCTAGCTCTTGAATTTTGACTTGAAAGAAGAGTGCAAGTGGAACAACTAACATAAGAGAGGAACCTCTCGAGTCTCGAGGATGTGCCAAAAGGAGATTATGACAATTAGTCCATATGCTTGCTTTTTATTTCAAGTCTCAAAGACTAGTCAAGTTGGAGAACCTTACCCAGTCATAAAAATTAAGAAAAAAATTGCATCCTTTTAAATTTGATTTGAAAATATAGTATTTGAGTCAAGTGATAGAGCAACCACCTTCGACATATGACACTGATAAAGATTATCTCTGTCTTTTACCTGATTGCCTTTTGAATCATGTGTTCCATTGCTACCGTCTGATGCTATGAACATATATATTGTAAGGTTTTAATGAAGTTAAAACAAATGATACCTCTGTTTGTAGGATACTTTCCTTCATCTACTTCTTCTCCTATTTTCGGTAAACTTGGTGGAGAAAGACAGAACTAATTCAAACTTATCTTCTTTTTCTCTATTTACATCTTTAAATTGTGAACATAAGAGTGTAATCGTTAGGTTGACATCAAATCCTTACAAGTTACAAGTAGGAAAATATGGTCATTAGTTGTCGTCTATGCAAAATTTATCAATTACCAAATACTAGCGGCAAGCCTTAATTAAAAAACATGAGATAAACAAATCTGAGAAATATTTTTAGATATTTCGTTTGATTCAATCGTTTCATTATTACATAAAAACTGACATTTACATTGGAATTTCTATCCTCTGGACCAGAATTGAGAAACCGAATGAATCTGATTTATGAACTAGTAAGCACCGAGAAGAGGATGCTGCAGAATCAGTTTGAAGATCTGTCATGGAACCAGCATTGTGTTATTTCTTATCCGAGTTCAGGTTGAGTCGGGATTTGGTTTGACGTTAGAGCGGATCCTATTGTTTCTTTTACAATTACATTAAGAGTAGCTTGCCAAGCAAGGATCAGAGCAGTTTTGGATGGTTTCCATAGGTCAAACAAGAACGGAAAACCAGTCTAGAGGATATTATTGATTTAGAACTCAAGAGTGGAATTAAAAAAGAAACTTGATTAATAAATCAAAAACCAAAATAAATAAATAAACCAAAAAGGTAGATCTGATTAGAAACGGACCTACTTCTCAACGTCTATGACTAAGAACCACAATATGCATAGATCCCCAATCATTGTCTCTCTCTTCATCTCCTTCATCTTCTTCTTCTTCTTCTTCTTCTTCATCTTCTTCTTCTTCTTCTTTATCTTCATCTTCTCCTTTCCTTATACTCTTGAGCAGGCTTGCATCGTTAACATTAAGATCCTCTACATGGTCTATAAAGACTTTAACTCTACCAAAATTCTCACCAAAACCTTGGATTTCAACACTTTGGAGAGTGTTCCTTTCGGGGTTGAAGTAGAAAACATAAAACAGCTTAGATTTTAATGCAACATTCATCGACAAAACAATTTCACCCGTAGCTGTCACTCCAGCGATAGAAACATTCTTGTGATTAACGGATGCATTATCCGGCAGAGTGTAGACATATTTAGACCATTCTTGTTTCTCGGCATCCTCTAAAACCCACATACGCAACTCAGTGGCGTTATCAACCTTATCCAGAATAACCCCACCTACTTTACCTTTATAGTTTACCAATCTAGTAGTATATTGATCACAAAAGCAGTTTGTGTCAATGAGTTTGAATTTCTCAGACCTAACATCAAAGCAAACTATCTTCACAGAGGATTCATCATCAAACGCTTCATTAAAATAATCAGCCAGTTTCTTAGTTGTAGCTAAGTAATACAAATGCATATCCCTTCACTCCAACAAGTATTGTACCAGGGACAACCCTTCTTACTCCTCCACCTAAGTTTCCCAGTTCCTAATCTCAGAATTTTGTGATGATCCCTTTCAGGACAAAATGGATAACCCTCGGCCAATACCTTGAATTGCTTGTCAATTGGATCAAACCCTAGAAAGCTCGTCGAATTTCTGTAAATCAACACATCAGGTAACTCCGTATACCCTCCTGTGATAGGGTTAAAAACTTCATAACTATCAGGGAAATAGATCAAACCAGAGGAATAGCCACAATTGTATATCCATGCACTGATCTTCGTATGAAAATCGGCTGCTACTACAAGAGAAGACTTCCCATCTGGATTTTGAGGCTGAGGCGACGAGTAGGAGTTCCATTCATTATCGGCTCCTTCGAGGAGGAATAAGATATGTGGACGAGCCCGTGACCTGGTCAGGAACAACTCGGTGAAACATGGACGGCGAAGCATGGAACCCCATTGCTTTGACACGCAACGAAACCTCCCGACTGATTTTGCAGGCAATCTCGAGAGTATCTCGTCAAAGAGATCAATCGGGATGGAATCTGGATTTTCTACTCCTCTTTTTTTTTTTGACAACCGATTTTCTACTCCTCTATTCATGATGATACATGTATTTGCTAATGATATGACGGTGAGAGATACTGTATGTTATATTAAGACCTAGACAAACCAACCTATAAACCTAGCTACCTTTATATATCTAGTTAGGGTCGGCGCTAACTTAAGGCCCAAGAAGCATTGGGTTTTAGGTTTTAACCATCCAAATATATATTCATGTATCAGAGAGATTAAGACGTAAGCTTTAACGTTGTCTCGGATTAAAGCCCGACTGAAACTGAACTCGTTGATCCCCAAATTTTCTTGGCTTTGTGTCAAACATGTCAAGAGCAATCCCATTGTTATAACTCAAGTTTTTTTCGCCCTAATGTAAATCTTTTTTTTGTGAAATTATATATGTGTGACATTTTGAGCGAAGATTTAAAAAAAAAAAATTTATTAGATATGTTACAATGGATACAAAAACGCCAAGACCTCTCTCTCTCTCTCACTCTCACTCTCATGGGAAGATTTAAGTTTATATATAAAACACAGCCGGGAAACAAACAAAAAAAACTCACACAAGGACAAAACAAAGCAGGTGAAAAAGAAGAAGACATTAATTTTATTACCCGAATAGAAATAAAAATCATTAGAGGGAAATCTCACAAGGTGCATGAAACGTTCTTCCACGCCAAATAGCTTCAAGATTTTCTCCAGCGTAACAATGGTGAAACCTTAACACCTAATTTATTTACATACATAAATTTGCACATAAGAAAGAAAAATATCAGTAGAAAAAAAAAAATATCATTCATTAGGAACAAAGGTTTAAAAGTGGAAATCATTCATTAGGAACATAAGAAAGAAAAATATATTCATATGTTTACTTTTTCAAAAAAAAAAACATGTTGGCTCTATATATTTTAAACAAAACAATGTTTTAAATTAGTTTTGAATATTTTATTAATTATTTTTTGAAAAAATCTCCAATATATTAAAGTGGAAATCATGAGAGTAAGTTGAGAATAGTGTCATAAAACATAAATAACAGAATTTGGCTCACGTCAAGGTTTTTTCGTTTCTATTTTTTTGTCAATGTTGTCTGATATACAAGAAGACTTGCAAGTAACGAAGTTCTAAACCTTAAAGAGAAACAATTGTCACACAATCAGGAACCCATTGCTGCAAATTTCTAAACTTAAAAAGAGAAACAATTTCAACAATGGAAACATCAGCCTCCTCCTCGATTGGCTAGCTAGGCAAAGTGCAGACACGTTTTGACCATTCTTGTTTCTCAACATCCTCTAATTAAAACCTACAAACACAACTTAAGAATAGGCTTTTCAGTAACCTTACTCACACACCACTCACGTTGAATTCCACCTGAAGTATATCAGTTTACTAGGCTTAGGCCAAATTAAGGGATATTCCTCATAGCTTCCCTAATGTACTTGAATTTCTGAGACCTTACATCAAAACAAACTAGAAACGGTACACCTTTTCTGCGAGCTATGTAATACAAAACTCCACTGATAAAACATAAAACTGTTTAGATGTATAGTCCATTGACAAAACAATTGTTGCTTCAGGCGAAAAGACAGAGGCCGAGGCTTTGTTCTTCCAATGTACTGCGCTTGTTCTTCACAAGGCGGCTATTATGTACAATGGTCGAAGACAGCATCATATGACTCCAATGATCGTCTCTATCTCTTCGACTATCTATTGGAGGCGTCTTCTTCTTCTTCTTCTTCTCCGGTCTTTATCTTCCCTTCTGTCTCTTTATTTTTTCTATATGTGTTTCTTCCTCCTACTCACGCCATCGTCATACCTACTGTCCATGTCCCTTCCTCTTACCTCTTCCCGATGTTGTGGTTTTGGCTTTTTTTCGTAGTGATATTTAGACTGCTCTTGTTCTTACTTGAATTGAACTGAGTTGCTTTGCATCGGTAACATTAAGATCCGCTAGGTGGTCTACAAAGGCGTAAACTCCACTAAGATCCTCTACATGATCTACAACGGTGTAAACTCTACGACCTAACTCTTGATCTTTAGCCTTTCCCAAAAGATAGTCTTGTTCGTATCCTCCAAAATTTTGGATATCAACAAGTTGGAGAGTATTCCTTTCGGGATTGAAGTAGAAAACATAAAACTGTTTATATGTTGTATATTTCATCGACAAAACAATTTCACACGTAGCAGTCACTCCAACAACATAATCATAGTCAACTAGTTCATTATCCGGAAAAGTGTAGACATATTGCAACCATTCGTGTTTCTCTAAATCCTCTAGAACCCACATACACATTGCACGTGTATGCCTTTCACCAAGGTTACCAGATTTCCAACCAATCCCAACTAATTTACCCTTATAGTTTATCAGTTTAGGTGAGAATGCGTGGAAGCCTTTTGCGTCGATAAACTTGAATTTCTCAGACCTAACATCAAAGCAAACTATCACATGAAAATTGTTTCGGGTAGCTATGTAATACAAAACCCCGTTGATGCATATCGATTCTTCTTCCAACCAAATCTCATGGGCTAAGGGACATTGGATCTTCCTCCACATCATATATCCAGATCCTAATGTCAGAATTCTATGATCATCCCTTTCTTCACGATATAGACAAGACATGGACAATACCTTGAATTGCTTGTCAATCGGATCAAACCCTAAAAAGCTTATCGATTGTGTGTCCCTTCTCAGTTTAGGTAAGCTGGCACATTGTCCTGTGCTAGGGTTACATATCACATGCACGTCATCCGCATACTCTTGTGAGATCCTCGTATTATGATAGTACCAGAACAAACCAAAGGCATAACCACAAAATCTTATCCACTGGTGTTTAGGGAGCTTGATATGAAAATCGGCGGCTATTACAAGAGACGATGGCTTCTCATATGGATTTTGAGGCTGAGGTGACGAGTAGAAGATCAACTCACCTTTTCCAATTTTATTGAGGGCGAATAAGAGACGTGGACGAGCCCAATACCTGGTCAGGAACAACTCGGTGAAATACGGACGGCGAAGCATTGAACCCCATAGCTTCGACACGCAAAGAAACTTGGCGATTGACTTTGAAGGCAATCTCGAAAATATCTCGATAACGAGATCAATCGGGATGGAGTTCATGGTCGTTGTGTATTTGCTGATCGGACGGAGAGAGTATTTAGAAGACGTAGGGAAAGACATAGGAAAGACCATTCATTATATATTGCGTGACAAAGTAAAAGTTACCAATAGAAATTGAGATTTACAACAACAACAACAAAAAATTGAGATTTACATTATTTTATTTCTTCTATTCAAGGGTCGTGTTGGAATTAAGAAACGAAAAATTGAAATTTGCTCTCAGAATAAGAAGAAGAAACTCAATTTAGAGATCAAAAAGCTCGTAATATTATTGATAGTTTTTAGTTCTGCAGAGCTTACATACTTATAGCAAAAACTTTAACATAATTCTTTTTAAAAATATTCTTAAAACCATATAAAAATATAATTAATTGCTAATTTAACTAAAACATAATGATAAATTTCCTAATTGCATATTAGTCCTTTTCTCAAATTTTCACGTGACTTCTTCTTTTCTTCGTGTCTTCTTCAGATTTTCCATTTCTACTTAAGCTCATCTCCACAATTGCACAACCAGCAACACCTTCTTTCACTACAAGAGAGAGACCAAAATCTGACGGCCGTTTTCGTCGGAAACAAGTGTTTCCGACGGATTTCCGAACAAACAAGTCTGTCGGTTACAACTCGTCGGAAATTTCGTTTTGGTCGGAAATCCGTCGAAAATTTCCGACGGATAATAGTCGACGGTAATTCGTAGGAAGTTTCCGACAGATTACCGATGGAAATAGACCGATGGATTTCCGACGAAACTATTTCCGACAGATTTATTTTCGACGAATTTCCGACGGAACTGTTTCCGACGGAATTGTTTCCGACGGATTTAAATTTCGGAAATAAAAAAAAATATAAACAATTCCGACGGATTTCCGACGGATTTTAATTTTGGAAATAAAAAAATATTAAAAATAATTTAAAATAAAAATTATAATTGCCAATTAAATTTATGAAAATTAAATTAAATTATGAAAATTGTTTTAAAATAAAATTATAAATTTTTTGTTGTAAACAATTTAAACAAACACACTACTTATGAAACAAATGTGAAACAAAAAAGAAATTGTTGTAAACAATTTAAACAAACACACTATTTATAAAATTCAGAATTGTAATTTAATTTAAAAACTATCATTAAAGTTTTTTTTTAAAAATATCATTATTTTAAAATTATCATTATTTTTTTAATTAACATTAATTTTTTTTTAAACTATCTTTATTTTAAAAACTATCATTATTTATACTTGTTTCTTCCATAAAATATAATTTTAATTTTAATTGGTTTTAAATTAAATTAATTTCCTTATTATTATTTAAAATTTTAAAAAATCTAATAAAAATTTTTTTTTTATTAATCTTATTTTAATTATTATAAAAAAATCTATTTGATACACAAAATTGATTAAAAACTCAAATTTAAAAACCTAATTCCCAACCCTCTAAAATTCGATTTACATCTAAAAAAACTAATTTCTAACCTTCTAACATCACCTAACATATAACAATCTCATTTCAATCATAATTTCTAACCACCTAACACTATCTACATTGAAAAATCTAAGAAAAACTTAAAAATAAAAAAAAACCCTTCAAAATCAAAAGATAAAAGAAGACTTACAAGTTATCCATGTGCTATGGAGTTGAAGAAGACAAGATTCCAACGGTTTTAGGTTGTCGGAGGTCGAGATTCCGGCGATTTTTGGAGAGAAGCGGCGGAGATTCACGAAAGAGAGAAAATAGAAGAAGAAAAATGGGGAAAAGAAAGGGTTTTCGGTTAATAATTAAAGATTTTCGACGGACGTAATCCGTCGGAAATCCGTCGGATTCAAAATAATAATTTCATTTACGCGGTCAAAGTACGCGCCTTCTCGAAAAATACAAAATCCGTCGGAAATTTCCGACGGATTTCCGACGGATTAAAAAATATCATTATTTGTTGCATGCGTTTCTATTGGTTAGGCAACGATCACACAGATCGTGAAATTTCCTACGGATTTCCGATGGATCATGCATTCCGACAGATTTCCGACGGATTTAGGGTATATTTGGGGTTTAGGGTTTTAACCTTTCAAATTTTGTTAATCAAACATTACTAAACATGTTACATTCACAAAATATTTTGATTTTTGTAACAACACGGTTTTCTAATTGTTTTAATATTTTCACAATCAAACATATAATTTTCCCAAACATTTCTATTACTATATACTAACACTTATACTAACTTCTTTACCATATTTTAATTTTTTGTTTAAACACCAATAAATGTGTATGAAATTAAATTTATATAAGATTGTACAATTGTTATACATTAAATAAAGTTATTATATGACTTAAACAAAATTAGAGTTAAAATTTCATACCCTAAACCATATTGTAATAGATGCCGTCGGAAATCCGTCGGAAATTTCAGACGGATTTCCGACGGATATGTCCGAATAATTATAAAACGCGTTGTAAACGTGTAAAATTATTTTTAGATACATATCCGTCGGAAATTTCCGACGGATTTCCGACGGCATCTATTATAATGTGGTTTAGGGTATGAAAAATAAAAGATAAAAGAATTAATGAAATTAATTTACGACGGATTTCTGACGGTCTGTTCCTTTGTCACAATATGGTCGCAATTCCGTCGGAAATCCGTCGGAAATAACCAACGGATTTTTTCCATCGAAAATTCGTCGGAAATTTCTTACGAATTTTCGACGGATATGATTTCGTCGGAAATTTCCGCCGGATTTCTGACGATCTTTTAATTTGTCACAATATGGTCGGAAAATTCTATTCTTCCGTCGGAAATTGCAATGTTTTCTTGTAGTGTTTGATTTGTGTTTTCTTTTTTCAGATTGAATCAAAGCTGATGGTGAGATCCCAACAGGTCGGCGCTAAACTAAGGCTCAAGCTCTCTCTACTAGTGTTTTGTATCCAATGAACCTTGTATTTTTTTTCTTTTTTTTCCGAATCTCTATACGTTTTCTTGAGCCGGAAAGATGTTCTAGGGTTTCATTGCTGGAGATAATGGCAGCTTCCTCTGTTTCTTCTTTAGACGTACATGATGCTGTAGGAGGTAAAGAGATTAATGGTTTCCGGGTATGTCTGGATTTCTTGGCTTATAAGTAACTAAGTGTCTTCTTAGACATGATTCTGCACAAGACAATCTCAATATGCTACACAACAGTTAAGATTTCAAACCTACTAACGTAGATTATATTCTCTTTCGATGGCAATGCCCCTAGCTCTTGAATTTTGACTTGAAAGAAGGAGTGCAAGTGGAACAACTAACATAAGAGAGGAACCTCTCGAGTCTCGAGGATGTGCCAAAAAGAGATTATGACAATTAGTCCAGATGCTTGCTCTTTATTTCAAGTCTCTAAGACTAGTCAAGTTGGAGAACCTTACCCAGTCATAAAAATTAAGAAAAAAATTGCATCCTTTTAAATTTGATTTGAAAATATAGTATTTGAGTCAAGTGATAGAGCAACCACCTTCGACATATGACACTGATAAAGATTATCTCTGTCTTTTACCTGATTGCCTTTTGAATCATGTGTTCCATTACTATCGTCTGATGCTATGAACATATATATTGTAAGGCTTTAATGAAGTTAAAACAAATGATACCTCCGTTTGTAGGATACTTTCCTTCATCTACTTCTTATCCTATTTTCGGTAAACTTGGAGGAGAAAGACGGAACTAATTCAAACTTATCTTTTTTTTTCTCTATTTACATCTTTAAATTGTGAACATAAGAGTGTAATCGTTAGGTTGACATCAAATCCTTACAAGTTACAAGTAGGAAAATATGGTCATTAGTTTTCGTCTATGCAAGATTTATCAATTACCAAATCCTAGCGGCAAGCCTTAATTAAAAAACATGAGATAAACAAATCTGAGAAATATTTTTAGATCTTTCGTTTGATTCAGTTTCATTATTACATAAAAACTGGCATTTACATTGGAATTTCTATCCTCTGGACTAGAATTGAGAAACCGAATCAATCTGATTTATGAACTAGTAAGCACCGAGAAGAGGATGCTGCAGAATCAGTTTGAAACGCTGTCATGGAACCAGCATTGTGATATTTCTTATCCGAGATCAGGTTGAGTCGGGATTTGGTTTGACGTTAGAATGGTTCCTATTGTTTCTTTTACGACAATTTACATTAAGAGTAGCTTGCCAAGCAAGGATCAGAGCAGTTTTGGATGGTTTCCAACCCACATACACAACTCAATGGCATTATCATCCTTATTATACTCCAGAATAATCCCACCTAATTTACCTTTATAGTTTATCAATCTAGTAGTATATTGATCACAAAAGCTTTTTGAATTTCTCAGACCTAACATCAAAGCAAACTATCTTCACAGAGGATTCATCATCAAACGCTTCATTAAAATAATCAGCCAGTTGCTTAGTTGTAGCTAAGTAATACAAGACCCCATTGATGCATATACCTTCACTCCAACAAGTATTGTACCAGGGACAACCATTCTTACTCCTCCACCTAAGTTTCTTAGTTCCTAATCTCAGAATTTTGTGATGATCCCTTTCAGGACAAAATGGATAACCTCGGCCAATACCTTGAATTGCTTGTCAATCGGATCAAACCCTAAAAAGCTTGTTGATTTTCTATAAATAGTCACTTTAGGTAAGATAGTATACTTTCCTGTGATAGGGTTACATACCACATCATTATGACGGTTTGAGAACCACATATCAGGGATATAGATCAAACCAGATGCATAACCACAAAGGTTTTTATACATCTCTCCACGGATCTTCGTATGAAAATCGGCAGCTACTACAAGAGAAGACTTCCCATATGGACTTTGAGGCTGAGGCGACGAGTAGAGGCTACACTCATGATTGGCTCTTTCGATGAAGAATAAGAGACATGGACGAGCCGAGGACCTGGTGAGAAACAACTCGGTGAAACATGGACTGTGGAGTATGGAACACCATTGCTTTGACACGCAACAAAACCTCCTGACTGACTTCGCAGGCAATCTCGAGAGTATCTCGTTAATGAGATCAACCGGGATGGAATTTGGATTTTCTACTCCTCTATTCATGATGATGATAACTTGTATTTTGCTAATGATATGACGACGGTTAGAGAGAGACGTTAAAAACTTTCTATTAAAACCTAGAGAGACCTAGCTACCATTATATATCTAGTTAGGGTCGGCGCTAACTTAAGGCCCAAGAAGCATTGGGTTTTAGGTTTCAACCATCTAATTATATTGGTTGTGCATCGACTTGATTTCCTTTTTTTCTCCGTAGTTTGTTTTATTTCTTGTCAAATTGTGTGAAATTTTGAGGGAAGATTTTAGGGAAAAAATTATTAGATATGTTACAACTTACAATGGATACAAAACAAACGCCAAAGACCTCGTGAGTTTATATATAAACCAAAGCCGGAAAAGAAAAAAAAACACACACACACACAAAATGAAACCGAAAAAACAAAGCAGATGAAAAACGAAGAAGACATTTTATTACCCGAAAAGAAATAAAAATCATTAGAGGGAAATCTCACAAGGTGCATGAAACGTTCTTCCACGACAAATAGCTTCAAGATTTTCTCCAGCGTACGAGCACAACGGTGATACCTCAACACCTAAATTTAATTTTTTACAAACGAATTTGCATAGAAGAAAGAAAAATAGTATTCATTAGGAACAAAAAGTTTACGAGAACGTAAAATAAAATAGATCTTTTTTTTGGAGTTTTTACCGGTTGCATATAAAGGCACAGAATGTGTTAGGAATCCACCAGCTGCAATAACCCAACGTGTGTGTAGCCTTAGAACCGAAAGCCTCGCACTTTCTGGTGTATCAAAATTCGAGCCGTTTGCATTCTTCACCGGTGCAAACTCTTCTTCCCTCAACACCTACACACACATTGCTCAAATCCAATTTCCAGTTTTTTTTAACATTTGTGTTTTAGTTTAGTGAATTTTGTGTAGTACCTCAAAGAGTGCGGTTGAAGGAGCATACGGAAAGGAATCGAAAATGAATTGCTCTAGTTTCAATCCCATTGTGTATCCATTCATAGAAGGTATCTTCTTCTCCGCCAAATGGTAGCTGCCAACAAAAAAACAACACTTTATAATACACACAATAATAACATTTTGATTGTATTTGTGGAGATACTTACACGCTGTCTTTTTCTAGGCCGGTCGCGACTTGTTTAAGGAAATCCAAAGTGAACATGTGTAAGCACACCTGAGAAAAGATGTAGAACACAATACGTTTCAATCATTAGCTTTTTGCAATTTTGGGACGAATCTATAGAGAAGAAGAGCGAGAGAGAGATGGAGAAAGGGTTATTACGTTACTCCAGCAATATTGAAGACGTCCTGTTCGTTGATTAATAGCAGAAGCCATTGACTGATCTAGCTCACTGTACTCAACTACAGTCAACGGTCCACCTTTTCCTCTTCTAACAAATACTCCAACCTGTTCTTGAGGATATGCCTGTTTTTATCATACAAAGAAAAGAAACATTGAGTCATCAAGAAGATGGATTAACCAGTGAGAGAATGTATAATCTTGGGTAGATACCTTCCGCACAACTTTTGCAGCCGAAGCAGCCCCTTTGTCGATAAAGTATCCTAGAAAAGCAGGATCCGCTACTCGAACCTGCTTTCCAAGATTCCACATTATAACCAAGAAACAGAGCTAAGAAAACTAAGCATATACTCAAAGATTGTACAAGGAAACTAACCAGGACATTGTCAACGCCATAGCAATCCACGTATTTAATCCCCCTTGAAGCCATATCCTCTAATAGCCTTGAAGACTTAAGAGCTGTAAAATCTCTGATCAGAATCAGCAAACGTTTCTTTGAGAAGAACACATGATGGTAAAGAGCAGAATCAGTTTAGTAAACATACCCGCATAGACTCCCCCGTTACCATCTGGAGCTTTAGCTAGCTGTTCATGAAATGTAACTTAACTCATAAATCCGAATTCTTTGCAAAATCAAAACAGCTGAAGATAAAAAAGGTAAAGACTACAACACTTATTATTGTACATACACTGAAAGGTGTCTCCATGATAAACTTTCCATCTTTTGTAACGCAAGGTAAAGTACCTTGTTGGAAAAAACTGATCTGTAGTAAAGTGATCAAACATTGGTCAGACACAAAGGGAACAGCGTGAAGGGGAAAAAAAAACAATGCAACTAAGAAGCGTCTTACTTGATCTGGTTCAAGGCCAAAGTACTTGTGACTCGAGAAATATTTACGTGTCGCCTCATCGGTGAATGGACTAGTCATAATATACCAGTGTATTGTAACCGGGCGAGTTGGACCTGAAGATAAAATATTATGTTAACAAAGGAGTGTCAAAGTATGGTGTAGTGGTACATAAACATAGGAATGTAGAAGAAGCCATGAGCCTCACCCTCACTCACTACTTGAGCAGCAAGTCTTTGGATACACAAGATTCTCTCTGCTTGGATCTGGAAGAGCGATTTCCCTGAAGGCAGCCCGATATCTGAGATGGAATTAAGTCAATATCTACTATGTTAAGTAACCTGAGACTATTCAGAGCAGGACACAGAATCAGAGTACTCTTGTTACTCTAAAGCATAAGATTCGTAAAACTTGCAGATTGAAAGAACGGAAGGCGAGAGCTGGCTCTATGACAACTAACAGTAACAGGTGCGTTCTAAGGAATCCAAAGTGCTCTTAAGCATTGTTACTGTAAAGAAGAATGGGCAGAGGAAAAACAGAGCTGAAACGAGAAGTACTCACTGAAACATCCTTTTGGATCTGAACTTCCTAGTCTTGTTCCCTGTCATTAGTTTCATAATCAAATCATTTTCATTAGCAGATCTCTTGACGAATGTATATAAACAAAAACGCTACAATGTGGCCAAAAATAGTTAACCGCAATCTATTTAAAAACTAGTTTTCTCCTCTCAACATCATCATTCAATTGGGTGGTTCCTTCCCTATAATCAGATCAACATCATTCATTTTCCTAAGTACAATACCAGAGAAAGAGTATAAGAGGGAAGATATTCTCTAGTTATGAAACGAAGTAATCTCCAAGCAACTCATATATTCAAATCAGTTTTTTTTTCAACCTTCCTTACATCACACGAAACAGAGCATCCTAATTTTTCTTATAAGAACACAAAATATATAATATGTAAAAGTTACGGAATCCTATAAAGCATCTTTTCAGATCACGTGATCATCATCGTCCTTTTATTTCTTATAATTAAGCAGAAGGTTCCTCCTAGAAATCGCCATTACTCAACCTCTCAAAAAAAAAAATCAAATCCCACCGACAGTGATTTGTTTGAAAAAATAAATCATCACTGCCAATATAAAACAAAACCCATTATAATCTCTTTTGATAACCTCTACTTATATAGCGTTTAAGATTTTAGCAACTATTTAAAAGTGAAGACCACACTAAAGCCGTAACATCTACTAATCTAATTTCTTTTTTAAGTAGGTAGGTAGCTGCATTATTCGAAAACCCATCCCCAACCATCGCCTAGAGAATCATTTTTTAGCACTCTTCATTAACCTTAAGTATCAATGCTGTATTTAAAAGTAACAAAGAAGATTAAGACAAATTTGCATTATTAATAAATAATACCTGTCCACCAGATAGAAGCACCACTCCTAATTTTCCTTCATAGATAGTCTTTAACCCCATTTTCCACCATTTCTCTCTATCTTCCATTGTTCTTCCATCAACCGTCGAAACCCAATTCTCCGGCACAGGCTCTATCGCCGCCACAGGCAAACCTAATAAATAAAAAAACCGAAACAGAGTTTTACGGAAAATTCTCGACGAAAACATAAAATTTAAAAAGAAACAATGCATGTAATTTGAATGAGATTGATGAAACCTTGAGAGTGAAGTGAGCATCTGATGATCCGATCTATTCTTGGAAGATCCATATTCTGGAAAAATAAAAATAAAATATAAAAAAACCCAATTAAAATACTATCAGTGACAGTGTTTCAGCTAATTTCGCTAATTTCAAATCTGAGTTTAATCTACAGAGAAGATCCGAATCGGAATTAAGAAGACAATGTGTATTCGCGAAATCCGATTTTTACCTCGATATCTCTGACGAGGAAATCTCGCTCGTCAGGTGAGAGCTCATCCCAGAGAGCGAAGATATCTTCCTGCCCATAATCCTTCAATCTCTCAACCAAAGCTTGACGCGGCGAATTCATCATCATCGGAGGAGGAGGAGGAGGAGGGGGAGAAACAATCTCCGTCGTCGAGGTCGTAGTCGTCGTCGTCGCCGACGCCGTTAAAGCCGATGCACCGTTCTCTCTCTCAATCGACGGTTCCCTCATTTCTCTCCGTAGATCTCTCGAGGCCCAGAATCAATCTAATATATTCGGATTATTAATTTTTGACGTTTGGGTCTGTTTTTGTTTTTTTGGGAAGGAAGGAAGGAAGGAGAGGTTTTAACACGAGCGAAGAACAGTGGCGAAGAAGACAAAAGGATCAGCGAAAATCAAATCAACGTGTAACAACTGGAGTTTTGTGAAATGACTTATTTACCCCTTTTTGTAGTCTCATGCATCCTGTCAGAGTCCTCCGACAGTTTGTTGGCTATCCCCTCTGGCTAAGTTAGCCGGTTCTAGATTTCGTTTTTCCAAACTATTTAAATTATTATTACGACTCATTTTTTTAGATCTCATTTTGCAATACCATGAAAATTTATATCGCTTCTGTTTGTTTAGTAACGGATACCGATTATATTCCTATATATTAATCGAGAAACATTTTTAGAGAATACGTTTATTTTTTGAAATATTTACAGTGGTGTCATTTTGCTGATTTGTCACCATCGCATTCATTTTCACCAACCTTGTAAAAAAAACTTATTTCAATAAACTAATTACCTTATACTCTATTATCCATTTTTAATTTTTAATATTAACCAAGAAATTTATAATTCATTTTTTTGTTATGATTAATTTCCAAAAACAATCATAACCAATAATTTTATACAAAATAATTAAACGAAATCAAAATTTAAAAATAATTTATGATTTACATAAAAATATAATATTTAATTTTTAATATAACCAAAAGATTATTATTCATTTTCTATTATGATTCATTTTCTAAAATTTTATACAAAATAATTAAACGAAATCGAAATTTACTATAATTTAATATCATACACATTCAATTACTACTCTGCTTAATTTTGTTTTCTCTTATCATAAAATATTTTTTAAAACATATTATATTGTCAACATAACAGCTTATTATATATAAAAAAAGATTGGAATAAAATATTTTACTATGGTTTAATTTTTAAATTATACAAAACTAAATAAATGATAAATTACTCACCCTGCGCAGGGCGCAGGTTATCACCTAGTACAGAAATTATTTGATGAATTAAAAAATCATATGCAAAATAATGTGCTATACAAAAATCGCAATTTCTCTAATAGTTAAATGAAAAAGGTAAAAAAATCATTCAAAATGTTCAAAAATCACACTTGAACAAACAAATATATTGTCATTTACTTGATTGTTACTCAATTTTTTTTCATTCTCTTGGAATACACTTTTTAAATCAAACATCATCCACAATAGACGGATCTTTCTATTTATAATTAATGGACAATATCTTATGATTTATGATTGTACAAAAATATTAATAAATTTCCTAATTTGTGGATTCATATATGCACTACTCATTTGGTTTGCATTCCCATTTTTGGGGGGATTAAAACATCGAGCAATAGTGTATATGGTGAATCACCGACAATACTCTATGATATAATGTGAAAATTGTTAATTGCGTGATGGGAACAAAAACAACAATTTTAATTGCATGGGGAATTGCGTCGTATTTATGGAAATATGGGGGCAGTTCAGTTTTATGGGTTGTTGGAGTTCGTAGCATCTTCTTTAGGCATGTTAACATGCCGGTTTTTGTGATGTAGTAGTATTTGCCAAGGAAATAACTAATGGTCACACGCACGATGTAAAAATTTATACCTCTGTCTAGATCGAGTTACTTGTTTATTGCTGCTGTGTAGCTTTATAAACAAATGGATATTGTTATATGTTAAACTAGTATAAAATATATATAGTTATAGACTCTTATGGTGTTAACATTTTTTTTTGTCAACAACATATGGTGTTAACATATATACTAACATTTACATAACATAAAGTAATAATATGTTTGAAATCAGTGCGGATCTATAACTTTTTTTTACCGGAGGCATAATGCTATAAATAATAATTTTTTGTATCTAACACAAGTAAAGTATTTTTTTTTTCTGACAGACAGGAGCACTGCAAGACGTGAAATAATTTTTTTCCCCAAATATTTTAATCAGATAAGTAATGTTATTTTAAAAAAAACAACCAGGGGGCACGTGATCCCGTAAACATCCACATACATGTGTTTAATAAAATACTGATTTGGACCAATAAAATTGGGTTTCTTTGATCCATTGTTAAGGTTTTTAAGCTTTTTTTAAGGTTTTGTAATCGCACTCTTTGATTTCTATAAGCAAGAATTTGTCTTTTAATCTTAATCTTCTTTCTGTTTAGGCAAATGAATTCACTTGCATTGCATTATCATGATCCACGGTTTGCAACTTAATGAATGCTAAAGAGTTGCCTTGATAGGGAGAGATATCTAGATTGAGGTGTTAGTGCACATCAAAAGGGAAAGACTGGTGGAATTCTACAAGAAAGTGAATTGAAACTTGAAAGTATACAATAGTTAGTCCGCAATATATACATTTTGTTTCCTAAAATATTTCAAATATTATATTTTAAAAGGATGATGTTGTAATAACCATGAAATTGTATAGATTTTGGAGAAATTGGAGGAAGGTATAAATCGAGTATGAGTTGAATTGGGGCCTCCAGGCCATTAGTGCAGCCAACATTACTTTAATTAAGGGAGACAGCTAAACAGAACGAAAGTAAGATAATACTAGTTATAAAAAAAAAAAGAATGATTACAATTTACAGTACACGTTTAAATATCTTCCTAAGAAGAGACTTAAGTTTTCTGAACATTGGGCCATCATTTCATTCGGTCATAGACTAATCATTGCTTCTGTTCTTAATCTTACAATTAATTATTAGAAAAATCGCATAGTAATATAAGCAAAAGACTAGAGCGGGTGACGAGAGTTTAGAGATTTGGCAAGTTGATTATTCATTTGTTACATCAAAGTTAGGTAGACGTTTGGGTCACAATTTACTTTGGTCTAATTATCAATTCAGTCAGCATCTAATATTGTTAAGTGATCTATTCTAATTATTAACAATTTAAATATATAAAATAGTTAGTCATTCTCATTCCCGGTTTAAAATCTTATAAAATATTATATAAAGTAATTAGTGCGTATAAAAATATTTTATGATCATTTGACAAAATTCAAGATATATATATAGACAACATTAAAAATGCAAACATATCTTCGAATTTTGAAGAGACTAAATCCATTAGTGATTCTGAAGATTGGCTCAGTTTCAAGAGAGGCTCTAAGTGATAAGAGGGTTTCATTTAACAGTAAACTTGATAGACGGATTAATTAATTAGTTGGACAGTGGCAGACTGAATAGAACTTATAACTATAAAAAAGTACTTAACCGGGTTGGTTTGTCTTAATTAAGTTGGTTGGAACTAAACCATCATGTTTTGATGGTTAGATAAGATGAGTTTGTTAATTATGTTTCCACTGAGAAACTCAGAAATACAACAAAAAGCTCGTTAAGCTGATCATTCGAACATCATCTTCATTCAGCTTGTAATCGTCTTTATTTGTTTAAGTGCTCTTCTTCTTTTCTTTACTCTAGAAAAATCGTAATAGCAATTTTTTTGGGTACCATCTTTAACGAAATGTATTTGGGACTATTTTGATTTCAAGAAACTCGTAAGAAAATATGTATGTTCTTGATTAGTTTGACAAACGAGAAGCGTGAAAGCTGTGATTGTTTCCCCTCCTGTGTTCGCTAGTAGATTATTCAATAATGATATATAAATTAAGTTAAACTATAACCAAGTTGTGTTATTCTGATACATCGCTAAATTATGGTGCTCTAGTGCCTCTTGGACACTTGGCCAGAATTTAAAGAATTATATATGTTGGTAAGAATTTGTGAGCGTATTTTTAAACTTACCTGACCTAAAGATGGTTTCATGCGTACCAAAACCAAAAAGAAAAGAAAAAAGATTGTTTCATTCATGAATGGGCTTCTGAGGATTTCTATAAAAACTGGGCCTAGGATACTTCTATAACTTGCCTAATCTTTCTCTTCCACTAAATTTTATAGGATTTAATATTGGAATGGTTTCAATTAAACAATTGGTCATTTAAAAAAAAAAACATCTTGGGTTAAGATGCTATCGATTGGTTATTGACTATAAATAAAGAGTCAAATATAAATGATAATGAATTTAATAAAAGTCAACCTCAGAAAATTTGGCCACTCAATATCTTTCTAAATTGGTATTTACTAAAATATGAAAAAGAAAACGAAAAAGATATCGCAAAAGACAAGAAACTTTTGGAGTGGAGTTGGACTCGGATTAAAAGGGATGAATGCCTGAGAAAATAAATAGCGCACCAAGGAATGATAATAGATTAATTACAAGGCGTGATTATTGATTAATACTTTAAATTATTTTTTTTTAAACAAAAGTTAGGGTCGGAACCCTTTCTGCTAGGTTTCGTGTCACCAAACAAACAAGCACCAGATTTTAATTTAATATATAAGCCAATATTAAGTAAGATATGGTAAAAGGTTGAAAAAACAAAACAAAAAAAACTCAAAAAACATGAATCGACTGTTGTGGTTAAAATTAGGCATCTCCAAGACTTCAATTTCTATATATCGAAGCTGGTCTTTGATTATATATTTATTAACATATTTTTAACTAGCGGTGATAAAATCAAAAATTCTACTAAAATGATTATGCCACACTCAAACAAATTGTTAATTCATGTTATTCTATTAATTGAAAAAACAGTTATGCTATTCTGTTTGATTTCTTAAACCATAAATATTTGAAGTCGGAACAGGAATCTTGTAGAATAGAAAGAATATATAGTTATAAACCCAAAATTATTAACAATGCTACAATTTTATTTTTGGTAGCCAAAATCGGCTAATAAGGTGAGGTTATTGGGAGAAGGAGTTATAAAGTTTTGATTGATTTTAAAAGTTTAGAGATTTGTTAAATTTGTAAAAACATTTGTTAGATTTATGAAGAATTTGTATATTTACAAAATCCATAAAACATATTTTGTTATAATGATTTTGAGAATCTAAGTCATATAGTTAGTATTTTGAAAATCTTGTAAAATCTTGTTTTTTATGAGTTAAATTGTTTAAAATCTATGTCCCAATAACACAAGATTTTAATAGAATCATAAAATCTTTAAAAACCAAACCTTTTGAATAAAAAATTTTAAAATCTTTAAACCAATAACAATAAATTTTATTAAAATTCTAAGAATCTATAAACTAATAATGATGAAATCTCAAAATTTTAAAAGTTTTTTAAAATCAATCCCCCAGTAAATCTTTTCTTTACGATCAGTATTTAAATTCGTGACCTAAAAACAAAACAAAACAAAATACTTTAGATAACCAACTAATACTAGTTGAGTTACTGATAAGTGGTAGCGAATACGAGCTACTATTTGATATATTTTCACAAGATCAAAATTTAAAATAACTGAAAACTGGATTACCCAAAACGAGAACCGGTATGGCGTATTACAAGAAACGGTGTAAATTATAAAGATGGGTGCTTCCTTGTTAGGTGATTTGAAACCTCACAAAATATACATTTAATACTCCATATTGCCCCTTTACTTTTGGTTACAAAAAAAAAAACAATAACATATTAATCAATAATCACGCTTGCATATTTAATTAACATATCCAAGTTGATTTATTTCATTTTTTGGCATCATGTGTCTACTTTTCATAATAATTGGACACAAAAAAAAAGTAAAAGAAATAAACCCTATTGCCCTTCTAGGCTTCAACACCTTCCTGCTTTCGCCCTAGGTTTTTTTGTTCTTTCGTATTTATTATGAGAAGCTCAAGTCTTAACAATGGGATTAGTACGACATGCATGAAGAAAACTACATTTGATCGTAAATCTGAATCAGTCTTAATTTTTTCAGCATCTATGTATGTCATCTTAAATTCCTTCTATTTTACGCCAAATATAATGTATTTATAGTTTAACTATCAGAAATTGGTTTATCCATTAAAATTTTTATAAAAGCTTTTGGTCGGCAAACCAACATCTTTATTAAAGCAGGAGAGCAAAAGAATAGAGTTGGTAAAAGCTAATGTAGCAACGGAATCAGCCAAATAATTGGCTTCTCTCAAAAATTCGAATTTTTAGCTTATACGAAATTACTTGAAAATGACAAAAGAAACATGTTCATAGGTTCTTTAACAAAAACAAACATGTTCATAGGTTGCGGCATTCACGTTTCATATATAGCTTTTGTGGTTTATAGGTTGGGCCAGATTATAAGTCCGAATTTCGCATATAGCTTTTGAGAATGTCTCTCTCTCGAAGAAAAGCATGTTTAGGAACACTAGTTGGTGCCGTTATACATAGATTCTAGCAAAACTTTGGTAATAAATGCGAGGTAGTGAAACTTAAAATCTCTATAACATAGATAAAGCTCCAAAATATATCGACGTTGAAAAACAAGTAATGAAGTTTATTCTTAACTTATAGAGTAACCACTACGAGAAAAAACCTTCATATTTGTTAATAATTTATTGGAAATCACGTTTTCCAACTAATTTCTCACAAATCATATTTCGTTGGAAAATGAGCGTTGGAAATAGATATTAGTATAGAAATCGTTGGAAAAATACCTACAAAACTATATTTGTTGAGAATTTATCAGAAGTTATTGACATAGCATTTGTCACCAAATTGTTGGTAAATTCCATCAAATTTCTAACTACATTTTTCCAATAAATTATTTGTAAAAATCTCATTGGTATCTACCATCGAATTTCTAACAATGGTTTCCAACAATATATATGTAAGATTTTTGTTGGTGTATTCCGTAAGAATTTTCAAAAAATATTTGTATGAGTTTCATTGATACTTTCCAATTTCTATCAATATTTTTTGATGAAATAATTTTTAAAAACATAAATAAATAAAATTATAATAATTAAGCATATTTTAAATATTCAAAATATTATTAAATCCGATAAACATTCAAACTTAAAGAAAATCAACATGCAACAACAAATGTCGGCAAAAAAAAAAAAAACAAAACAAATAAACATCCACAAGGTTTTAAAAACTACACATGATTATTTTATTTAAAAAAAGTATTTATAATATACAAAATATATCTATATCTATAGATCTGAGATTGGTGGTGTGAATCCACAAAAATCCAGCCTCACTTTGTTCTTGAGAAAGTTGTGCTTCTGGCCAAAGTAAGCTTCAGGGTTTCTCGGCTCTATGTTGTGTTTCCTGCAAAAGGGCACCCACGTGCTTGCGAAGCTAGCCGTCTCAGCTAAAGCCTCGAATGTTAGCAAAGCTCCTCCATCGTCTGATAAGTAGCGAGCAAGTTTTTCCACAGGGTAATCAACGGCTAGGATGGAGAGGATGGTGTTGGCTGTTACCAGAGGCGGTTCTTTCTCAGGGTCTGCAGTTGAGATGATCAGATCTTCCTTTTGGATTTCGGAGGTTGGGAGAACATTTAAGAAGTAAGAACAAAATAATTAGATCTGAACGGTGGCGAAGAAGGAGACTATTAGGAGAAGAGTAAAAAATAGGTTAAAATTTGTGTCCCTTGGATTTAATCATATCAATGGTGGTGATCAAATATAGTGTTATCCTCATCTTTATGGTTTAACCAATGAGAAGCCATATTTTTTTTCCTTGGTATTTTGAAAGTTTAACACTTTCAAATTTTTTCGGTATTATAGATTAATTTTGTAATTACTCGTTAAAGGTACATAAACTATATCTTAAATACTATTTGCAAAGTTATTTTATGACATGTTCACATGTAATTAACTTCATGCAAATTGGTTATATTTTGATTTTATAGTTTTGACTTTTGAGTTTCATTTTTATGTTTGAGAACAAAATATAAATTTAGTATTTGAGAAAAATTTTTAAAATTTGTAATTTAGATTTTAGAATTTATAAAATGATCAGAAAACAAAATTCAAAATTTTTATAAGTGTTTGATTTTAGGTTTTATGTATATATAATGAGTAAATATATGATTATATATTTTGTTTTGGATTTAGAAAATAATGATTATACTTGAATTTTTTAGGTATATTATTGATGTTTCTGTTTAAGAGTATAACTTCAAATTTACAATTTATGATTCGGGATTAGAAGTTTAGGATTTAGGGTTTGGAGTTTATGGTTTAAAGTTTAAGATTTAGAAAAAAAGTATATTACAAGTGTGAATTCATATGCTCTAAATCAAATTCTCATTAATCCATATGAAATATTTTATTCCTATTTTTAATTGACTTAGAAAATAATATATTTCAAACCTTTTGAAGGTTATCCTATACTTTTATAAAATAAAATTAAACTCAAACCATATGCACTAAACTGTAAATTAAAGATTCACTATTTAAAATTTACAATTTATGATTAAAGATTAGAAGTTTAGGGTTTAGGGTTTGGAACAAAAACAACAAACTTTCAATGAATATGTCGTTGGTAATTTCTGACAATAATAATATTGTTAGTAGGTTTCTATGATATTAATTTTGTTGGAAATTTCCCACGATTTTTCTACTACTTATGTGACAAAATTTCGATCACTCAAATTTGTTAGAATTTTGTGACGCGTTTCCAACAAAACTAAATTTAGACAGAATTTTGTGAAATATTCGTTGGAAATTTTCCAACAATCTTGTTTACCATAATATTTTGTTGGAAATTCTAATGTTTTCTTGTAGTGAACTAATAAAAGTATTAAACAATAACGATTTGACTACTATCAATTGGTTCATGTTTATAGGAACTTTCTTTTTTAGTTAGTTGTGTTTCTACATGTCGTCTAGGCAAAAAATTGGTTCCTACAGAATTTTAACTCATGAAAATATAATTTGTGGTCGGTCTAGTTACCAAAAATAAAGCGCGATAACCTACACGAAATGTGATAAGTTCATGTAGAGGTCAAACACATCTTCAATTGACGTACGATCTTACGCAGACCGCATATAACACATCTTCGGTGGCTTAAAGACATTTCTTCTATAAATCTATATCTAATATTAAATGTAACTTAGTGGACATACCCCACTCGCATATTATATTATCACCACCACTGATCGTATCATATACACTTTATATTCTCTAATTCGCATATCCTCTAGACTCTTAACCAACACAAAGGAAAAGGAAGAAGCCAAAAAAAAAAGTTTGAAGAAAGGAAAATGATAAGGGAAGAATGTACTCCAAGTTCATCATGGTGGGAAGATGTTCAACACCATCATAATGATCATGCAAACTCCATTAGTTCGACGTCGTTTTACCATAAGAATAGTAATAACAACTCAAACGCAAACACTAGCTGTGAAGGAGACAATCTCTCGATCTCGGCCGTAAACGCTTCAAATCGTTTCGACCTAACAGCTGAATCTTCCAATCATCACTCTCTCTCAGCTCCGGCTCGGCCAGCTTCTTCCTCCGATGAGTTGCTCCGAGACCATGTGGTCTCTTCTCATAATCACCTATGGAGTCTTGCTTTCTTGTAAGTATCCATACGTTTATTAATCTTCTCTACGTACGTATTATGCTTCTTTTAGTTCTGCGTTCGTACTTGCAATTTAAATAACGGTTGTGTAGATTCAAGCTTTAGTGTAAGGTTTTCAGTGTAACGCTCCACTGCATAATGATATTGCATGTCTAGTCGGTATTGATTTTCATTTTTGTCTTTTTTTAAAAAAAAATTGAATGTTTTTTTAATTTAAAAAAATGAAAGCTTTCACACCTGAAAAATAAAATAAAAAAACATTAGAAACAAAAGAGAGGTTTAAAAGTTGGTTTACAAAAGTAAATTAGTAGCTCTTTTGAATTATTAATTGTTCCCCAATAAAAATGATTTAACGTTTGATTGGTGAGGGTGTATGCCTATAATTTTGCACTCATGATTCATCTTTTATTATTGGCCACTCGAAGATGTAGTTTATTTTTATTAAGCAAAAAAGTTGTGTTCCTGTTCAAAAAAAAAAGTTGTAGTTTATTATAAAATATTTGTATTTGTTTAAATAAAAACGTAAAATGAAACCAAACAATATCCATTTCATACGCATTTACAAATTCCCAAAAATATTTTAATGAAAAAAATAATAGTGTTTATTGTTTTGAAAGTAAAAAACAATATTCTAGCATATAAACTACTCATAAATTCATAAAAGAACCCAAAAAAAAAAACAATGGAGCCCATATTTACCTTAAATTTTGTAAACGTTATACATACATTGATGAATAATTATGATGGTTATATAAAAATGGGCAGGCCTGGTAGAAGCTTAGGAGATCAAATGATGGATCATCATCATCATCATCATAATAATCACATCACATCTTCAAGAAATTCATCAACAACATCAGAATTACATTTCGAGCCAGCCTGCGATAACGTTAACGGTAACGGTTGGATTTACGACACAAACCAAGTTAGGTACGATCAAAATAGTGAACAAAGGCTGTCGAAGTTAACGGATCTAGTAGGCAAACACTGGTCGCTTGCGCCACCGAATAATCCCGACATGAACCATAACCTTCATCATCACTTTGATCAGACAAACGACGACGTTTCTATGTATAGACAAGCGTTGGAGGTGAAAAATGAGGAAGGTCTTTGTTACAATAATGGCTTAAGTGGTGGTGGTGGTTCGTTGTTCCATGATGCTACCGAAAGTTCTAGAAGTTTTCTTGATATAAGGTTAAGTAGGCCATTAACGGATATTAATCCGTCGTTTAAGCCATGCTTTAAGGCCTTAAACTTATCAGAGTTTAACAAGAAAGAGCATCAAACGGCATCACTGGTACGTATACGCTATCAATGCTGTTAATTTATATCATAAATTATGTGATTTTCTTCCGTAATTATAATTTTATCACTAACAATAGCATATTTTAATTTACTAATTCGCAAAAAAAACGTTGCATAAAGCGTTGCAGTTAAGATGGATTTAACGTTGATATTTCAGTTCCATCCTTAAGCTTGGTGATGGATGTGACTATGGATATAAAATTTTCTTCTCAGTATTTTGTGGCAAACCTATTATATTTTTAAAAAAATACTCTAAAATACTACGAAAACAAGTTTTAGTTTTAAAATAACCTGAACTTTAAAAAAAGTATTTATAAAAAAATACCACTTAAACTTCTTGGAATCATTTCCAAACGCAAAGTTTGTGGTGTTTGGAATTTTCGTCAGCTAACTTTTTTTCTTTTAGTTGCTTTTTATTAGTATAGAAGCGTCAAAATCACATTTACTATTCATTCCTCGCATACCTCATTCAACTCCACAAATTTAACATTTCGCTATTCCACCATGCATTATGCTAAATTGCCAATTAGAGTCTACGCACCGACGCTAACACGAGCTTCGAAGCTAATTTTGCAGGCAACGGTGAGGTTGGGAACAACAAACGCCGGGAAGAAGAAAAGATGTGATGAAGTTTCCGATGAGGTTTTCAAGAAGGCCAAGTGCGGCGGGGGCTCTACACTCTCGCCGGAGAAGGTAATCTCTAAATAATATAATTATGTTTAGTTGTGGACCTAACTCCTAAGTACGTACGTATAACGCATACATTTTTCTTTACTGCCAAAAAAATAGTGAGTTTTTTTTTGTTAACTTAAAAAACAAGTGAATCTAGTTCAAGAGTAAAACTTTACGTTGACAAACACTGACTTTGAGGACTTCTATAAGAATCTTGAAAAGTATTGTTTGGTTGAATTTTTTTCTATTGTAACATATAGATAACAAACACTAATTATTTTCTCTACTATTTTTGCTAAAATATAGAGTAATAATTTTTTGTATAGCAAATTTGTTTGAATGAAACTATATTGGTTAAATAAATATATATAAAAAAACGTTACTTTACATTATTTTTTTCGAAAAATAAATGGCAGGAGTTACCGAAAGCCAAGCTTCGAGACAAGATCACGACTCTACAGCAAATTGTGTCTCCCTTTGGAAAGGTACTACAAAAAGGACCGTATTCATCTTTTCTTTTTAGGTTTTATCTTCTTATCTTCTTATATATAGTTATATATATATATATATATATATATATATATATATATATATATTTCTTCTTAATTTAACGTTCCTATTAATAATAAAAGGAACAAAATTAAATATATGGTTTGAAAACCTTTCAGACGGATACTGCTTCTGTGCTTCAAGAGGCCATCACTTACATAAATTTTTATCAAGAGCAAGTAAAGGTAAAATGCTTTATATACACGATAAAAATTATGAAAACAATGATTAATTGTTGCATACATACGCAAGCCCATAATTGATTACCTTAATTAATACTTTGGAAGAAAAGGTTTAAAAAAAAAATAATAATAATACTTTGGTTGGTGATTTTTACGACCATGCAGCTGCTAAGCACTCCTTATATGAAGAACTCATCAATCAAGGTAACGTTTTAAGGAGAAAAAATGTGTGGATTTTTAAATATTATTTTCATTGATTATTTTGTTAATGACGTTTTATAAAAGGCGATCTATTTTGTTAACTTTATATAATCTCATATGTATGGTTTTAGGATCCATGGGGAGGATGGGACAGGGAAGATCACAACAAAAGAGGACCAAAACATCTAGACCTAAAGAGTAGAGGGCTTTGCTTGGTTCCTATTTCTTGCACCCCAATTGCATACCGCGATAACAGTGCAACTGACTACTGGAGTCCTTCGTATAGAGGTTCTTCGTATCGTTGATTGATTATGATCACAATATCCACTGGTATAGATAGAAAGTGTGTAGAGAGAACGATTTGACTAGTGATGAACCATTCGAAACATCGATATGATTCTGCAGTGGAGCAAGCAGTAGGACGGAAGAACATTATCTGTATGTATACTAATATGCATATGTTAAATCATTGGGGTCACAATTCTACGATGTGCAGTTGTTTATGATAACCTTAAACATCATGATATGGCCCTATTTAGAATACAATAATGTTGGGGTTTGATTTAGGTATTACTACAACGCAATAACGCATATTCCTTTAATTTAACCATTTGACTGGGAGCTAGCCATTCAAATGTTCAAAGTTATCTTTAAATTGAAAAACTTTTAAATATATTTAAGTGTTATACTTTTTTAAAAAAAAAATTCAATTATATGGATATAGAATCACAAAAAAAATATTGTTTTAGCATCATTTTTATATGGTTTTTTTATTTCGGTTTGAAACGGTTTAAGCAAATTAGGCCACAATTTAGTAAATGGGCTTCAAATAGAATAACAAATTGGGTTTTTATAATTGGGCCGACGATGCTTAGAATTAGATGACGATGATGCCTTTACTTGAACAAAAATGTGTCGAACGTTTTCTGGAAAACCGAAAACTTGACTACGTACTAAGACGATATTTGATTAAAATTGTACTAATATAAAGTCTAAACTATATATCCAATCTGAAATACTTCACTTAACTAAGAAATTATTCAAACTCATAAATTATTGCAAAAATTATCAATGCACATTATGAAGCACTTAACAAATTTGAAAACCACAAAAGAAATCACAAAATTCATAAATTATTAATTTTTGATCATCTTAAGTGAGATTAGTGGCATCTTAATTTCAAATTCACAATTACTAAATAATCCTAATTTCAAAAGAATTGATATAACAACCTTAATTTAGTCTGACAATTTATTTATTTTTGTTCAACTATCTGACAATTTTTGAGTTTTAATTATTTTAGATGACTTATATAAAGATGTTAAAATAAGTTTTTTTAAACTAAAGTTTATTAGAAATCGCCAAGTTAAACTGTATAATAAATTACATAACAATAATCAAAATCATATAAAAACTTAAACAAGTATTTTTTAATTAAAGAACAAATAAATCTGGTTAAGTAATAGTTTATTTTTTTTTTTTCCTCTCCAATCTTTATTACTTAAATGTTATTACAATCATTTGATACAAGATTTCGAAGAAAATTTGGACAAATATGGTATAAACTCCAAGAATGCATTGATGTTATTCCTTTCTTTGCGAGGAGATCGGCACACTGATTCGATGTTCTCTCGCGATATACAAGTTTTATACTCGTGAACATTGCCGCCAAGCCTTGTATTGTGTTAACATAATGTTGGAGTTTCAAGTTGGATGTCTCGCCGTTAAGAAGTCGTACCACATTGATATTATCTCCCTCAAACACAATCTTAGTATATCCTAAGGCCCAACATGATTGCATTGCCCATATCAGAGCAGAACATTCAGCCTCTTCCGATGTAAACATGCCTTCAAACTTGCCCATTCCGCCGTCTAAAAATGTACCATAGCTGTTTCGCAAAATCCATCCTAAACCAGAGCATCGATTTCCAATATGATGTGAGGCATCATAGTTACATTTTGTCCAGCCAGGTGAAAGAGCAGCCCATGATCCACGAGTTGATCTCCTAGTAGAATTCTGAATTTGTAAGTTTTCCTTAATATTATTTGCAATCTTCCATTCTTGAACTCCTTCCTTAGCACGGTTGAAAAGATCTTCTACAGTGATGTTCCGTCGATTAAACAATAAATCATTCCGGCTCTTCCATAGTTGCCATAAGATCCAAAAAGATAGTAGTCGTAATGCTGGCGGACAATTGTTATTAACATGCAGTGAGAGTAAGAATGAAATCTTATCCTAAACTGTTGTATTTTGATCCATAAGAAGGTGTAAAGGAACTCTTGATAATCTCCACATTGTCTCAGCATAATGACATGAGAAAAAAGATGATCATTATCCTCATCATTAGAACAACAGCGTGAACATTGCAGGTCAACTTGGATATGTCTTCTGTGTAGATTGGCCTTTATGCCAATAGCTCGAGAACAAATTCGCCAAAGGAAATGTTGTAACTTTCCCGGGATTTCGGCTTTCCAAATATTTTTTGCCAAATCTAGATTAGCTGCCAAAGGAGCTAATGGAATTGGTGCAAAGTTATTTACTGCCAAATGATAGCCCGTCTTAACAGAATAGATCCCATTAGTCGTATATCTCCAAAACATCGAATCATTTATCGGCCAAGGTGGAATAAATATTTTGCGAATATGGTGATGGTCCTCTCGAGCTACTAAGTCTTTTAGCATATCTTCATCCCACTGTCTTGTACTTTGATCCATAAGAATCTGAACTGGAAGTGACGGATTAGTATATGGCAGGAGCTCTGGTGATATGGGAGGAGATGTACCATTTATCACTTATCTTTACTGACTTTACATCCCCTATTTGATGTGGTAGTCCTTTTAGTAATAATTCACGACCAAATAAGAGAGATTGCCACCCGAAGGAAGGTTGTGTTCCTTTTGAAGCAGTGAGAAGAGACCCATTTCGGAAATAGCGACTTTTTAACACCTTGTGAAGAAGTCATTGAGGTCGTTGTAATATTTCCCATACCTGGTTACTTAGCAAAGCTTGGTTGAACTTATGTAAATCACGAAAACCCAAGCCCCCAGCAGATTTCGACGTCACTAATTTCTGCCATGAAACCCAAGACATTTTCCGCTTTTCCTTTGAGCTTCCCGACCAAAACCTTGACATAAGACTATCTAGTTCCGAACATAGCTCCATTGGTAACTCAAAACAATTCATCGAATAAACTGGCATTGCTAAAGCCACAGATTTAATCAATGTTTCCTTCGCGGCAACTGATAAAAATCTCGTTTGCCACCCCGTGATCTTTTGCATAACATTGTCCTTAATGTACTGAAACATTTCTTTCTTTTTCCGACCAAACTGTTCTGGCAACCCAAAATATTTACCTCCACCGCCAACATTAGGAATCTTTAGTAATGCCTTTATGCCTTCTCTCGTATGATGATAAACTTTTTCACCAAATGTTATAGCTGATTTGTCAAAATTGATGATTTGTCCAGAGGCCTTCCCATAAATATCAAATATTTTTGCAAGATTTCTACTGTTATTGTAATCCGCTTTCACAAAAAACAGAGAATCATCCGCAAAAAGTAGATGCGAAATAGGTGGTCCTCCAATACTTAAGCGAATCGTTTGAATCTCTCCATTACGGGTAGCTTCTTCCATAAGAGAACTTAGTACATCAGCACAAAGGATGAAAAGATATGGAGAAAGAGGGTCACCTTGGTGTAGATCACGTTTTGGTGAAAATCTAGCATAAGGACTTCCATTGATTAATACCGAGAAAGATACGGTATTGACACAATCCATTGTTCATTGTATCCAACGTTCCGAAAAGCCTTTGCGACGAAGTACTTCTTCCAAAAATTCTCATTCTATACGATCATAAGCTTTACTGATATCTGTTTTCACGTCCATATAAGAGTTTACACATCTTTTCCGTACACGTAAGAAATGTAGAGTTTCGTGAGGTATGAGCACATTGTCCGTGATTTGTCTACCAGGGATGAAAGCCGCTTGATTTTCTGAAACCACCTGAGAAAGTATGGATTTTAAACGTATCACCAAAATCTTTGAGATGATTTTGTAAACGACGTTACATAGAGTAATCGGTCGAAAATCTTTCATTGTTGTTGGTGGTGTAATCTTCGGAATAAGACATATTTGTATGATTCAAATCTGTTTTCATTATACCCGTGTCAAAGAAACGTCTTGTAGAGTCAACGATGGTAGAGCCCACTATATCCCAATATTTCTGATAAAACTTCGCCGTGAAACCATCAGGACCAGGTGCACGAGATGAACCAATAGAAAATAAGGCTTTTTTAATCTCATCTGCAGTAATCTCTTTGGTAAGCAGCATATTCATATCGTCGTTAACCACTGAAGTGATATTCTATAGAGCCCGTGAAATGTCATTGCTGTTTAGCGAAGTTTGGAATAAATCGGAGAAATATTTCTCTGCTTCTGAAGCAATTGCTTTGTTCCCATGAAGGTCGTTGCCATGAACATCTTTAAGTATAAGTATTTTGTTCCTTGCACGTCTATTCTTGGTGGTGGCATGGTAGAATTTGGTACTGCGATCCCCTTTAGTCAGCCATTTACTTCGACTTTTGATGTACCAAAACGATTCTTCATCTTGATACGCCTGTAATAATTGAGAACGTAATTCTCGGAGTGTCTCGACTGAGACTGACAGATCCGTATGTGCAAAATCGAGTCTAGTGATTAATTCTTTGATCCTTCTGGCCGAGTTTGATGGATTTGATCTTTTCCATTCAGAGATTGATCTACGACAATTGCGAATCCGGTTTGTGATAGAATCAGGAAACAAATGTGCATTGTTATTCCATCCATCCCACACAATCTGTTCAAAACCTTCATGTTTACAACATCTACTATCAAAACGAAATGATTTGCGACCATAATCCGACGCACTTCTGATTTTGAGGATTCCCGGACGATGATCCGACTCAATTTGTTCCAAATATTCAACAAGCAGGGAATTTTGCTCTCCATTCGGCATTCACAAAGGCTCTGTCTAACCAACTTTCAACATTTAATTTTCTTCTCTTTCCAACCCAAGTCATATTATTTCCAGAATAAGGCAAGTCGACAACGTTACAAGTATTCACCATATTTCTGAAATTTGCAAGACTCCATGCTTCTCTTATACGTCCTCCTTGTGTTTCATTTGCATTAAGAATCTCATTGAAATCACCATACATAAGCCAAGGACCAACTCTAGTTGCAGAGATTCTTTCTAAACGTTCCCATAAGTGATGTCGTAACTTGCGAATAGGATTGCCATAAACACAAGAGAAATAAAAGAAACCATCTTTATTACTGATCTTACAATCCATGAGTCTTTCATCAACGAAATTAAAATACACCGAAACCGAATTGTTCCACATTAAAGTTAAACCCCCACCAATACCCAAAGGAGAAACACACTTGACATTATCAAACTCAATCTGTGCAGCCACGTCCCGAACTACATCATCTTGGTTCTTTGTTTCCGCGAGAAAGAGTATGTCCGGGGAATACTTGCGTTGTATTCCCTTTAGGCGTCGAACTACCAGGGACCCTAAACCCCGGCAGTTCCAAAACGCTGTATTCATCCTTCCTCCGGTGGCTTCTAGTCCACCATGCCATCTCGATCAGAGTTGGTTGGTATTGGTGTTGTCCTATCTTCATACACACGTGAGGAACTGGCTTCCGCAGATGGTCGCATTATCCACTGCTGAACACTCGTATCAGCCTGAGTTCTCATCCTTTTAGCAAAGCTCTCTTGGCATTTTTCTGCAATAACAAACTGACGCACTTCACAGAATCCAACTTGCTCTAAGGACGGGTTAGATTCGTCATCATTGGTCTTCCACTTCTTTGTACTCGGAGATGAATCATTTGCTTCTTTCTGTTCTGCCGTCGTTGTCTTGTGAGTTTCAGACTCGTTCTTCCTCTGCAGATTAGGGAAACCCGGAGGACCATCTTCAACATCATCCGCTGGTTCATCTGGTGCCTCTTCGTTGTTCATTGGACATTCTGATGCTTCATGGGAGAGCATTCCACAAACAGCACAAAAACTTCGGAGTTTTTCATAAAGAAACTTAAGCACAGCAGTTTCCTCTCCAAATTGAAAGGTTTTCTGAAAACAAAGGGGAGAGTCGATGTGTCAGATAATACGAACCCGGACGTAGTTTACATGTCGCGCTCCATCCCCATCAATGTCAGTCTCCATAAATTGACCAATTTTGTGACCAATGTATATGACCATTCGCCAAGTCAGGAATTGTAAAGGAATTCCTTTGATTTGAATCCAAAGAGGAATGTGTTTCAAGTCTTCATCAGAATGTTGAATAGTCTTTTTCTAGAGAACACACATCCAATCATTGAATGTCCATGGCCCTCTTCGCAGAATTGAAAGCATCGCATCTTCATATTGAAATAAGAATTGGATTTTCTTATTTTCCAAAATACGACCCACCACTTCATCACTAACACCCCACAAACGCGGTAATGCAATCATCATTGCTCTTAGATTTTGGCGGCGAGGATTCACAGGTTTCCTAATGATGTTAAATCGAGTTTCATTAGCCGCTTCGCTGCATAGATCAATTGAAAGATTAATCACTTCTTCTTCGATCCCCAAAAAGATCTCTTGTAATTATCTTTGAATTTTTTCCGACATAATCAAAACAAACAAAGAAAACAGATTTTCTAAATTCCGACCAACACACTTCAAAAAAAGACAATCACAGGGTATAAATAGATGGAAAAACAGGGCAGTTACTGGAGAAATAACGGTTAATCATTCTAGATCGCCTGACATAATCGTCGGAATTCGATGACAACCGCTCTCCATAGCAGAATGAAACGGCATAATCGCCCAAAAATCGCCTCGCTTTTAAAACTAAGGAGTTTCATGTTTTGGTTTTCACCAAATAATAGTTTATTATTAGTATTTTTCGTGAGTGTAAAATTAGATATATTTTTCTATCATAGAAATATTAATTTTCGAATTTAGACGCTTAATTTAGAGTCTTTTCTCCATATATCTTTGCAGAAAATTAGCATATGATTGTATTTGGAAAGTTGTTATTTACTGTTTATTTACGGTGGTCCGTAATTATTTAAATATATTTTTGGCGAAAAGACAATTAGAATTTTTCTCAATTATTTAAATATTAACAAAAGTTCATATACTTGCAGTTAGAGTCGGCATTCGGGTAAAGATTAAATAATTAACGGTGCACATAATTTCAGTACATTTTGTTACTAAAACTAATTAATTGGGATGAACCTCCGAGCCGGTTACAGCGACAACTGCAGAATAATTAATTATGCACTTCGCTTCATTCGATACATTATAAAAGTATATATATTTTATCTGCAATAATATATTGAGTAAACAAATCTATAGTGGTCAAACGAAGTTTTGATATATAAATATTAGGTCTGAATTTAAATTTCTTTTGTTTCGAATATATTCATGGCTGGCAATTATAAACATTTTAAATAACAAAAATATATCGTCATTGTACAATTTCATAGATTAGCGAGGGTTTCAATCTATAATCCATTTGTTATAAAAAAAAATACTGATATAACTGATTTTATGTATACATTGTAATAGAAAAAAAAAATCAATCTTACGTTGCAATGGAATTAATCTAGTTTATTGCGGAAAATATATTGAATCGGTGTAAAGTTTCTACAAAACAAAGAATAATTTTGTGATAGAACCAAAACAAGACTCACGTTCACGTATGATATAATCTTTTATAACTTATGTTTTATAAGATACAAACATTTCTTCAATCAAATCAAACACGAACCATTTTGGTTATATTATATATACATATAATATATATGATGCAATTACTCTAAATATATGTATACTATGAAATTAGTCAATTACTAATTGGGGATATATGTACGTATAATTATTTATTTATTTAATAGAAAAATCAGCTAGGGAGTGTGTGTAGTGAAAAGAAAGAGATAATAATGTGGCAACTGGACAAAGTAACTCAGATATTCCCCACTAATAATCAGATAACACTGCAAATGTTCAGGAGTCGATTATATGCGGGAATAATACACATATGATTGAACTTTCTTTAATACACATATAATTGAATAATTATGATTCCCAAATTTTGAATTAACATTTTTTAATAGCAAACAAAAAAGGTTAACTATATTCAAGACTGAGACTTGAGAGAAATAGAAAGAGAGGAAGGAAAAAAAAAAACAGAAATGAGAAAGCATTAAGAAAAGATCGAGGTGAGGAGAAGAGTACTACTAAAAAACTTTAAAAAAAAGGAGCAGCACTCTTGCCAATGCCAACGTCTCTGCCATCCATGCTCTCTTGTATTCTCTTCTTCTCTTATTCTTAGTTATTATATTACTTTTATAATATACTTTTATGCATTAATTTAGATATACATTTTTTACAATAATTTTGTACTTGTGCTAGCTCAACAAAAAAAAATTTATGTCAAAATCAGTGTATCATATATGCATTCGCTCATGCGACTGATATCAGTGGCGGAGTTAGAACATTTTTTTACCAGGGGCAAAAAAGTATTAAAAAATTACCAAAAAATGATTACAAATATACTATATGTTCACTAATAGTTTGAAATCTTTTTATTACGGTTTACTTTGTTACATTTTAAAATATTTTTTTTGATAAAACAAACAAAGAATTAAAAAACTGATTACCAACACAATTTCGTATCATTCGTTAATAACATTTTTTTCAGGAATCTATCCTTTAGTTATCTAATGAAAATAACAAAATAAATTAAAAATATTCAAATTCATAGATTATAAATATAAAGCTTATATTTTTCTATGAGTTAAAAATTTGAAATCATGTCATATCTAATTTAATAAAAACGTAAAACATAATCTAAAAATATTAAAATATAATTAAATTTAAGGTAAACAAGTGAGATGTTTTACTTGTTTTAAGTTTTTGGTGAATAATAAAAAAATTTAAAAAAAAACATAGACAATGAAAAGGAATGACAAAGGGAGGGGTTTTGTAGAGTTTGATTTTTTTTATGAGTTAATAATTAATTGAAACTTGTTAAAATGATGAATTATTCTGTTTGTGTATGTAGAGTGGTCTTAAAATAAAACGGAGTCCAAAACCAAAATAAAATCATTACTCAATTTAAGTATATTTTTGTTTTTTCATGTTTTTGATATTTTTTATGGGGTCAACAAATTTTATTTGACGGGGTCATAAACATATTTAACCCAAACAAAACATGTAATTTTTTTATGATCCCACTGTTCCTTTAGTGCCTCCGCCCCTGATTGATACTTTGTTGGTAGAGTTCACGCTCATAGTTTTATATCGCTTTGAAATATATAAATACTGAATTATAAAAGTTTCGGTGACAATTTTTATAAATTATGCAATCATATGTTGAAAGTTATATTTGTTTCAAATTTTTTATTGTTTATCCTCGTATTAGATTAAGATCCCCGTATATCACATATAGAAATAAAATATTTAGATTTTAAATTGATAATTCACCTTGACAAAAATAAAATTGATATTCCGCGTGATTATGACCAATGTAGTTTTTTTTTTTTTCTTTTTCTTATGACCAATGTAGTTATGTTGACATATGTGAATGAACCTCATCGTTTGCAATTACGTTAGAAATTAAAGGCCAAAGCTAAGGCAGTTATGGACCAAAAAAACAAACTTGCAACGCTTACCGCAAATTCTTATGTTCTAGATTTGCATTAAAAAAAAAAAAAAAAAAAAAAAAAAAAAAAAAAAACTTGCGATGCGTACTTTTGATGTATTATACTTATTACAATTCCAAGGTATTATACTTTTGATGTCTAGCGACTTTGATTTCGCAAAATCACTATATCTCATATGGGAGTGAGAGAGGCTTCAGGATTCTCTTGGCGCAGGGGATACTGAAGTCAACCCACAATTCTGTAACTATGGAGACATCACCTGGTTGTGGTTTAACATCATAGCTGAAAAATGACTGACATATTATATGCCATATTTTTAGGACCGAGAAGAAAAAAAATTGCATTTGATTGTTGAGCTTTTTTATGTTTTGGCCATAATTAAGCAGGTTATCAATTTCAATCTCTAAATATTCTTAAAAAATAGTTTTCTCTTATCACAGATTATAATCTAGTAGAATTATTAAAAAAATCAATGAGATTGTGAGATAATATTTAAAAAGTAGTATGTGTATATCCAAATTGCTTCTGATGCTCAGCTGTTCAATATATCTTAAAACTGTCATATGAGATCATACTTTTAATCATCTCTTTAGTATCTTGTCTTATGAAATTGAATTATTTTAATATGTTTGATTAAAAAAAAATTATAATAAATCCAGTGACAAAAAATCAGACACATAAACATCTAACCTAAAATAATCGACTTTACAATAAAACATAATGGTATTTGTTTGTTTATTTTTATATGATGTTTACAAGTTTCTATGCAAATTTTAATGGTATTTGGTCATTTTATAGTCTTTTTATGATTGAATGAATTATGATTTCAACAAATTATTAAATAATGTTTTATTTAAAAAGCAAAAACAATAAGTGATAACACAATCGTTAGAAAAGATAAAATGTAATAATAAGAAATAACAATACATAAATAAATTGATCATATCTTTTAATAGCGCTAATTTTCACCGTTTTATAACTAATAACCATATTAGTCGTACACATTTTACCACATTATAAAAAAATTCAATCGCACCCATTGGAATGTTAGCATGCGCATGCCTTCCGATGAACTCATTTATGAATTTTTTAATTTATTTGTGATATTGAATAATCATGATTAAATTATCACTCCATTTGTAATAGTATAGTCACAATATAGAGTACTATCAATCCATTTATACCATTCATATGATATAAATGTTTTAATTACCACTTCAAATGTTGCTAAAAACAAAAATTACCACTTCAAATTTATATCTCCAACACCTAAATAATCGTACTACTCCATATAAATAAGGAGTGATAAATTAAGTAATCATGCTATAAATGATCGTAAATGTTATAAATAAATGATGTTAGGAGTGTTCAACAATAAAAAATGATTTTTAAATGTGAATCCTGAAACTCTCTTTAGGTTGAAGGAAGGGAAACATGAGTCACACATATCCTGAAAAGGTAAATTAAGCTTAGAGATCCCTCCAAACAAACTAATCCTCTGGGACACTTGTCCTTCACGAAATTATATATCCTAATAAATGCACACACACACAAAAAAAAATGAAGAGATACGTACATCCGTAATTTACTTTAATTTTTTTTTTTGGGTCAATACTTTCATTTTTTTTTCTTAAAAAAGAAAGTTTCAAAAGAAAAAAGACAACCCCCTCGTGAAGATCTCAGTCCAATCTTTTTGTTCCATTCCATGTAAAGGTAATCAAAAACTTATCAGTAGTTATAAAATCCTGATTAAAAATTTATAAATGACACTTTGTCACACTCACATATCCCTCTTCTCTCTCCATCTCTCTCAAAATTTGATCTTTCTCCAATGGAGAAAAGATTTGATCTTTCTGGGAACATTTCGTTTTCTCAATAAAAGACATCCTCTCTCTCACTCGCTCACTTTCTCTCTCTATACGTAGCGACAATAATTCTGAAACCTCCTCCTCTACAATACATAACAAAACCCCATATATATATACATACACATAGACGTATACAAAACAATCCAAACATTATATAAATTACACTCTTCTTCACACACTCTCCAAACTAAAAATAAACCCCCCCCACAGGTCCAAACCTCTCACACAATCAAATCTCAATCTCTTAGGGCTTTTTTTTGCTTCTTCTTCTTCTTCTTCTTTTTCTTCTTCTTCTTCCAAAGAATAGGGTTTTTGAAAATTGAGGAAATTTCAGTATTGGAATACTAAAATTGAGAAAAAACATTCCATCTGGGTCTTGATTCTTGACGAAAATGGTGAGAGAAGGTCATGAGGAGGAAGAGGAGGAGATGATGATGATGGTGGCGACGAAACCTGCATGGCTCGAAGGATTAATGGCGGAAACTTTCTTCTCGAGCTGTGGGGTCCACGAGAGTCGCCGTAAAAGCGAGAAGAACGTCTTTTGCTTGCTCTGTTGTCTCAGTGTTTGTCCTCACTGTCTCCCTTCACATCGCTCTCATCCTCTTCTTCAGGTACTCTCACTAAACTCAACACACAACAACAACAACAATAACAAAATCTCACAGCTTTTTTTTCAAATTCCCCACTCAAAATTTGCTCATTGGTAATAGAATTTGACCCATTACGCATTGATTCCATATGACGAATTTCAGAAATTGATTCTTTCTTCCTTTTTTTTTTTTTGGTTTGTTTCGTCGCCAAATTGTTTGATTGGTGGTGATCTTTTGGGAGAATTATGGATGACCCATGATTAGATTCCGTGACGATTTCAATACCCATGTTTTGGATTTTTGATTTTCGTTGCGATTTCTTATTGCGATAGAATATTTACTTACACAGTTACACTGATACAAACAGCAATATTACTGTGTGTACGTATGTTTTCTGTTACTCGATTTCTCGAAGAAAATTCTCTCTCAGAGAGAGATTTTTTTTTGGATTGTATCGAAATCTGTACTTACACCCTTTTTATATATTATATATATATATAATCACACAACGTTAGCAAATTATCAAATTTAAGCATAACCCCATAAATATTTCAAAACTCTTGTTTTTTTCTTTTTTTTTCTTGGTAACTTTCCTGGAGAATTCTCAATTAAATTTCTGGGTTATCTTTCCCTGTAATTAATATTTACTTCAATTCACATGCATATACTTCTGCTTTAATTTTTGTCTCCAACATCTTTTCAGATTTTTAAATGCAAATTATAGAGCTTTTGGAAATTGTACTATGAGAACTCTGTTTTTTTTTTATTGGACCTTTCATTATCATAAACTTTTTCTTCTCCCCAAAAAAATATTTCTTTTATAATGTTCATCTTCTTAAAAGTCCCTTTAAGTCATCTTCCTGAATTTCTCTTCATTTTAATTGCGCACATTAAATCCTTTAGGCTAAATTTGATTCAATTTCTTTAAACATATGATCATTTCTCTAATTATGTTGACAATTGTAGTGGTTTGAAGGCAAAATATATAATTATGGATATCATGTATGCGTCATTGATAGTATTGGACTTGAATTGTCTATTGTTTGGATTTGGNGTCGCCGTAAAAGCGAGAAGAACGTCTTTTGCTTGCTCTGTTGTCTCAGTGTTTGTCCTCACTGTCTCCCTTCACATCGCTCTCATCCTCTTCTTCAGGTACTCTCACTAAACTCAAACACACCACAAACAAATTCTCATCGGATTTAGAGAAATTTCAAATTCCCCACTGAGAATTTGCTCATTGGTAATAGAAATTGACCCATTACGCATTGATTCCATATGCCGAATTTTATAAATTGATTTTTTTTTTTTTTTTGGGTTTGTTTCGTCGCCAAATTGTTTGATTCGTGGTGGTCTTTTGGGAGAATTATGGATGACCCATGATTTGATTCCGTGACGATTTCAATACCCAGGTTTTGGATTTTTGATTTTCGTTGCGATTTCTTATTGCGATAGAATCTTTACTTACACAGTTACACTGATACAAACAGCGATATTACTGTGTGTACGTATGTTTTCTGTTACTCGATTTCTCGAAGAAAATTCTCTCTCTCTCTCTCTCTGTCTCTCATGAGAGATTTTTTTGGATTGTATCGAAATCTGTACTTGCACCCTTTATATATATAATCACGCAACGTTAGCAAATTATCAAATTTAAGCATAAACCCATAAATTTTCCAAAACCCTTGTTTTTTTTCTTGGTGACTTTCCTGGAGAATTCTCTCAATTAAATATCTGGGTTATTTTTCCCTGTACTTAATATTTACTTCAATTCACATGCATATACTTCTGCTTTAATTTTTTTTTGTCTCCAACATCTTTTTCAGATTTTTAAATGCAAATTATAGAGCTTTTGGAAATTGTACTATGACAACTCTTTTTTATTTTAAAAGGACCTTTCATTATCATAAACTTTTTCTTCTCCCCAAAAAATATTTCTTTTGTATAATGTTCATCTTCCTGAACTTGACCCAGAACAAAAAAAGTCATCTTCCTGAATCTCTCTTCGTTTTAATTGCGCACATTAAATCCTTTAGGCTAAATTTGATTCAATTGCTCTAAACATATGATCATTTCTCTAATTATGTTGAGAAATGTAGAAGTTTGAATTATGGATAGTATTGGACTTGAATTGTCTATTGTTTGGATTTGGTTTGTTTCTATATATAGTATGTATCTTTTTCTCATCATTTATTTATTTTTTTTCTTTTCAAATTTGCTTGGTTCCTTTAAATTTATTGTCTTCTCTGCTCAATTTCTCTTGAGCTGTTGCTTTCAAAGAACATCAAAGCTTTGACCAAATTCCTTTTCCTGCACTTCCATTTACTTCTTTCCACAGTTTTTTTTTTATAATTTATAAATATATTAATCATTTTCCACTATTCCCCAAAAACATTATTGGTGCAAATCCAAAATCTCTAATTATAGGATTTTGGAAGAATTATTTATTCTTTGTAGTTACCCTGTTGTGTGTGCTTCAGGGAAGATAAATGAGGAAGTTCTTTCTGAAACAATTATAAATGTTATCCCATTAGTTTATTTTATATTTCTTCAGTCCTTTTAGCAAAAAAATACACAAATTAAGAAAGTAGATTAAAAATAATAAAAAAATAAAAGTAGAATGCAAATGACCGATAAGTTTGTTTGGATTTTGAGTTTTTTAGCCAAATTTTTTTTTCTTTATTATTAGATTAAAATAAATCAAAAAAACTGCATAGATATGTGAGAAAATCAAATAAAACATGATAAAAATAAAAATTTTGAACATCATTTAAAATGGTATCAATTAAAACCCTTTGGTTTATGAATTGGCAGGTGAGAAGATACGTATACCACGACGTCGTTCGGCTGAGTGATCTTGAGAAACTCATAGATTGTTCATATATTCAGGTGAATCATATAGTACTCACTTTTGAAGCTTTTTTTAATTTTGTTAATTTTTATTTGTTACTGATTGAAATTTTGTATATTCAGCCATATACAATTAATGGAGCCAAAGTGATATTCATAAACCAAAGACCACAGTCAAGAACTAAGGTCTCTTCAAATGTTTGCTTCACTTGTGATAGAATCCTCCAAGAACCATTCCACTTTTGTTCCCTCTCTTGCAAGGTAATTTCAATTAATGCACACTCTGAATGTTTGAACCCTAGGAAAATAACTTAATAACTTTTAATTTATATCTTCGTTACTAGTGAAATAAACATGGAAATTTAGTTATAAGTTGTTGACATAGTTGACCCGTGAATGACAAATTGAGACCCATTAATTCATGAGATTTACTTGTTTTTTGGTTTTATTCTAGTAAAATTAAAAATAATAATAGAATTGAATGATTGCTTCGACTTTTAACCATATGACATAAAGATTATTTTGTAACAAATCATTACTCTAAAGATGAAAAAACAAAACTTTGGAAAACAGCTGTTTTTTCATTCTTTATAATAATCATGTTCTATATTTTCGCTTGGCTTATGTGTTATATTTGTTTAATCTTCTTTAAAACATGTGAAAGTACAAAGTGAGCACTTTCCTAGGTTATGAACTATCATGTCCAATATTAGCCATATATGTTATTATTTTATAAGACACAATAATGCTACAGAATAATGATTGAAACATTTGAAATATAATAATTTTTTTTTGTATAGGTGGATTACTTAGTATATCAAGGAGATGATTTATCAAGCATTCTCTATAGAATTGATGAATCGGATTTCACGTTTTCAAGTTTGAGAATGGACGGACACGATCAGCTTGGAGAGATATCGACAATGGAGGATGATAATGAGGATATAATGGTAATTTCAGATCAATCGGAGCAAGGTAACAATAGTAATTTAAAAGAGAAGAAGAAGAAGAAGAAAAAGAAAGAGAGCAATTACTTGCCTGGGATGGTTCTTTCACTTGGTAGCAGAAGAAAAGGTGCTCCTCAGAGGGCTCCTTTTTCATAATTAAAGATGATAAAATCATAGGCAAAAATTTATATATTTTTAAAAATAAGCATTCTATATATATGTGTGTGTGTCGTGTTTCTGTTATTAGGTATACCTTGTAACGGGTACGGTAAAATAATTACTACTCTTTTATCACCAAAATGTGTTTGCTTTTATCATGGGCTATTCATTTATTTTCAATTTTTTTTTCTTTTGTGCTAATGTGAAATTGGTTTTTATTTGCTGATAAATTATTGGCCTCTTCGTGAATAAAAACTGTGTATATATATATCATCATGTGGTACTTTTAGAAAAGTATATACAGTAATTAAAATATGGAGTATTAGAAAGTGGACTCGTAGTTTGGGTAATTTTCATTGGGAGATGGAAGAGACGACGACAGGTTTTCACGGGGACAGCTGAAAAGTCTTCAGCTGCGTCATGAATTACGCACCAGCACCGTTTTTTTTTTCTGCTTTACAATTTATTCAATTTTTGTTTGCTATGTTCCATTAAATTTATATTTTTGCTAATTAGAAAACAATAACATTGATCGACAAATGATTTGTTGTTTCTTTTCGCTGAGCCAAGAAGTATAATGTAATTTCCTTAAATTGTTTTAATTTTTATTTCATTTAATTAAAATGTATCTCTGTTTTGTTTTAAGTTATTAAAGTATCATCTAATTTTTAATGATTTCACTAGTTAGCTTTCTATTCAAATAATTTTTAAATTTTTTTAAATGTTGACAATATAATATGTTGATTTTAATCTGGAATGTAAAGGAACCAACACATGATTTATCGCTATGTCTTATTTTTACTATTCGAGTGTTTTTTTCTTTTTGATAGTTAGGAAGTTTTATACCAAAATTCAATTAATATTCTTATAGTGAGTATAACTATCGATTAATTATTCACCAAATTTGTAAAAATAATCTTAATAAAAATGAAATTTAGCATACAAAAAGCAAATTTAGACTTTTTTTAAAAATCTCTTACTTTTAACTACCACCATTTGGTTTATCTTCTGTAATTTTTGATCATAATATCTTCCGATGCTGTTAAAATAACATAAAACTTCGGACACACGTCGAAACCACTACGCAACAAGTATAATTTTTGCGTATGTGTTTGTTTTATTAAGATCACATGTGTTAGTAATATACACATAAGAACTAAAAGCAATACGTGAGTAATACAAATAAAAAGGAGGAGCTAGGAGTTTAATTATATTGTGTACCGATTACGGCATTGGGAAATCTCTGTATCGACGCTTACGTTAGCCTCTGGCAAGCTTCGTGGTTTTGCATTAAAAAGGTACCATGCGCTTTCTTCCCATTAACTATAGCGTAAGTAGTAAGTTCTAAGTTCTAACTAGTCCTTTTTAATATGTTCTCGATAATTAGGTTATAGTATTGAGTTGAGGACACAGTACAATTTTATTCACATGGCAATAGAAACAATACGATTCAACGTTGATCTAATAGGATGAAAGCAAGAAACTGTAAGTCTGTAACCAAGTAGTACGTAGTATTTTTCCACGCTTTTTCGTGTCCATATAGTTTTTTTTTTTTGGTATTCCTTAATACCAGACTGAGCATTATTAATTTACATGGAAAGAAATTTTTTAGATTATTTATTGTTCATAGGAAAAAAAATGTATACTTTGCAACCACTCATTTTCCGTCTATTTTTTTCGTATAAACTTTGGCCTTAACTATTGTTGGTTACTAGTATAATAATTTTACTATTTTAGCATAGGTTTTCTAATCTAGTTGCTGGTAATCGTTAATAAATAAAAATCTAATTGGTGGTAGTATTCAGAATCTAATTAGTGGTTAAAAAAATGTTTATATAATGTATGAGCTATAAGTTTGTTTTATTGCAGTTTTATCTTAGGATCCGTTCATCGGGAGTTAAACCCACCTCATGGTCGGGGAATTTAATCAATAGTTTTTCGATTAAAAAAAAAACAATTGTGGGTTATAAAAATATTTCAAAGGACAATTATGAAAGCAAATTGAAGCTATTTTATAACGACGATATCAGTATCTTTCTTACACCATAAAATTCCAAACCGGCGATTAAAATGTTCCCGACAAAACAAAACTCATAAAATATACGGCAAACCTATTCCTGCTACAGTCTCCTAAATTTCGTTTCATTTTGGTCATTTTAGTAGGATATATATAAAAAAGGTATTTGTACAGTTTTTTAAGGAGTCTCTATTATCGTTTGTGTGGTTTTGGCCATTTTTCGGGCTTTTATTTTGAAAGGATCTTGTGTTTGGTATAAGATCTTTGTTTCGAATTAAATCGAGTTTTGCTTTATTCTCTATTCTAAGTTTCGATCTATGTTAGTTTAGTTCTGTTCTGCTTTTGCTGTAGTTGTAATTTGTAATGTTTTATTGGGTCAATTTGTTTAATAATCAAAACAAAAAAAAACAAATTAACAAAGTAAACAAATGATTAGAGAGAGATAGGAAGAGATAGAGAGAGAAAAGAGGGGATTTTAGTTAGTTTGTAGATTTAAATTTTTTTATGGTTATTTAGCAAATTTTTCCATGTTTTATAGATCTCTTTTTTGGTCTTATATTTTTGAATTTTTTTTGTTTTCTGCTGGGTTATTTTCTGGGTTTATTCATGTTATTATCTTTAGATGAATTTCGATCGTTGTCGGTTTTGTATAAGTTATGAATTATTTAATTTCAATGGCATCTAACATTTGAAAAAAAAAGATATTTCTATATATTAATTGAGAAACATTTTTAAAGAATAGGCTTATTTTTTGAAATATTTACAGTGGTGCAATTTTGCTGATATGCCACCACCACACTTATTCTCCTATTATTTTAATACAAATTTCTTTTTTTATTAAACTAATTACTTTATATGTCTTTATCCATTTATTACTTTTAATATAATCAGAAAATTATGTTTTAATTTTTGTATTATTTAAAATCGAATTTTAAATTATGTGATGATTTATGATATACATCATATTACACAATATATTTCTTAAAAATGGATAAAACAATAGTTTTAAAAAATATTATTGAATAAAATATAATTTATATACAATTTGTAATATACACAATACTTTTTTTGTTAGGTAGAAAATATTTTTACAATAAAAAGATTTTGATATGTATGATTTTAATAAAAAAATAAGAAAATATAACAAATTAAAACTATAATTTAGGTTACAATAAAAAATATTTCGATATGTGTGATTTTAATAGATATCCATATTTATAAAAAAAAATTGTTTATATGGTTTGTTAATAGAACCATATAAATTAACCAAATAATATAAATATTTAAACTTGAAAGCAAGTTAAAAATATTATGTCAAAAAGTTGAAATATTAAATTAATATAAAACTGATTAAATTATTTTTACTTTAAACAATTTCAAAATCATCTTTAATAAAATTAATTATAAATACTTAGTATACTGTATTAAAGATACACCTCACAGAAACAATTTTCTAAACTTTTTTACAACAAAATATGATTTTGTATAAGATAATTATTTGACAGTGCCAGGTGAGGTGGTGAAACTATTAAAAAAGGCTAAGCAAGTGATCTTTGGTGACGAAACGGCTAAAAAATTTCGGAATCAAATAATGAAATATGTTTCTTCTGTCGTAGACGATTTCTTGTGACATAGTTAAAAGGGTCCGATTAGTAACCTAAAACAGTATAAAAATTTTAGCGCTAAGTTGGATCTTTTAACGGTAAGCTGAAGTTAATAAGTGCTTATGAAATAGTTAAAAGCTGTAAAAAGAGCTATAAACAAAAATGGTACAAAAAAGCTGAGTGTAATACTGTTAGTAATGCTTTCTATACAGCTTTTGTGATTGGTAACTATTAAAATGGTATAAGTCGTATTGCAGCTGATTTGGTAACAACGTTACCAAATCAAACCCAAAAAAGTCTAGGCGCTTCTAATCTACCACCAATTCTTCAGTGAATAGTGTTGTTATTATTATTATTATTATTTTTTTTGAATATTAAGTGTTGTTATTGAGGTAGTGGTATAAGAAATAACGAATTACCATAGCCATATTTAATTATAAGTTTTCGGAAACTATTTTAGCTACAGCATGAAGAAGCTTAGGGGCGACACGAGTGATAGAGAAACAAAAATGAACTGAAGGATCATTTTTCCAAAAATTCCACGTGTGTTTATAAGATTTAGTGAAAAAGTTAAGGAACAGTTTAAAGTGGTATACTGGTGCTAATTATGCCAAATAAAAACTTAGAGAAATATAATAATATGCGTAATAAAAAAAATAAGGGTATTTTCAGAGAAATAAAAAAGGGTATATTTCAGAGATTGATGAGGATAAAAAGCACATGGTCGGTCCACTTCTTCGTATTAGGTTTCCATATTTGTAACAATCTATGCAGCAGATTGTTGCATACGGCCATTGGCGTACATAGAGTAGATGGCAAAACGGGCTTTCGACACCTGTCCTTCTCTGCCGACAATGCCTACATGTTCTTTTTCTCCACATGCAAATGCAATGGCTTTGTGCTGAATATTTTTTTGTGTGTGTAAAAGATAAGTAGTATATATATACAGAAAGGCTTAAATAGCTAAATACATTGTATTCGTATCAGTAAGGTGTGGATAGCATGTTGATATTTTGTTATTGGAAAGCAAACCGTTTGTTTTATCGAGATTGGTTTTTGAATATTATTTTTAATAATTGATCTCTTAATCATTTTTATAATTAAATGTCGTTTGATTTTTTGTTGGTGAATTTTAATACTTTTACTAATTTATTAATATTAACTAATATAGAGAGTATAGAAAACATAAAATACTGTTTTAGAACAATCAACGAGTAACGTATATAGTTAGCAACATGTAAAAGGCATATAACTTTTTTTTCATCTGATAATTATTAAAAACCAAAGTTGAAATATAGTTTATGATACAAAAATTGGTGAAATAAAGATAAATCCCCGAAAACATAGCTCAAACAAAGGAAGCTTAAGTCCAAACAAAGAAAACCGTAAAGAAAAATCAAACGCCAAATAACCAGAGATTTAAAGAAATAAAATTGAGCATCTACAACCAAAACAAACTCACATCTGATTCCAAAAAAAACCACGTTATCGGAGCCGCACCAAAAAAACAAGAGACTCGAACAGAAACCCAAACGAAGAAGCCTCTAAAATGATCTCAGCAAAGTAACAGCTTAGACCAAAAACGAACACAAAATCAAGACGATGACAGAGCCAACACCACAACAATCACACCCAAACCAAAGAACCAAAGTAAGAGAGAGGACAAAAGCTCAAGAAACGAAAACCTTGAAACTCCAAAAGGGAAATACCCCAATTCTTACACGCGGACACAGCGAACCGGCAACCGCCACATATAGACAGAAACTGGTCACTTCCTCACAAGAAAAGACTTGAAGATCGAAACCGTTGCTTCAAAACCAAACTCCAACATCCCGAAAGGACGCAAAGCAAGGCTCGTAGATGCTCCACAGCGAAAAACCACCCGGACGACAAGAACCTAAGCCAGACACAAAACACCGGGAAAAGAAAGGGACGAGACGAAGCAGAATCGCCAAGGATCTGGAGTGGAGAGAGAGAAGTCTACGCATCCAACGACAAACGCCATGAGAAGAACGAGCAAACCTTCTCGACATCAAAAAAATGAAGACTGGCAGATAAAAAGAAGATCTAAAACAGACAAGACGCCGACAGACTTCACGGCCGGCAAAAAACCGTTGCCGATGAACGAAACCTTACGGATCTGTCCAAAACAGAGCCAAATGCCCTGCAGAAACACTCCACACGCCACCACGCTCCATTCTCCGGACACTGATACTAGCAAAAGTGTAACACCTCGACCGCCCCTACCGGCGAGTCACCCATCCTTCGTCGGATTCGTGGGCCTCGCCCTTGTCCGACGATCGATCCATTTAAACTTATTCAAATGGGTCGGATCCGGATCGTTACAAAAAGGGAGAGGAAAATCACCCAAAACTTGCAAAAACAAAGATTAAAACTAAAAGAGAAGATGTACAACCAAAAGACATAACTCCAGCGCTGTCTAAGCCGCCGGAGATTGAAACGTAAGAACAGCGGTAAAAGGCATATAACTATTACTCTCTTTTTTACAACCAATAAAAATATTTTGATAAATGGATTTCGATTTATTTATATAAAAAATATATAGCTTGTGAACAAACTAGGGGACCTTACAAAATATTCAGAAATTAAAACCCATTCCGAAGAGTGCTCCACTAGTGGTGGTGTGTGGAAATTTTCCTAGTCAAATTTTCATGGAGAAAAGCGAATGATGGTGTGGAAATATGGCCGTGCCTAAGGTTTTGGAGATTTAAAGCGAATAAAAAAAAATCTTCTCTTTTTTCTGTCATACATATGTTGTCAATTTTTTTTTTTAATACGATATCAGAGATGATTAACTCTGTTCTTTAATCAATAAAATGAAGCTTTAAACTAAAAATTAGCTTAAAATACATATATTACCAATATATCAGATGAAAATTTTAAAATAGAGAACTTCAAATTTTGCATAATAATAAAGAACCTAAAGCAAGTGCTTTTTTTGTTTGGGACCTAAATCACCTTCCTACTAGCCATGGTTTTAATACATTCATGAAACTTGGGGAGTACAATTTTTTTTTCCAATACTAAGGTGATGGTTTTATTTAATATCTCTAATCAATGATCTCTTAGCAAAATAAAAAATAATCCATATCAACGATAACTTCTTTTTTTATAAAATAATAAAGAAAAGGGAAGAATAGAAATAGAGATCTTATTATTTGTTTAATGGAAGAAAAGGCAGAGAGATGGGTTCCCATTCAGACTTACTCAAGAACCATGCCACCTGACTCCTGACGTTTCTTTTTTCAAAATACACAACATTTCATAATATAATATGATTTTACTACATTACTAAGATATATTTTATATATTGACTAAAGACAGTCACTACAAGAAAACAGACGATTTACGACGGAAATTTGCGACGAAAAAGAGGCGTCGCAAATTTGCGACGACATTACGACGACATTGCGACAACAGTTGAAAGTCGTCGCAAATCCGTCGCAAATTTGCGACGACAAGATTCGTCGCAAATGCCTCGCATATTGCGACGGTTTTGCGACATTATTGCAACGGCTACGGAGTCTGTCGCCATTCCGTCGCAATTTGCGAGGCATTTGCGACGGAAAATTGCCGACGCTGAGTTACGACGCATTTGCGACGACTTTATTCGGAAGCAATATTTGCGACGGAGTTGCGTGGGATTTGCGAGGGGAACCTAAGTAGGTACACCACGTTTTTCAGAAGTCTCACCTACTTTCACATGCTCGAGTAAATCGTCGCAAAAATGTCGGTAGCCGTCGCAAATCCGTCGCAAATTTGTCTGTAGCCGTCGCAAAAGTGGTAGTAGTCGCAATTCCGTCGCAATTAGTCATCGCAAATACGTCGCTACTTATAAATTTCCGTCGCAAATACGTCGCAAAAAATCTAATAATCTATAAATAGCTCACTTCTGGTTTTTTTTTACACATTCAAACATAAAATAAAAAGAGAGAAAAAAAAATAAGAGAGAAAAAAAAAATAAGAGTGAAAAAATGTCTTCGAATTACGATGGCATCTATGCATTACGGTCTTGGATGTACAATCAACGAGATCCGGAGAGTGGTGAAGTGACGAAAGAGTATCAGGACGGATTGCGAGGATTCTTTTATCAGGCAACAAACCAACCATTTGCGATAGAACATGGTAAAATATTCTGTCCATGTAAAAAATGCAAGAATATACCATATATAGAAATTGATATTGTGAAGAGGCATCTATATAATAGAGGATTTATGTCAAGCTACTATGTGTGGTTTTCGCATGGGGAAGGTAGTGGTGCTGGAAGTAGTAGTACCGCGGGTCAGGGGTTTGAGCAGCCTAGTAATGATAATTATGATGATGGGTGTAATATATTTGGAAATATTGATCAAGGATATCAACAAGGGAATATATATATCATGATATGGTTGTAGATGCAATGCATGAAGCTCCACCAACCTCATTTGTTGATAATAGTCGGGAAGAACCCAACGCAGATGCTAGGCACTTTTATGATATGTTAGACGCTGCAAACCAGCCAATCTACGATGGATGTAGAAAAGGGCAGTCTAAATTATCATTGGCATCTAGAATGATGACAATTAAGAGTGATAATAATGTTAGTGAGAGTGAAATGAATTCATGGGTCGAACTTTTTAAAGAGTATTTGCCAGCAGATAATCTTTCTGCTGAAAATTACTATGAAATACAGAAGTTGGTTTCGGGTCTTGGGTTACCATCAGAAATGATTGATGTATGCATTGATAATTGCATGATTTTCTGGAAAGACGATGATAAGCTGCAGGAATGTCGATTTTGTGGGAAGCCGAGATATCAAGAAACTAGTGGAAGAACTCGTGTCCTTTACCAACGCATGTGGTACTTGCCAATCACTGATAGATTGAAAAGATTATACCACTCGGAAAGGACTTCTGCAGCAATGAGATGGCATGCTCAACATTCTACAGTGGATGGGGAGGTTACACATCCGTCAGATGCAAAGGCGTGGAAACACTTTCAGACGATACACGTTGACTTTGCTAACGAATGTAGGAATGTCTATCTTGGCTTATGCACTGATGTATTTAGTCCATTTGTTATGTCTTGGAGGCAATATTCTCTATGTCCTGTCATATTGACTCCATATAACCTTCCTCCGGATATGTGCATGCAACGAGAATTTTTGTTCATGAGTATTCTAGTGCCTGGTCCTAAGCATCCGAAGCGAGCACTTGATGTATTCCTGCAACCTTTGATTCATGAGTTGAAACAGCTCTGGTATAGTGGTGTTCGCACGTTTGACTACTCCCAGCAGCGGAATTTCAATATGCGTGCTGTGTTAATGTGGACTATAAGTGACTTTCCGGCATATGGAATGTTATCGGGTTGGACTACGCATGGAAGATTATCTTGTCCATATTGTATGGATAGGTCAGATGCGTTTCAGCTGAAGAATGGAAGGAAGTCATGTTGGTTTGATTGTCATCGTAGGTTTCTTTCCATGAATCATACATACCGGAAAAATAAGAAGTTATTTAAGAAGAACAAGGTTGTTCGTTTTCCTCCACCTGTTCATCTTTCAGGAGATACTTTGTTAGAGCAAATTGATCACTACGGTGCTAAGGAAACGTGTCGGCGTGGGGGAAATTGGCACACACCGGCAAACATGCCTGACGGATATAGTGTATCTCACAATTGGCACAAAAAGAGTATCTTTTGGGAGCTCCCGTATTGGAAGGATCACCTTTTACGGCACAACCTTGATGTGATGCACATAGAGAAGAATTTTTTTGATAACATCATGAATACAATCTTGAACGTGAAGGGAAAGAGTAAAGACAATTTGAAATCAAGGTTGGACTTGGTCGAAATTTGCGCAAGACCCGAGTTGCATATTACAAGTCAGGGAAAATTACCGATTCCAAACTTTCGAATGTCCGTGGAGGCGAAGCGGACATTATTCGACTGGGTTGCTTCTGATGTGAAGTTCCCAGATGGATATGTGTCCAAATTCTCTAGATGTATAGAGCAAGGACAGAAATTTTCCGGTATGAAGAGCCACGATTGCCATGTTTTCATGCAACGACTGCTACCATTTGCATTAGACGAGCTCTTACCGAAACCAGTTCACGATGCAATTGCGGGTACGTAAAATAAAAATAATTAAAGAATTCTATAAGTAATATAATTCAGTTAATTAATTGATGAATTTGCATGTAGGCATTGGAGCATTTTTCAGAGATCTATGCACGCGAACACTGACTGAGGATGGCATCGCTCAGTTAAAAGAGAATATTCCGGTGTTGCTTTGTAACTTAGAAAAGATTTTTCCACCTTCGTTTTTTGACGTAATGGAACATCTCCCAATCCATCTACCACATGAAGCAGCACTTGGGGGCCCCGTGCAATATCGATGGATGTACCCGTTCGAGCGATACATGGGATATCTTAAAAAAAAGGCCAAAAATCTTGCTAAAGTGGAGGGATCGATCGTTGCTGGAAGTTTGACGGAGGAAACATCTCACTTCACGTCTTACTACTTTAGTCCAACCGTTAGAACCAAAATTACCGCTCCTAGACGATATGACGATGGAGGGGAAGCACCTACGTACCACGTTGACGTCCCGGATATCTTCGCCCAAATAGGCAGACTTGCTGGAAAAGTGAAAGAAGTTTGGTGGGAAGATCATGATCATTGTAGGGCGGCGCACAATTACATATTGCGGAATTGTGAGTATGTGCAGACACTAGAGAGGTATAAATTTATGTTTCCTTCATACATAATTATGATTTAATTACCTCCAATTCATATATATATGACGCGGCCCGTGAATTACTGCAGATTATTTGATTCTCAGGTTCGAGAACACTTTCCTGATTTAGAAGAAAAAGATTATGAGAAGTACAACGAACGTGAATTTATTGGGTGGCTAAAATACTATGTAAGATTAATCAACACTTGTTTTGACTTTGAAATACAGGTTTATTTACAAACACTTAATTAAGAGTTAATTAATATGTAGGTAACGCGTGGATGTTCGACGGAGCCCTTACCACTATGGATGCACGAAATTGTTAACGAACCAATAGCTACGACCATGACTGCTCCAATGTACTTGACTCGTGGGTACATATTTCATACGTATAAACATGGATCGAAGAGGTCAACCGCAAATTATGGAATCCAAGTCAAAGGTGATAACGACTTCTACGGCGTGTTGCAACAAATAATTGAAGTCACATTTCCAGGAGCCATCAGTTTGAAATGTATTTTATTCAAATGCGATTGGTACGATCCGAGTAGTAGAGGGGTCCGCGGAAACAATTTAGGGGTGATTGATGTCAATTCAAACAGACGTTTTGCAAAGTTTGAACCCTTTTGCCTAGCCTCGCAAGCAGATCAAGTCTGTTTCGTTCCATATCCTCGGATTAAGGAAAAACGTGAGAGGTGGTTATCGGTGATTAAAGTCAATCCGCGAGGCCGTATTGTCGGGAAGATTGAAGTTGTAGCTATGCAAGCTGAAAGACCTAATGAACTCTCCACTCCAACCGCATCAACATAAGATATTTTACATATTGATCTAGAGCAACAAGATGTAGAAGACATAGTGAATGATTCAACTGAAGGCGAAATTTCGGACGAATTCGATGAGACCGATGATGAAGAAGACACTGATGATGAGCATAGTGGAGATGAATCGGATTAGCCAAGACCAAAATTTGTAAAATATGTGTGATTTGTAATTTGTAATTTTTTTTAAAATATAAAACATTTGCGACGGCTTTGCGACGAGCCCTCGCAAATCCGTCGCAAAAAGAAAATTCATATAAAAGAATACAAGCTATTATGGTTTGTAAAATATAAACTTATATATAAGTTCAGATGCAAATATTACAAAGTTTTCTATGTTAATATTCAAATTATAAGAAATAAATATATTTTTTTACTTTTTAATAAAACGATTTCATATAAAAGAATACAAGCTATTATGTTCATTGTAAAGTATAATAGTTTTGTAAAATTCATGTTTAACAAGGAAAATTTTACAAATTCCTCATAAAAATAAATTTGTTACAATCTTATACATTCATAGTTGTTTTTATAACTTTGATTATGGTGAACAAACATTAACAAAACCCAACAATATAAATATACAAGTATTGCGACGGATTTGCGAGGGCTCGTCGAAAATCAGTCGCAGTTTGCGACGGAATTGCGATGGTCCCTCGCAAATCCGTCGCAGTGCACGTATAATTTCCAAAAATTTTCGTTTCACAAGTTCAAAGTATTTGGACGCGAATTAGGTTTTTTATTTGCGACGGCATTGCGTCGGTCCGTCGCAAAGCCGTCGCAGGCTTTAAACTTTTAAAACCTAAAATTTCTTTCTTCCTCCTTGCCCAAAAACAGATCTCTTTTCCTCCCTTGGCAGCCGCCGCAGACGTCTCCCTCTCTCGAGCACCCGAGCCTCTCTCTCTGTCTCCCTCTCTCGAGCGAGCCTCTTTCAGCTATCTCTCCCTCTCCCGAGCCACCGCCGCACATCTCCTCGCCGGATCTGGTTCTCCCGAGCCACCGCCGCACCTCCCTGGACTGCACCTCGCCGCTGCACCTCCGCTCATCTCCGGATTTGCTACTCGCTGCCGAACTCGTCCACCAAGGTAACAAATCCCCATTTTTTTAGATCTATGTTAGATTATTAGAAATTAGAAATTAGAAATTGTTAGATTTTTAGATATGGAATTTAGATTTTAGTAAATTGTTAGGTAATTTTGTTATAATTATTTTGGAATTTGTTTGAGTTTATAGAAATATTTTACAAATTTAATCTATTAATACCTTATCTAATTTTAATTTTAGGTATACCCTTGGTACATTTTTTACAAATTTGTTACATTTATTGTGTAATTAGTTAGATTTATGATTTTGTAATTTTAGTTTTGAATTTTTAGTTTATATTTTTCGTTTTAAAAATTATTATTTACCAATTTTTGTTTAAACATTTTTAGTCACAAATTTTATTTTAAATAATTTAATATAGATTTTATTTTATAAATTTTAGTTTTAGTTGATAAAATTTTAAGTTTAGTTTATAAATTAAAAATTTTAGTTTATAAAATAAACCCAAAGTTATTTTTAATTTTTAATTTTTTAAGTTATTTATTTGTTCTATTTTTTCTATCACTAAAATTTTTTTTTTTGCAGATGTCTACAAACGACTTTTCTCGTTACATGTCGCAAGGCTCTGGGTCTCGGTCTTTTCCGTCTACTCCAGGGGCTTCTTTCACCTCTCCATCGGTGAGACCCACATTTTCAGCCCCCGTTCCCGAGACAGCTCCCGCACAGCCTCATCCTCCTCAACCGGAGGAACATGAAGACCAAGGTTTTCGTTGGCAAGATATGGAGATTCGAGAGCTTCTCGAGAGTCCCGGTCATGACAAGCTGAAACGACTTGATCCAGCACGTCCTCCGGACACCCTTTGGTATTTATAAAATTTATTTTTAAATGATTTTGAATTATAACTATTGCTAATTTTTTTACAATACTAATTGTTTCTAATTGTTTTTTCCAGGTTCGATTATGATCAATGTGTGGCTGCTAAGGTTCGAGAAATCTTTGAGAGAGATTTCAAAGAATCTCATGCCAATTGGTCGCAAACTCCGAAACAGACCATCAACCGGTGGTACCAACAATTTGCCGTAAGTATCATAATTTTTTTATTATTAGTTAGATTTTTATTCTTACATCTAAGCTATTTTTTAATAACTAATTTTTTTTGTAGCAAACATATCATTGGGATTGGGGCATTAACGGAGACGTTAGCGATATGTTTGAGGCCAAGTTGAAGAAACGGATGACCGACCATGTGGGACGTTGGAAGGCAAAGTGGAAAAAAATAGGCGATGATGCGAGGCCCAGATGGATTGATCCGTTAGTTTGGGAGGGTCTCGTTAGATTTTGGAATGAGCCGGGGAGCGAAAAGAAGAGCGCCAACGCCCGTAAAGCCCGTTACAGTGCTCCTGATGGAGAGCAACCCACTAAGCATCGGTCGGGTCAGACTTCGTTTAAAGGACGGGCCCGAAAGATGGTAAGTATTTATTTTTTATATATTACTGTTTTTTATATAATTTATTTAAATCATTCTAATGTTTTTAACTTTTATGTAGGCTGAGCGGACCGGAACAGGAGTTCCAGATCTGTTAGCGGTTCTCGAGGAGACCAAAAAAAATGCGGATGGAACTTTTGTCGATCGACGCTCCGAGAAGCTATACAACGACGTCACTGCGAGGATGCAACAGATGTCTCAGGCTGATCCTAATGATCCAGAAAGCACTGGATCTTGCTCACTTAGTACGATCGAGAAGAACAAACTTTATCTGGAGGTAAGTATTTTCAATTTAACTTCAATATTTTAAATTTTTTTAATTATTAACTTTTTAATTATACTTAAATATATGTTTAGGTCGCTCCCCGTAAAAGAGGGAGAATCTTCGGACTCGGTTCTTTACAGTCGGATATCGAGGCTGCCACTCTTCCGACCACTTCTTCCACCCGTCCAGATCCCGCTCTTCAGGAGATAATCGAGACCCAAGCCCTTCTGATTCAATCGCAGAACCAGAAGATGCAGAGCTACGATAAGTATTTCGAGTTTATTGCACAACGGGACTCGGCATTCGCAGAACTTTACCGCAACTCGGAAGCCGGTCCGTCGACCGGAAATCAAGACCCGTCTATCGATTAAATCTAGTTTTTATTTTCTGAACAATAACTTTTATTATGTTCTATGAATATTATTTTGTATTTCAAATTTCTTTTTAAAATTAGAATTTTTTTTCTAATTTTCTTTTTATTATAAATAATTTAAATTTAAATTTATATATTAATTAATTTATATGTAATTTTAATTTAAATATAATTATTAATAATTTTCGTCCAAAAAAAATTAATTATTAAATTGCAACAGTATTGCGACACAATTGCGACGGATATAATTCGCGACAACATTGCGACGGATTGTTTTTTCCGATGACTGTTTGTCGCAAATCCGTCGCAAATTTTGCGACGGAAAAATTTTATCGCAGATCCGTCGCAAATTTGCGACATATTTGCGACAAACAGTCATCGGAAAAAACAATCCGTCGCAATGTTGTCGCGAATTATATCCGTCGCAATTGTGTCGCAATACTGTTGCAAATTTGCGACGGATCTGCGACGAATCGTTTTGCGACGGAATTTTCGATGTCGCAAATTTGCGACGGATTTGCGATAATTTCATTTCGTCGCAAATTTTGCGCCGGATTTGCGACGGAAATGGATTTGCGATTAACGATTTGCGACATTTTGGTCACTGTCGCAAATCCCTGTTTGCGACAGATAATGCCGTCGCAAATCGGTGTATTTCTTGTAGTGAGTTATTTGGAGGACCCTATTTGCTAGCTAGACAATGTTTACTTGATTAAGATCTTGGATAACATGTGTAAATGAGCTTTTTTGAAAGTTGGAGGTCCATATGATGATGTCTTTGCAGAGATTCTCGACTTCAAAGTAACAAATTTCGTCATTGACATTGTCATCAACACCTTAGAACAAGAACAACAGTGGTTTTTAGGAAAGTTTTTAATATATATTAAACAAAATTACATATGATTTTGAAAATTTTACTTTTTATAAAGAAGTCATACAAACAAAATGAGAATTGAGTATTACTTAATACATTACTTAAACGAATATTAGACATTTCAGTATCTTTTAATCACGTAAAAGACGGCAGTTATAATAAACTGTATATATGTGATTCGGTGTCAAAATAAACATACTTCAATAACTTTTCATCAATCACAATATAATATAGGATCCATTTAGTTGGTATTAACTATTAAACTTTAAATGCTGCATATTTATAAGGCATGCATGGTAACGTTTTCATCGTTTTCGTTTGTCAGTTGATCACTACGAAATCTTACATATGCTAGATACCCATAAATTATAAAGTCTTAAATATGCAAGAATCTTATCGATAATATAGTTCATCTGAAATCAATATATCTAAAGGAGAATGCGTTCGGAGATACCATGTTCGTATCTTGCATGGCAAGGATCTATCTAAGTATTCGAACGGGAAATTTGTATGGATTTCAACTCAGAATTTATCGATTAACCATAAAATAAATAAAATTATAAAAAATATAATAATTAAATACCTTAATTATAAAAAAAAAAAAAAAAAAAAAAAAAAAACCGGTTCCCAAAAAATAATTAAAATAACAATTTTCACTTTAAACATCTAAAATAAAATATCTTAACATTCATACCCACACAAAAAAACATCTAAAATAAAATGACACTTCAATAATTTAGATTTTTTTATGTGTAAGAAAAACATAATTTAAATTATATGAAAACAAGTATCTTTTTAATAATCGGAAAATCCTAATTTGACGTCCAAACTAATCTCCAGGTAGACAAATCTGTCCTTTTTTTGTTAAAGGGTTCAGATATTATTGTCATATAAAGCATTGTTAAGTGTTTTGTGAGGCTTCAAATTCAACAAACGTATGTATAAATTAATACAATATGATTCCATACACTAATAAATTTCTATATATTTATATGATATTGAATAAGTACCTTCACCTGGATAGGCTGTGCTTCAAGGCACAAGAGGTTCGAGGTAGTCGGACAGATAGGAAACAATAAGGTGTGTGTGCGCGTGTCATATAGCCTTTTAGCTGCAGGCCACTATAAGATCTCTTTCTCCATCGCCGAAAAAATATCTACGTAAATATTATTTATTTATGCTAATATTTATATATATATACATACCTTATATAATTTTACATTCATGTCGATGCCAATTTTTTTTTTTTTTGGTTGACAATGACGCGGTAAGCGTAAATAAACAAAATAAAGTATGCCAAAAGAAAAAAAAAAGGAAACAAATCCAAGAAGTACGAGCCCTCTTAAGATTTAGATAGGAATAAGAACAGCATATAAGTAAATAGTAAAACAGATGATCTTAGAAGCTTTGTTAAATTCCCAAAAATGTGATGTAGGATTTGTCTGAGTTCTAATATCTTTTCTCCAGTTTATGATTTATTAATGTCTTCAACATGTATATATGTATATATATAATTCCACGAATGCAACAACTCTCCGATGAGGGCATAAGAACTAATGCAGTGGAAGTGTGGAACACATGAATAAGTGGAAAAATGTTATGGAGGTAAAGCTGATGTCGCATTTGCAGACATCAAAGAAGATTTCAATTACTCAAAGTTTAAAAATACTTCGTATTGGATAGAAACTAGTGCATACATCTCACATCTTATCAAGGATAATTCTTGGAGATCATTAAATATGGATGAGTATAAATACATGTTTAAGGATCTCAATTAGGTTAGCTAAAATAATAAAGGCATAGCTTGAATTTTTCAGTTTTGTAAGTATATGTAGGTGTTCTCAAAAAGATAAGATTATGTGTGTTGGAATATGTCGTTCCCATAACCGTGGGTAGATACTAAGAATTGGTTATTGTCGAACTTTTTTTTTTGGTGCAAACTGGTTATTGTCGAACCAAGAACCTTCTCTTGACGCCGAATATCACTTAATCTAGTTATAAAGAAGTGTTTAGAGGCTTGGAATAATACAAATCCAACACACATAATCTCGTGTTGGATAAAATATACAAATCTTTTTAACCAAAAAAAAAAAGAATAATACAAATCTCGTGGAATTGCTTTGATTCTACGTTATCAATTTTCCACTCGATCTAAATTATGACAATAATAGTAAATATTTAAAATTTGGAACAATTTTACTATGTATACCAGTGAAGTGTATTTGATTTGTTGGGAACTTTTTCTAGAAGAATCTCACAATTTGCAAACCCTTTCGCAAAAAAATAAAATAAAATAATAATCTCACAATTAACAGCTTCGAATAAAGTATTACCATTTAACATAACCAATTCTGAAAATTTTGTGATCAAGCAAAAATTATTTTGTTTTATCAATTAGTGAATTTCAAACAAAAATAATTATGTAAGTTAGGTTCGAACTCCCCATATCTTCAACATGAGTGGTTAATATTTACATATGTTATATTTCATATATGGATTTTTGATTTAATGTTTTTATCTTAATTTTTTTTATGTTAAAGATAAAAAAAATTTCCGATATTGAATTTTCATCTAGTTTGATACTTTAACTGGGGCATTAATCAGCAAAAGGTAAAAGCTGTTGAAGTTATTAGTTGAAATTGATTATATTAAAAGCTTGTTGAAGATTATCGACGCATCAACTTACTTATTTCTGAAAAAATCGTACACTTTTTTGTTTTTTTTAAACTTTGGAAGCTTCGGATTTTCAATTTTTAATCTATTTCAATATCTGCAATTATTTTTTAGATATTTTAATTTTTTTAAAAATTTTTGTCGCAAAAATGATTTGAATCCGATAATAGGATTTTGATTATAGAATAATTAAAGCAATGAGTTTCGTTTGGAATATTTGTTCAGAGAGAAAGAGTTAACGCATATGGTATGATTGAAGCTTTTGACCAATTACTCAATCATTTATGTAAATGGAGCCTACATGATGTCGATATCTTTGTAATGTGTAGGCTTCACCCTCTAATGGCCCACATAATTATTTTAGAAAAAAACATATATAGTAAAACAATTACAAAAATGCGCAATTCAAAGTATTTTTTTTTATATTATTGAGTTTTCTTAGGATGTCCCCTCTATGCCCATGACAATGACTATCCACCTTAGTTATAAATAAAAACCCCTGTTTTTGAGACACAATATAAAAGAGTCACCAAAAGCTTTGAAGAAGAAAGCATATTGCGAGACTCTTACAACTAGGTCTGCCACTTCGGATAATTTAGATAGTTTGGGTCGAATAGTTTTGATAGTCGGATAGTTGGATAGTTATGATAGATAAAATTCTACTAAAAATAATCGAAATATAATTCAATTTAGTTCAGATCGGATATCGGTTAATTTAGATATTAATTTTCTTATTCAAAACTAACAGAATTTTTAGATTTTTTGTTTAAATTCGATTAAAATTTATTAAATTCGGATAAATTCGAATAATTCAGTTTTACAATTTAGTATAATTCGGTAATTCAGTATAATTTCGATAAACAATTAACAAAATGCATATTGCGAAACTTAAAACTTTAGAAATATGGCATGAGAACTAAAAAAATATAGTAATCATTTGTTATTCATACAAGAAACACATAGAACATGTTTGAGCTTATATATTAACCATTTTTTGTTAAAAAATATATTATAAATTAACCATTTATGTGCATGTATCTTACTGAGCAATTGGTTTTGCTTTTGTGATCGATATAATTAATCAATTTGTGTTTTTTTCGTTGTTGAAAATATATCAATTTATGTTGATTCATGTATTTGGTTATTTGAATTTTTTTTTTTTTAACATTCTTACGTCTTAAGTTTTGGTCGATATATATATGAAATGATAAGTTATATTGGATTACTGGATATTCCGTCCTACCAAATACAGTTATTTTATAAAGCTCATAAGTTAATTATGAAATATTTTTTTTAATAAATATTATAGAAACACGAACATTTTCAAATTCAACAACTTTTAAAAATTTGTAAATAGAAAAAACCAATTTGGATTCGTATGTTCTTTAAAAAAATAGTGACAAAAAGTTCATGTTTCCATAAGAATTTGTTTTTTGAACTAAATTTCCACAAGAATTTGGTTTTTTGTTTACTAAGCATAAGAATTTGTTTAAAAGAATTGTATGTTTTCATAAGTTTCCCATAAGCCATCGCAAGAACTAGTAATTCTTTTTTAATTTATTTATCGAGGTAAATAATAATAAGAATAGTAATATTAGGAAGAAAAATGCTGAAGGTGGTGGTGCAGAGAGGCCATAGAAAGAAAAACTAGCTGGCCAATTTACTCCCTGCAGAATCTGGCAATCTATTAGCCTTTCTTTAGATGGGACCTTCTTTGAGATTGAGATTGAGAGGAGAGAGAGAGAGAGAGAGAGAGAGAGAGAGAGAAGAGAGAGAATAGTCTTCTCCATTTGATGGATCTGACTCACTGCTCCAAAAGATCACTCTCATTATTGAAAACACTTGTCAGTCCTTTTGGCCTCTTAGGACCTCCTACCGATCTTGTTTTGTCTTCCTGATTATAGAGTTCAAAGGTTCAAATTGTGACAGTGTTCTTGAAGTAATTATCAGAAACTGCAGTTTAGTTTAAAAGAATTCATCCACTTATCTCTCTTAAAATTTAAGTTGACAAAACAGTTAATTTTGGCGGATTTGTATTTAATAAAGTCAAGTGATTTTTTTAATTTTGTTTGGTCCCTTAAGTCAAGTGGTTTATCATCGTCAAATTTAAAAATCTATTAGTAGTTTTTTTAAATATTTTATAGTATTGATGATAAACATTATTTATTACTTCAAAAGAATCTATTAACGTCATGTGTAATAATAAATTTAGACGAATATTTTATCGTTATTTGCTTAGTATGATTATTTTTGGATCGATTGTATATATATTTGGGCATACGGTACAATAGTCTAAATAGATAGTCTGACTCTAATTCTTCTGTACTTGGCATTATGACCAGACCGTTGGATACAAGATCGATTAGAGAATGAGTGGTTTAGGGTCAATCCAGAGAATTATATATACCCGATCCGACTACTACACGATTAAGCCGGTATTCTAGTTCGGACAAATACAATATTTTCTCCGGTAAAAAAATATATGATTTTTCATGCTTTACTTTATACAACTTTTCTAGAGGTTCAAGTCTCTTTCTAAACTATCTCTCTAAACAGTTAGTTTTTTTTTTTACTTCATAATCTTGTCTTATCCACTTTCAGTTCTCTTTAATGTTGTAATTCAATCAAAAAACAATATTAATATAATTTAGATGAAAAAACCAAAAAAATCTGAATACATGTTAATTGTTTTTTATATTTAGGTATTTAATTCTGAATGTGAATTGGATATTCAAAATCAGGAATTTAAAAAATCGCATATCCAAATTCGGACAATTGTAAGTCGGATTTGGATATCTAGAAATCTCATTATATCCTAATCATTTCCATTCCGATTAAGTATAATAGTGTATCCATCACAAGCCCTTGCAATAGATTTAATACTATATCACAATCAAGTAGAAGACAAACCGAGTGTAATATTATCATATATATTTGTTGAATGACATAATCTTAGTTGATATGACAACACATATGATGGTATCTTCAATCTAAATTGCTCTGATATTATATATATATATATATAATATATATATATATGGGGCAAAACTCTAATATTATAATATATAAATGAAAATATGTATGCTGTAACTGAAACATTTTAATTTTTAACTCATATACTGAACCAAATATGTATTGAACATTGTTGAACATATGTAACTGAACCAAATAGAACATTTTGACCCATATACTGAACCAAATATGTATTGAACATTTTTGAACATACGTAACTGAACCAAATAGAACATTTTGACCCATATACTGAACCAAATATGTATTGAACCATATATTGAACATTTTGACCCACATATGCATGCTGTAACTGAACCAAATAGAACATTTTGAACATTTTGATATGACAACACATATGATGGTATCTTCAATCGTAAAATGATAATTGTTTTAAGTTTTTTTTATACATATTAGTTTTTTTAAATAACTATTCTAATTTTGTTTTTATTAATTATTATTTCATTTTTTTAAAATAAAAATATTATAAAAGTAAATTAAGTAAAAATTAGTTATAACTGTACTTAGAAAATTAAAAATATTTAACTATTTGAAATATTTTTTAAAAAAAACATTTATCATTTTGAAACATATGAAGTATATGATACAACTAGAGATGTTACGGTGGGATTTTTTATCCGACTCTATCCGAACCCGGAATGAGTCTGCCATGCGTAAACCGAATTCAAAAAAAAATCCAGTAGATTTAGTACCGACAAATGTGACCCGAAAAAAATCTGATAGAAACAGAATTTATCCACGGATATCCGAAGTATTATTATTATTATTATTTTGAATTTATGCTTAATAATTATACAAAATTATGCTTACTAGTTAATTATATTTACTAGTGATCTTTTACATCTCAAATCACTCACACATATCCAATAAACCCAAGAGAAATTATTTACAACGATCTTTTCTTTAATTAATGTAATTGTGTTTTTTCTTTGAAAATGGGTCAGTATAGCTTAAAAATTTTACAGGATTTCGAAAACCCACCGGGTAAAAACTTGGTTTTAACATTCCTAGATACAACTCATATAAAGATGATTTAACTCATATAGAAACCACTCAAAATTTAAGGAATTCAGTTTTTTGGTATTAGTATTTAAGTTTCATAAACAGTTCTTTTGATTTCATTTTAAAATATATTTATGGTATGTACATACAAATTAAGAAATATGGATTGTGTTTTTGCTATTCATAGCCAAAATAATGAAAAATTTAGAGATGAGATTTGGAAAATAAAAGGCGACTGAGATAAAAGTACTCAAGAAACAAAAGAGGGCCAAATCATTGTCCTTCTCCTTTGACCATTCCCCCACCTTCATCTCTAGCATCCCATTTAATTTTCTTTTTCGTTATTATTAAAAATGATGATAATTATATACTTTCTCTAGATGAAACCAGAAGAAGGATTGAAGTGAAAAAACCACGAACATTAAACAAAGAATTGTGTATGATTTATTGGTTGTGAGAATCTAAGATTGCAATTATATTTTGGAGACGAAATGGTAAAGAATTTTATCATGCGTTCCATTCAAAGAATGTCCAACCAAAATTTCATGCTTTATAAGAATTGTTTATAATAAGGTTTTAAAAAAGAAAGAATTATTTATAACTGAAGTTTTCCCACTGCAATTCGTGTAGTTTCTCTCGGGTAACTTACATCATAATTAATTTATTTTTATTACAAACAATACTCCAATCTGTTTCATGAAAAATGAAATTTATTAAAAGTTATGTTTTACTCCTTTTTCTATACTAAATAAAAAAATTTCTCTAATATTACACTAAATTAATAGAATCAAAACTGAATTTTTATTTGAAATTTTGCATTAGAAAGATAAATGACACTATTTATAAAACAAAAATCAAATCTTAAAACGACACTCTTTATAAAAGGGAGGAAGTAATTTATATTTCATAAACTATTATAAGTTTCTAACTGATTTCCTGTCATATATTTATATTTATTACCGAAAACTTGAACGTTACCGATAATTTTTCAATAAAAAGGTAATAAATAATGATGTAATGAAACTTTTGTTTAAGAAAATTAGGTGTTAAATAAAAAATAAAAAATTGTATTTCAGAAAATTTGATAATGCAATATTTATATTTTCCGAATTGATAAAGCCACTACAATTCAGAAAATGTGACACTACAATTCATTTTCCTTTTATTAGTATCAATAATGCAATATTTATATCAATCTGGAATTAATTTTTTTTTTCTCTATATTTTGGTACGATCCAATCGTAGTGTTAGAATACAAAAAGAAGAAGGACAAAAATAAAAGGATAGAAATAAGAGTTGTATACAGTGTGTTCTCTCATTCATTAATGATTGTTAGTCTCCGTATGATGCTGTAAAAACAGAGTGTACTATACCGGTCAAATCCGGTCCTACTCATTATCTGACTCCCTTTGTATTTTTGTTTTGTTTCTCTTATTAATTTTTATCAACTGTCCTTTTCGGTTCAATCTCGATTCGGTTTAGCCAAATTCATGAGCCTTCTTAAGACCAGCCCGGCTCTGTTTGATCCAATGGGCCGGGAACAAAGTTCATACCATCATTTTTAATGGTAAACTAATTTGCTTTTGGGCTTTTAGTAGTGTGCCAATTTTTAATCAAACCAAATCGAGAAAACTAACCTAAAAACTATTCAACTTAACATTTGAATTATAATGATTTGAGTTTTTATGAGTTTTTATATGATTTTTGAATTCAAGAAAGACAGTCAAAACCAAACCCTAATCGAAGGTATTGGATACGAAAGCATTGGTATCTATTTGTAGAAACAAAACTTCATCAAACGGAAGTATTGGGTTTTATGATGTTGTGTGTAATTATGTGCTTTAGCGAAGAATTGCTAGCCAAACACACAATTCGCATCAGAGAAAGATCGCATACGGAGAAGGAAAATAACAGATTTATTTTTTCGTTAGCGAGTAAGACTACTCTTCGGAAAACATCGTCAAATTCACTTCTCATCTTGTTGTATCGTTTCTCGATATATGGCGCATATATTGTTTATGTAATAATTTGCTTTCCGGAAGTTTTGTACATTACTTTGTAATCTCTGATTAATATGAATGAAATTGTTTGCCGAAAAAAAAAATTAAAGTTATATCAAATCCCACCTAAAATTATGAGATTTGAATTTTTATATTTTTAACTAGGAAACTCAATCAAAACATCTCAAAATCACTCCAAATCTTATAAAATCCACTACTTACAATATTTCAAATAACAGTGGATTTGATTTAGTTTTTATAAATTCTTAATTGAATAACATGAGATTAGAGAAAACATTTACAAATCATTGGTTGAATAACAAGAAATTTTAAAAGAATCACACAATTTTCTAAAACTCCTAATCCAATACACCTCCCAAAATGTTATAAATTATGGATTTTCAAATATTTGTTTTTGGCAATGAGAGTACACAACTCGAGCAACATTCTATTTTAATCCAGAGTAATAGTTTTATAATCAAAGAAACTCGAACAGAGGCCAAACACATACCCTTATGAACTGCAGGAACACGAGAATGGACATAAATAATCACAACTCAAAGCAATGAAACTTATTTGATAAAACCACATAAACTATGTACATAATCGATAAATAAATGCTTTTGAGTCTCAAGTTTTTGTTTCCTTTCTTTAATCATAATCATTTCCTGGATTCTCTAGCGCAAGAGTAGTGTAGAAAGGATTTTACCAACAAACAAACAAAAAAGTAAAAGAGAAATCACAGTCTCTCTCTCACTGGTAGAGACGTTCCATGATACTCCTCAGCTTCATGACATCTACGCCTACAATCTCTGCTTTCTTCACGCCGCCTTTGAAGAATTGCAATGTTGGCTGCATTCGTTAATCATCATAATGCACACCATTAGATGGATCTCAAAAAAGTGGATAACATTAGAGCTCATATAGATTCAAAAGTAGTTTAGTTCATGCTTGATCCTAGAATGTAGAAGTAAATCTTTGAAATGAACAGAGGATGTTACCACAGCAGAGACATTTAACTTCACCAGAGCATTTGAAAGACCGCCCTACAAATACGCAAGAAGATAAGATCTTTGTCAATGGAGCTTACAGTGATTCTTATAAGAAGATGGGGTACAAAGAAAGAGCTTATTTATGTGTGGCTCGACCACAAAACTTCTCCTACTCAGTGAGTTATGTCACTATTAAGGATGTAACATCAGTAACCAGTTACAGCAAACAGAGTGTAGCAATCTTTGGTTCTATATATATACCCAATGAAAAGGCTTTAGACAGCAGATAACTTATAAAAGTTATGGTAGTGAACATAGATATACATACCTCGTCAATGTCGACCTTATAGGTTGTTACATCAGGATATTTCTTACTGAGCTCCAAAATTACAGGAGAGATGAGCCTGCCTAAAAGTCAAATCACTAATACACAAATTAGTAAAGCCACATACAGGAAAAACTCGTAATCCCGAAACCAAACTTGCTTTCAGGGAACTAAGTAACGTACAAGGTCCACACCAGGCGGCGGTGAAATAGAAAACTGATGGCAAAGATCCATCTGAAAATGGATACATACATCAAGAGAAGATAAAAGCAGTTGTGCTCATAACTAAGCAAGTCATTTAAGTATGAAGGATTGTTTATCTGACCTTGAGCTTTGCTCAGTGCATTGTTGAACTCCTTCTCCGATTTCAACACTACAAAGCCCGATCTATCTAAAATTTCAAGTTGCAGGGATCAGTAAATTTCTCAAGAGGGACTCAAACAAACAACCTGACTCTGAATATATGAACATACGGATTTAAATCCCATAGTACCATCATCAAGCTAAAGCTCATTTTTTTCCGTTTCAATCTCGTTTCTCAACGACTAAAACAATCACCTAGATCATATCCTCGATGCAAACGCTAAAACCCATTTCATGTATCTATGCAAATAGACAGCAATTGAACACAGAAGGAGACAGTCAAGCCATTTACCTCCTGCTACATAGCAGAAGCTTCTTCGATCGGGAAGAGAAGTTGAATTCGGTTGAAGCGTAGACGGTGGATGTGGCTATGAATGAGTTTCTCGCAATCTGCAAAAAGACAACGAGTTTGGGGATACGAGTCAGAGGTCCGACGGAATTGGACAACGCCGAGAAACGGAGAGAGAGAGAGAGAGAGAGAGAGAAACCTGATGTAAATTAGACCAGTTGTTCTTCATCGTCTCCAGTAGATAAACACCGATTTCCTGATTCCAAAAATTCCCTCTTTCGTCGATTTTTAGGGTTGCAGGTTTTTTATTTTCCCAGCGGTTCTCTTCCGTCGGAGGACGACGAACTAAACAAATCTAAAATTACAAAATGACCCACACAAAATCTGCGGCTTCTAAATTAGCCCCGTAAAAACATTCTTATCATTACTAACAAGCGACGTTTATACGAAACGTCGACGTTTCAAACACCTTTTTGCCGGGAAAACGGCACTTTGTGACGCAACGACAGCGTTTTGTGACGGAAGGCATTATTATTTTTTCCTCTACTGAGTCTGAGAGAAGTAAAAAAGCTCTGAAGAAACCAACCCCCATAAACCCTAAAACTTGAATCTTCTCGAAAATGCAGTTTTTGGCAAGATCAGTATCGAAATCAATAAGACCTTTGCTGAATTCAAGGGCTAGACAATCATGGGTTCTGTCTCAGAAATGTTGTTCAACGTTTTCTGCGTTGGAGAGTAGTGGCCGTACTCTCGGAGGAAGCGGAGCCGAGGAATCGAAGCCAGTGACTCCGAAGAAATCGTCGGAGTGGACGAGGCCGACGGAGGTACCGTACCAACCCAAAATCGCGAATTCCGTTGATTTGATTGGGTACGTGAGCCAACCCGTCCAGTTCCACGCTAAGCTCGACGGGAGTTTCTGGGCAGGCACCGTCATCACGCACGGACCTCCGTCTGTTTTCGAATCGGCGCCGGACTCGGATTCAGCTCATAAATTCTGGTTAGGTTTTGATTTGTTTTTGCATGTTGGTCTGTTGTTGTTTTGGGAACTCGGGATTGGGCAAGATCGAAGCTTTTTTTAAAGCTATGAGTTTGAATTCCAATGGTTTTGACTCTGATATGTTGATTGCTGATAGATTTGGTTCTTGTAGTGCTAAGTTTCAGTGAAAAGAGAAATAGATTTTGGATGAGTTTTGCTGGATTTTGGCTGTCATGAAGTTGAAATTGCAGTGATCTTGTTACTGATGATGGATTGCTATATTGTATTGATACGATGATTCATTTATCTGTTTTTATAGGATTCCGGTGATATTTGAAGGGGATCTAGCTCATACTGCTAACTGTCATTTGAAGAGAAACGATCGTGTTTATGTTACGGGACAGATTTTCGTAGATGTCAGTGAAATATCTGGAGCAAAGCCTGAACAACCATATGTTCATGTAAGTACCTAACATTTGCGCGTTGTTGAAGAAAACAGAGACGGAGTTATTGGAGTTTCTCATTGGTATTTTTTTTCTTAATGTTGTTTATAAGCTTCCATTGTTGCTTCTCACATCAGGTAATGGTTCGTGATCTCCACTACATTCAGGGTTCTAAACCCCTACCACAAGTTTTGTCAGCATCTGAACAAAAAGAAGATGTGCTAAAGCATTCAGGTAAGCGTCTAAGCGAATCAATCCTGTTTCTTTTTTTCTTTCTAAACTGATAGTATCCTTACCGATGGCTAACCATGAACAATTCGTCTTCGTGATCTTAGCAAGCGTTGAAAAAAGAAGAGATTTTGGAACTGATCATTGGTTTGATCTTCTTGATAAACCGGATGAATGGTTTGATTACCGCGAAAGCAAACTGAGTGGATCGGTAACTAAATAATGCTTCATTTGTTACATTCCGTGATACATTTGCCAAAATTTGTTCTTCATACCTCTGTGTCTTCTACAGGTACATCCTAGACACCCTGATTTCAAGAAGAAAGACGGCACTGTACCGCTTTGGCTTAACAAGGCTCCTAATGAGATATTGTCTAATCTTAAAGACGTCAAGTTCGCAGTTCCCGTAACATACGCAAAACAACCAAAGGGTAAGGAAAAATTTCTACGAATTGGAATGACAACAACAAAAATTGCATCTCTGATCCAGAAGACACTATTTGAATTTTTGTTTCTTCTCCTCTGTTTAACAATCTTTGGTTATGTAAAACATGTGAAGCCGGAGAGGAATCATGGAAGGATTTGCTGGAAAACATGAACAAGTGGTGGGACAACAGATTGGACAAGGTGAAAAAAAATGCATTATCTTGATCAATCCTTTCTTTTTAAAACATGTTTAACGCAACCTAGTAATCATTTATAACTCAAATCAATAATGTAGAGACATGAAAAAGCTCCGGATTTTAAGCACAAAGAGACCGGTGTAGCTCTCTGGCTAAGTGATTCTCCTATGTGGGTGATAGAAAATCTGCCTCCTCCAAAGAGCAAAACAAGTGACAGCCACTGAGAGAAGAAGAGAAGAAGTGATGTTTACTCTGTTTTTTGTTAGATCCATCAATTTTGAAAATATCCGGTTAGGCTTGGTGTTGTTATTTTGCAGTCTGATTCTGAGTAATATAAAATCTCAGTGTTCTTGTAACAGTTTTATAAAATTCCACACCAAGTAATTTTCTAGATTTTGTATAAGAGACTACTAAACTATCAAAATGATCATATCTTACAAAATGAGATGACTATGCGTAACCAACCATGTGTATAAACTATAAAATAGTAATGAACTTCGTGAACCGGTTCAATCCGATGCGGTTAGGCTGGGGGTAATTTGGTTTTGTTTATGGTTTTACCGGTTTTGACCTCGTGACTTGGTGGAAACTGGAAAACATCGTGGGACAACATATTAAAAACTCGTAAATGTACCATTTCGGTCGATATATAAAGAGTTAAAAAATGCAATATTTTGAAAACATAAGATCCAAATACGTTTGCACATAAAAAAAAAAGGAAGATTCAAATACACGAAAAAGAGTCTCGAACAGAAACGTGCTTATATTTTTAACCAACGATGACATATTTAGTTTTCAAGTAAAAGACAAATTTGATAGCCTGAACCCATAAGATAAATTTTATTTTATTTCATGTAATAATGTTACAAAAAATTTTTTTGTTTGAACTTATAATGTTACGATTGATGCCATATGGATATATACAAGGGTCAATTTGTCAAAAAGCTAAGTGTTAGCAAATAATTAAGTATTTAGCTACGGTAGTTTTCTTAATTAGTAAACAACTAAAGGATACCCAAAAAATGAGTTTCCTCAATCGAATTTAAGCTGGCTGCCATGGCACTGCGCGTGTGAAGAAAATTCAATTTGCTAACCAGATATCCTTAGCTTTAAATGTTCGGATTGACTTATAAGTTGGTCATTAATTTGGCCAATTAAGATGTTTATGTGAACCGTCTTAAATGTAGTGTCTTTATTTCGTTCCTAAATATATTCGGACTTTGTACGAGCGGATGTAACTCGATCTCATGTCTTGTTATATATAATTATGGACCGCTATATTAATTTATGTTTTGTTGGTGTTGAAAACTATTTCAGCTTTCACTCAATCGATTTATGTAGTTATGAATATTTTTATCAATATCGGCTTTCAATTCTAAAACACCCTTCTCGTAAATACCCCTAGATTTCCCATTTGGCCTTCTATAACACTCTCAACCAATTGTCGGAATAAATGATATTTTATTGTATTGGTAACTAAAAATATATAGTGTTAAATTTTTACGTGGTCATCTATTTTCATTCTGTTATTGTATGATTTTTTTTTTTTGGATATCCAACTACGTTTGTAGCGTGTTATAATTCACATACGATACCTTAGTTATTTGGAACATTTTTCCATTATGATATAATAATTGTATTATTTTGGAGGTCTAATTGCTAATATATAGTGTTATATTTTTACTTATTCATATGTTTTCATTGTGTTATTGTAAATATATATAAAAATATGTGCATATACATATTTATTTATAGAGCAAGAGGAAGTTGAATGTATATGTCATATGAATTAGTTTTGTAAGTTCTCTATATTTATCAATATACATCTACAATACGATATATATACATATACATTCACTTTTATGATCATCTCTTTTCCAACGATAGATCGAACCCCGACGCCTCTAGATCGAAACCCAATTCCGACCACACGGATCGATCGAACCCCAACGCCGACCACACGACCGATCGAACCAGTCGCCGACCACACGACGATCGAACTCCGACGCTGACGACACGACCGATTGAACCCCGACATCGACGACGAGACCGATTGAACTCCGACGCCGAACACACGACCGATCGAACACCGAGGCCGACGACATGAACGATCGACCCTCGATACCGACCACATAACCGATCGAACCCCGATGCCAACCCCACACACATAAAACTTGGGTGAAAGCGAAGAGAATCAAAGAGAGAAGGTTGAGATTTGGGGTTAGGGAGAGGAATTGTTTAATGGAAAAATCATTGCGTTTCTTCGATGGGTAGTAATTCAAGAGAAGCACTCGTCATTTGAAAGAGAGAGAGAGAGATAAAGTTAAGTGTTTGAGGCCTATGTTGATTTGGCTCATTTTACGAAGAGTGAATTTGGTGGAAAGCTTGAGTGGGCGCGTGAGGTTAGAAGGGTCTACAAATGTGGCAAAATATTTTCCTGTTTGAGCCTTGATAACAATGTATGGATTGGCAAATTATATTTTATTTTTGGGTTGTATACCCAATTATCCCTATATACAAAATAGAAGTAGTAATTTGAAAGTCCCATGAGTTCAACACTGATTCATGATTTCATTTCTTCTATGTATGCGCTTTCACTGTACAAAAAGTAAAAACAATCCAATATTTTATTTATGAGAAATTCTATCATAGTTATATCAAACATTTAAAAATTGACAAAAAAATATATACGGCTATACAATACATTGATACAATACATTTTTTCAAATAATATCTCGTGTTAAAAAACATTTCGTTGAGGACTATATTCTTATATATTATATTGTTTAAATATTATATTATTTTTTAATCCACTTTTTTACAGCAGATTTAATCCACTTAACTGACGAATAATATATATTTTGCTTTTTACATTTTGGAGTATCATTTCTTTTCCATCCACATAATTCGTAATGTTTTTACGTTTTTGAAAAAGGTTTATGCTATCCGATCATTTAATCATTATGTTGTTCATATATAATATAATAGTCTAATTTATTGAAATTCGATCGAAAAAATAAATTCCTTGATAAAAAAGAGGAATATATATATTTTCTATAGTTAAAAAAAATCTTGAAAATAAACATTTGCTTAGATATATATTGTTATTGTTTTGTTAAAAAAATCGTTACCGGTTCTAGGAGGTGGTAAGCCGTGGTGGCATCTCTGGTAACAATTCTGGATGCATTTGGACGAAACTCCGCCGGTGCCGGTGATGGAACAATCTTCGATGCAGGCTTCATAGCATTCTCTCTCTGTCTCTCCGTTGATCTTTTCCATTGCCATTACCATCGCTAACACAAACACTATTACAATCATTGAATTCCATTTTGCACCCATTTTTTTTTTTGATTTTTTGTTGCAAATATTTCTTTTTTCTCTATTTGAATTTAAGAAATAACGAAGAGGTATCCTCTATTTATATTTTTTCTTCAAAATTGGTTATTTTCAACTTCTTATCCTTTATCGTCCATATATGGAAATTAGCTAATTTGTTTGACCAAAAACAAAGACTGTAGCTAATTTGTTAAGGAAACCCATCTAATCATATCGTTTATGATTACTCAAATTCCATATATATCACTCTTGACTCTTCAAAATTGGTTATTTTCAAATTCTTATCCTTTATCATCCATATATAGAAATTAGCTAATTTGTTTGACCAAAAGCTAATTTGTTAAGGAAACCCATCTAATCATATCACTTATGATTACTCAAATTCCATATATCACTCTTGACTCTTGTATATATCAATTACATTAATCTTTGTAATCTCCTTAATTGTAATCTACACTTGTATATACATTGTATTTGTACTCTTCAATTAATAATATATTTATACTACAATAGGATCCGCATATATGCGGGTTTTAATCAGATATTTTAAATTCGTAAAAATAAATTGAAAACAAAATCGGATAATCTATAAAAAAAACTAAAATTAAATTTTATTAATATTTCCAAATATATATGTTTTAATATTTTTATATTAATTATGTTTACTTCTAATGCCTTATCTATATATATAGATATAATTATTTATTTTAACGAATTATTTATCCTACTTTTTCATAATTAAAATATATATTAGGATCCGTATATACGCAAGTTTATAATAATAAATTTAAAACCCGTTAAAATAAGTTTTTAAAAAAAATATAAAACTTGAAAAAACAAAATCTAAATCTAAATTTAGTTATTTATTTATTTTAATTCTTATTTATTTTGAATTAAAACATTCAAAACACAGAATATGTTGCAGGTCCTAAGCAAGATTAAACATATTTCTCATATAGCTCAAACACTTTATCAACTATATTTTTCTCTTTTACTGTGTTAAAAACTTGAATATGCAATTTGAATCTTTTGAGTATGTTAATGATCTCCCATTAACTCTTTTCAAGCAATTAAAATATCTCTTTCTCTTCACATTCTTCTCTCAGATATGATCTCTCTACTCACTAGAGAAATTAAGCTTCTCAAGACTCACATCAAAAAGATCTTTACATGATTATTGCTATTTTTCTCTTAATTGAGCTCATCATCGTCTAATACCATATCATTAGCATCTAGAATATTTTTTTAATTGAAATATATCCTAGTTAATCTAATTTTTTGTTTTGTTTATAGTTTCCTTAAATTGAAACAAAACCTTTTGTTTTATTTTCATTTCTTAAATTGAAATATATTTTAGTTAATTTATTTTTACTTTTTAATCTAAATCAATAAATTTGACATTTTTCTTTTCTAATTTTTTATTTTTTTTTGTAAATTCATTTCTTCTTTAAAAGTAATTTTTTTTCGAGACACACGTCAAAATCTAAATCGATAAACTTGATACATGTCAAAATCTTATTGATTAACTTATCACACGTCACGATCATATTAATAACTAACTTTTATGTTTGGTTTTTTTTTTAATTTTACTTTTAAATCTAAATCAATAAATTTGAAATTTTTATTTTCTAATTTTTATTTTTTGAAAATTTTTTTTCCTTAAAAATAATATTTTATCGAGACACATGTTAAAATCTAAATCGATAAAATTGACACGTGTCAAAATCTTATTGATTAACTTGCCACACATCACGATCATATTAATAATTAACTTTCATATTTAGTTTTTTTTTTAAAATAAAATTGAAATATCTTATTTACTTTTGGTTTTTATTTCCTTTTTCTTAATTGAAATTTGTTTTTTTATTTTATTTATTTCTCTTTTAAAAATAGTAGTATTTTCTTTTTTCTTATAGGATTAGTATACTCTTTATTTATAATATATTTTAATCAAAACACGTGTTGAAATTTTATCGATTAACTTGTCATATGTCACGATCATGTGAATTATCCTATTTTTATCATAATTATATTTATCATAAATAAAATATATATTATGATATGCTTAAACGTGAGTTTATAATAATAAATTTAAAATCCATTAAAATATTTATTAAAAAAATAGAATACAAAATTGGATCACTATTCAAAATAATATATGAAAAACACAAAATCGAAACCAGTGAATTATTTATTTATTTTAATTCTCATTTATTTTTTAATTAAAATATTCAAAACACATAATCTGTTGCAGATCTAAGCAATATTAACCCTACTTCTCATATATTTCACACACTTTATGAACTATTTTTTTTTCTGTTCCGCTACGTTAAAAACTTGGATATGCAATTCGAGTCCTTCGAGTATGTTAACGATCTTCCCATTAACTCTTTTGAAGCAAATAAAGTCTCTAATTCTCCTCACATTCATCTCCCGTATATGATCTCTCTAATCGATTAACTTGACATGTGTCACGATCATATTAAATAGCAATTTTGACACATCATACTTTATATAATAAGAAGATACAACCTTTAAGCCTAGTATTCTATTTTTAAAACCTTGAATATGTTTTTTAGAGGTTAATGAGCCAATATAAGATATTTTATTTTGTTCATGGACGATAACTCTCATAATAAAAATTAACGGTTTAAATTAAGTTGTTAACTGAATGTGGCAAAATATATTACACAACTGTTAAATCCATACATATACTATACGCTATACAATTTGTTTTGGTTTTTTGGTCAACCATGCTATACAAAATTCTTGAGGAAGATCATGAAATTTTAAAATAGTACACACCTGATATTTGTTTTTGGAGACAACAACTAGCCAATAAGCCACAAATGAAGCTATAATTATATATATGTTTAAAAAGGAGAGAATAAAACGTGACATTAGGGAAAAAAGGAAATTAGCAAAATACCTTAATTAAGATTTGGAATTTGAAAATACGCTGGTTATTTATTTTTTTGATAACTACATTTATTGATATGTAAAAAACATTTTTTGACCAGATTTTATTCAGAAAATACATATTTAAAAAAAAAAAATTTTGAACAAAAAACGAAAATTCTAAAAGTTATAATATTATTTGAAGTTAAAGATATATAATTATTTTATTTTAAAATTTTATAATTAGATAAATCTTCATATTTGAGAATTTATTTCTACAAACAAAAAAATTAGTTATCTAAATTTTATTATCTTATTATATAAAGTAGGATGCATCAAAGTTAGTTTTTAACATGGTCGTGACACGTGTCAAGTTAGTCGATTACATTTCGACACGTGTTTTGATTAAAATCTTATTATAATTTTTTTTATAATAATCATAAAAGAAAAAAGAAAATACATCTATCTATTTTAAAAGAGAAATAAATACAAAGTTAGTTTTTAACATAATCGTGACACGTGTCAAGTTAATCGATTAGATTTCGACACGTGTTTTGATTAAAAAATTTTTTATAAAAAAATTTATACTAATACTAAAAGAAAAAGGAAAATAAATCTCTATTTTAAAAGAGAAATAAATAAAAATAAAAGGAAAGCTAATTAAGAAAATAAAACAAAATGATCTATTTCAATTTAAAAAAAAAAACAAAACAAAAAGTAAATTACATTAAATAGGATATGATATTAGATGATGATGAACTCTATGAAGAAAAAAATAGCAATAATCATGTAAAGATTCTTTTGATTCGAGTTTTGAGAAGTATAACTTCTCTAGAGAGCAGAGAAATCATATACGGGAGATGAATGTGAAGAGAAAGAGAGATTTATTTGCTTGAAAATAGTTAATAGGAGATCATTAATATACTCGAAGGATTCGAATTGCATACCAAAGTTTTTAACTCAGCGGAATAGAAAAAGATAGTTGATAAAGTGTGTGAAAGATATGAGAAATATTGTTAATGTTGCTTAGGACCCAGAATCTGTGTTTTGAATGTTTTAATTAAAAATAATTGAGAAATAAAATAAATAAATAACTCTTAAATTAGATTTTGTGTGTTTTCATATATTTTTTTCAGTAATGATCCGATTTTGTTTTATATTTTTTTAAAAATTATTTTAACGGGTTTGAAATTTTATTATTGTAAATCTACGTATACGCGGATCCTAATATAGATTTTAATTATGATAAAAATAGGATAAATAATTCGTTAAAATTTTAGAATAAATTATTATATCTATATATAGATAAAGCATTAGAAGTAAACATAATTCAAATAAGAATATTAAAACATATATATTTGGAAATTTTATTTTTTATTTATAGATGATCCGATTTTGTTTTCAATTTATTTTTACGAATTTAAAATATTTTATTAAAAATCCGCATATATGCGGATCATATTCTAGTGTTATATAAAAAAACATGTACAAAATTTAGAATTATTATTAAATCAAAATAAAATCATAATAGTTATTATTCAGTTTAAAAAGGTTTATTTTTATTAAATTATTATAAAGTTAATTTAGTCCTATTATATATAATTAAATATAATTTTTTAGAAAATTAAATAGTGGTATAGTTTTCAAATTAAAATTTCGTTTTGTGATATATTAATTGTCAGAAGTGGGATTTGAATCCACGCCTCCTTTCGGAGACCAGAACTTGAGTCTGGCGCCTTAGACCACTCGGCCATCCTGACGATATTGTTAATGTTTAAAACTTAGATATATATAATTAGCGTATGTTATTTGTATGTCATATTTTGGAGTGAAATATTAATTCAGTTAAAGTTTTAGGGATAAAACACAATATTACACAAGAAAGTTCCTTTTTTATAAATACAAAGAGCGTAATCGAAGATAAAAATAAAAAAGGACAGAGAATCTGGAGATCGCAGAAGAAATCGAGAAAAACGCTTTGTGCGAATAAGAAACCCTAGCGAGCGGGGAAGGAGACAAAGACGAGAAACCATAGAGAGGGAAGGTTCCAATTAGATTTGAGAGTATTTTAACGGATCAATCGTGAAATAAACACAGAGGAGAGAAGGTTTTTTAAGTGATGGGGAAGAAGAAGAAGAGAGCGACGGAGAAGGTGTGGTGTTATTACTGCGACAGAGAGTTCGACGACGAGAAGATTCTTGTGCAGCACCAGAAAGCCAAACACTTCAAGTGCCATGTCTGCCACAAGAAGCTCTCTACAGCTAGCGGCATGGTGATTCACGTCCTCCAGGTTCATAAAGAGAACGTTGCAAAGTATGCTCTTTTCTTTATCCCTCCTTCTCCATTTTTTTTTATTTTTTGGGTCAGCTTAATTTGGATTTCAGGATTAATGAGACTATGATCTTGATTTTGCCCCTCTTGTGCGAGATCATCTTTCGATTTTCTGTTAATCTACTGTTGTTTTTATGGTTTGATTCGGTTGAATGTGCATGTTTGCTGCGAACTTAGAAAATTTTGAATCTTTATTGCATTAGCTCTTTCAAGGGTTTGGTTAATTTCATAAAAGTATGGTCATAAACCCTAATTTAGTCTTTTCTGTGTGCAATTTTTTGGAAAAAAATCATTCTCTTGCTTGATAGATTTTCCTAGGGGTATTGAGGCATAGTTCAGTGTGTTTGCATATTGAATTTGATTTATTGAATTTTTTTTTTTTCTTCCTTCTGTTGGTTAAGTCATTTAATTTGATGAAGACCTGAGGATGAAGAAGTGTTTAGGGAGAGATTTGCCCTTTTAGTTTCATTCCTTGGGCTTGCAGATATTCATAGTTATTTAGTGTTCCATGACACTGCTAACTTTGATGTTTTTTTCATTTGATCCCACTAGGGTTCCTAATGCTAAATCCGGTCGAGATTCAACCGATATTGAAATATATGGAATGCAAGGGATTCCACCTGATGTCTTGGCTTCTCACTACGGAGAAGAAGGTAAGGGAGCTGAGATGTATTGTTTAGTGTACATTATCATCCATTGAGTAAGAGAAGTAATGCAAAAAAATTTGTCGGTCTCTCTTCATCAAGTGCTATTGCATGTAATGATCATGAACTCGTCTCTTATTTTGCATATATTGTGGTGGTGCAATGCATGCAATACCTTTTGACCTGATGTATGTTTTCTGCAGAGGAAGAGTCTCCGGCCAAAGTTGCAAAAATTGAAATTCCTTCCGCCCCTCTTGGTGGTGCAGTTCCTAGACCATACGGAATGGTTTATCAGCCTCAACAAGTGCCTGGTGCTGTGCGACCAATGTATGTAATAATTACACGATATTCTCTTATCACCGTGACTTGTAGAAATTTCGGATGTTGTCTCTGTTTTCTTCAAAACCTGATCCATGCTAGATGATGGAGGGAAGGATAATTCCTTTTGTTCTCTAGCTAGTTTTTGGTTTCTTTGTTTCCTTAGTCCAGTCTCGGGATTGTCTATGATAGAACTCTGTCTTAGAACTGTTAACTTTTGTTTCTCTTCAAGACCACAATAACATCTGTACTTAATAGTTTCTTATCTAAAGTGTTGTAATATTTTATCGCTACTGACCATGCCGTATAATTTTGTGTCAACAGGTATCACCCCGGTGCTCCTATGCGTCCTGCTGGTCCTGGATGGCCTATGCCTCCGCCCCGTCCACAACAACAATGGNAACAGGTATCACCCCGGTGCTCCTATGCGTCCTGCTGGTCCTGGATGGCCTATGCCTCCGCCCCGTCCACAACAACAATGGTATCCACAATATCCAGCGGCTCCTCCGGCTGCTCATGTAGGGTATCGACCACAACCACTCTTTCCTGTTCATGGTATGGGGATGGCTATGCCAACATCATCCCCTGTAGTCAGTGGAGTCACTCCTCCTGGGATTCCTTCGTCATCACCTGCAATGCCGGTTCCTCAACCTCTGTTCCCTGTTGTGAATAGCAACACTCCTTCTCAAGCTTCACCATTTTCTGCTCCTCTCCCCGTCGGTGTGGCTCAGCAACCGTCTCCTGCGGATGCCACCATAGGATCAGTGAATGCATATCCGCCTAACAACTCTTTCCCAGGTTCAATCTCAATGCTCTTTTAGAAGCGATTGCTTACATTTGATTCATCTGTTTTCGTGTCAGGAATTTAATCTCTCCTTTATGCTGTGTTGCAGTGGGCGGGACTAACTCTCATTCGTATGCCTCTGGTCCAAACACCAGTGGTCCTTCAATTGGTCCACCTCCTGTAATTGCAAATAAAGCTCCTAGCTCTCAGCCTAATGAGGTCTATCTTGTATGGGATGATGAAGCCATGTCTATGGTTAGTTTCCTCGTACTCATGTTATAATAATGCTGTCGTTTGAAGAGTTGCCATTAACGAAAACAATTGGTTTTTCAATCTAACCGCAGGAGGAAAGAAGAATGTCCTTGCCGAAATACAAGGTGCACGATGAAACCAGCCAGGTAAGTTCTGAATTACCCTTTTAAAGTCAAGGAGAGTTTTCTTTGCACGTCAAACCCATTCGGTAGGCTTTATTTATGCCTTTTTAAATTCCAGATCCTGTTGTTTCTGTGCTAAGAGGTATTTCTATAAATTCAGTTTATAGTTTCATTCCGTAAGAGTATGAGAAGGACATAGGCAAGAAACTTAAGCATGTTTAGTCATTGATTTTAGAATCTTTAGTAGCTTGCGATAAGTAGTGAAGAAAAATCACGTATGTATCTGCTCGTTTATCATTATGTCTTCCTCATTCTCTTGGTATTGTATTAAAAAAATGTGGGGATTGGTTCCACAAGATCATACTCGACAGGTTTGGTTTCAAACCCAGGTCAGCTCTTTTATATTTTTATTAACTTTGCAAAAGTTTGGTACCTTTTGCACAACCGCTTTCTCAGGGAATTAAAAAAGAAAAGAAAACTCTTTGTAGCCTTTTCATATGAAGCATCCAACTTTTTAACTCAGAACCGAGTTTGCTCCTTTTGAAACTGTTGCAGATGAACTCGGTAAATGCAGCCATAGACAGACGAATCTCAGAGGGCAGGCTCGCTGGGCGGATGGCATTTTAGACGTGTTTCGAAGAAACCTTTCAAGAAGAATCTTAACAAGAAAGGCGATGATGATGGTGGGCTTTTTGGCTCCAACTCTTCTTCATTCACAATTATTCAGATTTTCAGAAGCTGAATTTTTGTGATTTGATTTTAAGTTTCTTACTTTTTCACTATCTATCTGTTGTATTGTTTAGCCAGGTGAGTTAGTTACCATTGAATTATTTTAGAGATCTCAGGGATGCTTTTTTCAAAAGTTTAATTTTTTTTTTTCGTTGGAGACTTGGAGTAAGAGAAGTTTGGTAACCATTTTCTTCTGAATTTATCAACTTATATAAAATACAGATTCACCCAATATGTTTCATCATGTTTAGTATTTAGCCCAAATAAATATTATTGACTAAATTATTTTTTCCTTTAAGTAAATCACATGCAACATCTATAACTCCATTAGTAATATTAAAAAAAACTCTATTAAACAGATTAAGTGGAGTTATAAGTAAATTGATTTTTTATGGATTGTTAAAAAATTTGGATTCTATTTTTATTGATTTAAATCATTGTTATTGGTTTGATAAATTCTATACAAAATTAATTGTTATTCAAAAATTCAGTTTTTAATGATTTTATTATTTTATTAAAATTTTGTATAATTAGGACATATAACAATATTTTCAAAATACTATGTATATCTCTTAGATTTTTAAAGTTATTATGTTAAAAAAATTTGATAGATTTTCTAAATATATAAAACTCTTGGCAAATCTGACAAACTTTTTATAATTAAATAAATCTCCCCAAAGTAAAATGAACTTTTGGACCTCAAAGTAAAGTTGGGAATGTCTCTGAATGTATGAATTCCAAAGTTAGGTATGTAAAGTGGAATTTGTTAAGAAATAAGGGGCTATCTGTAATATTCCTTTGCTTTCTCACCACTTCCACTTTCACCCAGAGAAAGACGCAAAATCTCGTGAAGTAAACCTCTAAAACCCTCAGCTCCTCTTCTGTTTACATTTCGTCGAAAAATCTGTGCTTGTGCGAGATCGCTACTTCGCCATTGTTGCTAAAATGAAAGCTTTCAGATCTCTACGAATACTAATTTCCATCTCACGAGCGACGACACCTCGTAGTAAATCCCATCTGCCTCACAACTTTCTCCGCCGGTTTTACTCGGCGCAGCCGAATCTAGACGAACCCACTTCCGTCAACGAAGACGGCCCCATCAGCGACTCTATTTTCGATAGCAGTCAATACTCAATCCCTGGAATCGAAGATTCCCATGTGGATTCAGCGAAAAAGCTCAAGCAACCCAATTGGGATAAAGGGTACAGGGCAAGAGTAGAGAAAGAGCTTTTTCCGAAAGTGACGGAGAAAGGTAAATTGAGAATCCCAGAAGAAGATAGCTCCGAAGAAGAAGATGATGATAGCTTTGATAGGTCGAGGATCCTCGCGAAGGCTCTCTTGGAGGCGGCGCTTGAGTCAGCTGATGAAGAGCTCGGCGAAGGCGAGGTTAGAGAAGAAGATCAGAAGTCGCTGAATGTCGGAATCATCGGCCCACCAAACGCCGGAAAATCCTCCCTCACTAATTTCATGGTTCGATTATTTCCTCTGCTTTGTCTTTTGAGGATCAATTGAGACACAGATTCGTTGCGCAAATGGTTGAATTTGGGATTTTTTTGTGCTGCCAATGAAACTTGTGTAATCCTAAAGCTGCTTAATTTTTTTTTTTGATTCTTTTGGTGTGGTTTTGTCCCTTATGTTGAGGATCTTGCTTACGGTTTTAAAGTTTATGTGCAGGTTGGGACAAAGGTTGCAGCTGCTTCACGGAAGACCAACACGACGACCCATGAAGTGTTGGGAGTATTGACAAAAGGGGATACACAAGTCGTAAGTTTTCTCTTATTTCTCTGTTGCATATTATAAACTACCTGTGATGGTTAAGTATATAGAGATTAACATTTATTGTTAATGCAGTCGTCATTTGTAGGCTGAAATGTTTGATCTTTGTGTGTTGGAACAACCTTGCAGTGTTTCTTTGATACTCCGGGTCTAATGCTGAAGAAAAGCGGATATGGTTACAAAGACATCAAGACTCGTGTGCAAAACGCTTGGACTTCAGTTGACCTATTCGATGTCCTCATTGTTATGTTTGATGTCCATAGGCATCTCACTTGGTAAGTCATTTGCTCGTTTGTGTGTACTTTATCAGCTTTCGTTTATTTTCTTGACAAAGCTATCTCGTAACTGAAAGTAGAATGGTTAGGAGCATCTTGTGGTGGGATTATTACTTAGCTTCTCTGTTTCGATATCTTTCATATCTTGTTCATCTCACCAAGATTATCCATAAGCTTGAAAACGTAAACCGATGCATTTCCTTCTGTTAAAAAGGACTCTATGACTGTGGTTTTACATTATTGGCAAGTAGAAATAGAGTTCTCTCGAGCTTTTATTTAATCATTTGTGAACTCTGTTTTTCTGTTTGATATGTGTAGTCCGGATTCAAGAGTTGTACGCTTGATCACATACATGGGCGAAGAAGCAAATCCGAAACAAAAGCGCATTTTATGTATGAACAAAGTTGATTTAGTTGAGAAGAAGAAAGACCTGTTAAAGGTTGCAGAGGAGTTCCAAAATCTCCCGGCATATGAAAGGTAGATAGATATTACCTGACTCAGTTTAAAAATCAACGAACGTGGAAAGTCTCTCGAATTGCAACTGAAGAAAGATATGGTTTTTCTGTTCTGTTTGGTGTTTTTAAGGTACTTCATGATATCAGGGCTTAAGGGATCTGGAGTGAAAGATCTTAGCCAATACTTAATGGACCAGGCAGTTAAAAAACCATGGGAGGAAGATGCATTCACCATGAGTGAAGAAGTCATGAAGAACATCTCTCTTGAAGTTGTTAGGGAGAGATTACTAGACCATGTTCATCAGGTAAATAATATAGCCTCTGCTTTTTATAATCATCTGTATCCGTTTCTGCTTATTCCGAGAATGACACATTACATGATTGAAAACAAACCATAGGAAGTCCCATATGGCGTGGAGCACCGTCTAGTGGACTGGAGAGAGCAGCGAGACGGGTCTCTGAGGATCGAACAGCATCTCATCACTCCTAAACTTAGCCAACGCAAGATTCTTGTGGGAAAGGGGGGTGCCAAAATCGGGTAAGAGCAAACAACAAGAAGATCACAGGCTGGTTCAAAATTCACTCTTTGAACTAATCTCGTGACTGATCTTTTGTGATGGATGCTAAATTTTGCAGGAGGATAGGAATTGAGGCCAATGAAGAACTCAGGAGAATAATGAACCGCAAAGTTCACCTCATTCTCAAGGTATTGCTCAAGTGATGAAACCATTCTCCGAAGACTTTATAGTTTTTGAGTTTCGATGGATTTAGGGATTGGGGTTGTACACGATTCGATATCTGTCTGTATATGGTGTTGTCAAAGATTTAGGCATTGACATTAAAAATAGAAACTTACTACAAACAGACAGGATCACAAGAATAAGATAAAGCAACATAATTTTTTCTTAAAAAACAACAAGCAGTCTTAACGCCAGAAGCGGGAAACGACACGTAGTCTCTTAACTAAAAAGTCCTAAAAAACTAACAGGCTCCAGGAAATGGAAGTGTTAACTGATCAAGAAGACTAACCACCGGTGTAGTAAGTACCGGGTCATAAGCAAATCCCTGCAGTACCTCTCCGTCTGAACCACCGGAGCTACTGCTGCCGCCGCCGCCACCACCACCAGCGGAGTAAGAACACGGTGGGACCCACAACCAACTTTTTCTCACCATATCGAACAGCAACTGCAACGAAGTCCTTCTCAACACAATCATTACAAACTCTTGGTTTCCGACACACTCGAATCCCTTTCCGCCTTCTTCCGCTGCAAACTGTGTGTAGAGCGGCTGAGGCATCCGTTCGATCTCGACCCACGTGGCGTTATCTTGTTGCAAACTCCAAAGCCTAAGGCTTTTGGGGACATTAAGCTTGCTTTTCTCAACGGCTGCTACGAGAACAAGCCTTCCTCTGCTCTCTAACAAGCTTGGAGACCGGAGAAACCTCCTCATCGGAGCTTGAATCTTGATCCACCGGTTTCCGGTAACCTCATAGGACAAAACGCTGAAAGGGCTATAGTTCATACAGTAAAACTTGCCTTGCACGTAAACCATCTTACCAGATTCCAAGCTACAAAGCCTTGGCAAAGAAGAAGCCATCGCCCAAAGAGAAAAGAATCCGCCGGTATCAACATGGAAACTCTCCGAGGAGAGGTTCTTCACGGCGTAAGGAGATATGAGATCGTCTCCGGAGACGGTAACATCGATGGAAGTTGGTGTTACAGAGAGACCTATCGAAGGGAAAAGCCTTGGCCTTGACATTGGTGGTAATTGACTCACGGATCCAAGAAGAGGGTTACATAAGAGAATGGTTTTCAGACCACCTTCTTCGGAGACCCAACTCACTAACCCTCCTGATGATCCTGAAGGATAAAACCCTGAAGGGATATAAGCAAAAGAGAGACGGTACCATCTGATTTCATTTGGATCAAACAAAAAGCCTTCAGCTTTGTTGGAATCATCATCAACGTTTGTTCCTCCTCTCTTGTAAATGTAGCTTTTCAGAGTTTTGTGTTTGAAGAAGAGGAAACAGTTGTGTCGGAGAGGAAGTAGTTGAAGATATGTCTCGAGGAAAGCGCTGGAGAAAAGTAGACCGTAGAATCTCTTGCAGACGCAACGTGACCTGAAAAATGCCGGAGGTGGAAGAAAAGCGATGATACGGTCGAGAAGTGGAGGAGGTAGCTTGCTCCAAATCCGACCGTCCATCCATTGACCGGAGCTTGAATCTGTGGTTGTGCTTGTCGTTGTGCTACTGTTGCTGCTACTGGTGAAGGTGTAAGAGAACGGTAAGGTTAAAGATGGGTTATTAATGAACACATTTGTTGTATCCATTTTGCTGTTTATGCTTTTGATATTTTAAAGATTTGGTGAAAAGGGATTTTGGGATTTTCTTTGTCTGAAATGGATTTAGAGTTTTGTTCTTGTGTTGGGAGAAGGGAGATTTAATTTTAAGGATTTTTGAGGAAGTTTTTTGTGAAAGTTATGCAAAAACCCATTGTAGGAAAAGAGGCAAAGATCATATGTATATAGCTTTTGAAGAAAGAAGTAACAAAGAGGAGACAAAGTGGTTCTCTTTGTCTGTCTCTACTTCTTGCATGGGTTTTTGATATGTTCTGGACTTCGACAGAGTAAAGTGGCATATATTTATATGTAAAAAAAAAAACAATTGATGTAGGTAAATGAAGGATGTTAAAAGGAAAAACAAAGGTAAATTAAATTTATTATACACATAAAAAAAACATATATTTAGTTTGAAAAAAGAAGAAAACATGTTTCTTTATTGTTTGTTAGAAAGGTGACACACCAATAAATATATAAATATTAGGGAACATTTTGTATCTGAAAATTAATGTTTATTTTATAATATATGGTGAACTGTAAATAATTTAAAAAACTAATTGAGAAAAAGAAAAAGGGGTAAACCAGATTGAGGTTTGTTAGTATTAAAATTAAAAAAAGTTCTAAAGACTAAACCGGTCAAATAGAAAAGACAAGAAAAAGGTTAATTAATTCCAAACAATTCAAATGTCTTAAGAAGTTTGATTTTTTTATTTATTTATTATAAATTGTAAAATATTGATACTTTTTTTTAATTATAAATTGCAAAATATGCTTCAAATATATATGTATACCGCCGGATGTATTTTGTTATCATTGAAGCCACAGTTAGATCACATTATTTAACTGTATTAACTAAACCAAACTTCAACAGGCACAACTATCCAAAAGCCTTGTTATAACCACAGTTTGTTGATACTTGATATTAATTGACTAACAAATTTTTGTTTGTATATGTGTATCATACACAGTGTATGTGTGTGTGTGTGGGTACACGTGAAAATGGTGGCAGAGGAAGTGATGGTTCTTAATGTTGAGAGCTACAGAGTTATCTTGTCAATGTTCGGCATCGACATTATTAATTCAGAGACTACTCTCAATGCTTTTCACACTTGATCACATCTTCATCTTCTTTTCATTTTTCAACTCTAATTTTATCGCAATCTACATGCACGCTCCTCTTTTTCTTTTTTCCCCTTTTTTTTTTCTTTTTTGATAATGGCCAGACAAATTGTACTCATTGGAGGAGATCAAATCAGAGAGAATACTAGCCTACTAGAGATTTAAAGAGGGGAGCAAACTATTTTAGATTTTTTTTCTATATCCAATCAAACAAATTCGATCACTTTCTTTGTTTATGTATTTTATTAGGAGTATGAATAAAATAGTTAGTTCTCTTATCTCGTCGTAGAAATAGAAACCAGCCAATTGCTACTACAAGTCTACAAAATAAATGGAACGGACCCTTAGTTTCATGATTTTTGTTGGAGGGGCCACGTTACTATAAGCTGATTCGAAACGAAAGTTTAACATATATTATAGGGTTGTGTTATATATAGTCCAGTAATTAAAAAAATGTCGTCAAGAAAAATGGAATTAGATATTTTTTAAAAAATTGAATAAATATGTAACATGTTTCGACCAAAACAAATATATATATAGCTGTAACCCATTTTTTGTTTTTTTGTTAAAGGGTTTTTCATAGCCTACTAAACCCATCATTAATCACTAGTACTAATTGTAATGATGTGTGAAAATGGGGGTCAAACAACACAAAAAAAGGAGTTTGGGGTTAATGAGATGAGGGTTAGAGAGAGAGACATGATGACTGAAAATTTTAAAAAGTAGTGAAGTAGAGTCAGCTCAAAAGTCCAATCAGGGTTTCTTATTTAAGGCATTGTTTACCGTGAAAATAATATTGTACAAGTGAGAAGAATATCTGAAACTGACAATTCGCAAAGGAGTAGTAATATTCTCTATTTGAAGTAACTCAAGAGGCTTCGCTTTTGTTTGTGTTTTGATGCTAAAGGAAGTCTCTGAAACCAAACAGTGTCTTGTTTTTGTCAAATCATTTCTCTCTTCCCATTTCCCAACTAAGGTTTTAACTTTTAATCACGCTTACAAGTCTTACCCATAATAAATTCATTTTTAATAAATCCTCTAGAATATGTATTATATAGTACAATATAAAATTAATAAATAGAACATAATGCTGAAGAAAACATTTTATTTTATTCAATCCAAGCCATTCTGTAGTGTTATTTAAGACATGTGATTTTGTTTATCAGCTATACAGTCACAATTCCCAATCCAAATAGAGAATTTTGATATTTTAATTATTGTTATTCGAATATTCAAGACTAAAGTTAAAAAAATATAATCCTTGTTTTCTGAAACTTTTTGTTATTTGGGTAACTTTTCCGTTAAATATATGTTACTAAAACTAATTCCACTTAAAATGAATTAAATCAAAAAACAAAAACAGAAATTAAAATATTCAAAATGTGATTTTAATCATACTAGTTCACGTATTTTCTTTCTCATGCATCTTCTATAGTAGAGAGGTAGATATGGAGGTTTTGTATATGTAACATACACGTACGTGTATATATAAAATACAAGCATATACATATAAAAATCTCTATCTCTTGCATTTTGTATATAATATGCATATGCTTGCGTATGTTCATTTATTGTCTGTTCATTAAAATTCTCTATAGCCCTAAAATCTAGGGAGAAGAGGGGGTAAACAAATTGTAGATATATCAAATTATAGAACTCAATGTAAATATTAACCTTCAAGAAATCGCCATTTATGGAAAAAGTTAAAAACTTTTTTGATCTTGGTAATTTTGGGTTGTCTTCATGCTTCAAGCAACCTTATTTTGTTTATTCACCTTTTGACACTTAAATTTAACTTTTCACCTAGATCAGTAAGTCCATTGACCCTTACATTTTACTTTGGGTAGGTGTCTAGCTGATATGATATCTAATAATGTATAAATAAAGGTATACATATCATGAATTCAAGGGTAAATAATGTGGAGTACCAGAAGTTTTAAATCGGGCTTGAAATTATAAATGAAAATAGTTTTTACAGACTATTAAATAATAACATCCTACATCTATTATGAAAATACAAAAAAAAAAAAAACAACAAAATGAAACAACTTTTTTCTAAAACTATTCTCTAATAAATTTAGGGAATATTCACAAAGAACGTCCTGACTCTACAAAGTATTTAGATTAATGACGATAGATCTTTTTGATTAGGTAAATAAACTTAATATAGAAATTAAATAAACAAATTCAAATGGATCGATATTAAATTAAAATTTTGTCCCCACCAACATCACTAAACTATTATATAATTCGATGACACGTTATTTTATATGATACCGTTTTATCTTATGATACGTGCTATTTTACACCATAACACACAATTTGGATTACCGCGTGCTATTTTACACCATAACACACAATTTTATTTTTTATTTTATTTTATTTTTGAAAAATAAACAATTTTATTTGTTGACACATGACTTTAAAATATAGTGCCAAATGAGCAAGAATCAAAAAGGTATTTTTGTCGAATTGCACTGAAACATATTTTTTTATATTTATCACCATATTTATTTACTTAAATGCTTTTTAACCTTTATTTACTTAAATACTTTATACAATAAAGTTATTTATTGCAAATTAACCAATAAACTCATGACATGTGTTGATAAAAAATAAATTAATCTATAAGATTAAATCATGTGTCACATGTGATCCATCTAAGAAAAAAATAACATTAGACCATCAGCATTCAATGAGTCTCTCAAAAATCAATAAAAAAATAAAAATAATATAATAATAAATGGGTCTCTCAAAACTTGAAAGACTTCCTAAAAATCTCTTATGTCTCTTAAGTTTGGAGAAATCCATTCATTTTTTATTATTAAAAGTTACTATTACTTAATATAATATTATTATTTAATTTTTTAATGTTTTTGAAAGACTCTTTGAGAGACTGTCAATGCAGATGCTCTTAGAACATGATCAATGCAAACTTTTAGAAAGAGTTCTTTAAGCAAAAATATTAATAAAATAATAAAAAGTAAGAGAAAGTGAGAAGAAGAGGTTTTTAAAGACATTCGTATCCCAGAGACGCCACAAAAGTTCTTAAAGTTTTTTTATTATTAATTTTTTTTTTTTTGAAAACATCGAATTTACGGAAAAAAAAAAAATCGACGAATCGCGTCGTGACACGTAGGCCATAACCGTTTCTTCTGTCTCTGCGCAGAGAGTCGACTCTCGCTGCCACGTCATTAAACTTTTTTTTTTTTTTTTTTTTAAATTTGGGAAGAGACGAAAGTCTCTCCAATATTGATGCTCTAAGTTTTTTGTTTAAGAAATTATTTTTAACTTTTTAAGAAACTCATTTAATATGTGTCACGTTTTGATTGGTTTATATTTTTTTATGATTTAAAAATTAATATTTTTTTTAAGAACCTTGAAAGGTATCTTATCCATTGAACATGGTCTTACATCAAACCCATTTCCTTACACTTCCCTGTATATAAAGTTAAAGATTTGACATTCATACATATTAGAAAAGGAATGTATATATGTATTTAATTTTCGTCATAGGCATTCAGGTTCATGGATCGGTTCGGCTCAGTTTTCTGTAGATTTGAATTTTTCGATCCGGCAATGTTAGAGATCTAAATATTTTTGATTCAGATCGGTTCGGATCTTTTTGAATTCGGGTCGATTCTAAGATTTGAAATGATAACCGAGATAGAACCGAAATTAATTTGGAGTTGTAACTAACCAGAATTACTCAAAAAATCTGAATAATTATTCGGTTAATTATATAAAGGTGGTAATTAATTTTAGATTTTTGAGTAATCTTTCGAATTTTAGGTATTGTCCAAAACGAACCGAGAAATAATCTGAACGTTAGAAATAATTTGATTTCTTATACAAACTATATGATATAAATAATGTAATTATTAATAATTTGGTAATTAATTTTGGATTTTAGGATACTCGTTCGTTTCTCGGATATTATCCGAACTGAACCGAGAACCGAAACAAATTGTTTTTAAAAACCGTTTGGATTATATTGGCTAAACGATTCGGGTCCAAACACCACATGAAGTGCTCTATTAGACCGAATTCGGATCTGGTTCCTCAGTTCCGGGTTTTATGCACATGACGAGTATGTATTGTGGCATACATTCACCACTTGGAGTACTCTATTAGACCAAAGCTAACCGACATGTTTGAGTTTTACATTTAACTACCTTATTTCCATTTAGACCGAAAGCGATGGATTTACTTTTTGCGCTTACATAGCAATCGCCGAGAAGGCTCTTTCTTTTCCTATTTATTATGCTATCTTAGAGAATCGTACTCTTCATTTATTACATCCAAGAGTTGATAAAGATAACTTTTATTGCAATCCGTTATGCTTATTACATGGTATGTTTGAGTAAGGAAACAAAGAATGTATAAGTCCCACAAGGTATCTTCTTCTTCCTCCAACACTCTCTTCTCCTAAAGAACGTCGTATAAGTCCCATAAGGTATGTTTGAGTAAGAAAACATAGAATGTGCGTATGATCTTATATATATATATATATATATTAGTTTCCTTTGCAGCTTCTCTTAAGTGGCTGAAAAACAAAGAGTCCTCAAAATTGTTTCATATATATACTTCATTACGGTAATTATAAAGAAGAAGCCAGACAATACTTGGTCGAGTTTGTCAGAGATCAGTCCCAATCACATAACCATGTTGGTTAAATTCATGCTTACACAATATAGAAAGAAGTTCCTTTACAATCTTAATACAATCTCTATAATGTCATATGAATACATGATTGAAGATACCGAAGTAGCTAGATGCTTGTAGCCCTTTTCATTTCCTATTGAGATCTGTTGAAACAATGGGTTGGTGGAACAATCATACCGGCGTAAGAATCATATAGAAAGGATTTGAGACGAACTCTGGATGCTCCACTAGCCACTTCAACAACAATAATGAAAGGATTTATTCTTCTACTTACCTAAAACTCAACAAACACTCAAATCTTGATGCAAAAAGATGGTAAGTATATTTGTTTTTGTTTTCTCTAAACCTTTTTGAAGAAACTCACAGCTCTGTTTAGCTGCACTTAATTTCTTTCCCTCACCAACTCCAGTTGTACCTTTATGAGAAAGACAAAGATTAATTCACAAAAACAAAAATTCAAAAAGCAGAGGAAAAGGAAACAGAACGAATTTCTTGCCAAGAGGAGGAAAAGAGAAGAAGAAACTCTTGGTAACTCTTACTTGTCATGCACGACATAGAATTGTAGGCTAAAATTACGTAGAAAATCCTTAGAAAATATCAGACGGATTTTTCCGACCACGTCGTGGAAATTCTATTGGAAACTTTCAGTTTGAAAATTGGTTTGATCGGAAAATTTGTGAAAATTTTGACAAATTTTCCGTACGTAGATGGAAGATGTGGTTGGCGAATCTCCGATGAAGACTGGTTTCTTTATTGGAACATAATTTTTTCCTCTATCAAACACACATTAACTAAAACCATATTACTTATAATATCTCTATTTATTTATTATATATACATTCTAAGCATATGAATGATTCTATGAACAAATATGGATTAACAATATTCTTAATTGGACCAACTCAAACTTAGCTAACGAAACTAAAAACTGAACAATCATCGATCAATTTTTTGAGATAATGGGTTAGTGGTTCCCAGTTGAAAAATAGTTGCCCGGTTGATGTAGATCATAGATAAATTTTGCTTAAACGTTGAATTATCTTACTCGATAGCTATATACACCAAAGTGATTAGTCCGATGGTGATCACTCCCTTATTGCTGATTATAAAAATATATATATTTTTTTTGAGGTAATTCGAAACTAAATATGTCAAAACGGTTATGAGAAATTAGTAGAAAAATTAGAAACTAATATATTATTCAAGCTCATTGGGATGGAGCTTAGACGTTTTTGTTTTTGTTTTTGTGTTCAGCCAATGAGCCCATATATATGATCACGATACAAACCATTTCCACAGGTGAAACATAAAACCCATATTATAAGATATGCCAGATCTCTTCCATAATCTTATCCTCTAACCAATAAAAAAACAATATGACTAATCAAAAACATTTTCTCTTTTTGGTATTAAAACCTGCCTCTGCTTGCGTCTTCTCAGTGGTACCAAACATTCGGATGAGAATTAAGTTTGGCTGATTATTGATGGTTCTTTCAATAAACTCCTCCAGAGCCATGTGGTCTTTGCAGAAGCGACCAATGAGTCTGAAGCATTAGGAGGATGTGCCAGAAGAACGTTGTATCCAGGGATGTTAAAAATGGGTTTTTACCCAATGGGTACCCGAAACCCGATACAAACGGACGGGTTTTTAACCAACCCGGTTTTTGGTGGAAAAAAATGCGGGCTAACGGGCAGGTTTTTTAACATTTGGGTTTAGATGGGTTTACCCTATCGGGTATCGGGTACCCATCGGATTTTTATCCAAAAATAATAATTATTATTTTTATATAAATAAATAGATAAAAAACCATGTTTTAATCCAAAAAATAATAATAATGTTTTTATCCAAATAAAAAATCATGTTTTTAATCTAAAAAATAGGTTTATCCAAATAAATTAAAACTAACTTAAAAAAAAAATCACGGTTTCTCGTCAAAAACGTAAAATTACTTTTTCCCGCAAAAAACGTAAAATTACGTTCCGCCAAAAACGTAAAATTACGTTTTTCCAACAAAATACGTAAAACTAAGTTTTGTCGCCAAAAACGTAAAACTAAGTTTTCTCGCCAAAAACGTAAAACTAAGTTTTCTCACCAAAAACGTAAAACCTCGTTTTTCCGCCAAAAACGTAAAATCTCATTTTTCCGCCAAAAACGTAAAATCTCGTTTTTCCGCCAAAAACGTAAAATCTCGTTTTTTCGTCTTCCCGTCAAAAACGTAAAATCTCGTTTTTTCGTTTTCCCGCCAAAAACGTAAAATCTCGTTTTTTCGTTTTTCCGTCAAAAATGTAAAATCTCGTTTTTTCGTTTTCCCGCCATAAACGTAAAATTTCGTTTACCTCCATAAACGTAAAATTTCGTTTACCTCCATAAACGTAAAATTTTATTTTTTTGTTTACCTCCATAAACGTAAAATTGCGTTTTTTTGTTTTCCGACCTTAAAATCTCGTATTTCCCCCTTTAAAAACTTGATTTTTGATATTATTAAACATAAATTAAAAAAAGTACTATTTCGAGTACCCGTGGGTAATCAGGTTTTTTTCGGGTTTACACTGTTGCTACTAAAACCCACCGGGTTTTTTCTGAATTCGGGCTTGAACTGAGCGGACTCATTTCGGGTTCGGGTCGGGTTAAAAAACCCACCGCAACATCCCTAGTTGTATCCCTCCGATTGCAGGTCGCTACGAGTTGAATCGAGACCTTCGTCACGGGAGATGAGCATTAGATTAGCGGGAGCTGGATTATCGATATCGTATCGCCATTCCAAAATTTCATCGAAAATATGTAAGCTAAAATCTACTGTTTCAAAACAGAAAAAGATAGTGAGACAATAATAACTCATATTGTTACACCATAATCGTATTATTTGCAAAAACAAAAAGAAAAAAAACACAGCCAGTTGAATCCGAGCATCAGTGTTTCACTTCTACTTATTATACCTATATATTTAAGAGATAAATAAGGAAGATTAACTGGAGTTCATGACATGGACGTGATTAAGAACAATCCCAGTAGAAGAGAGAGCTTTCTTGACGGAAGGAGGGATGTGATTCATGTTGCCATAGGCAGTGATGGAGATTGGACCACGGTAGTTCAACTTGCCCAGCGCCGAGCTTAATTTCTGAGCGATCCCCTCAGCATTACAGCCCTTGGGAACCGGACAGTTCTCAATGTCCCAACAAACCCACGTCGGAGCATTCTCGTATTTAGCCTCCGCCACCTTGTTGTTCATCATCTCGTTTGTATTAGTGAAAACTTTAAACATAAAAGGAGAATAAATCAGAAGTGAATTGATTCAAAATTGAGAAAAGAAAACGGTTTCTAATCTAGAACGGATATCTTTCGGGAACATATCCAATCAACACATAAGATAAGCAAGCATCGCTAGTGAAAACTCTCGGAGAGGTTAACACACACACGGTTAGTAATTATTGAATCTACAATAAAGCGCAGTGAAAGGATAGAAAGCGATGGAGCTATCAGCCAAAGGAGATCGACAGAAAAATTAAAAATAATTAATCTTCTAGCACAATGATGATGAGTGAAATAACAAGGCCGTAAATCGTTTTTTATCAAATCTATTTAATAAGATTCATATATACTAAGATTGAAAGGAACATATATTGGTTCAAAAAAAAAAGAAAGGAACGTATATTACGCAGAGAAACAAAGAGTTAACCTTCCCCACGAAAAACAGAATCATTGGAGAGATAAAAGGAGACGAGGACATACCTCCTGTAACAGTTTCCTGAGATAGACTCAAGTTCTCAATCCTCTTCTCCGTAGCAGTCGAAGGATTTAGGGTTTTTTTTCTTCTTCTATTTTACGGTTTGTGAGATAAATAGATTCAGGGTTAATAGTTGTGTGATTTTTTTTTTTAATTTAAAAATATAATATGTATTTTTGTTGACCAAAAAATATAAATATGTATTTTTATAATTCAACGTGAATTTTCGCACCGTCACATTAAAAATAAAAAGCATAGAGTATATATCATGGAGTATAAACTAAAGTTCAAAAGTGTCATTCGATATAATATTTTACTTTTGGGTGTTATATTATCTGTGATAATTACTTTTAAAATATTATGGAAAAAAGCCCAAAGCAAACCCTAAAGTTAAACCAATATATATATATTAGAGTATCTGCGATGATTTGTATTCATTCATCTCTGTCCCATCAGCCAAAATGATCATGAATTATGATGCCATCCCAATGGATCTCGTTGACGAAATACTCTGGAGATTGCCTGTAAAGTCAATGGGACGATTTCGTTGCGTGTCTAAGCTATGGGGATCCAAGCTTCGCCCTCGTCCACGTCTCTTTTTCGCACTCGAACGAGCCAACAATGAGTTGCTCTTCTTTTCGTCGCATCAGCCTCAGAATCTGTATGAGAAGTCGTCGTCTCTTGTAGTAGCAGCTGATTTTAACATGAAGTTCTCTGAAGACATGTGGCCAGATTTTCGTGGCCTTACCTCTGGTTTGATCTATTTCTCGGACATGCGGATCTCAAAGGTGGGTTACAATACAAAGCGTTTGATATATAACCCTATCACGGGACAGTATACGACCTTACCTAAACTGAATAGGTACAGAAAGTCGCATAGCTTTTTAGGGTTTGATCCGATTGACAAGCAATTCAAGGTATTGTTCATGGCTTATCTAGGTTGTGCTGATGATAATAGAATTCTGACATTAGGAACTGGAAAAAGGAGGTGGAGGCAGATCAAATGTCGCCTAAGACATCAGCCTTTGGGTGAAGGGATATGCATCAATGGGGTTGTGTATTACTTACGTGAACTTAATAAAGTTGATAAAGATTATGAGATAGTTTGCTTTGATGTTAGGTCTGTGGAATTTAAGTTTGTTGATGCAAACTGCTTTTCTGATCCACTTGCTACTACGTTGATCAACCTATAAGGGGAAATTAGGTGGGGTTGATTTGACGTATACTGAAGCTGATGCCATTGAGTTGTGTGTGTGGGTTCTAGAGGACGTCGAGAGACAGGAATGGTCGAAACATGTCTACACTCTGCCGGAGAATGAAGTCGTTATCTACAATGTTTTCGTTGTTGGAATGACTAGTACAGGTGAGATTGTTTTGTCGGAGAAGTTTACATCTAAACCGTTTTATGTTTTCTACTTCAATCCCGAAAGGAACACTCTCCAAAGTGTAGAAATCCGAGGTGTCGGAGAAAACCATGAAGCCTTTGAGACTGATTGCAAAGTCTACGCCTTTGTAGACTTTGTAAGAGCATCTCCAACCCTACTCCATTTTGAGCTCCAAACTCTATTTTGGAGTAAATTTCTCTCCAACCCAACTCCATTTCTCACTCCAAAATGGAGTAAAAATTGAAATTGCTCCATATTTGGAGCAACTCTATATTCTACTCCATTTTAGAGTTAAACTTTTTTATTTACAAACAGGTCCATTAAATATTAGATATTTTTATTTTATACTATTTTATCAACACAACAATAATTATTATCGATATATATATATATATAGTTATATATATGAACACTATAATGTTTAAACAATATAAAATAAATAATCATAAATAATTGAAAACTACAATTTTTATTTAAAAAATTTCAAAATAAAATAAACTTAAAAATGCATTACAAGTGCTGAAATTAAAGATAAAAAACATAAACAAATCCGAGAAATTATTCAAACTATTCAAGAGCCAAGGAGTCAAAAGAAAAAATATTTTGCTACACAACAAGAAGCATGTAGGAAAGATGTAGAACGTGCATTCGGAGTTCTCCAATCTCGTTTTGCTATTGTGAAAGGACGGGTTCGTTTTTGGAAAAAAATGTGTTACATGACATAATGACTACATGTGTGATTTTACATAACATGATAATCGAAGATGAGCGTGATCTCGAAGCACCAATTGGAGTTGAAAGAGAAACTCCACCTCCAGATGTCCAAATATTAGACGACGATAATATCCGGTTTCAAGAGTTTTTTGGTCGATTTAGAGAAATCAGAGATAAAGAAGCTCATTTTTCACTTCGAAATGCATTAGTTGATCATTTGTGGGAAAAATTCAGTAATGGTGATGTTTAAATAAAAAATTTATATGTTTTTATGATATTATGTAACTTTTTTTTATTTAATAAATATTTAATTTATAATTTGTAAAAGTTTTGTAACAAAAACAAATTAATGGGGTTAATTTGTAAATTTTAAAAGTAAAAGGTATTAATAATCAAATAGAAATAGAATCTATTTAGAATATTCTTTTTTGGAATAGAAAATGGAGTTATACATTGGAGCAAAATTCAACTCCATTTTGTAGTTACTCTATTTTGGAAGAAAAAACTGGAATTTTACATTGGAAATGGTCTAATGGATTCTAAGTTTATAACATAAGAGTCTAAGACCATTTCCATCAGAGTTTTTAGATAGAGCCTCTTATGATTAAAAAAATAAAAAGTAATAAAATGAGATGAGAGAGAGGGAGATACGTTCCTTGTGCAAAGACCTGTAGATACGTTTTTTAAGTTATACCTCTTTTTCATTGGTTCATTTGTATTTTTATTTAAAATTTAATTAAATTCTAAAATTATATTAATTAAATATAATTAAAATATCTTTTTAAGTGACTTAACTGATGGAGATGCTCTAAATTAGTTTTGGCGGTGAGTGTGACTTCTCTTATTCACAGATTTCGTTATTATAAACCAGTGTTTTGAATATAAACGTGGTGAGGATATTTTAAACCGTAAACAAACACTCTGAATCCAAACACCAAAAAAATGCTTTTACACATGAGAAAGTAGCTCCTATCAACATGAGACACGTGTCCTACGCACATGGGGTGTTGGAGAGGAGGAGCAAAACGGTTTTGCATTGGGATTTTGTAAAAAGACTCGTCCGTACGAGGACAGGGTTTTGTTTGTATGACCTTGATGATGAGTCACCACCAACGAGAATGTTCTTTTTTGTTTCTTTTCCTTTTGAATTCGCAAGTGGGAGAGAGAGAGAGAGAGACTCTTTCTCGTTTGCTGACTAGAGTCGACGATTGGCCCAAGGAAGACCCCGCTCACGTGGCTATCTATGGAGACGTTTGTTATTTTTATTTTATTTTTATAGTACTATGTAATAGTGTTTCTCCCCAATACGAGGCATTAGTACAACAGATAGGTGTCTCCGATTATATATTTATATATTTTGATGCTTATGATTCTCCTAGATTTCCGCTTGTTTATATTTAATTCGCTTCTTAGTTTTTAAATTAATTTGGGTCTGCATTCTGATATTCTTTCGCTATATACAATCGCTCATAACGTGTGTATTTGCTCTTCAACCGCATCTAATACCATAAACTTCAATATATCCATTATGTACAAACTAAAAACCAATGTTTTGAAACCTAATCCGGACTGCAAGTGCTCCCAGACCGTTCAGTTCGTCCGGTTAATCCGGGATCCAATCACTATCCCAAATCGGTTTTCACGTCTTAATTTATTTATTTTATATTTTTTTCAAAACTATATAGTATACATATATATTATATAAAATTATACCAATTAATTGATCCACGGTTGATCCATATCGATCTAGATAAACTTGAAATTTTGGTGACCCGATAGACATTCCGATTTGCTGTCCGGATCGGGTTTCAAAACTTTTGCTCATATAATTTCTTAACGATTCTGCTGATATATTGCACACTTTATCCGTATATAATTCATTTAAGTTTTTCCCAAAATATTATCAAACCTCTAACACTCTCACTATATCATTTTGTATAGTATTTTAAGAGTTGGTTTTATGTCTTTTCATATTGAAGTTTTTTTAATCATATTCAACATTTTTGTGTTTAATGAAAACGTTAATTTTGACCAATGAGATTGAGTTTTTTCCAAAATATTGAAGTTCGTACAATTGTATATAAAATAATCAAAGAAGAGGAATCGAGATATCACAAACAAAAAGTTGCTTATAGCTTTGTTGGGAAGTTTCAATGCTTCTCCATCGAGTTTTTCACATGTTTTATCTTTTATCTTTGTTCTTTTTTTTAATCTTTCATATCAGTTTTATTTGCAACGTGCTATTAGATAATAGTTTTTCAACTTTTTAGGTTGCTGTAAAGTCTTTAAATCATTTATCATTGTATTAACTTATGCTTGTTTTCTCAATATTATGTTTTGAATAGCATGTCTAGGTTTGACAATTTGCGTTTGATTCATAACAATGTCATATTTAAATAAAATTGTATGAGATGTGTTACTCATGTGTTGTTTATGTGGGTTCAAATATCGGTAGTAGTTATGTATATGAAATCAAACTTTAATACTCCTTGTGTTTTAAGTGGAGAGTTACTTGTGTAGTGTTTTCAAATATTACTTATATATTTTTAGTTACATATAAACTGCTAAGACCATCTCCAATGGTTTACTCTATGTTTTACTCTAAAAATAGAGTTCTTCAAAAATAGAGAGAGGATTTGTTCCAATGGTTACCTCTATTTTCTACTCTAAAAAAAAACATATTGCAAGTATCTTCCATTTCTATTTAGTTATTATTATTTTTAAAAACCTTTTACTTTAAAAATATACAAATTTTATCCATTTATTTTATATTTTTAACAAAAAAAATAATACAATTATGATTTTTTTTAAACTAAAAGTTTACCACACAAATAAAACTTCATTACATAACTAGCTATTGCTATTGTAATTTTATTTAAGTATAAAAATAAAACATATAATTTTTGTTTAGTTACAAAATGAAAACATATCAAAATTAAAAGAGTGTTTTGTGAGAAAAAGTTTTACTCTAAAAAATAGAGATCTCTATATGTAACTCCAAATTTAGAGTTACATATAGAGATCTCTATTTTTAGAGTAAGATATAGAGTACTATTGGAGATGGTTTTACTCTAAAAATAGCGTTTAGAGGTAAAAATGGAATCTCATTGGAGATGCTCTAATACACTATTGTAGATGTTTTTATTATATCATTTAACTATATCTTTACTTGAATGACATGGAAAAATAATTTGTCTGCAAAGTATTCATTTTTTGTATTAAGTAATGATTTACAATGAGTGTATGATTTTATAGATTTTATTTTGTGTATGATATACTGTTTTTTATCTTTTTAAAATATATATGTGATAGCTTAATATTCGGATTATTAGATTTTGTGTCTGATATACTATTTTTTATCTTTTTATTTTATTTTTATACTATGTAATAATGTTTCTCCCCAATACGAGACATTAGTAGATAGGTGTCTCCGATTATATATTTATATATATGATGATGTATATATTTAATTCGTTTCTTGGTTTTTAAATTAATTTGGTTCTGCCGCTATATACAATCGCTCATAACGTGTGTATTTGCTCTTCAACCGCATCTAATACTATAAACTTCAATTCCATTATGTAAAAACTAAAAAACAATGTTTTGAAACCCAAGCTTTATATAATAAGATTGTATATTTTTTTAAATTAAAGTTAATTTTATTTATTTTTATTTTTATTTTAGATTTCCATTGAAGTATATTTTTTTATTAATTTTCCCTTTTAATTTTAGTAATTTTATAAAGTTTTATTTACCAATATATTTTAATCATGATGAAAATAACATATTTTCTTTATGAAATTTTGTTTATAAAAGCACAATTTTATTTTATTATTGTTTAAGAATATCATGATTGTGTTTAAAATCTTATCACTTATAAAAAAAAAGTAAAATTAAAAAATATAAAACATATTTTTATTTTTTATTTTTGTGATTAAAATTTATTACTATTTCCAGACAAAACTTTGATATAATACAATAAATATTTATTTTGTTGTGAAAAATACAAATATAAATTTTACATTCTTAAACAAAATTTATTCGATAATGTCAAAATTTGATCGATAGACTTTAACACGTATAGCCATCATGTTAATTAGCAAATTTGAAACATCAAGCTTTATATAGTAAGATTATATATTTCCCTAAATTAAAGTTAATTTTATTTATTTTTATTTTATTTTAGATTTCCATTGACGTATTGTTTTTATTATTAATTTTCCCTTTTAATTTTAATAATTTCCTAAAGATTTATTTACCAATACATTTTAATCATTATGAAAATAACATATTTTCTTTATGAATTTTTTTTTTATAAAAGCACAATTTTATTTTTTTCTTGTTTAAGAATATCATGATTGTGTTTTAAGTCTCGAATAAATGTTATTCTATGAATAAGAAAACAAAATATTTATTAAATAAAATAAATAAAATAAATAATTTATGGTTAATTCAACATGTGGGTCCCATTGCTATATAACACGCATATAAACGATTGATAAAGAGGGAGTGTGATAGGGATTCTAAAGTCTTTTTGAAGTGAATAGTTACAATGAAAAAGTGTCAGTTTATATCTGTTAAATAGAGAATATTACACTAAAAGGCATTTTAAGAGATTGTTATTACATATATAAATACTTTGGAGGGTTGATGCACTTTTCTATATGAAAAGACCGAACCACCCTCAATTTGCAACTTACCATCTCGAATGAAATACAAAGAATTTACACGGACTTTATTCAGTAAAAAAAAAAATCCTCTTCTCCGGCGACCCTATACATGCGTCTTCTGGTGCAGCGGCGACCCACGGCGTACTAGAGTAACTCTTTCTTCACAGAAACACACGATGCATACCCTAAACCAAGTTTACTCTCCCATGGGAAGAGATGACGTCGGTCGAATATGGTGAAGAGAGGAAGACAATATACCGGAGGTATCACCGGAGTCGGAGGTATCTCATACAAAATAATCATGGTACTCGTTTGCTTTATTAACATTCTATTCACACTTTTGTTCTTCGCTCTCTGATTTTTTTTCTTTTACAAATTGGAACTATTTCATATATAAAAAAGTTGTTTAAGGCTGGTTTTAAGAAGTGGAATTGGTAATCAGAGTTGGATTTGGTGGTAACAGAGGTCTGAGATAAGTCAGCAGACATGCCAGAGGAGGAGTCAATAGATATCAAATTCAAGTTGTACGTTGGCTTCGAAATCAGACCGTGTTGGTATACAGCGGCATCTACGATTGTAAGGTAGAGAAAGACGATGGGTTCAGTGAACCTCAATTCTTGTATCGGTGGACAGGATTGTGTGTTTAAGTATCAGTGGACAGGATTGTGTGGTTAAGTACCGGTGGAGAGGATTGTGTGGTCAGTTTTCGTTGGACATGCCTTTGTAAATTACGGAGTACTGTGAACAGTCGACACAAGAATTGGAGGTGGCGTTCTCCATCTCAAGGTTTGCACTTTGATGTCAAGTTCTCTCCTACATACTTGTAACAGAAGAAGATAAAATAAGATGCGAGGTAACAAATCCCTTCTCTGTTTCTTCAATTAATCTCCCAATGCTTTTTGTTTAGTATTCACTGCCGCTGTATAATGAACATCAAACCCATCTTACTTTTTATAAATTTCTATGATATCTTGAATGGAAAAAACATAGTGTGTCCACACATATGTATCCATGCAGACATGTTCATATTTGTGTACAAGTGTGTCCATATATCTTTGTTTTAGTTTAATATTTTCCTATATATAGATACATATCTGTGTACAAGTGTGTCCATGAATCTTGTGTCCATTTCTATGCGCTTTGTATCCATAAGACTGTGTCTATGTTTTGTATTTATGAGAGTCTGACAATGAGTGGTTATCCATGAGACTGTGTTCATTTGTATACGTTTTGTCTATAGGAGAACGAAATCTTGCTCTTTGTTTCGAGTTTGGTCAAACACAGGAGATAGACACAGAAGAACGGATACACTCTCATGGATACGTCGGCTGTATAAGCGATTGTGTCCACCCTATAGACCGGTAAATATGATTGCATTTGCTTTAGAACTTAATGTACAATGTCTTCATGAGAGAATTCCATTCATGAGTGTTTGTACATGAAAGTGTGTCCACTACTAATTCGATTCTTTACATATAGTAGGACATAAAGATCTAGAATTTGAAAGTCGGGGGTTTATAGATGGGTTAAGTTTGATTTTACGACTTGGGAATTTCAAAATGCTGGAAAATGATTTGAGTTAGCTATAAGAGGTTTGGTTGTGGATTCATCTATATCTCAACCTACTTTCGATTTTGGCTTAATAGAATTGGAAAAACTGTCAATTTGCGACAAGCGGTTATGAAGTCGTGGAGATAAATTCATGGATATAAAGTCGTGAATAAGAGGTTGCAGACATGATCCATTGGAGAAGATAACATGTATATATTTAGGTCTTTTGGATATATGTCATAGCTCTTTTCATAATTATACATTGCTAATTAATACATTGTTAATTAATTGCCATGAGGCATACATGAAAACATTTATGGCATCCTTAATTAGTTTTTTCTTGATGAAGAACTCAAATATGAGTCATCCATATTAACTTGGCTACAAAACATGAAAAAATGATATAGAGGCAATCCGTACAATTGTGGTTGTGGTTCACTTTGAATAGCTTCTTCAGAGCCTTTTACACTAGAGCTCTATGTTAAGAGATTAATTTCAAATAAATCTAATTAGAAATTATACAGAATTAACCACGGCATACATGAAAACACTTTCACATAACCATGTCCATATATATCCCCACAATGTATCATTTTTTATTTATTATTTCCCAATTTCTCTGATAAATTTGGTTGGTTGTCTCATCGATAAGCCTCTCTCCCTTAACATCAACATACTATATATGTAATAATTATGCACTTAGAAGATAAATAACATAACAATAGATTGTTCCCAATCTTCATGGCTAGACCAAAACCAGGGGTATGGATAAACATGTTTGTTCATAGTCTAATGGATAGAATTTCGCACAGAAGATTTTTATGAACAAAGCATACATGTTTTATCTTCTTAAACGTGTCCACACAAATTCATACACACAACCGTATCCACACAAATTCGTTAGAACAAAAATGTATCCACACAAATTCGTACACACATACGTATCCAAACAAACACTTCCATGACTATTTATGATTAGAAAATGATCAAATCAGGTTTAAGACAATGCCGTCCACCACACACATTCCTTCTGGTCGTTGAACATCATGGATGAACAAATTTATGGTTATCATCGCCTAAGCACATATACAACAAGCATTGGTTCGCACATGGGTAGGGTGAAAGCGATAATATTTCATCAGAACGAAAACCATTCCTTAAATGCAAAGGCCCCAATTGGCACCTCCACCACCGATACCGCCGTCATTAACACCTAGATCTGGCATAGTTAACCGACGCTTCTGGTGTATATCAGCAGGATTTAAACGACATCGAAACCACCAGATAATTGTATAATGCATAATAAATATATAATTCTCTAAATTTTGGAAAGATTAACAATCGATTCATCGACAATTACACTGTTCCGGCGAACAAAATACCGTCCGGAGGTAAAAGGGAGGTATTTTCAATTAATAACCCGACAATTTTTTAACTCTTTCACTAAGGGTACAAATGGATTTTCACGTTAAGGAAAGAAGGGCAAAGTCACCTAGTAGCAAAAAATCTATTTTATGTTACTTTCAAACTCACAAGTGCTTTATACTGTAATTGACTCTTGTATGAAAGAGTTTTACGCGGACTCTGTTTATATATAACTAATAAAATTGATTTTTTTAAAAGATAAATTTTCAAATATTATTTACAAAACTCTATCCAATTATAAAATTTATTATTAATTAATCAATCTATCTTTATCTCAAACAAAATAATCATAATATCAATAATTTCGAAGTTTATTATATTTACTAAAATATGTAATTTTGATTTAAATTAAGTCACAAAGGTCTTATTACATGTAGTTTTCAAAGGAAAAAAAAAACAGTTTACATTTCAAATTTAGCCCAATTTAGATTCCTAAATAGGGTATTTTGCCAATTATCTTTTTTTGTTTTTTTTACAAAAGGCTTGGGGTTAGTTATTAAATATTATGTCCCTTTTCTATCGTTATTTTAGAATATATAGAGCATACACTATTTTTACGTGCAAGTAAAACGATATATGTATATTAGTTTAATTAAAATTTTCACACTTTGTAATATACATATATATCGGTTGTATATCCTATTTTAATCAAAATCTCATAAACAAGTGTTTTTTTATAACACACTTTATTCATATAAAATAATCTAAGTTTTTTCCGAAAGAAAGATGAAATTTTATAAATAAAATTATAACGTATGTATAGCAAGAAAAGTATATAATGAAATAATGGGAAACAAATATCAGGTCATGTAATGCAAGTGAAAATTTAGTGAAGCTTAAAGATTATGTTTGAAAAAGTAAGAAATTAATTTAAAGTGGATATGTGATATTAAAAATAAAATAAAAAAGAGAGGAAGTTTTTCATCATTTACAACAAAAAAGAAACTTATACTGTTTTCTTAATTTTCAAGCTTAAAGTTTGGTATGGAAAAGATAAGTTAGTGATCAAAACCCAAAAGTCGTCACACTCGCAGTAAATTAAGACGGGACTTGGTGCATTACGCGACGATGATATCTTAAACCTTGTAAGCAAACACTCTCTCTGAGATATTTTCAATTGTATACTGGTATCCAAACACTCTCTCTGAGATATTTTCAATTGTATACTGGTATCCAAACACCCAAAAACCCTTTGGTCTCTAAGTGTCTTTCAGAAGAAGAAACAAAAAAAGTCTGCAACATTTCCAAAACAACAATCATGGCGGAAAGTTATATGATTGATGCATACACCCGTAATATCAATGAAGATCCTACAAATAGTTTCCATTATTACAGGCTTCGTTCCATAGAATTCGCGTACGCTAAACGATACGACGAAGCTATCTCAGACGCGGAAGAGGTCATCAAACTAAAACCGGATTGGTGGGCCGGTTATAGCTGTCTTGGGGCTGCTCACAAGAAATTGGGATTCCAAAATTTCGAAGAATCATTAGAATCGTACAAGAAAGGGCTGGTTAGGGATCCAACGAACGAAACAATGAAGTCGGGATTAGCCGATGCAATAGGCTATGTGTCGAGTCTGTTTAGGGTTATCAACGAGGCGGATGTGAGGAATAAAAACCTTCTGAAGGAAGCCCTGAAGGAACCTAGACATCTCAACGAGGCGGATGTGTGGAACGAGAAAGTCTTGCTAGCTGTTGTAGATTTGATGAGTAGAAATACGGAGGTCAAGATGGCTGTGCCTCTGGGAAAGGACCTTGAGGCTGCTCGAGAAGAAAAGAGAGACCAATTTATAGCTAAAGGAGACGCAGCTTTCTGTTCCGGTGACTTCAACGCCGCCGCTCAGCACTACTTTAACGCAAGCGTTACTCTTCCAACCAACCACGTCGTCTTATCAGACCGTTCCGCTGCACACGCGATGCTTCAAGACTACGAAAGTGCTGTCTCAGACGCTCAGAAGAGCATCGAGCTAGAACCGGATTGGGCAGAAGGTTATTGCCGTCTTGCTGCTGCTCATTACGGTTTGGGTTTGCAACAATTTGAAAAAGCTGTAGAAGCCTTCCAGAGAGCGCTAGACAGCAATCCAACCGACAGCGGATTTGAAGCTAATCTTGTAGATGTTCAGTATGCGTCGTTGAATCCGTTTGAAGATGCTCTCCGAGAGCCCAATATGGTGAACAGACTGAGGAAAAGTAGTCGAACGAGTGGGCTTATGAAACACCCTAATTTCTTCTATACGATGAAGAATCTCCAGAAAAACCCTCGCCATGTCAATCTTTATTTGAAAGACCACAGGGTTATCCAAGCTCTTAAGGTTTTGTGCCGTGTGCCTGGTTGGGAGGTAAAAAAGAAGGAAACGGATCTTGAGGGATACAAGAAAGCTCTCTCAGTCGCTCAGGAGAAGGTCGATCGGAATCCGGGTTATTCTGCAGGTTACAGCCAGCTCAGTGATGCTCATAAGATGCTGGGGCTATATAAGTTCAAAAAAGCCGTGGAAGCATTCAAGAAAGCTCTGGCCATCGATCCAACTAACCCAGGTGCTAAACCAGGTTTAAGTGAGGCGTTAGCCTATGTGTGCAGTCCGTTTGGTGTTGCGCTCGACTCGGATCAGAACAGAGTTCCATTTCATAAAGTGAAGGAAAATCCTAAGACTAGGGCGTTTATGGTAGGAGACGACAGATACAGAAAAGAGTTCAAGGATATGATGCTTGGAGTACTTGATCCTTTCTTCAGTAACCAGCCTGATTGCGAGATAGAACCAAAGCTTGAATGGAAAGATGAGAGAGTGTTGCTAGCAGTTGTCGCTTTGTTGGCTGATCCAACTGACGACGAGATCCCTGTGCCTCCAGGGATGGGCCATGTAGCTGCTCCAGAAGAAGAAAGAATCCAAGCAAAAGCTGATGGAGACGCAGCTTTCTCTTCCCGTGACTTCTACGGCGCCGTTAGTCACTTCACCAAGGCAATCAATCTTCGTCCCACAAATCATGTCTTCTTATCCAAGCGTTCCGCTGCACACGCGATGCTTCAGGAATACGACAATGCTGTCTCATGCGCGCAGGAGACCATCGACCTACAACCGCTTTGGGCAGAAGGCTATATCCGTCTCGGTGCTGCTTATCGCGGTTATGGTTTGCAACACTTCCAAAAAGCTGGAAAATTATGCGTTGAATCCTTTTGAAGATGCTTTCCGAGGGCCGGATATGTTGCAGAAACTGAGGGATAGTAGGACGAGGGGATATATGGAACAGCCTGCTTTTGTCCACATGATGGAGAAACTACAGGAAAAACCTAGGCTTATCAATCTTTATTTGAAAGATGATAAGGTGATCCAAGCCCTAATAGTTTTGCTAAATGTGCCCCCGTGGAAGAAACCTGATGGAGGAGGAGAAAACTCGAGGAAGAAGAAGAGGAAGAGGAGCACTCCCTAGTAGTTTCAGGTTCTGTTTGTTGATTTTAGCCTGTTTGGTTTTGCTCTCAAATCATTAGCAAATTTCGATATGTGTAACTGTAAAAGAACATCCTGATTCGTTTCGTTGCGACAGGACTCTTCTGGTTGCGGATCCGAGGCAAGAAGTTCGGTGGTCGTGGTGCTCGTTCTCGTTCCCACAAGGGTTACCATTAACTCTGGTTTGGTTTTTTTACTTTCCCGTTTGTTGAAACTGTGAGACTTTAGATTCTCTTTTGCGTTGTTAATGGTTTTTGGATAATGGTTATCCAGCCAAAAGAACTTGTGCTTTTACAATGTTTACTCTCGTTCAACTATCATCGAAAATATTCAAATGAAAACATTGTGAGCTAACCATATATACTCCCTCCTGGTTCAGTTCAACTATCATCGAAAATATTCAACTTTGGTGACTTCTTTTTCAAACCAGAACACAACATACGTTCGTTCACATGAAGTATAGCCATCTCCTTGCACACCATGGGCATTCACAGGCTCTTCCCCTAAATGTGCCCTGAATAGAATCCAACCCATCAATATCTACATTATGATGTTTGTTTGCGAACTCTTTCTCTCTGTATTTGTTGATGAATAATAAATTAAATTACTTTTTAATTTAACTACCAATCATTATTTTCTCAAAGTTACTTTTTAAGCAATTAATAATGGCATCTTGATCTCCCATATATACTCCCTCCTGGTTCAGTTTCAGTCCGAGACAACGTTGAAGCTTGGAGTTATAAGTCATCTGAGTTTTGAGCTAACCAGCCGCCTCCAACTTGTCTGAGACTGAGAGATAACTTCCCTTGATAGTATATTTTCAAGACCTTTAGCAGTATAACTTGGAGAGAGGGGGATTAACAATTTACTACATGTATCCAATGCTTATGACCAAGCTGCAAGTTTCTCGGATCATAAGTAACTAACTTTTTCCGAGGAGTGTTGTTTTCCAAGGACAACAACTGAACACCAATTTCATCCATCTCTCCAAACCATGCTCTGCCCAAAGTAATATATGCATCATTTCCAAATCTACCATTCAAAACTCTCATATTCATTGGTTGTGATGATAAACCGAACAATGGTCTCTACCTTCCTTCTATGGTGACTGATCCGAGAACATCCCAAATCATTCACACATTCCTGGTCTTATACACTTTTCTAGCATCATTGCTCAAGAACTTCCAGAGTCGCCGTCAATACTACTTAGAACCATGATTTCTGAGTCTACATAAGAGTGCATTTTGACTCTCCACCACACACACACACACACACAAAAACAAGTTTTTTTTCCACTTCTGTACTTCAAGAGTCACACTCAAGATTACTTAGAATACCCACAATTTCCATTTGAAATCATCAAGAACCTATCAACAAGAGGAGTGAATAAATAAATAGAAGCAACAAAGGAGTTTCACTGATTGATGAACCCTTAAAAGATGAACCCTTAAAAACAGACTAAGCAACGATTTCGTTCCAAAACCTGGACCCAAAAAAACAGAAATAGCTACGACAATAACCAAATCCTTCGATTGAAACCTCAAATACTATTTATGATACAAAAAAAAAAAAAAGAACATGGTCAAAGTAACCAATTAATTCAGTAATTTACACAAAGCTCTTGTTGTTCGTACTTTCAATACAAACTTCTGAAAGGATTCAAGATGAAGTTTTACAAAGAAAATGCCCCATAAGTTCTAACACTAAATTGTACTCACAATTTAGGCTGCAGACGTTAATCTCAGCTGTCGCTGTTGAGATTCACATGTCACTGGATCGTTTGTGTTTTGGCTCTCCAATGGCATGTACTGGGACATAATCGCCATGATTTCTGAATCCATATAAGACTGCATTTTGAGTTTTGACACACGAAATCAGAACCATCATTAGAGAGATTCATGATGACAATAAATCTGAAGATTCGTTAAGAGAAGCAAAAGTGTGAAAAACATACCCTGAAACGATACTTGTAGAATACGTAACCAGCTACACAGATACCTGTAACTGAAGCTAGGATCACAAATGTGAAGAACCATCCGATTCTTGATCCGCTTCTCTCTGCCATGGAAAACAAAAAAAAAAACAAAGATAAGAATATGATAAAGTTTAGATCTTTATTGTTTGCTTTCAATATTTACCGATACAAGTGTCTTGTTCTTTCATATAGAGACGATTGCCAGAGCATTTGCATTCAAAGCCTCCCCATTGGTTCTTACACTTGCATCCATCACATTGACAAGCTGATTGCTCCTTACACTCATCAATGTCTATAGTAGATATATAAAACAAGATGAATCAGTTTAAGAAATCAAGATGAGAGAATTTGAAAATGTTAGTGGGGAAAAAAATCTTCACCTTCACATTTAAGACCATCTCCTTTAAAACCTTGAGGACAACGACATCCCGATGTCTCCGAGTTCTGCATTCAAGAAAAAAAATTCTTCAAAAACGAGAAACTTTGATGGAAAGTTTTAAACTTTATGGCATTATTACTGAAAAGAAGAGTCACTTAACCGAACAAGCGGAGAAAGTTAAGCCTTTCTTGGTTTCAGACCAGCAGCCTCCTTGATTCATTGAACATCTCGCAGGTCCATAAGCTGTTAAAAACATTCAAGCAAAAAGATGACTTATTTTTCAAACCAGAACACAAAAATGTTTACTAGTGAAGTTTTTTCTAACAATATAAAAGTTCAAGAACATACGTTCACATGAAGTATAGCCATCTCCTTTATACTGCACACCATTCACAACAGGGCATTCACAGACTCTTCCCCTAAATGTGTCCTGAATAGAATCCAAATTAGGTGAAAAGCCCATCAGTATCTATGAGGAAAAAAAAATATTGAAACTAAATGTTTTGTTGGTATTAATCAAGTACCTTGCAAGCTGTTACATTAGATTTCTTGTCCTGCCAACACCCTCCATTTGCTTCTAGACATTCGTTTGTCTCAATATCTGTTTCAAAAGTGTAAACAAGATTTCTTTAGTATTCAATCACCAGAGAAATATCAGGTTACAAGGGGAATTGGTTTAACCTCCACTTAGACAGATCCCAGGTTCGGTTCTTTCCTTGAACCCTGAACATATAGCCTTTAGTACTGCATTTCTCTCGAGTTTACCTGAGCAATGAAATCAGATTAAGAACTTAAAGACTCTTAAACTTTTGTATTCTAAACAAACATGTTACAATGAGAAGGAATGAAACAAACCCCGGTATTGAGCATTGTTGATGATTAATGTTGGCAAGATTGTGACATCCCCTCTGTCTCCTTGTCCTACCTGTTGGTAAGAGGGAAGAAAAAACTCGGTGAACTGGTTTAAAAGACGGTAAAAATATAGACGATGAGAAGGAAACAACCCGGTACCTGAAGCGCTTGCTCGGCTTTCAAAACCTCATTCTCCACATCAGCTCCAGGATCACCCATACATTTCTTGATCTTGTCAAGTGGCAGCCCTGAGAATAAGAGAGTTCTTTAAGACCTGGGAATGTGAAGAAGGGATGCGAGAAAAACGATTGTGATGATGTCTCTTACCGAGAGATCCCACAACACTCTCTGCACATTCTTTGCTATACTTCTTCTCCTTCATAGAACACCTGATGTGAAAATCAGTCACATAGTCCCACCAAACCCAAGACCGGTTGTTCTCTTTCGCTACTCTATGAACACATAACTGTCTCAGATTCTCGAAGACGATGTCTTTCCCGTCGTATCCATCTCCAAAGTCTTGTTCAGGGTCAGGAGCACAGTACCTCCCTTGGTTTATACACTGAGACTTACATTGATTGCTGGAAACATAATCTTTAGGACAAAACCATGTAATGTAGTGAGGCGTGAACAAAGAGTATCCTCCTTTCTCGAGAATCTGCGCGTGCCCTTTGAAGTTCTTGACGAAGTTCATCTGCTCATCGCACCGCGCACCACACTCATCGTTCGTGTTAGTCCATAGCTCATACTCAACTCTCTCGTCCGGATGAGGCAATGACTCGCTCCAGTCTATCTTCAGGACTACTTCCTCGCCTTTTTTAAGAGCCTGCTTGAGGGTATTGGCGAAAGATAGGTCGATTAAAGCAGATGGAATGCTGATTTTCTCTATAAAGTCATCAGCTTCTTTGGATTCTTCAGGTGAATCCATTGTTATCAATGGCTCATCGACGTTATCAGCTACTAGAACTGCTGCTGCGCCGGATTGTTGACCGTTCCATACCTTTAATGCAAAGTAGCACTCTAATGCAAAACAAAACAAAGCAAAAAAAAACAACGAATCAAAACAGACATAGATAGCTTTGAGTTCTTCTACAACTAGATTGAGACTGAGGCAAATCTCATATGTAAATGACAGAATCTTCTATATCTAAACAGGAATTTTGGAACATTTAAATTTGCAGAGAGCTAATTGGATTAAAAAAAAGTAGACAAGAAGCTGAAAGATGTAAACTAAGACTTAAAAAGAGAGAGCGTTTGAGTTCTTATACAACCTAAATTTGAGATTGAGACAAGTCTCGTATATAAAGGACATAACTTTCTAAATCTAACCAGAAATTTTGGAAAACCACCAAATTTGCAATTGTTTTGGATCAAAAGGAGATTGAAAGATATAAAGTAAGACTTAAAAGAGAGATTTTTTAAGTTCTTATCCAATTAAATTGAGATTGAGACTAGTCTCCTATGTAAATGACAAAACTTCCTATTTCTAATCAGAAATTTGGAAGATTCTCTAATCTGCAGAGCAATTTGGATCAAAAAGGAGACTGAAAGATATGAGATTTTGAGTTCTTATACAACTAAATTGAGATTGAGACAAGTCTCTCATGTAAATGACAAAAACTTTCTATTTTTAACCGAAAACTTGGAAGTTGGAATAACATTCTCTAATAATTTGGTTCAAAAAGGAGATTAGAAGTCTTTGCAAATGAAACAGTTACCTCCACGATCGATGATTAAGATGGTAGGACGAGGGAATTTGGGTTTGAAAGTTTTGCCGAAAGAGTCGCATCCATAAGCTCCTTGACCGGCGTACACGACGGAGCCGATCATGTAACCACCGTAGTTAGGAACGCCGAAGTTAGCGATGGCTGCGTCGTGCTTAGACCGCATTGCCATAGGGTTTAGGATCGTGACGCTGCTCTTCTCAACGATGAATCTCCCGAAAACGCCGTTGACCGCCATGGTCAACGCTAGAAACAGAGCCAAGGTGGCTCCTTTATTGATCAAAGACATTTGGTTCCGATTAGAAAAAAAAACCAGATTTTGAAAAACTAAAACTTTTGGGCTTCGAGTGGGTTTTTTAAACTTGTTAGTTTGAAAAGTAATGATTTTTTCGGAAATGGGTGTCTCTGTTTTCTTCAATTTTCTGTAGATTTTCCCGAGAAAATGAAATCTTAAACAGAGTTAGGTGATTCGAGCTTTCTTCATTTTCTATTGGGTTTTCATGGGAAAGTGATGGGGGAAAAAAAATTCAAGAGGGAAAAGAATTGAGTTTGCAGGAAAGTGGGTGTCTCTGTTGAGGATTTTTCTCGAGAAAAAAAAAAGAAAAAGAGAAGAGATCTTAACGTAAAGTAAACGGGAGAGAAGATGACTTGACAGAGTCAGCGGAACTAACCATGTCTCTGCAACTACTGCTGATTCAACAAACTTCTCTCTTTCATTTCTTTCTTTCTTCTCTTCTTCTCCTTTTTTAATTATTTTTCTAAATTATTGACGAGAAATACAAAAAATTAACGTTTTCTTAGAATGTACGATCCTATCATTTTTTTCTCTTTTGACAAAGCTCTGGTCTTTAAGCTTAATCAAGTGGAAAACGTTACAAAATTTGGGGGTTGCTTAAGTCTACAAGTTTCAATTTTTATCCGGATTGGATACTTCAAGTTGCAAATGTTAATTTATATACAAAATCATATCTAAGGCAATTACTAATGGTTACAAAAATCTAAACCATTGCTTACTTCATTGACTTTGGAAAAATGCAGAGTCTATTGAAGTACCATATGGGTTAAGTTAAAGAATCAATAAGAGACAATTACTAGGAGACATCAATAATTTCATAATCAACATAAATTTATTAAATGATATATCCAACCTAATTGTTAGCTTTACCCATTATTCCCAAATTATTTAAGGCAGACCATGAGTATGATGTGTTTTGTTTATAGGTCATGATGTGTTTTTTTTTAATAAATTCGGAGAAATAATTCCAAACATGCATTTTTATTTAGCAAGACTAGGTCTGTAACATAACAATGATTAGAATGCAATGAACTAGTTTATACAAAAGTATAATTTATATGTTCTACTTGTGGGAGGGGAGGAGAAAATGACAATATTCAATGAACACGATGTTCCTTATTAAATGTTTAAGTATATGATTAAAATGTCATTCCATGATTAAAATTGTCCCATTGGCTGGAGAGTCCTTATGCCAGTTCGAATTGGAGTTTTTACAAGCATATTACTGGACATAAAATAGATAATGATGGTAAAAAAAAAAGGTTTAAATAGACTAATACAATGATGTTCAAAATAACACTTTCTTCACAACATTCATATGAATAGAATAGATCAGCATACAGTGGCAAAGAATGTTCAAATTCTGCTACAAGTACCAATAAGAAGAATTCACAGACAAAAAAATCGTATATTGCAAAAACCCATTTCACAAAAGCCAATTAACACTAATGTTACCAAGCCAAATCAAAAGAGGGAACTGGACCAAGGCTAAAAACAGCAGAAGGTAATGATGTTTGCTCGAGTCATAACTCCTCACTTCAGCAAACAGAACACGTTTCATCGTCTTCACCAAGAAAACCCCGGTGCATAAACACGTCCATGGCATCAGAGCGTAGTACGAGTATCCCCACATAATCTTGGCAAAACCGGCAAGGCATAGACCAGCAAAAGCATAGCCACCATATGCAACAATGTCTAGTAAAGGCGCCTCTCCGCTACCGAGTGATAGAAGTGTTATTTTCAGGAGCATCACTTGCAAAAACCAACCAACCAATCCTTTCACAAACAGCCAATTCAAAGCTTCCGGTGTAAACCTATACAAATTCGGGTTTGAAACGGGTTAATAATCTTCAGTGTCCACATCAATCATTGAACACCCTAAGGCTCAATCAAAACGCTGAGAGAGAAGCAAAGGGTCCATAAAACTTACTTTCCATTAAGTCCCAGTGACAGGCCAGCAAGAACAACGTATGTACCAAATGCCATAAACGGAATGTATAAGTCCGGCGCATTGATATCATAGATTGGAGGCTTGTATGAGAGCCTACCCCCGACTGGCTCAGAGATTCTGGTCCAGTGTCCCTGATCGTTTTGAAGCAGAAGTCCCACACTAGTTTTAATCAATGGCTGCTACGAGAAAGTCTCAAACAGAAGAATAAAAGAGAAGACTAGCTCTTACCCGGTGTAGGAAAGGAAACAGAACAACCTTCAGTTTGTTCCTCACATATTGATCATTCACTTGGAAATAGTATTGGGGATCAGAGAAGTAACGGGTTATCTGTTCCAATTTTACGAAAAAAACAGCTCAAAAACGATGAAAATCAGATATTACATGCGATGTAGAATCACCAAGAGTTTCACTTACATTGCTCTGCACATACTCAGAGCTCGACCCTAAAATCCTCCCTCCGTACGCTCCCAAGCCACCACGGATGAAACCCGAGCCAGCTCCAGTGAACGGATTCCCAAACGGACCGGGCTCGGGGTTTCCCGGAGGTCTTGGCATCCCCGGTTGAGGTCCCATGTTATTGTACATCTCTCTGTCATCAAACCAAAAACCATCACAATCAACACATCTTATCTCACAGAAACCACATCAATACATATCCTAGTTCTAAAGTCTTTAACTTTTGAAACCAAATCAGTAAGATCACATTCTGCACATTAGAATTTCACTTCTTAGAGAGACATATTCGCTTCTTTGAATCCACAAAACTTTCTTCAAATTTCAATTCCGATTTTGTAAGACCAAATTATAAACGCCTACAAATGATTAATCAGATATAGGATTCATCACCAGATCCTAGTATCGATGATCTAAAATTCATTAATCTCAGTTTGTAATAACTTACATTGCTTTTCGATTTCAATCACGAGAATGCACAACCAAACACTTCTCACTATAGATCTATAATTCAACCCAACCGGAAAAACTCAAGATTATCTCGCAACGCAATTTCAAAATCTATCGAAATAAACCAAAACCTTAACAGGCGCGAAGATCCGATTACTAATCGAGCAACAACACAATCACATTACGAAGAAATTCCAAAACTAATCCACAGAAAGAAAAAAACTAACCCGAAGAAGAATTGGAAGAAAATCTTTGAAGAGGAAAGTGAAAGCTTTCTTCTAATAGAAACAATGGATTCTTCTGAGAAATCTACCACCGTGTGTGATCTGCGCCGGGACGAAGAGGAGGAGGTGTCTCCGAGTTTTCTCGATGGAATTTTGATTTGGGCCTATAAATATCGTTATTGGGCCATTAACCAGAAGAAACTTATGGACCAATTATTTTCTCAATGGGCCCTAACCTCGGATACGATACACCTAAACTAGTAACCAAACAGAACCCTAACAATTTTCTCAATTAGGTTTAGACGATATAAACAATCCGACGCTGAATTCATAAAAATCCCTTTTCCGTCGCAACCCTAATTTCGGATCTCCTCAAGCTTCGATTACGAGCGCAGCGATGGCGAAATCGATGAGATGCAAGAGGGTGAAGAGATTGAGAGCTATAAGAAGAGAAATAGTTGAGAAGGAAGCATTCACCCTAACGAGAGAAGACGCCAAATCCGCCGCCATCGAGGCTGCACTCGCCGCCCCGAAGTTACCAGTTCGTCAACCACCAGCTTCTCCGTTCATGGAAATTGCGACGCCGACCTCCGAGTCTGCCTCTGCCTCCGCTACTATCGCCAACAATATGGGTATGTTCGGCTTCTACTGTAGTGACTTCAATTTCTCCATGTGAATTTGATTTGAATAGCTTGAGAGTATCGCCGTTTGTTTCGTCCTTCTATGTGTTGTTTGTGTTCGATGTGCACTTAGATAAGGTAATAACGCTTGAAGAAGCGACTTTTTTGTTAATCTTGTAGCATTTGGAATTCATCAGAATCACTGAATTTGAAATCTTTGAAAGTTTAGTTCATTACTCTTGGGAAGGGTTTTTGCTTGTTCGCTTTCTGCATAGCAATGTGACTATCAAATTTAATGGTGTGAATGCATAAGTAAGATGTTTGGTATCTTTGTGTGCTTAGAACACCATTATCTCTCTGTGGAAACCAAACCAATTCTGTATCATTCTAAAAGCTTGTTCTTGGTTTCTTGATACTGAATTTTGTTCATGATTGAATCTACAAGTGTACTAGTTTCTTTCAAGCTATATCATTGTTTGATTGTTTCCTTTGAAAAGGTTGATTCTACCTCTTTATGTATGTATCTTTGAAAAGGTTGGTAAATAGGGATGTGTTCTGTTTGGATACTATTGGTTTTGCAGATGTAGAAATGGATGACGAGAAGCAAAACAAGTCGCTAAAACCCATCGGGAGGAAGTTGAAGAAGAAGTTTAAGATGGGGATGAAGAATCGTCGCAGTAAGGGTTTCCTTCGAGGCAAGCGAGTCTAGAACTCTGTAGTTTAACCAGCAAACTTGCCTTTCTTCTTGTTTGTTTCAGCTCGCATAATTTTGTTCGCAGGTTCTTAAATGTCTTAATATAACTTCTTTTGTACTGCTTTATTTCGTGAGACTCGGTATTATATAAGAAAAAACGTGATTTTTGAACCTAAGACGTCTGATTATGACTCGTATCTTTCATTTTCCTGCACCCAAAGCTATCATCACATCTATTTACTTTATTGATATATAACATTTAGGATTCTATCAACATTATGAGACTTTTAACATAATTTTTACCATGTTGGACCGAGAATATTTTGTCTTGCATTGTCTTGGTTTATTTGAGCTAAGCTTAAAATCAGAAGTTGAATAGTATTATAAGCTTATAAACGAAAAGAATTCTCAGTTAGAAGAAAAAAAAAAAAAGATTCACATGTTGTTGTTGTTGTTGTTGAGACAACAAAGTGCAATAGGAAAGAGCTCAAAATTAAAACCAAACAAGAAATTACTTTAAGAAACAGAAGATTCTTTTAGAAGAAAGTCATGAGGGATCATTATTAGTAAGGTCTGGAGTTTGATTTGCTGCAAACCTTCCTGATCTCTCCGATACGATCTTCACCAGTGAGGACACCAACATTGACAAGCTTAGCCATCGACACAGCAAACTGCTGTCTGAACATCTGAGAAGGCTGCGTCGCGAAAGCCTCTACAAGGGGAGCGGTCCTCGGGTCCTTAACAAGCTCCTGATCAGTCGTCAAAACTCCCATACGATTCTTAAGATTAATGTAATACTGATTATCGAATGTAACCGGAGTCTTGACGTCTAGGTCAACGGTCTCGGACGCCCAACGACACTTGCGCCTCAAGTAATCTGCCAATTCAGGCTCAATAGACGGATCAGATTCACTGGTGGCGTTGAAGTTGTAAAGCCTAGACTGGATGGTTCCACAGGTGGCTTTTCCGATGGTGTGGGCCCCGGAAAGGACAACTAGGTCGAGGATGTTGAGTCCGTATGACTGAAACGTCTCGAGAAGACCGGTGACGTCACGGCGGCCTGAAGGGACTTTCTCGACGTCTCTAGCGTAAGAAGTTTTGGAGTCACGACGACCGTAGGCGTTGGGCCAGTAAGGACCTTTGAGTTGGTAGACGGCGTCGCGGCTAGCTGCGGCTAGGATGTCGGCGCACGAGACTAATCCGCGGCAAGATTTCTCGAGCTCGGCCTTGATATCCTCGATTAGCTCGAAGCCTCTTAGGGTTTTGCTCGCTGGAGATCTTCTCTCTGATCCTTCGTGGTCTAGAAGAACCGACGCATCACATCCCTGAAAGTTTTTAGGTATCCACAAAAGAGTTTTGAAAATGTTTAGATATAGATATGTTCAAAACAATAAGGTACGTTTATGCTTAGAGGAAATTGCATAATTCCGTCTTCAATATTGAAAGACTTATTTCTTATCGACTATAATATAAATACTATGCAATTGAACGATTAATGTTAAATAAATATTTAACAAAGAAGATATCATTTCAATACCGTGACGCCGCAATCGTGGAAGAGAAGGCGGAGGAGGGCGGGACCGAGGGAAGGGTCAGTCTTTGTCCATTCCCTCACTTTGGTATCGACGATTTTCTCAAAATTTGGACAAATCTTATCATAATAACTCAACGATAATAGATTGTCCAAAGGAAACCATGACTTTGTATCATCCTCCTCGCCGCCACCGTATCCTCCCCGGCCAGCTGATACCGGCCAGGCCACGAAAATCACGAGTAGGACGACAGCTGAGACCACGGCCAACTTCATTATTTTGACCTTTTTTAATATCTTTCTGATCAACTTGATTGGAATTGAATTTGTTTGATATATGGTCGAGAGATGTGTGTGTGAGACGTAATTTATATATTGGGTTTGGAAATTGTGATGGATTTACGTGGGAGGCACACCTTTATGATTTTTTGATAATTCGAATGACTTGCTTGCATGTCGTGTATGTGGTGTTTATGATAATATAATACATGATTCCTTTTAAAAAGAGAAAACAAGAAATTGATAATAGTCTATGGTGATCTTTGCATTATTGAAATCAGGGTTTTGACTTATTTGGATTAGATTAATGTTAATTTTTTTGTCAACTTGGATTGGGTTTATTTTATGTTGTTCTTTGGTTGGTTGTGTGTGGTGTTATTATAGTTTTATTTTATTTTTGTCCATAACTCACATATGTACATGTCTAAACTTGAATTATGAAATGAACAATTTTCCTTGCATAATTTCAATACGGTAGCAGTATGAATTCAAGTAATCGGTAAAGCAAAACGTGAGATTTTGAAATTAACAATTTTCCTTGCATAGTGTTGCGAATGCTATTTTTCTGGTCGAAACACCATGTTTACCAACTATTCTTCTGGTCGAAACACCATGTTTACCAATTCTAAGCAATATGTTGCGAATGCTATTTTTAACTGATTATTTGCGATTATAAAATCTTCCATTTCCGCATGCAAAGATGATAAACTCTTACACGTGATACGTATATTATATCACGTTCATTTTTAGTCTCCGTCTTCTTTGAAAATCCTTCAAGCTCGTTTTTTGTCTATAAATTAAGTCGTGGTTCTGATCAAAATCAAGGTAGATGATGAATTGTGGATGTTTTTGATACCACAAATGGTTGGATCAAAAGCGAAATGAAGACTCTGATGCTATTGTTAGAGGTCCCTCCCAATCTAAAGCTAGAGCAAACACATATCGGAAAATTTTCTCTTTGATCATTTTTTGTCTATGACTTACACGTACGCTATGTTTGAGCTTGAATTAACACAGAGCTGGCATTATTTACAAATTCGGGTCGAATCCAAATTTTTATTTGATTTGTTTTTCACCCTTTCTCATTTTTCAGTTATATTAGTATAATTTGTATTTTCTGACTTTATTTAACATTTGTTTACTCTTGCTTCTTCATTGAAAATTGTAGTTAATTTAAAAAAAAAACAATTCGACTAAAGTTCATGGTTCCCACTCCCCAACGGCTCAATACCCCCAACGGCTCTTTGACTATCGCATTTAGGACTAGGAGCCTTAACACCTTCCATAAATAATTTAATTAGAAGTAACTAAATGCTTTTCACCAGTAGAATGACATGTGTGTGTACCTTTTAATTTATACCCCGAAATTATAGCCTTTTATATAATTTCGGTTTTGGCCACGGAAGCTTTTTCCATCTCGAGAAACTCTGTTTTTTACACCTCATTTCTTTATTCCCTTAATTTACAGACACGTTCCAAAGTTTAAGGGACAAAACAGAGCAATTTTAGGACTTCACAGATTTTTTAGCGGTGGATGCAACAAAAAGAAAAAACAAAAACTGAAAAAAAAAAGTCTTACAAAACAGATAAGCACAATACTGTTCCATTGGTTTTGTCTCTTCATCATCGTTTCGTTCCTCGTATCTCCACCGCTTCTTGTTTGTTCTGTTTCTTTCCTCTGTTTTTAGATAAAAATTCAGTCTCTTCACTAACCAAAAAACGATTTTCTCTTTCTTTTTTTTCTTCCTCTTGTAGACAGAGGAACAGAGCTTTCCCTCCTCTTAACTCCTACCATCGTTTTCCTCGATCGATTCTGATACTCGGATAGTAAAAAATGGCTTCTTCTCAGGTGGTGATTCCTTCTCCGTCTCAGAGTTTCGGTTATATCCTTAGAGATCGTAACCAAAACGCCGTCGTTTACAAGAAGAATCTGAAAGAAGCTCCTGCGAAAGACCATTATCATCATCACCACCAGCTCTTTAAATCTCCGGTCTCCGACGAAAACATCGAGAACTTGGTCGATTCTTGGATCGAGACTCAGAGTAAAAGGAACAATCGTGTTGTTCGATTAACGGAGATACCAACTGCCAGAAAATCGCGTGTTCTTGCACCTCCCGTTGAATCTGTTTCAACGAAGGAAAAATCTGAGGAATCGAAGGTAAACGGAGCTTCTTCTCTGGTTCAGATATGGGAGGCGAGGCTCAACCGATCCAACGGCGGAAACTCGCCGAGTCGTAATAACCAATCGACGGCGAGCAGTAGTCGGAGCGATTCAGGAGTCAGTAGTGCTCAAGATTCTGAATTGGCTGATGAATCGGAAATCGCGGAAGCTAAAAATCATGATCGAACGGTGGAGATTGAATCTGACTCGCACGCTTCGGTTTCTGATTCCGGAGAGAGCAAATGGGGTCGAGTCGCTTACTTAATTCGGAGGCTTAGCAACGAAGAGAAGCTAAACGCCGGAGATAATGGCGGCGGCGGCGGACTCTCGATTATTAGAACGCCGAGGCCTTGCGTTTCGTCGTGCTCGTCGTCGGTATCGGAGAAAAGCAATTTTCCGATGGTTAATTTCTCACCGAGGCTCCGAGGACGGCAAGCGTTCACAGATCTGCTTATGCAACTGGAACGCGATCGCCACCGCGAATTGCATTCGCTTCTTGAACGCAACGCTGTTTCTAGGTTTACTCAACGTGGTCGTCTCCAGGTAAATATATTGTCAAACCACCCAACATTTTAGTGAAGCTTTTATAATCCACCCAGTACTTTGTTTGGTTACAGTATCGCCCCATTTTAATGTGATTTTTTATACCAGTCAATGCTAAGGCTAAGGAACCTCAAACGCTGTCTAGCGATTCAAGATCAAAACCGGTCTAACGCGAAAACAACCGGATTAAACCGAATCGAATCAGGCTCTACAGTTCTGCATTTAAGGTTTTTTTTTTTTTTTTTCAGAATCTGTTCTCCATTTTTCCCTAAAAGTTTCTTGAATTAAGTTCTCAGCAATTACGTTTTCTGATGCTCAATCTTTGAATCGAAACGCAGGGAGAAATTTCGTGCTAACGCAGTAAACGCTGCAGCTGTAGCAGATCAGAGGAAGGATCGTCATCGATCCGCTGAGATGAATAACAGAACCGTAGACGAAACTGAAGTAACTACCGAGAGCACGGGGTTGTCGAAAAACGACGGTATTACTCTAGAAGCTTCTTTCACAGAGCGGTTGAGTCTCCGCAACCGCAAGATGGAGGAAGCAACGTTATGCAAGGAAGTAGAAACTGTAGATGGAACAGTTGAATCAAAAATGAATTGCCTTCAGCTGCAAGAAACAAGAGAATCAGAGACTAGGGACGACGGTGATTCTGAAAAGAAAGAAGAAACGAGCACCTGCGTAACTCAAGAATCACGGTTGCGAGACGAGAACAAAATGAAAAGTTGTATGCAAGAAACTGAAACACAAGGTGTGTTACATGAAAGTAATGAGATGGATCAGTGCCTTGAGCAACAAGAAACATCTTACTTGAATGGATTGGAAGAACAAGAAGAGTATGAAGATGAGCAGTCTTATTACGGAGAACCGAACAATGACTGGCTTAGCGAAATCTCTCGTCCGCGAAGTTACTGGGAGGAACTGAGGAAGTCACGGTACCTGGAAGTAATGAACACTCGGTCTGAGAAAGAAGACATACGCAGACTCCTTGAGCGGTAAGTAACATCAAAAACAATAAGCACATGTTTTGTTATTGCTAACCATTGACTAAAAATGTATTTTCCGGGTGATACAGGAGAACGGTAACAGACTTTCTCGAGAGCGGGTTACGAGAGCAGATCGATAGGCTCATGATGTCCCGTGTGCAAACACATTCGAATAAAAACTCTGAAAAATGGGAATTGCAACACGAAGAAGAGGAGGAGCATAAAAGTGAAATCGAAGAAGAAGAACCACTAACAGAGGGCGAAGAGCAAGACGATAGAGATGACTCGAGCCGTTCGTCTTCTTCGCATATGTTTGCTTCGTCCCCTGCAGGATCATGGAGTTCTCAGGACACTGAAGTAACTTCCAGCCCTGTCTTGTCTGTTCACAATCCTCATTCACCTGTAAGTCTTTATCGATTTCTTGTTATTCCATAGAAACTCGCAACCGCACTAGTAGTAAAACCGCTTTAAAAACGTTTTCAGGAAATGGAGGTGATAAGGGATATGAGATCACAGATCCAACTACTTCAACAAGAAATGTCGTTACTACGAGATTCTGTCAAAACGTGTTTGGATGCTAACGCGAGCTTGCAACAGTCGGTTCAACGAGAAAACCCAATGAAACGCAAATGCTGTGTCTGCGACGAAACGCAGGTCGAAGCGGTTTTGTACAAGTGTGGACATATGTGCACGTGCCTGAAATGTGCCAATGAGCTACACTGGAGTGGAGGGAAATGCCCGATTTGCCGAGCTCAGATCATGGATGTTGTTCGTGTCTTCTTCGATACAAGAAACTGAAATAAAACGGTTCCTAAACACTAGACGAGTTCACTAACCCTCTGTTTTTACTTATGGCGTTTGCGTTATTTGGCGTTTTGTATCTGAATATCGTAATGTACTCTCTTAATATTAGGTTATGCTACCGTTCTTGTAACGAAAGGACTTGTCCACTTTTATGAAGTTTTTGATCTCCTGAGCCAACCAAAAAAAATAACAGAAAATTAACCAACTAAATCTTAAAAGCTGGGTATGAAAGTCGGAAACATGGCTTCAAAGCAAAAATGAAAGTTTTGAGTTTTGCAATCATTCTAGTAATCATAAGTTCTTCATCAATTTTGATATCTCAAAGGTTCAACAGACCAAAAAAAAACCCTAAAAAATTGGAGATTGGAGTCAGAAACAGAGCTTTGAAGCAAACACGATGATATTAAACTTTTCCAATCACTCTCTTCATCGATGCTAATACCTCAAAGACTCAGAAAACCCAAATAAGCCCTAAATGTTGGAGATAGAAGATAGTGATAGCGTAAGCAATATATGGAAAACTACAATTAATCCATATCGTTGTGATTCCCTAATCACATCCCATATCTCTGTAAATCCCCAATCACATAAAACACATCCTCCGATGTGATAGCACTGGTCCTCTCTATCCTCTTACAACTTAATCTGCAAACAACCACCCATCCTCTCCGCCACCCTCTGTTTTTTTAGTTGATTCCGACACTTGGCATCGGCGCTTGGGACATCCCGGCAACCAAATTCAAAATTTATTAGTTTCAAAAGATTTTATTTCCAGCAATAAACGTTCTCCTGTTTTTTTGTCATGAATGCCAATTAGGCAAACATGTTCGTCTTCCGTTTTACAACTCTAATTCCATTGTTTCTGCTCCTTTTGAAATAATTCATTCTGATATTTGGTCATCTCCAATCTCAAGTATCAGTGATTTGCGTTATTATGTCGTATTTCTTGATCATTATTCTCAATTTATTTGGGTTTATCCTTTGAAACGAAAATCAGATGTTTTCTCCAAATTTCTCCATTTTCATGCTTTTACAAAAACTCAATTCAATGTTGAAATAAAATCCTTTCAATGTGATCATGGGGGAGAATTTGATAACAAACAGTTTCAAGATTTTTTTGGGAAACACGGCATTAATATACGTATTTCTTGCCCACAAACTTCATCTCAGAATGGCAAAGCCGAGCGTGTGATCCGTACTATTAACAATATGATTCGGACTCTACTTTTTCAAGCTCACTTGCCACCCCATTTCTGGGTTGAAGCTTTACACATGGCAGTTCATCTTCTCAATCTTCTACCTTCATCTTCTATTCAAAATCAAATTCCTTACACTACTCTTTTTCAAGGACACACATCTTAGTCACACCTTCGTGTTTTTGGGTGTCTCTGTTACCTCAATCTCTTGGCCACCTCACCTCACAAATTAGCTCCTAGATCAACTGCTTGTATGTTCCTCGGCTTTCCCTCTCATCACCGAGGATATCGATGTCTAGACATACAAAGCCATAAAATAATTATCTCTCGGCATGTTGTCTTTGACGAATCCGTTTTTCCATTCTCTACACTATCGGTCTCTAATTCTCCTCTTGAGTTTCTTGACTTAAATACAGCAATCAGTCCTATCTTCCAAAACTTGTTTGAAAGTCCCATTCCAACCACAGCGACGATGCCGAGTTCCCCATCTATTACACCACCTCAACCGTCTCCAACTCTCTATAATTCCGCACCTATCATACGACGATATGGATTAATTGTAGTTTTCCATATATTGCTTACGCTATCAGATAGAAGACAGAAACAGAGCTTCGAATTGAATATATTAACTATTTCTTTATTTTCCGATCGTCTTTCTCCGAGTAAGAGGCGATCCAATCCGTAGGAATCAATAAATAATTAAAAAAAAAAAAGCAAATATGAAAAATAAAATAGAAATAAGTTACTCCGGTAAATCATAAAACCTTCGTCGATTTTGATATCTTAAATGACTCAAATAATCTATCTATAATAACAATCTGAATAAATGTCAATTGCTTTTCAATAAGTTGTGTCTTTTTAAAATTGTTATTCGTATTTTTTTATAAATTCTAATTTTAATTCAAGAAATGTCATGTGTGGTTGCGTCTTTTCAATTATAAAAAATTGCTTCTTTTCATTTATCAAAAATTGCTTCATTTCACTTATGTCTTTTGAAAAGCACATAAAAAAGATCATTTCATTATTTATAAATGAATTGTTATATTCATTTATTTTATCGGGAACCGGTAAGGATGATAAACAATGCCGTTATTATTTCTACTAGGAATAGAACCCCCGCTTCGCGGAGGTATTTGTCGTATATTAAAACTTAAACAAAAAAATTATTTTAAATTATTATAAGTGAAAATACATAAAACAAAAAATGATGATAAAAATAAGTAAATATTCAGAAAATGATAATTCTTAAAAAAAAAAGATACAATCTTCTAAAAAAAACAAATTTTTGGATTATTAACAATATAAATGGAAACTTATAAAATAATTCAAATACAAATATTTGTAAAATATTTTCAAAGAATTTAACTACTAAGATAAAAAATAAAAAAAATAAAAAATTATAAGACACACAACTCTATAGAGTATTTTTTTGTAGTGTTAAAAAATTATATATAAAAATATGCAACACAAAAATATGATGTAAATACATATTTTATTGGAAAATGATCATATGTTGGATTTTTTACTTTTTATTTTTTATTTAGGGCAACCCATCGAGATAGATAACATACTTTTTGATAAACCATTATATCAAGAATCACTATCAAATGACCCTTAATTTTATGTGATTTTAAACGATATAAATAATCTTGAAAAGACATAAGTGAAAAGAAGCAATTTTTCATAAAAATGGTTATAACAAAAATATACTTAATTGATGAAAAGATGCAACCACAAATGACATTTATTGAATTAAAATTTGGATTAACAGAAAGATACTAATAATAATTTTGAAAAAATGCAACTTATTTATCTGCAATTGGCATTTATTCAGATTGCTATTATAGATAGATTAATGTGTTAAAAACATGAAGATCTTCATTATTAATTATGTATATTTTTATTAAATAAACAGTTAAAACAAAACCATATATAATGAATAATAAAAAGATGAAACAATAGAAGATTGTTATCTCTTCTATTTTGAAATGCACAAGTTACTGGTTTAACAAAAAAAACCGTAAATATATATTTTGTAAATTTTAAATCACATAAGTAAAAAGAAGTTTTTGAAAATTGAAAAGAAGCAATTTTTGATAATTGAAAAGACGCAACCACAAATGACATTTTTGAATTAAAATTGGAATTTATAAAACAAATACGAATAACAATTTTGAAAAGACGCAACTTATTGAAATGCAATTGGCATTTATTCAGATTGTTATTATAGATAGAGAGAGCGATACAAATACTCAAAACTAAGAGACTTAGATAAAGCGATATTATCCTCAAAATTAAAACACACAAACGTTTGATCAATGGGTTGCGCAATAATGTAAACTAAAGAATATTTCTAAAAACAAAACTAAATGCTGACTCCGAACCAAGCATATTAGACCTAATCTTCGAGGTTATCAAAACAAAAACAAAACAAAATAATGAATATCGAGAACGAGTTTGGATAATGAAAAGAATAAAGTCGAGTAAAGCAATATGATCGTTTGACGATCAAAACCAAGATCGTAAATGAAGTTAAGTAACACAAAAATTTATAAATAAAGAGAACGAAGCAGAACATACGAACAAAAAGAATTGGAGCAGATTCCTTGGACTATTTTCTGGAGATAAATTTACATCTCTAGAAATAATAACGACATTGTTTATCATTCTTACCGATTCCCGATATAATAAATGAATATAACAATTCGTTTTATAAAGATCAAATGATCCTTTTTATGTGCTTTTCAAAAGAAATAAGTGAAAAGAAGTAATTTTTGATAATTGAAAAGAAGCAATTTTTGATAATTGAAAAGACACAATCACAAATGACATTTCTTGAATTAAAATTAGAATCTATGAAAAAATAAGAATAATTTTTTTGAAAAGACACAACTTATTAAAAAGCAATTGGCATTTATTCAGATTGTTATTATAGATAGATAGATGTAATTTTATCTCCAGAATATAGTCCAAATAATCTGCTTCAATTCTTTTTTTGGTATGTTCTGCTTCGTTCTCTTTGATTATAAAATTTTGTGTTACTTAACTTCATTTACGATCTTCGTTTTGATCGTCAAACGATCATATTGCTTTACTCGACTTTATTCTTTTCTTTATCCAAACTCGTTCTCGATATTCATTATTTTTTTTTGTTTTTGTTTTGATAACCTCAAAGATTAGGCATAATATACTTGGTTCGGAGTCAGCATTTAGTTTTTTTTTATCTTAGAAATATTCTTTAGTTTACATTATTGTGCAACCCATTGATCAAACTTTTGTGTGTTTTAATTTTGAGGATAATATATATTTATCTAAGTCTCTTGGTTTTGAGTATTTGTATTGCTCCCTCTATCTATAATAACAATCTGAATAAATGCCAATTGCCTTTCAATAAGTTGTGTCTTTTCAAAATTGTTATTCGTATTTTTTTATAAATTCCAATTTTAATTCAAGAAATGTCATTTGTGGTTGCGTCTTTTCAATTATCAAAAATTGCGTCTTTTCAATTATCAAAAACTTCTTTTTTACTTATGTGATTTAAAATTTACAAAATTATATTTACAGTTTTTTTATTAAACCATTTCCAGTAATTTGTGCATTTTAAAATAGAAGAGATAACAATCTTCTATTGTTTCATCTTTTTATTATTCATTATATATCTTTTTGTTTTAACCGTTTATTTAATAAAAATATACATAATTAATAATGAAGATCTTCATGTTTTTAACACATTAATCTATCTATAATAGCAATCTGAATAAATGCCAATTGCAGATAAATAAGTTGCGTTTTTTCAAAATTATTATTAGTATCTTTCTGTTAATCCAAATTTTAATCCAATAAATATCATTTGTGGTTGCATCTTTTCATCAATTAAGTATATTTTTGTTATAACCATTTTATGAAAAAATTGCTTCTTTTTACTTATATCTTTTCAAGATTATTTATATCGCTCAAAATCACATAAAATTAAGGATCATTTGATAGTAATTCTTGATATAATGGTTTATCAAAAAATATGTTATTTATATCGATGGGTTGTCCTAAATAAAGAATTAAAAAGTAAAAAATCCAACATATGATCATTTTCCAACAAAATATGTATTTACATCATATTTTTTGTAGAGAATATTACTAGCAAAGTCACTTTTGAGATTGGTAATATCAAAAAAGGTCACTTACGAATATAGAGTAACTTTGTGTTTCTGTTCAGTACTTAAAAAGACTAATCTATCCTTCATTTTAATTGAAGATGAATGGAGCAAAAAAATCAAATTACCTATGATGAAGAAAGAGAGAAAGCTCACGGAGAGTTCTCAAAGATTGCAGCTTAGCTAACGGTGGAGGCGGTTGAAGCTCTGGACTCGGTCAATAGCGATCTGATCTCTTAGCCGAATTCAATTTTCGGTACGGAGATGAATTGACCGGTTCAGTAGTAGATGTTGGAATCGGTAATCCGCCATTGACGGCATAGGAAGCAGAAGGCGGAGGAGGATACTGACTCTGGTCAGGTGTAGACAGATTCTCCAGAAAAAAATGGCTGATCGGGAACGTCCGGAGGTATAGGATAAGACGGTGTCGATTCGAAATCCGGTGGCGGGGTAGAAGTCTCCGGGAAAACGGCTTATGGAGAATTCTTCGATGAAACTCATTACTAAATAGATTCAAAATCCAGAAATACCACGAACGCAACCTCCGAACAACTACGGCCAGTGATGAAGAACCGGAGGCAGAGAAGCATCCATTTGTTCATTCCATGAGGTGTGTCCATGAGAGTGTCCAGGAGGGGGTGTCCATGAGAGTGTCCACGAGGGGTGTCCATGAGAGTGTGTACATTAGAATGCATCCTTGAGAGTTCGTCCATGAGAGTGCATCCATGAGAGTTCGTCCATGAGAGTGTATTCATGACAATGTCCATGAGATTCAGTCACACTGAATCATGTCAGAATAGCGGTGTTGCTCGCCAGGTTAGTAAACCTTAAATAAGTAGATGTATATTGTTTCATTTTAAGAATTTTGTGGTTTCTTGTTGCTGTGACAATTTCTAGTCACTATCATTCTGTGTAAGTCTTGATTTTTTTGTTTTACCGTTTTTTTGTTGGCACTGATTCTACTCACTACCATTATGTATAAGTATTGACTTGAATGAAACGAAATCTTTCGGAGCAAATATATTGGATGGTCAAATTCATGACATGAAATCCATGAGAGTACGTCCATGAGTATGTGTCTCCATGAGATTGCGTCCATGAGAGTGCTTCCATGATAGCACGTCCACGAGAGTGCTTCTATAAGAGCGCGTCCATGAGTGTGCGTCCATGAGAGTGTTTCTTATACTTTCTGATTTCAAAGTTTTGTGTGGAGCCTTGAAAGTAGAACATATGAGTAGTGTGGTTACTTGATATTGTGTTAAGGAAAGTTTCAATTTTCGTTAATGGATACATCAAGAGAAGTGATCTGAAAGAGGTAAGGCGTTCATCTATTTTAGAAGAGTTGCAAAGAAAAAGTAAGACCTATCTTGACAGTGAACACTAAGTCTCATACTTTAAGTCTTCCACGAAGAACACTTCATTGATATCTTTAACAATTTCAGCTCATGTGTGTATAGAAAAGAATTAAACAAGAGAGAATTCATTTAGTTATCTATTTACCTTTAACATTGTATAATATGATTGATCTTTGTATTACAAACTGTCTACATGATCTTTTCCATAATACAATGTCCAATATAAATTGTCCATAATTACTTGTGCATACACAATGATCTTGTACAATACATCATTGCATTCCTCGAGGACCCGACTATGCAATCTGGTGTCATCGAATCTTATTGGTTCGTGCTTCTTCTCTTGCAATAAAAATCAGACATTTGAGATTAATAACTCCCATTGATACAGAATTTGAACGCAAACATCTCACCCAAGTACAACGTTGTTGGTCTTGTAGGATCTCCTGCACTCAAATAAATGCTTTAGTGGACGACTACTGATGGATGAAAACAGGGCATTCATGGACTACAAAAACTTGGATGGATGCTGTGACGTTAGCTAATGGATGGCATTTAGCTACTAAACATGGATCGTCTTTTGGGATCTCATCCACTCTAACAAATAACTTAGTTTGATGGTTTAAATTGAAAATGCAAAAATTGTTATACCCACACAAAAAGTAAGCTTGAATGCTTTATTATCAACGTCCAGAGACATATACTGTGCAGAGTAAAAACATTCATGGACAACTAGCAATGGATACAAATGCATAGGACGACAAACCACTATGGACGATCACGGGTGGATGAGGAAATGGTAAAACAGTAAAAATGTAAAACAAACACAGACTAATACACCTTTCTAAGATGGACAAGAGGTAAATCCCAATGTACGATTGAACATACAAACACGACATATCTTGGATGGCTGCTTATGGACAACAACATACAAACCATAATAATTAAGATATTTTGAGCGAAAGGAGTAGCATGGACGGCTACTTATGGACAACAACAGATGTCTCCAACCGTGGACGCAAAATAACAACCTATGGACGATCGACAACGTCCAAAGACATATGCTGTGCAGAGTAAAAACATTCATGGACAACTACCAATGGATACAAACGCATAGGACGACAAACCACTATGGACGATCACGGGTGGATGGGGAAATGCTAAAACTGTTAAACAAACACAGACTAATACACCTTTATAAGATGGACAAGCGGTAAATCTCAATGTACGATTGAACATACAAATACGACATATCATGGATGGCGACTTATGGACAACAACATACAAACCAGAATAATTAGGATATTTTGAGCGAAAGGAGTATCATGGACGGCTACTTATGGACAACAACATATGGCAAATGATTTACCTTNGTGGACGGCGACTTATGGATAACAACATACAAACCAGAATAATTAGGATATTTTGAGCGAAAGGAGTATCATGGACGGCTACTTATGGACAACAACATATGGCAAATGATTTACCTTCCATTGTGATGCAGTTAGAGAGAGTCTTTCTCGGGATCGTCTCTCTCGCTAACCTTTCTCTTCTTCTCTTGGCCGTGAAAGATCGTTGATGGCGGTCTCTCTCGCTAACCTTTCTCTTCTTCTCTTGGCCGTGAAAGGTCGTTGATGGCGGTTATTCTCTAGTTCAACCTGATCGAGAGGTGGATCGATTTAAGGTTTCATTCCACCAGGAATTACTCCGCCTCTACTGTGAGGAGATTAAGCTACAGATCGGCCTATGAAATTTTATGTACACTCGATTTAGGATTCCGATCCCGACGGAGGTTTGGATTTCATCGAAAGAACTTGAGGGAGGGGGGGTTCTGTGAAAACTAAATATTGATTTTCTCACCAATTAAAATCTAATTCACTTTAGATGGCTAAACGTTGATACATAGACATTTAGTTCTTTTCACTTGTCCAAAGTTACTCACTTGGCGTAAGTGACTTTTGTTGTGTTGTAACCACTTATCAAGTGACTTATTATGTAACTCACTTTTTTTTGTATTGCATATTTTTATATATAATTTTTTTAACACTAAAAAAAATACTATATAGAGTTGTGTGTCTTATAATTTTTTGTTTTTTTATTTTTTATCTTAATAGTTAAATTCTTTAAAAATATTTTACAAATTTTTATATTTGAATTATTTTGTAACTTTCCATTTATATTGTTAATAATTCAAAAATTTGTTTTTTAGAAGATCATATATTTTTTTTTCTTTTTTTAAGAATTTTAATTTTTTGAATATTTACGTATTTTTATCATATTTTTTGTTTTATATATTTTCACTTATAATAATTTAAAATACTTTTTTTATTTAAATTTTAATATACCACAAATATCCCGCAAAGCGGGTTCTATTCCTAGTCTTATAAAAAATAGACTAAATTCTGAAACAGAGCTTCGAATGCAAACATGAAAATTTTGATTATCATAAAACTTTTCATCGATTTTGATTTCTCAAAGATTCAACAATCTCTCTCTCTCTCTCTCTCTTCATAGATATTTACACAGCATCCGTAGATACATTACATACATACATAAATATGATATATAGATAACATATTTTCATATAAAAAAAAAAAGAGTCTTGGTGCTCTGTTTTTTTCTCCCTTATTCAAGCGTTTTGAGCGGACAAGAAGGTGTTAAAATCATCCCTAGCCTTACGCAATCGTGGAGTGATACAAGATCGTGGCGAAGTTGGGCATGAAACCGAAGCCGACGAAGAAGAAGTTGAAAATCTCACACGGCGTAGCGGTGAAGTCTCTGCCGATCTCTGGTGATCTCTTCCCGACGACCTTGAACTCCTTGTCTTTAAAACGCTTCTCAGAGCCAAAGTCTCTGTTTCTCTATCGAACAAGAAACCAGAAGTCACCGGTTCTTGAACATCTCTTCCTCCGTTTCCTCCTCCGCGGCTGTTGCACTTCATCATCTCGACCGGGAAATCGAAAAACAAACGACCGTTATCTTGTGTCAGAGCCGTCGTCGATGCCCAAGAACCGCATTCGAATTTCTCGAGCGAGGCGCGTATCGAAACAGTTGAGTTCGTGAAGGAAGACGCTCTGATCATCTTCTTCTCCATTGAATCTTGGCGTTTCGAAGAAGATCTATCTGGTTTGTGTTTCCCGAAGCCAGGTAGAGACAAGCAGAAGGCGTTACATTTGAAATCTTCTTCCTTGTAGAGGATTTTCTCTGAGTAACGAGATTTCCTCATAAAAATTATTGATTCTTGGTGGCTAAGTTTCTTCCGGATTCTCATCGGCTCCGGGAGCATAGGAAGTGGGACGGCAGAGTCTCTAGGCGGAGGCATCGCCGGAGGCAGTACCATTCTGAAGCTGTCGTCTTTGACTGAAGAACGAGGGAAAATAGGACTGGTTGACTTCTCGCTCTGTACAACTGCCTTCTTCACCAAGGAATTCAAATTAGGGTTAGGGCTAGGGCTTTCTCCGGGGTAAACCGTGAAGCCCTTCCACTCGTTATCGCTAGATTTCTCTGCGAAACAATCATCAAACGCAACCATTGCCGGAGGAGGCATTATTAGATTTGTCAACGAAAACAAAAAGGTGAGATTTTGTTTTTTGAGAGATGGGGTTTTGTAATTTTCCGGGTAAAAAATATGCAGAGGATAGAGATATAAGTAGTAGGGGAAAAAATAAAGAAAATGGGAAGCACGTTCATGAAAGTAGTGACTTACATGTTTGTCGGTTCTATCTCTGTCCTAAGATTTTGACATGTGGTTAGTGTCATGAATCATGATTAATGTGTGTGTGCGTGTGTGTAGATTCGAGGATCTTAAACTCAAATAAGAATATAAAACAAAAAAGGGATTTGATTTTTCAATTCTAGGATGGTTGATGGAGACAGAAAAAATGGTTTGCACGTATTTGTGACATGAGTTTATAAATATACCTTTGTGAATGTTCCTCTATGGGTCCATCGAGTCAAAATTTGCATCTTTGTGACTGCTGAAAAGAGTTCATCTACTTGCCAAAATTAGCAGCTTACGAATTGATCTCTATATGTATACAAGAGAAAACAATATTTTGTTCCAAAAATTGTTTCCTTCGGTAAACCTAAAGTAGATACACGATCCAGAATATGTTGCACCACAAAACAATGACATACGCTTATTTGATATTTACATTATTTATGTAATTGTATGAACTTTTACTGAAACATACATCAAACATCTAAAGTTCATTTCCGTTATTATCAAATAGCAAAAACAGAATTGTCAAGAAAGAATTGTAGTACGACTTTGTTTTCGAGTGCCACGAATTTAAGTACACGATTGATGCATTATTACTCTTGCGCCTGCATGTTGCAGAATTAGATTCACTATATATATTACTCCAAATTTCGTGGATATTAATTGTAACCACAATTATCACATCCTTCTAATATATTCTACATTCTACAATATATAAGCAACTATGCCAGTAGCGTCTACCACCATGAGCATCCATTTCACATCTACATTAACATACAAACACACACAAACTCTAGTTTGAAATAAAAACAACTTAATAAGAAGTAGAAGTGAGTATATTACCGTGTTTCCTAAAGTATAAAAATTTAGTAACCACACACAAAATTGAAAATTTTAAATAACTATCAACTAAAATAGTATAGTTTTTAATCCTCTCAATAATGGCTGATGTATAGTTTGTGACTGTGGCTTGTAACGATGAGAGAGCTCTTAAGCTGTTTACATAACATCCCCACATAACCACATTGCAGAATACAACTAATCCATACTTAATCACCTGTAAAGATTTAACCTTTTTAATTTAATTGATCAAAGGCAACAAAAACCCATTAAAGCCTCTAAGATGATTATTCGAAAGGAAAAACAAAAGATATAAAGATTTTAAGAGATCATCAAAAGAAGACTACACATAATCGTAGAACAAAATGAAATTGGAGTGCAATTAGTAGCTAAGGTTCAAAAGATTAGTGTTGGAGATTTGGAAAATGTTAGAATATTACCAGAGATGAGAAGAACTTTGCAGAGATGGCGGCAACAGCTGCGTTGAACCCAGCAGAAATTGCCCAGATGTAGCCTCTTTTCTTCAACTTTACATCAGCCATGGATCAACCTTGTGAGGCTTTCACAAAAACAACAATAAGAAAAAAAGAATTGCATTAATTCAATCAAATTGGTTTATTAAATTTCTAGGGTTTAGAGAAAATTGAAGTGAAATCATAAGTCTCTTGGGTTCTAATCAACTTAACATACCTTTGATTTTCCGAAATTTCCCCTTTCGTTTCAGTAAGCAAAATAAATTGGAGGGCATCAAACCTGAAATTGGAGGAGGAAGAAGAAGGCAAATTGAAATCTGAATATAATTTTTTTAGTAAAAATAATCGAGCTCAGTTAGGCCCATTAAAACACCCAATAGTATATGGGCCATATGTATTTATATGCGCTTATGGGCCCATTAATTCTTTTTTTTCACAAAGAAGAAAGATAAGAAAAAAACGAGGTGTATATTTTGAAACTATATGGCACTGTACTTCCAAGTTCCATCACATACTTAACCAAACAAATATTATTTTATCAAGTGCTATATAGATAAATTAGGACGCGAAAGATGTGAAAATGATAATTAGGACGCGAAAACTATTTGAGACTTTACTAAAGTATTTTCTATTTTTGAAGAAAAAACAAATCGATCATCCTTTTTTCAGTACACATTCATGGACTAACTTTTAAAACACGACTTCGAATATGATATACTTTAGGTTGTATTCTTTGTAAATAATTAATTCAGAATCGAGTTTTCTTAATCGTGTATAAAAAGAAGATGAAAGGCGGAAAAAAAACACACACACACACAAAAAGTTGGATATTGGTGATGCCAATAATATTACACAATATGTGGGAGGGGTATAATGAAGAGTAGTTGGTGAAAACTGAAAATGTCTTCCACATAATCATTTCATCATTGGAAGCATATATTTGTTGGTCAAAAATTTTATAATGATTGATCTTATTTGCATCTCTAGCTAGTCGCGATGAACATTACGAATATCCACTTTTAATTACATTTTTTTTTAAGTTATAAAAATTTGATGTAAGAAGAAAGAAAGAAGGCGGCACAACTTTGCTTTAGAGGTCGAAGATAATTGGCTACGGTCCTATTTAGGTATATTTATATCTTTTTTTTAGTTTAGCTATTTGCTTAAAGGAGGCTAATGGGCTACTTATTGTCGTCGCAATTATAAAACTACTTGTGTATATATTAAAAACGTTAATGGTAGCTTTGTATTCTAATTGGATTATGGATAACCGAATTAAGTCGTGTTTCGCTTGCCTTCTTCTTTTTGTATTTATCTAACAAGACAATAAAACATTATATGAACTGTAGTTTTAGATGTAGCAATAGCAATTAGCAGCTGTACCTAACCTTTTAATTAAGTCAACAGATTATCAAGATATTGTGGACGTACGATTGGTTTTAATAGTGAGTATTGTGTTGACTGAGTTATAAATGTACGTGGTCAATCCAGCGAGATCAAAGACTAGTTTTTATTTCAGTTAATTAGATTTATCATTTCTACGATTCCGTAAAATTAAATGAAAAGTATAACTAAAACAAAATTTTGCTGTTTTTAGTTATTAGTTAATCGTTCTCTTTTTAATCACTCCATCATATTATTCTATAGAATTTTTTTTTATTATTTTTTATACAATTGACGATTCTACAGGTTTTGTAATGTTTTTAACCAATCGAAATCTTGGAATTAAAATGATAAATACCACTGGGAAGTGGGAACGCGTGATATTCAGATGCTCCACATTACTACATATACCAACCAATCCAAACCCTATATCTTGGAAATGTAAATGATCTTATGGAATCTTTAATTTTTAAAAGCAACGGTCCATTGCATCCATCTGTGTATCTAATTAAGGTTATGAATTAGGCACAGCCTTAGGTACCAAATCCGTCTGAGCTTTGATGTAATTTGGTATGAAAATAGACGTGTGAACCTCCTAACTACAGCTCAAATCTGTGATCTATAATCTCTGGCGTTTAGCCCTTTCTAATGCCTAAACCTAAAACGTCTAGCAAAGGACACTTTCAATTAATATATAGATATATATAGTGTATGGTATGCAACATGTACTTTTTAAATTTTTGTCTCGATTTAGTTAACTCCTCTTTTAACTTTTTGCGGTTGCTTAATGGCGTAATTCATTACATACGCACTTTCGCTACGCTAATCATGCCCCCATTTTTATAATCACCCCAAAAGTTCATTCACTGTATTCTCAGCTCTTTTGAAAATATTCCATTAATCCAACGAGATAATCTATATTACAAAAAACTTTATAAAAAAAAAACTACTTTATTTAAACATTTTTAACATCCACAAATATAGATCGACGAGTTTTCATGCTTTTTTCAACGTATACAGGCTTAATCTATCTTACATTTTACAATAGACACCTTCTAAGATTATGTATATAACCTATACAAACAAAAAAATGGCTTACTTATTCTTTACAATTGATACCAGTATATGTAATATACCAATATGGTTTCATAGCATACGAATTTGCTTCTTTGTTTTCTTTTTTGTAATTGTTGTTAGTACTTATGATAGCTATATCGTTTTTTTTTTGATAATGGGATTATTTTCATTATGTGAGAGTATGATATATTGAATGATATGCATGTGTGCATTGTAGAGTCGTGTTTAAAACACGTCATGGAAACATACATAACCCTACTACATTAGGGTCATAACTTCGATTTGATTTGTCGTTGAATCAAAAGCAACAAAATTTTGGATTTTGTGGGCTCTAAGAAATTCACAAGGGTTTACAATATTAGTGAAGAGCCATATATAAGCCATATTAAAAAAAGAATAATAAGAAAACAATCTTTTTCATTTGAAAGTGCTCAAAGAAAAATACAAAAACTAAAGGAGCATTAAGGAGACAATGTTCGTAATCTACACCGAGTTAATGCCCAGCTGCATCATCACCAATTAAGCATGTCTCTTCTTTATTTCCCATTCAATTTTTATTTTCTTAACTCTCCCTAATTAACCATCATGATCATCATCATTAATTTTGGGTATGTTTGTCTCTCATAAACGACAACTTTTTTTAAAAATTTGTTATCCATATTATTGGGTGTAAAACCATCTTCAATGGTTTACTCTATTTTTTTTACTTTAAAAATAGAGTTCTTTAAAAATAAAAAAATAGTTATCTTTATTTTCAACTCTAAAAAAAATATTCCAAGTATCTTCTATTTTTATTTAATTAATAAACTTTTTTACTTTACAAATATATATATTTTATCTATTTATTTTATATTTTTTAAAAAATAATACAATTTTGATTTTATGAAAATTAAAAGTTTACCACCCAAGTAAAACTTCATTACATAACTAATTATTACTATTATAATTTTTTTTAACGGCTACTATTATAATTTTATTTAAGTATAAAAATAAACATATAATTTTGTTCAGTTACAAAATAGAAACATATCAAAACTAAATAAGTATTTTGTGAAAAAATTATACTCTAAAAAATAGAAATCTCTCCATATCTAATTCTAGATTTGGGAATTAGATATAGAGATCTCTATTTTTTGAATAAGATGTAAAGTACCATTGGAGATAATTTTAATCTAAAATAAAAGTTTAGAGGTAAAAATAGAGTCCTCATGATTCTTGAAGATGTTCTAACATATATATTTTGCTTGGTGTAATATTCATCACAGTTTCGCACAATTATATATTTAAATATCAAGATATTTGTGGCATGAGCATTTCAGAAAGGATATAATAGCTCACATGTAAACTTAAGTAAAAATCTATTCAATAAAATAATTTTTTAGTCGTATTATGATAAGTTAATATATTTTTTTGACGGTTTTTCTTTCTCTAGTCTTTAAGAGGCGGCGATTTTTTTTTCCCCTTCTTTGGTTCCTCCGTCTCTTTCGCTCGTCCAGTGGCTCGAGCTCTTTATGAGCCTTCCTTGCTTGCGCGATGACAACTTCTCGGGAGGGTTTGTTACGGCGGCCTCGCCTTTTGGTCCTCTGCCTCGAGTGGCTCTGTAGCAGCGGTGGTTCTCCTTTTCTTGGAGGCGGATCTGGGTGACTAGTTAGGTAAGGGTCGTGAGGACTAACCCTTCCCTCTTTGCGCTCTCTTTTTTTCATCTCCTCTTCATTTGTTCCTCTGCGGCGGCTTCTCTCTGTTTTCATTCCTGGGCGGTTGTGGTTTGCTCTTCGGTTTGGGCTTATCGAGACTAGGTTCTCTCTTGTTTTCCTTCGTCTCTGTCTGTTTCTCAGACGGTGGGTCATCGTCTGGTTTAGGTGTTGGTCGCATCGACTAGAGCTTGTGGTGCTTTGGATTTTGCTTCAACGGTAGTCTGGCTCGCGGATGCAGAATCGGGGGTTTGATGTCTCAGTTCTCCCAGTAGGTGGTCATATGTATCGTCTTGGGTTTTTTGCGGTGTCTTCATCCCTAGTCCCGACGACTTCTTTTCTAGGGTTTCCTCCTTTCGTGTTCCTTCGGAAGCTGTTCGTGGGTTCGATTATGTTTGACATGTTCGTTGCTTTGGTTTTGTGCAGTGGGCTTTTCGCCTTTCGTGCTCGAAGGAATGGTTTGGTGCTTCAGGCTTTCTCTCTTTAGTTTGTGCCGGTTGTCAATCTCGACAGATTGCTCTCGCTATCTCTGTTTGGGTCAGCATTTCCCTTACCTCCCCTTTGTCGTCGTGCAAAGAAGGGTCGATTTGCTCTCTCGCTATCCTCTGAATTTGGTGTTTTGCTTCCCGGTTGTTTGAATAACCTTTTTGTATCCTTTTTCTTTGTTGTTGTCGATTTATTCTAGGTATAGTATGTTGTTCATTTGATACTTTTCCATCTGCTTATCCCCATCTGCTTAAAAGTAGCAATTTAGGCCTAAGCATTTTGGAAAGGATAACTCATTCTGTTCCGTTTCCGTCCCAGTTTTCTCTAACTTTTCAGGAAAAAAAAATGGTATTTTTGTGTTCGGTCCAAATATTATATTTTAATATGTAAAAGAAAGGGTTAGGGAAAGGATCGGATTACGAACTTCTCTTTGGGTAATTACAAAAACATAATTTTATGAGTTTTGGTTATATATATATTTTTAATATATTGATTATGTGTAAAAATTAATATCTATATTTTCTTATTGTCGTTAGCCTAATATCTATATTTTTAATATATTGATTATGTGTATAGATGAAAATAATGTCAAACAACATAAAGTATCGGATGAATCTCTTAGGTAAATGCTTAATCACTTATGTTCCTATGCTTAACACTCAATACTGTAATATGCTTTTTGTTTTGTTTTTTGCAAACATTTAAGTTTTTTTTTGTCCATAACTTGATTTGTTTTGGATAAATACACATTATTTTGGTTGTTTTTATCAAAAACTTGAGCAACATATAGTTGAATGGTGAATTTAGATTATTAAACCAGTACGTAATGACGTTTTTGGTAAGAAATAGTAGTGTTATTTTATGTTATATCGAAAATGGTGATCTCATTTTTTAATTAATTATATAATATTTTGCTTTTGAATTATAATTTTCATAAATATATAAATTTTCCAAATTTTTCAAACCCGGACTCAACTCTTTTTCAACATTTATCCGGTTTAATGAAACCTTGGATATGTATCAAGTAGTAAATTTTATGTGCCCAACTTTACATTCCCATCTCTTATCCGTAATTTTCTGTCCGGTTATATTAAGAAAAAACTTTGGATAGTATATATATATTCCCAAACTATTGATCTCTATGCCTTACCCATAGTTTTCGTCCCAATATTCGGAATGCCAGCCCAGACCAACGTAGGATACCATAACTTCATTTGTTTTTTGTTCAAGAAACTCATTTATTGCATAACGCTCAAACAAATTGCATAACGCGCACGGTAGAAGAGACAAAAGAGCAAATCTGTGGTCAACAATTTATCATTATACTTACTCTAATTATCATTTTGCAAATATTAATATCTGAGATATTTGAAAGAAAATAATTTTTTGTCGGGAAAAAAAAGAAATTAAGTGCTAAAATTGTTGGAGTTTGGGATTATTTGAAACAATGGTAATTGATGAAAAAAGTCTTAACGGCTATTAATGAATTATTGACCGATGTTACTAACAACTACACTAATGCTGACTTATTTGATTGAATCCTTATCTTTTCGTAAGAAAATCCGAGTATCGAGAACTTTGGTATTCCTCAAACGAATTTTTCCAGTAAGATCTTAATTTTTTTTGCTTTGCATACTTGATTTTGTTCTGTCAAATGAATCTTTTGTGAAATTTAATAGTACAGTTGACAAACAAAAAAATACTAGTAAGTACAAAATTGAAATAATTCATATTACATACATATATTACATATAATGAGAATAATAAAGAGATGCTAATCGACCGTCGACCGACATCGGAAAATCCACACACTAAAAGTAAGTGTACATAATTAGTTGAGTTGTGTCCATTAATAGATAATTCATAAAAATAACTAAAAAAGGAAAAAAAAAACAAAACAACCTAAAAAAAAAAAAAAGCAGATGCATTACTTAGAAAAAAAAAGGTGAGAAAAAGAAAGAACACAAAAAGATACTACTTTTTTTTTTTTTTTTTTTGCTTCCGAATAATCATAACGGCCATCTCAATCACACAGATATCATCAAACCCTATCATCCGCCGCCGCCACGTCATCTTTAACCTTACCCATTTCCACCTCCGTCACTCCCTCATCTCCGCCGTCTTCCGCCGTATTTACACCGGAATATCCACCCTTCTCTTTCTCCTTCTTCTCATCCTTCTTCATCTTCGCGTAAATCCCGTAGACGTACGACGAGAATCCCCAGATACAGAGCACCGTCGATACAATCTTCACTCCGCCGAATTCATCGCCGTAAACCACCACACCTCCGATCACATTCATCGCTAGCAACGCCGTCATGCAGATCCCTCCGGTGATCCCAGACGTCAAATAAACCATCCCTGACGTGGCGGCGAAGCAGAGCTGCCACGTCACCACATTCGCTAAAATCGCTACGGTCCAGTAAACCGTCGGTCCTTTGGTGAAAACTTGGTTCGCTTCCTTAACCATCTCTTTAAACCCGCCGTCGAAAGCCATGCCGATCGTCGCGAAAACCGTCGCCGATAATTCCATCACCAGTTGCATCTCCATGACCATCGCGTAGCAGTAAACGCTCCTGTAAACCCTCTCTGTCACAGGGAGGTAAAGCGCGAAGAGTAAACCGGCTCCGACGGTGGATAAAAAACCGATGAAATAATTGGTTTTGGTTAAACCGGCCGGTTTATCCTGACTCGAACCGAGAGCTAACAAAACAGAGCTTAGCGTTAAGAGAACAACGCAATTGAGATTTGAGAAAGTGACTTTCTGTTTCACTATGACTACGGCCAAGAGGAGAGTGAAAATGAGCTGTGTCGAGAGGAGAAGCGATGACGTGGACACCGGAAGGTACGAGGTTCCCCAAGAGAAGAGGAAGTTGTTGAAACCGAGGACAAACCCGATCAGGACGGCGGCGACGATATGACGGCGCGTGAAGCGCGTGAAAGGACGGCGCGTGGTTGTTTTGAAGACGAAGTGAGGGAAGTAGATAGGGAAGAGGAGGAGAGGGAATCCGGCGGATTGAACCCACGTGGAGACCCACCGGCTCGAGCCACCGTGGACGAAGTAGTATTTCGCGAGGAGGCTCGAGGCGATAGAGCCGACGCAGAGACAAGCGTAGGTGGCGATGAGGAGGCCGAGAGATCGCTTGACCGGTGGTTTGACCAGGTTTTGTTGATGTTGTTGATCTGCGTTGACTTGACCGTCACTCATTTTTGTCTCTTTGTGTTTTGATACTCTTTTTTTAATTATCTCAATTTTTGTTAATTTTGTAACTATGATTTCGCATGAAGAGAGAAAGAAGATGAAGAAGAAAGTTGGAAAAGTGAAAAAAAACGTTTTTGGTAGAGGAATGGTTTCAGTCTCCACCTACACTCAAGTATATATATATGGTGACAATAAAATAAAATATTAATATATATATATATATGGTGACAATAAAATAAAATAATATATATATATATATGGTGACAATATGTTATTTAGAAATAAAGATATTACTTTATATTTATTTTATATTCATATGTTATTTAGAAATAAAGATATTACTATATATTCATAGTCAACTAAATTTTGTGAGTTGATTAATGTGCTGTATTGAGTCGTTACTAACAAATTACCTTAATATACGGCTTATGAGGTTTCGGCCTAAAGAGTAGTCCACGAGATTATCGAAGTTTTTCATTAGTTTTTTTAGCATGTCGTCCCTATGATAAACTTTTTCTTGGTGTTATATTTAAAAAAAAAAAAAAAATTTCATCACAGTATGGTTACTATTTCGAAGGCTATAAAATAAAAGCTTATCAGTTATCACATTTACTTGTATCAGTTAAGAACAATCTTATTAAACAATCTTATTAAAGTATCCCCTACTTTCAGAACTAAAGTACAAAGAGGATCTAGGAAAACTAAATACTACTGATTTTATATATCGAATAAATTACAAATTACACTGAAAATTCTGATTTTAAAAATGCAAGTAAAATCGAAAAGAATATTCTAATTTCAAGAGAATACAAAATAAACAAATTCATTTCCGTATATCTCGTATTCACAGTTTATATAAACCAATATAAACTTCAAAAAATTAATATGTAAAGTTAAAATTAACTTTACGTAATTGAACACGTGGTAATATGAGGTTTACACATGTACTAAGACATTTTTTTTTAATTCATAGGATTTCGATACGTGTTAAATTTTGTAATATTCTTAAAAATCTAAGAAAATATAATATTTGAAAACGTAAAATAACCAAGAATTATGTTTTCTTTTTTTACTTTTTAAACTATTTTGGCAGAACCATTTCCAAAGAAAAAACAAACAAAAATTTAACAAAATAAGTAATTCAAATTAATAAAACAAGGGTAAAATTTTAAAAATAGAAATTAATCTGTAATTTGCTGTTTGCCGTATTTGGTCGAACCTAAATCAAAGAAAGAAAAAGTAGTATTTTTTTTTAATTAAATTCAGTAAAACAAGAAAATTCATATTTAGAAAATGTAAAATAACCAAATTATGTAATTCCAAATTTTTATCAATATGTTTTCCTTAATTATTTGGTCGAACCATTTCCAATGAAAGAAAAAGTATTATTTCTATTAATGGTTTTAAATAAAAACTAATATAATAAGACATATAAACTAACGATAAGATTCAAATGTAATTGTGTAGGTAAGCAAATATATTTCTTTAGATTTTATTCACTAACGTCGTTGATATACCGGAAGGCTAAAAACAAAAGCTGGTCATCATATTTAGCTGTATCCATTTATAACAGTCTTATCATAATATATCCTCTACTTTCAGAAACAGAGTAGAGATTGTATGGCATCGATGGTCTAGGAAAACTAAATGCTACTGTACTATTACATAACGTGCAAACTAAAGATAACGGGGAAAATCCTTATATTGAAAAATGCCAATAAGATCTAAATGGTTTAAAATTTTAAATGTAACAAAAATGAATTAGTTTTACTTTTACCAAATATTTGGTCTTTACAGCGTTTACATATATCAAAATAGGTTTTTTTTTTTTCTATAAAAAAGGGTTTTATTCAAAGGGAAACTTTAACAATATCTCATAGGATGAATTGTTTCACGTCATTTCTTAGTATTTTGAGATTTTACTATTTAATATTTTCGAGAATTTTTTTTTTGTTGTTTAAAATTGATTTCTCGGCCTATGAGTTTTTTTTTCGTGTATACTTCTAAAGTTGCAATTAGTATATTTATTTAGTCTATTTTTTCCAGCATGTATATAAATATTTGGTGTATATATTTAAACGTCATCATCTAAACAAACCGAGAGATACTCGATGATTATATTCGACTCTGTATTATCGATGATTATATTCGACTCTGTATTATTGATAATATTTATATATATTAACAACAATCTGAACTATAGAATTAACACACATGAAAAAGCAATCTAAACTATACATATTTATAATCTGGATAAGATCTCCGAAGATGTTAATAAAGATTTTGTTCTTGTAACTAAATGATTCTTGTAACTAATTGATTCTTATTTTAAAATTTTAGATATACTTGTATTGGATAATTTTTATATCTATTTGAGATTGATTTTAAATTTGTATACATAGTATAATTATTCTGGATATGGATGTTTAAATAGGAAAATAGATTTACTTACTATTGGATAATTCTAATATTTATTTTATATCTACAAATTAGTTTGAATTTTATATATTATAATTATTGTAGATATATATGTTTAAATAGTAAATGTGATAAGTGAAGCTGGTTGGAAAAAAATTTGGGGAATTATAAATGGATTCTGCAGAAACTTGGGAATAGAACAAAGCAGAGAACATTTTTGCTTTTGCTGTTTTCAATTTATTTTGACTATTTCTCTTTCTCACCAATTTCAATGTTTTTCATTTAATTTTTTTTTTCTTTATCAATTTGTATTTCTCTGTGCAACTTAGGCTTCAGCTAGTTGTTTCACTCTAGGAAGCTATACAATGTCACTACTATTCATGTCACAATCCATGCTTTCCCTTCCTTTCACAATAAATGCCTATATATTTAAAAGAACACAAAATTGTTATTTTTTTTCTTTTACATACCAAAACTAAACATTTAGTTGTACCATTAAATTAAAATTATGAAAACTAAGAATGAATATAATGAAATAACACCAATTGACCTAGTGAATGTTAGTAACCAACAATTTTGAATAGTATCTACTAAAAAATACAAATATTTGAATAAATAAAAGAAATTGTAAATAACAATTTGTTACAAGATTCATTATTTAAAATTTTATAAAATTATCATTATAATTGCAAAATTGTGGAGCTGGTATAAGAGATAATATTATCATTGCTAGTATAAAATAGAACAAAACATAATCATATATTGTATAAATTATAACGGAAAATACTTTCTTTTAAAAGTGAAAAAATCGTATATAACAGTAGTGATCGGTAAATAAATCGCTTTGCGAAATCTTTCAAAAGGATTAAATCATCAAATACCCAAACATTTTTTTCTCTGAAATTATATTAAACTTCTCTAAACATCGAATACTTACAATGACAACACAATCTTACAACAAGATCACTGAAAATTCAAAAACTAAGACACACAATACCAACATTATTCTGATTAGGATCCATAGAAAATTAGTCTAAAAACGTAAACCTCGACCCGAATTATTATTTGGAAAAGATTGTCAAGAAATATAAATGGTGGATAATTTTCCAAATAAAGAGGAGAGTTGAAAGACACGAACTGATGAAGATCACCAAGAATCAAAAAAAGAATTTCACTAATCGCAAGGTGTTGGACGAGGAAAGTTGCGTCGAAAACAATATATTCATGGAAAAGGAGCCGAGCACAATTCAAATATCCACACGATATCATCTATGAAACAGAAGATAGAAACAAAAAGACCAAAACCCTAAAAAGATTGTTCGAGACAGACCAAAATGGAAGGAGACCACCCAATGACGACTAGAGCTTCGAGGATAGAAGCACAATGGTAATCAGAACCTCCCCGTCTGAACGAAATCAAAAATCGTCACACAACAACGATTTTGAACAATAACCAAACCTGGTTTGAAATTGAACATAATAAAAAACTAGAGCTGAAAAAGAACTGTCAAAATGTTAGCGAAAAAAACTACGTCACACTGTCAATAAATCTGGCGCTACCCAACTCTTCAGACTAAAAATGAACTTGTTATCGCACCATAATCAAAATCACATCTAAACAACCTCAACTCATTGATCTCCTCCTCATATGAACCAACCAAAACAAATATAAGCATATCACCGAAGAAAAACTCCGACAAACGACCTCTAATCGAGCGAAAACTCAACGATAAATATTGGATGAGTTGAAAAATTCGCGTCTACATCTACATCTACATCTACGTCCTCGGATAGATGTTTGAACTTTGAACATATATTGCATCTAAAAAACAAATTGGGTGAGATTAATGTTTCGGGTATAATATTGATTAATGTTTGTAAAAGTTTACATGTATTATAATTATGTTTTTAACTCTATTATAACTATAAGTAATATTTAAAGTATCTCGTATGATCTTAATTTTTAGGAATCATATTTGATAAAACCTATAAAGGGGGCTTTAAAATCCTATAAAGGGGGCTTTAAAATCTGACTCTGGAAAAAATGATTGTCAAATATTAATATTTAATTTTGATAATTATCTAGTTAGTACAAATGTATAAGTTTAAGTGGAATTTTATTGTGAAATGAAATACTTAACTATCCCCCTAATAGACTAGCTAGTACCGAATTACTACCATTATTTTTTTGGGTATAATTAGTAAATAAATAAACAAAATTTAGCTAGGAAACAATCAAGCTCGTTTATATTTTTAAGAGAACACAATTCTTTTTTTTTATAATATAAATACAACTATAATGTAAGATTCCAAATAAGAGTAGGATAACAAAAGAAATTGCTTACATTAAAAAATCTTGGTAATCTTGATACATCTTTCGAATATTCAAATTGTAAATCCAATAGCTATTATAATCTCTATATACGTTTCTTGATTTTCATGAAGATTTTTGGAAAATTATGTTCCAAAAATAACTAGTATTATCTCGTCCTTATTTATTAATATGATTATCAAATAGATAATTTGATATATATATGCATAAGTTTCGAGATTTTAGATAATTAGACGAGATTAACATGATTGTGGAGCAACAATAGAGTAATATAAGAAAATAATATTCTCAAGAATATTAATGAGCACTTTGGAGTTCATTTGAGTTGGATTCCCACAAAAAAAATAGTTGACAAAGCAAAGATCGCGGAGATGTTTCTACCAGTGAGGAAGATGATCATTAAAATTAAACGTTTTAGTTTTTCTTTTTCAATGTGTTGCCTATTTTTTAGTTTTATTTAAATTTTAATGAAATAAACATTACATTAAAAATAATAGTTGTAAACGATATTAAAAAATTTTGGTATTTTTTAATTTATAAACTATTTATTGAAAATTAGTCAAAATCTTTTATTTGTGAAAAATCGATCAAAAATAAGAATTGTTGGAATGCCGTCTCAAATGCTTTCAGAATTCTAAACATATTGGAAATTTCGTAAATCGTAAAAGCATCTAAAATCATTTTTTGTTTTTTCCGTGAAAAATCTATCATACAGAAAATTAAACGCCGTATAGTGATAAAAAACAGTTAGACTAGTCACGGCGGTTTACAAACTGATGGTCAGAAAATATGTCGTTTATGTCGCCCTAAACAATTTTCGACCGTTTATTGGTATTTTTTAATTTATAAACTATTTATTGAAAATTAGTCAAAATCTTTTATTTGTAGAAAATCGATTAAAAATAAGAATTGTTAGAATGCTGTCGGAATTCTAAACGTATTGAAAATTCGGTAAGGCACACAAGCATCTAAAATTATTTATTATTTTTTCTGTCAAAAATCTATCATACAGAAAATTAAAAGCCGTATACTGTCAAAAAATAGTTAAACTAGTCACGACGATTTACAAATTGACAAAACTGATGGTCAGAAAATATGTCGTTTATGTCAGCCAAAACAATATCGACCGTTTAATAGTTGATGTTTGTTTCTAACAAATATTTACTGAGAATTTAAAATACCTCGAGAATCAATATAAATGAGTAAAATCAACAGATTTACCATCGATTTTTTTGTCAAAAAATCATATTATTTGTTTTTTTATATTTTTATGATCAATTCGTAAACTCCACAATGCCAAACAAACTATATGCTGTTTATCCTACTTCTTAAGGAAACTTTTGGTGCACTAATACTTGAAATGATATGGTGCACTAATACTTGAAATGATAAATACATTACACTCGAGGTTATTATTTTTAAAAATATTTACTAGTAATTTATTTATGAAATTTTTACAATGTTCAAAAGTGTGTTTGACATTTGGGAGGTCTAACACCAATGAATTGGAGGTTAATAAGAGATTGCTTTTCATAGTATTATATTTTTAGGATAATCAATAATAATACTCTCTAACTAAATTTCAATAAGTTTTTTAATATCCAAACTTTTTTCATTCACAAAATAATACATCAACTAATTTATATTTCTATTATAATACCTTAATTTTTAAATTGTACCCATTAAACATCTCTAACTTAACAGAAACATAATATATTAATATTTAAGTAAAAATTTTATTAAATTTTCAAAAATTCCAAAAAATCTCAAAACATCCAAACAATCGAACAAAATTCCTAAAAAGTAAAATTGAAAATAATTATTTAGAATTTATATCAAAATATATTATATTTTAATTTTTGATACTTTGAATCTTTGAAAATGCCTAAAAATTCTATAAAAAACTCTGATAAATTCAAAAATTTAAAACCAAATCAGTAAAACCAAATTATTTCAAATTTTAGATTTAAAATTTATTATATTTTAATTTTAAAAATTTTGGAAAAAATCAAAAAATTCCAAAAGCTCAAAAAATACAAGAACAGTTTAAATATAAGCAACATTTGAGTCTTGAAAGATACACCTTCGTAAGGATTCATAAAATATGACAAAATATACAAGTTATAGCTTGTTAAATGTGATCTATAGGTTATGAAGCATGTTACATAATTATTATGTTTTTGTATTTTTTTGAGTTTTGGGAAATTTTTAGATTTTGTTTCAAAATTTTAAAATTTAAATATATATTTTTATATAAAATTTGAAATTATTATTTCTTAACTTAAAAATTTTCGGAATCTTAGTTGATTTTTTGGGATTTTATTAGATTTTATTGGATTTTTTGATTTTTTGAAATTTAATAGTTTTTATATTTAAATATTAATATTTTGTTATTAGAAAACAAAAACAGAATTTATTTTTCAGTTAACTCGAAAGTGTTTTATGGGTACAATTTAAAAGTTAAGATATTATAATGGAAAATTAAATTAGTTGATGTATTATTTTGGGAATGAAAAAAGTTTGGCTATTAAAAAGTTTATTGAAATTTAGTTGAGATATCTTTATGGAATTTTCGTTATATTTTTATGTATAATTTAAAATTTAGAAATGTATGTTAAATTGTTAAGTATTTGCTAGTATATTTCTTCTATTTTTACTCATAAATTAAAAACATTTTGTTGACTTCCAATTGACCAATTTGACCAAAATTAAGTTTCAGATGAGTCTTATATGGGTTTTAGAGTTTAAACGTCTTTAACAAAATAAAGTACCATAAATATTACATAGTGATTTTTCACTTATAAATTATACTTTGTTGCTGCATTATTAAAATTTATTTTAGTTAATCAATTGAAGTCTATAATTTTTGTTACTAATTTGAGTTTTATTAGTATTTAAAGCAATTATTACGTTTTAGTTATAGATGTTTTGGCTGATTGATTTGGATGCGATTATTTAACCAACATCCTTATAACAGTAGACCGTATATATCACTAAATCGATTAAATGACATGTGTTTGGGAGCAAATTTCAGGATACACTCGGAGTGTATATTCTTTGGCGATGGATGAGCATGAGGAGGATGATCACCTCTGGAGAGATTAGGAGTACTTGACGGCTCACTTTATTTCGGATGCAAGAACCTGCGCAGGTAAAGAAACGACTTCAAACTGTAGGGTTAGCAAAGAGAGAGTAATTAATCAACGAGAGAAAGAGTGATAGAAGACTTGTTTAGGTAAGGACGCAAATGACCAGTGAAACGACAATAGAACCCGATGCACATTACTGGTTCTTTCAAGTTCTTCTCCATGATCTTTAGCTCAACTTGGTATTACGGCTAAGGTTTTATTAAATAGCAAGAAAAACAAAAACGATCTTGTTAGAGAAAGTAAGGACGAAGGAGCCGGATGAAACAGGGCATACCGTTATATCACAGAGGGAGTAACTCTTTTTAATGTAATCGCCAAAAACAAAGAAGAGGCCTCTTTCAATTCCCCCAGAACCAGAGATTTCTTTCCCTATACATTGCCAAGATTTTCAAGATAAATATTAACTTGAAAAGCGGGAAAATTCACACCTTAAAAATTGTTTTTTTCACTTACTTGTATGACCGGTTATCGTAATGTTTGCATTAATTTACCGCTACGCTTGACCGGGTTTGGAGAGATCTCCACAGTACTGGGCCGTAGCGGGAGACTGATGCCTACCTAGAAACAGTGCATATCTTGAGAAACTATACATGATAATATATGATCTAACAAAATTTCTTATTTGACTTGCTTGATCAATCAATACAATTACTTGACATCGAAATTAAAGAAATTAAATACAATTAAACCAAAAAGCCAAAAAATATGACACGAACACCTTACTATATATGCTCATGTCTACTATATATTTATAGTCGGTACACGTTGTAAGATTTGCCACATTAGTGACTTGGTCCAAAATAATATCTCCCACGTTATATATACGCGAGAATCATAAAATAGATTTTCAGTAGAGTAAAATATATTTTTGTGTTTTGTTTGATAAACAAGTATGAGTACGTGTTATTCTTGAATGCATGCCTCCTACTTTTGTTGTCGCGGTAGATTATACGATTTTGCTTACCTACTGGCTGCTACTAATAATAACAATAGTAATTAAATACATGTACGTACGTGAAAAATCAGACGGCGACTACTTCCGAAGATATCAAGTGACAGTTGGGTGTTGGTTGGTTCTGCATTTAGTGTCATCTATGGTATTTACTCTTTGGATCATTCTGAAGTTATTTGATATTGTTGGTTTAGATCATTTGGGATTTGCTAAAATTAATGGGTATTTGTAAGAATTATTCATTCTCATGCAAATTTTACTAAAAATCCGTAGTAAAAAGAACATAAAAAAAATCAGATGTAATCATGCTTCTCCTACAGTTTGATTGAATGAGTTTTTAGAATACTAAACAAGCCTAAGAAATTGATTGAATGTTAAATAAACCGAATAGAGATAGGCAAAAATAACATTGAGGTTGCAAAATGGCACGTCAGTCTAACACACTGAAGGTCTCCGGTTCGAATCCGGGCGAAGCCAATATTTTATCTTTTGTGTGTTTTATAAAATTTGTTTATTTGACAGTTTCCACTTTCCACTTTCCACGTTTTCATTCCACCTTAGGTGAAATAAAGCTGCAGCCTGCAGGATTTTTCTTATGGGCCGTAGTATATAGAACTAAATTATGGGCTTCAATGGGCTTCAATGCCAACTTCTATAGGTAATGTAACGTTACTTCGGATTCATGTAAGGTGAATAAAATAAATCTGCTTTGCATGAATAATAATATTATATAATGAAACAAATAAGAAAACGAATAAACTAAAAGGTTTCGTGGTGTAGTTGGTTATCACGTCAGTCTAACACACTGAAGGTCTCCAGTTCGAGCCTGGACGAAGCCATTATATATTCTTTTTTTCTTAACTTAATTTTTTTATTTTTATTATATGAAACAACATACTGTATGTTCTGGTTTTTAATGTTTCCTTAGTTTGCCCAAGACAATGTTGCGACTTATAGAGACGCTTACCAAATTTTAATGGTTTCCTTTGATTGCCCAAGCCAGATCAATCAAGATCCGAGGGACTTGAACTTGATGTTTACAACTTCATTTATTTTCTGAACTTTTGATGATATGTTGAGTATTTCAATTTCAGAGAATCTGGACAACAATAAAGATTCGATCAAAAGAGCTAAGAATCAAATAAATCCTCTCAGCACCTTCTTCATTTTCTTGTTCTTGCAAAAAAAATACATAAAGAAAAATCTTCAACTTGGAAGATCCTCTATAAGTTTGTTTCAACGAGAATTTCTTACAGTTTTTAACATTATACATTTGGTCAAAGAATTCAATAAAAAGAAATATCAGAGACTAAATTCAATTAAAACAAACATGTCTCAGTTACTCACAAGATTTTACAAAATTGCTTCGTGAGTGATCAAACTACTTGGAATTGGTGTGATTGACATCGTTGATTCCCTGTGAGGAACAAGAAGAAGAAAGTAAAGCTTAAAGACAATACAAACTAGTTGTGATAATTTTAGTGATAAGGTTATCACAGGGAATACTTACTAGCCGTTTAAACGACTTGTTGTTCATCGATCTTGTTTTCTCCAATGGCTTAGCTTGATCCAGAGCCTGAGAGAACAAGGTTTCCCAGTAGAATGTATTGAAGAAACCCTTCAAGCAAAGTTGAAGAAAAAAAGGACAAAAGACACAAATCGGATTTCGTATTTTACCTGAATCATAGACTCCACACGACGACGCATCCTGGTGTGCATAAATCCCTCTGTGCACTGTAATATAACAAAAACTCAGGTTTTCACAAGTTTATACTCGCAGGGGGTGAGAGAGAGAGAGATTAATAAGTTTTAGTATTTAGTGAATATGAAAGAAAGATTAACCTTGACGTGGTAACTAACATAAGCATGAAAGGTTGACAAATTCCAGACAGTACGATCGAGCTTTTGCCCCTCGACATGTCGAGGGAAGATGACTACGATATTAGAATCATCCAATGTTAGTAAGGAAGATGACAAGTTAAAACATAGAACCTTTTTTTTAGTGAGATCTCATACCAAAAGTTACAAAACCGGCATTAGCAGATAGTGTTTCTTTAGGAGCTCCTTCCAATTCCTGAGGTGCGGTTGGAGACCACGAACAAGAAGGAGCACTATTAAGCGCCGCAGCACGCCTCGCCTCTACGAATTCCTATATTACACAAGATGAATCTTTTTTCTTCAGAAACTACAGAAATCAAAACCTGTTCCCCAAGATTCTACCTTTGATCATTGTGTTTTTACCTTTAGGAAAGAAGTCGCTAGAATAGTGTCGACAGAGTCTTTAAATCTCATAGGAAAAGCCACCGTGACTTTATCCGCCTGTGATGCAACGGCCGAGTTGTCTATCACTCTCACTCTACATTCTCACTAATTATATGAATCTACTTAAATACAAAAGTCGTAGTATAGACTAGATATAAACCTGAGGCACGAGGAAGAATGTCTCGTTAGGTCTATGCATAATTGCTACAAGCCTATCCAGCTCAGGAGCAACCGTCCTCGAAGCTAGATGTCTCAAGATGATTTTTAACGGCGCGCCCATAACCACTTCTCTAATGGAAGCTAGCTTCGTTAACAACGAGTTCCTGAACGCTGCCAAAAAAAATGGATACTTCCCCATGAGATGATAAAAACAAAGCAAGTTAAGTAAGAATCATTATCATTAGAGAGAAAGAGACTCGTCGAAAACCTTCATCAGGACGAACTTTGGAGAAATTGAGCTTCAGGGTAAGACTAAAACCATCTCTAGGAGGATCAAGTATTTGAAATCCGGTCCCGTAAGCTGTTTTAATAGCTTCTATAGCTCCTAACGGAAGTCCATCAAAGGACATTGCTTCTGGTGGTGGGTTTGGTAACGAAACCGAAAGCAACAAAAGGTTTGGATTCTTCATTGTCACCTATTGACACTTGCAAACATCAAGATGATTGAACAAGACCATGTGAATCTCAGAACAAATTGCTTGTAGGAAAAATTCACCTGAACATGGTAACGAACATCATCGAATTCGATCCACTGGTAATCTAGCTCCACTGCTTTATCAAGACTGAAACAAAAAAAAAAAACATATCAAACAGCTGAGAAAATCTACAAAGCATCAAACTTTTCTGACATTCTACAAAAACCCATTTCTTAGAAAATGTTGCAGATTTCTTGATAGAACAAGATCAATCCACCAAACCCAACAATCCAGATTTCGACTCTTATTTAACCAAAAGGGTTCTAATTGCAGGAATCATAGCTGAACATTTTACAAGATGAGATTAAGAATGAAATTACTCACTTCTGAGCACGCGTCAACAGCGTCTGAAGGAGAAACCTTGAATGCGACTGCAACATCATCGTTTACTTTCTTGCACTATCCAGAACACTTATATCGAATCCCAGAGAAACCCTTTAGTCTCTGAATTCTCCGACGGGATCTAATCGGTAGAAGAAGAAGAAGAAGAAGAGCCTCGTCGGAGACAACAAAGACGACCGAGATTCTCTGTCGCAACTTGAACGTTTCTTCGATAAACTAACTTTTTGGAAATTTATTTTAATTTTCAACTCAGCCATGTGAAACGTCGTCGTTTCTTGCTTTCTGTATTTTATTTCGTGAACTTGAATGACCAAATACGTAAAATTGGGCTGCTTATTAACGTGTATATTAAATATATAAGCCAAGCCAAGCCAAGCCCAGCCCAGCCCAATTGATGTTATAAAGTATGATGAGCTTTAACATTAATAATACTGTATTGGATTAGGATGTTACAAATAATGTATATATGTAACATAGTTGTGGCAGTGGCAAAATTAGGATTTGTTAGATCATATTTTTTTTCATGTTTGAACAATTTTGTTTTATTTGTCTTCTTTGGGTGTTACACCTGGTTATGTTAATGTGACGGATATTTTTCTTTTATTAAGCAATAAGCACGTAATAATATCCATAAAGCTACTCTTTAGTCTTTAGAATATGCTTTAAACTATAATTTTATATTCAAGATATGTGACTATTTTAACCAGATATAAACGACAAATTTGGAGCAGTGTTTTGTATTATCTGACGTGTGCGTGATATTTTAATTTAATAATAAATTGGAATTGACGGTATAAAAACTAAGAAACTCAATTTGGATAAGATACTTTTTAAAATTACAACAACAAAAAATTGTCCCTTTGTCCTATAATTTTCTGTAACTTAAAATTAGTTTCTATTTATATTAACATGTTAAATTACATATTTCCATCGCTGCAAATATAGGATGATCTATATCTATAATGATATTTTTAAATTTTTAAATGACCAAATATGGCAAGAGATAAATTTACATAAGAATGTGAAGTGTTTTTTTATAAATAGTTTTAACATTAAAGATCCCTTCTAGTAGTCTATAAATGTAATTTAAACGAACGATAATGTTTTTTTTATATGTTTATACGAACAACTTAATTAGTTATTTGTAGTTTTTTTGTTAAGCTTTTAAATTATTAATTTCAAGCTTCTTTTTTTTGACGAAAAATTGATTTTTAGGTTAGATATGAAAGCTACATTTGTATATTGTATATAAATATATATATATATATATACTTTATTTTATTGACTTTAAAATGTCTATTGAGCTTGACCGTGGCCCGACGGATTTGAGAGATGAAGGAACCTCAAAAGCAAAAATACCTCACGTATCTCTATACGCACACATACACCCCACGGCCCTACTATACTGCCTACATAAATTTACATAAGATTTATGTAAGTGTATATAATAATATATATGCGATATATATTTATAGCAAAAAGAGTAACGTTTGTAACATCGGTCGTGACATGGTCTTGACAAAAGAGGATCCGCTAGTGGCGTATCTTCGCCCTTGAACATTGATCTATTAGCCCAAGCATGGTTTTATAAAATATAGAAAAAAACATAGAAAATAAAACAGTTATATACGTAACTATTGGGTTGGGTTTTTGATATAACCAACTAACCAAGGATCAGAATGACCAACCCATAATTAAAAGTGCAATGAAAATATTTGAATTATATATAATTCTTAGTATTTAAATAATTTTCAAACAAAAAACTTATATATATTCAGGTAAGTACTTACTAACTATGAGATTATATATAGAAATATTACTTTTAATAATTTTCAAGAGAGATACAATAGATGCATATTAAAATTTTAGTAAGTTTAGTAAAAAGCTAAATGTGAACTTATGAGATTTGTTTATGGTTACAATACATAATTATTATATAAATATGACCTTCTCAAGTATAAGTGTTGTGAAAACTGAAAAGTAATATCAATTATGGATAAGGTGAGTCATTGCCACGCATGTTGTCGAGTACGTACAATAACGAAGGCCCATCGTTTTTTTTTTTCCTTCAAACGTCACTGAATCGACTAACACTATATATACCTATATTATTTGTATATATGTGTAAGTTACTTGTATGTATGTATAGACTATAGTGTAAGATTCTTGTTGGTGGACAGTCAAATCCAGTGGATATAATCTAAACTTATGAGTTAATTTTAATTGATTGCGGGCAATTGTTCACTACAAATTTTTCATCGCATTGTAATTTGTAAATTTTTTTAGGCTAGTTGACGTTTTTTTTTTGACACAGACGCTAGTTTAAGTTATCATCAAATTAAGAAACTCACTGGTATAAAAAAAAAAAATCGTGACACGGTTATTTAATTAAGAGAACAGATGCTTCAATTGATAAATTAAAGACTTCGTATTAAAAAATAACTTTAGAAGAATTAAATTGACCGAATAAAAAAAAAATTATCCTTTATGGAATAATATAGTTATGAAAACAAAACGAGAGCTTTGACAGAAAATGTGAGTGTGGTTGCGTAATTATAGATGAATAATTAACAATTAACACAACTATATAGTCTGATATATGAATAATAATTTGTTTTAAGAATTGTGTTACAATATGCAACACGTACTGAGTACTGATACCAAGTAAAATCGTACGTCACACATGTGCTAAATGTGTGAAACAGATAAATTCATATTCGTCTAATGAAATTCGAGTGATCACATGGGCTATCCTTTAATTTCAAACCTCGTAATTACCCATCACGGGAGGATGCTCTGCTCTATGTTCTTACTCATCAATTCTCTTCTTCTTGATCCCCTTCGATTTATTTTTACAAAAAAAATATATGAAACATAACTTTTGACGGCTATAAATACAACCAGACCCAACTAATTCGATGTATTATATTATTTTATATTATCAAATCAGGTTCGAACTATATTAATAACGTGTATACTGTCTCAGGCGTGTTTTTACTCTCATGTTCGGCCGATAATCAGTCGTACATAAATATGAATATTTAAGTTTCTCTCATGTACATCAATGAGTCAATGACTCATGTAGTCATGTGTGATGTCCTTGGACAATTTTTCTTTACGAAAAACAATTATATGAAAGGATATATAATATGAATGACATATATGGCAAAAAATTAATATCTATGTTTATAAAAATATGAGTGACATATATGGCATTAGATAACTAAATTCTACCTTCTTGTTTATAAAAAAAAAGATGAATGGCAAAAACGTTAATAAGTTGGTTTACGAATATCATATTATTTTATTTGATATTATATTATTTTACGCGATATATCATGATAATTATTTAAATTGTACGTAAAATTATACACTATTTATAGACGATTTTGTCACCACATTTTTCTGTCATTTTTGCAATAAATTTGGTTCTCTAGCAAGCAAACCCTTATATAATATAGTTATTACACCATCATACTAATACTATTCGTGATAAGGATAATTTATTGTGAATTTTTTAAAAAGATGAGGTGTAAGTATATGATGTACTCTCTCTATTCCAAAATATAAGATATTTTAAATAAAAGTATAAAGATTAAGAAACTTTTTTGTTTAGAAATATCATTTAATAATTGGTTTAAAACTTAATTCAATCAATCATAAAAATTAAAAATATTATAGAATTTGAAAAGCCAAAAATATCAAATAACATTAAAATTTGCATAAAATTTTGTAAAATATCTTAAAAAATGAAAAAAAAAAATTCTTTAATTATGGAACCGAAAGAGTATGTGTTTGGCAATATTTTGTCTCATTATCGAATACATAATTTATTATCACAGCGACAGGTTAATAAGCCAGAATCGAGACAAAGAAAAAAAAAGAAGGGATTCCATCTAAAGTATGACTTATCTCATTTGATCTTGTTGACAACTACATTTTAATTTTGTTCAGCAACGATCATATCAATCACATGTTATGCCTAATCGCATTATCGCAACGTTTATTAACTAAGTAACAATAATGTGGAACTTTAGTAGATGTAATTAATATTTTCGCAACAGTAAAAACTTGTTTTATTGATTTTGTGGTCCCTCTGTTATCTCATTTTCACCGTAAACTAAACTATATTTTGTTTGATTCGGAGATCTTGGAACGCTGTGAGTGGTTAAGACTTCAAGATCTCACGTGACGCAGCATTGACTCATCAACGCGAAATTTACACGGCTTGGTTTTACAACTTTTATTATCAACCATGCACTTTCAAATCTAATTAATTTAAAAACAGCGACCAGTATATAACTGGTTTTTTTTTTAATAAACGTATATAATTGTTACTCCTAATGATTTGCACTAATATACTATTATTATTTCATAATTTATATTCAAATCCGAAAAATGTGCATGTGTTGTAACTTGTAAGTTTGCTGAATTTTTTTTTGGTAGCCATAACTTGTAAGTTGTACATGAAGAAAAGCTTCACTTTAATAGTTTTTATTTGTTGCTAAATTCATTTTAATAGTTTGTCAAAGGAGTAAGAGTTTTGCACGTAAAAATTAAATAACTGATATGTGAAATATTATGGAATATGAATTTCGTGTTTTTGGAAGCCTAAATTCTATATATCCAGCTCTCATATATTATTAATTATATCCATTTATCAGTATAGATAATTGTTTTTTTTAATTTTAGAAGTATTACATTATTATACAAAATTAATAAATATATAACCACACTGCTTAAATGTAACTAGTTAACTTTGTAAAACTTTAGTGGAATAAGCTACGTCCTACGACATTATTCTGTTTTGTATACGTGTTGTCATATGACATAATGACAATATTGAATTCAATATTCATTTCTATTTTTTTTCAAAAAATATATTCATTTCTATAATATAATCTACATTTTTTTAATTAACAGCGATTGTATTTTTTTATATTTTTTTTGGTGAGCCACAGCGATTGTATTATTTAATGTGTTGAATGGGTTTTTAAAATTTTGAGAAGTTTTTTAAAAGCAAAAATCAATAGTAATAGTAATAATTAAATTGAAAACAGAAAATAAAAGGAGAAATAAAGGGTTGTTGTCGGCAAGGATTTAGCTAAAGTGGGCCCAGTCCCGTAAGATAGAACGGTCAACTGTCAGTCGGTCAATAAGAGTGGGACCTACAAGGCTGTTACACGTTGATGACGTGGCTCAACCGTTAGTAGCCGACACGAACGGACCGAACCTTCTTTCTGTATATCTTCCGACAGTCTCTTTTGGTTCCTCTCTAATCTCGGGAAATCTTTTTTTTTGTGTTTCAATTTCAATATCTCATCACTACATAATTTTCATACAAGAAAAATGCTACTCCCTCTATTTCACAAAGAGTTTCATTTTGACTCTTGATTTTTGTTTCACAAAGAGTGTCACTTTATGTTTTCAATGCAATTTTTAAAACTAAATTTCATTTTTATCCCTACTATTTTAACCTATTAATTAGAGAGAGAAACTGATTTAGTGTATTAATAAAGGGCATAAAAGAAATTTACAAGTTTTTCTTAATTTGTGTGAAAAATGTCAAAATGACACTTTTTGTGAAACGGAGGAAGTATTATTTATTCGCGTGTTCACATATTCAAAGCATATTGCTAGTTATTATAAACCAAAAACTAAAAATTGATAGTTAAAAAAAAATACTTTATGTACTTATAAATATGGTGTCTTTAATGTTAAAAAAAAAAATGGTGTCCTTTCTAGCAGACTAACATGACTTCTCAACATATTTGAAAGAATTTGTAAAAATTAAAAATTTCTTTATTTTTTGCTTTTTTTATATTCTAAGCAATATGAATTTTAAAATTGGTTGCTTAGCCCGTAATTCAATACTTTATGTTTATTTTTTTTTGTAGAAAAGGCTAAAAAAACATAAAATATTGAATTAGCATAAAAATATACTTTATGTTTATGATTTCACATTTGTAGCAGATGCACCTTCAGTGTGAATTCTTAAACTATTTTTATTTAAATTTATGTTGATAAAATAAAAGAATATCTTTTGTAAGGTTGTGCATTCACTAAAACTAGGGTAGTACATGCACATTATTCAAAGTGTGATAATTATTAAATTAAATTTAGTATAATTTTAGTTAAATTTTAGATTTTGTTACATGCAGATTTGATAATTATTCTTATTAATTTTTTTTTTTATTTAAATTTATTGTTAAAACAAACTAGTTACTTTAAATAGTGTTTGGCAATTACTTTTAACATAGATTAAAAAAAATAAAATGTTTGGTAATTAGTTTAGTATAATAATTTAAATAAATTAAAAAAATTGTGATTTTGACACATCAACAAAAATAGTCTCCAATGTTTCTCCTTTAATATATAGTAGATTATATATATGGATAGTCTCAAATATATTTATGAAATCTTTCGATTTGGGCAACAACAAAAAAGTATATATATATATATATATATTCATATTTGTCATCTAAGGAAACTAACAAACATTTTGAAGTCATTTTCATTTTAATTAATCAAATTATTCATTTTTATCTTTGAAGTCGTTTTCATATTTTATAGGATAAGATTAATATTTTGAAACAGACTAATATTCCACATCGACCGTATTGCTATTTTAAGATTTTAGTCTAATATAAACGTATGACAATAACATAACAAAACAAGGTAAAACTCATGTCCTATACTTATTATGTCATACTATCTTTTAGTTTGATAAAACCTTAGCGTAATAAATATTTTTTTTTTATGTTAAAAAGAAATTTTTGTTTTTTGGTTGAATGTATATTCTTTTTAGAGGAGCTAAAGATTGAGTTTTCTATTCCCATTTCTTTTTGATAGATTTTAAGAAACTCATATCAAAAGTTTAATGAAAGAGTTAGGTTTTGAGTGGTTTTTACGTTAATATCCGCAAATACTATTCGCAGTTGTTGAAAAATTACAAAAACCATTTCATACCACTTTGTACAGGTAAGAACTGTTGTAACATAAAAAATCGTTTATAGCACCGATTTGTGGTGACGGTTGACGGGCGATTAAAAAAAAATTATCTTAAATATTGATAGAAATTTACAAAATAAAAGTGGAAGACTTTTTTTCTCCTCTACAAAAACACTGTTATATCAAATTCTTATATACTTGATATATATTAACTAAATTAAAATATATTCGTAAACCTAAAAAAATATTATATATATATATATTTATCCTAAATTTCTTAAAAATCTTTAAAATTGATTATTTTATAATTTATTTACAAAAAAAAATTTACTTTATTTTATTGTAAAGATCATATACTATATGCATTTTGGTAAGTTTTATGTTAAATTGTTACTATAACTCCTCTATATTAGTCGTATAAATTATTTAGGGAAAATTCCATAAAACTATTTCAACTAAATTTTGATAACCTTTTTAATACTCAAACTTTTTTGTTACCTAATTTAATACACGAAATAATTATTTTACCCATTTTAATACGTTAACTTTCAAAACTGTATCCATTTAACACTATCGAGTTAACGGAAGGATAACCACAGTTATATTTTTAATTTTTAATAACAAAATATTAATATTTTAACTAAATAATAATAATAAATTTTAAAAAACTTTAAAAATCCCTAAAATTCAAAACAAATCTAAAAAATTAAGAAAAAAAATTTCAGATAAAAAATTATAATTTCAATTTTAAATATCAGAAAAATTAAATTTTAAAATTATACAAAATGTAAAATTAAAAAACTTGAAAATTTTATATTATTTCAACCTGTAATGTGTTGCTTACTTATTTAATAAAAAATAATTAAGTAATATTGAGAAAAATTGTGATACTTATTTTTGTATGGTTTACATGGTAAGAAATTATTTTTAGTCACAAAAATTTTCTATACTATACAAAAATTTGTTTATGTTGATGACTGATTTAATAAAAGAGTAAAATGATTGCGAGTTGAAACAAAAGCTTACCCTAGTGAAACGCCAAAAAATATCAAGATCTTCGATCAGATCGCTATGATATAAGTTATTTTTTGAATTTTCTTTTATTTTTGTAGTTTTGGTAATTTTAGAAATTTTATAATTTTTTCAAATTTAATTTGGTTTTTTGAAATTTTAAACTAAAATTATAAATGTTTTTCAGATAAAAATTAAATAAAAAAAAGGCTAGGAAATTTAGAAATTTTTTAGATTTTTGTTTGAATTTTAGGGATTTTTAAAGTTCTTTAAAATTTATTAATATATTTCGATTAAGATATTAATATTTTATTATTAAAAATAAGAAAGATAATGGAGGTTATCTTTCCGTTAAGTAGATAGTGTTAAATGAGTACAGTTTTAAAATTTCACGTATTAAAATGGATAAAATAATTAGTTGGTGTATTTAGTTAGATAATAAAAAAAATTAAATATTAAAAAATTTATCGAAATTTAGTTGAAATATTTTTATGAAATTATTAAATTGCGTTCAAAACCGCAACTGAGTGTGTTTTTGTAAACTCCCGTATCCACACCAATATTCAGTGTGTTCAGTTCGTCAGTTCTAGTCAATTAATTTTGAATTAAAAATCTATAAAATTTCACAATGGTATCTGTGTTTAGATTTGTTGAGCCAAGTAAAATGGCATAACATATTGTGGTACATATAGAACATGTTACCAATTGTAAATTGTGATTCGATTTTATATAGGTAAAAAAGCCATTATTTTGAGAGGAGTTTATTAAAAATATTATATTTGGTTGATTGTGATTCTTTTTTTTTTTGAATATTGTAAGTCAAATTTGCTTGATTCATGGTACTACCAATAATCTGATGGTGAAGTGCATTCAGTGGCAATGCCAAAAATTAATGTTACCGGGGTTATATACAATTATAATTTTTTTTTTTTTTTATCATATTGTGGAAATTGAATCTCGGTTCAAAGGTGTAAAAAAACCTAGATTTGCCACTAATACTACCAAATTTCTTTAAGAAGTAATGTAATTTTATATTTATATGAGTTTAGTTGACATCCTATTCTATAGGGTAGACTCGCCACTGAGTGCATTCGATACGTTCGAGATATTATGAATGTTTAGTATAGATTTTTTTTTATAAGGTTTGTTCAATATAGGTTACACATAAATGTTTCTTTTTGTGGGTAAAATACTCATTATTGTTTGAGGTTATCATTTGTTAAAAATAATATTTGGTTTACGGTACTTTTTTTTTTGAACTAAACTTTATTACAACTAGTTGGTAATCTGCGCTTATTTTTATCTATTTTTATGTATTGTCTTTATCGTATAGCTTTTTGAGATGGGTTTCTCTTTCTCATTCGAATCCGTTTCGAATTTCCTGTCATATTTCCAATTCCGTTCAAATATTATCCATTCGAAATCATTATTGTATTCAAACATGTACATATAAGGAAAGAATTTGAGGTAAATTACCTCGATTACCCGTTTAAAATTTTATTTTTTAAATTATATATTATTTTCTAAAATTTCCCGGATTTTCTAGAATTTTCACAAAATATGTCTCCAAGTTGATCATTACCCAAATTATTGAGAGTTTGTGAAGAGATTTTAAATAAGAGAATTTCCCGGACTTTCTAGAATTTTCACAAGTTGATCATTACCCAAATTATTGAGAGTTTGTGAAGAGATTTTAAATAAGAGAATTTCCCAAACCCGTCCCGTTATCTGAATTTTCCGTTTCGGTTTTTTATCGGATCCCCTTAAGAAATTGTTTTTCCTCTCTCAAATTACCCATTCGCGTTCCATATTCGTATATTACCATAAATACCATGACTAACGTATATATTTTTCACCATGTTTTTGTTAATTTTTTATTTTCTGATAACGCTTCATAACTGTCTGTTAATGTTTGGTAATTTATTTTTTCTGATTTTATAAGTGTAATTCAGTATATTTATTGTTTTGCAAGATTATAGTTCAGTCGAAGTGTTAGTTGTATTTTAAAAGATTTAAATGAAAAGTAATTGATGATTTGAATGCTTAGTAAAACGCTTAGGTGACGAAATCCAAATGACCCGTTTAAAATTTTGAAAATTAAAAAAATATATATCATTTTCCAAGAAAATTTGTACTTCCAAGAATTTTTTCAAAATATATGTTTCAAAATTGACCTTTACCCAAATTATTCAGAGTTTGGGAAGAGATTTTAGATAATAGAATTACTCGAACACGCCTTGTTACTTCAAATTTCCGTTTTTTTTTTATCGGATTCCCTTAGTAAATTATTTTTCCTCTTCTAAATTGATCTATTTCCGTCTCATATCCATAAATTACCGTCGTGAAACCCGAAATATCCAAGACTAACATATATCTTTGTTTTAGGTTTATTTATTTTTCTATGTTTTTGTTTATTGGATTCTTTTAAGAAGTTGTTTTTTTTCTACCAAATTATCCAGTTCCGTCTCATCTATAAATTAGCATCCTAAATTCTGAAATACCCATGACTAATATGTATATTAGGTTTTGGTTTATTTACTTTTTTATAATTTTGTTGATTGTTTATTTTATGTTAACCTTTTATAACTGTTTATTAATTTTTTCTGTTTCTAAAATTATAATTCATTTTATTTATTGTTTGCTAACATTATAGTTGAGTTTAAATGTTAGGTTGTGAATTTTAAAACAAAAATGGAAAATAATTAATGATGTGAGGTGGTAAAAGGAGAAAAGAGAGAAGGTTTCTTTATACAGATAGATAGATAAATGATTTGTTCAATAATAGGTTACTCATAAATGTTTATTTTTGTGGGTAAAATACTCATTATTGTTTCAAGTTATCATTGTTGGGTAAAATATTTGTTTTACAGTATTTTGGTTCATAGTAATATATATTTTTCCCTGCCTATAGGTAAAAAGTTTGAAACGTCAACTGCGGTACATATATCTAACAAAAATAAACTAAACATTATAAAATTAATTAATTTGATCTTTAAATTGTTGTCAATTTTTTCCCGGCAGCCTAAACACCTAAAACGGATTGAAAATTCAATTTTCTTTTATTGGTTGAAAAAATGTAGTCACTATGCACAAAGAAAAATTATTCCGCAATTTCTTATACTATTTTTAGTCACTAAACTGCTAGAATATCAGGACTTTATCTGTTCAGACAAATCACTTTCACACGTAACATGGAAAGATGCACATGACGGGTTTGATTCCCTTACGTCATGATGAAGAAGCTAAATATTTGTTTCATGTATTTTATTTCAATTACTTTACTTACTTACTTCTAAGAAAAGTGAACATCAGATGTAAAAGTTTATGGGTGCAAATAGATGTATATAGAGGAATAAAATACGATAGAATAAAACATTTATCAAATTTTTAATAAAGTCTCGCCAGGCATGGAACGAACATTTTAGTCATCCCACTAAAAAGTTAACAAAATTCAAAGAAATCTATTGTGTTGAAATCTCATTATATATGTATATTTTTTTGGAAGAGAAATCTCATTATATTTGCATTAGTATTAAACTGTATCGTTTCAGTTTTTATCTGATGCTGCTAAAGAGATCGACCTAATAATAAACTGTACAAAAAAAAAGAAATCCAAACAATTTACAAGTAACAAAAAACAGGACTTTCGAAAAAAAAAAATAAAAAAAATATTCAGGAAACATCAACTATATTTCAACATTTAACATCCATAAACATAGAAAAGTGCATTTGATTAAACAAAGCATGCACATTGATTATGTTTGACCAGCAATAAATTGACATGTGGAGCTGACGATGAGCCGACACGATGCTAACTAGGCGCCACACTAGACATGCTTCTTCTAGTCACTACCACGTCACCCTCTCCTTTTTAAGAAAAAAATTAAAACCCACGTCACGTTTCTTTTTCATTGTTCATTACTTTTTTTTGTCATATTCACATATATCCCAGTGTATACGTTATATATATAATACGTAATTAACATGTGATTTTTTCTTTAGAAAACCAAAATTAAAAGTAGATAGAATTTCTATTCGTTGATATTTATGCAAAAGATCCGTATATCATTTAAAAATGGACATGAGGACCTTGAGTTTGATGTATACATTAGTAGCTAAAAATCAGTCTATCCACAGCCCTCATGACTTAAAAAATAAGTAGTGTAACATAAAAAAGCATTATATGAAAACGAGATATAAATGTGAAAAATCTCTAAATACCCCTATCTTCCAACATAGATATTTAAATATTCAAATTGCTGATTGTGCAGATCTCAGTTCCATTAGAAATAAAAAAATCAAAGCCTTGTAACATTATCCACAAGACTTTTGTTGTATGGATTACGGGTCAAATTTCGTCTGACGTAAACCATCTAACCTGATCCATATAATGGATGTTAATTAATTCGCTAGAAATTTTTTAAAAATGGTTAGTTTATTATAAAATTGTGAAAAGAGCATGGACTTTGTCACACTGTCTCGATAGGAATTATCAGAAATCCAAATCTCCGAAACAAACGCAGGTGCAATATTTGACCAGACAGCGGAGATATGACACGTGGTGCACAGTGGGACACACTGATGTGTTTGGCAAATGACAGACCCACCGATCCACTCAGAAGGTCTCACATTCGTGGCTCGTGGGTTGCGATGTCATGTCCCTAAATAATACGACTAGTAAGGAATAATTGAAGATATTGACCAAAAAAACCTCTGAGCAATTGAATATCGATCGTACGTGATTACAAGTGTTCGATCGATGTGTTATTTTGGTCCCATTACTACATTAAGCAGGTGTAATAACTAATTTTGGGTCGCTGTTACTGACAATTAATTGCAACTCCGTGGAAATTCTAGAACAAATAGAAATAAAGTAGGTTCCAAAACCATTACTCCACCACATACTCAAAGTATGTGCACTAAATGATAATCAGACATTACAATAAAATGAATACTATATAATAATATTCTAAAACAATATGCACCAAAGTATAGGCACTAAATAATAACGAGACATCACAAAAAATGAATACTATATAATAATATTCTAAAACAATATGCACCAGTTAAAAACAAATGTATCATGCATGTCTGTAGATATTTCTTAAGATTTTGTTTTGATTGTGTTAAATAGTTCTAATGGAATCAAAGAGGTTGGGTTTTTTTCTTCGGTTCAAACTCTCTTTAGAACGCAGATATATATTTTAAATCAAAATATAGAAAAAGATTATTTCTGGATAATGGAAGAGATTACGGGTCAAAAGTTAATAAGTTCTCCAGTTAATTAAAAAAAAGTTCTAATGGTTGCAAATTACGATTTTTTTTTTCATACTTTTTAGTTTTCATTTATTCAGCTCAGCAGATTTGGATACATATAATAGGGTCAATTTGTTACATGACCATTAAAAAAAAAAATTAAAAAACTAATCAAATGGTTAGACAGAGATAGAGAGAAAAAGAAAAATTAAAAAACTAATCAAATGGTTAGACAGAGATAGAGAGAAAAAGAAAAATTTTTGGTTAATTTATAGGTTTTGGTTTTCTTATGGTTATTGATTTGATTTTCCTTAATAACTATTGTCAGAATAATAAGAATTATAAATTCCATGTTAACAGAAACTCATTGGACAGTAGAAGATAGGATCAATAAAGTGTGCATATGCATGTATGAATGTTAGTTGGTAGTTATAAGTTTGGTGGGTTTCTTGAAAGTTAAACTATTAAAGATTACTCCTTTGACACTTCTCCAAATTTCTGGTTTACCTTCTTTTTTTTAATTAATATATATATTTGCCTCCTCTTTCCAATTTAATTGCTCATATTTCCATTTACTTTTTGACTCCAGCCTTAGGTTAAAAAAGCATCCATTCTTTAAATTTAAAAAAGTAAGAACTAAAAAAAAAAACAAGGTTGACAAAAGAAAAACAAATACAAAAGAAAAAGCTAAAAACAATTAACTGATATAAACAGAGACAACAATGAATGAATGTATACATACGAGGTATGATCCCATTCGACCGAATATCATATTGATCGATTTGTAGAAAAACGAAACAACATGCATAAGGAAGATGTTATGCTTGAACTAACCAAGTTAAATCAAATAGATAATTTTTTTAAACGTGTTGAATCAAACAAGATTTGTCTTAATTTGATTCAAATTTTTTCATCAACTACAAATTTGAAATTTCAAAATATTTATCAAATACTGAACCAAAATTCAAATCATTCATTTTTAAGAGACGAGTTATAAGTTTTTATATAAAAATTGACGGAGATTTATAGGTTAGGGTTTGTATTACTAATACCGTTGTGTTATAATTCAGATATTTATTTGATAATATGCATGTATGAATTGTATACTGGAAAAATAACAAACAAATTTTGTTGGTTCAATGATATGATAGATTGATTTTGGATTTGGTAATTTCATTTGTTTATTATAACAATTAGTATACCGTAGAGTAAAGATACGGTAACTACGTCATTATACGAAAGTTCAAAAAAAACTACGTCATTATACGATTCGAGTGATCATGGTCATGAGTGATTAACCAATGCGAGGATTCACTTTTAGAATAGCTGATATTTGATGTTAAATTCCTCCATGCGTTAAAGATCCGGTCACCAATAATTTTGTAGTCTGATTTCTTGATTGTAGTCTAGTTTTAAATTGGGATATCAATTAGTTATTACTTATTACAATAAAAGGGGTTCCTGGTTTGGGCCAAACGGAAAACGTAAGAATGCGAACAAAGTCGTTGAAAATTCCCACGTTTAGTCGGACAAGATCAAACCGGTGGGTCCGGTGCGACCAATGCTGGATCTCCAACGCATGTGATCACAAAAATCTTGCTGCAGTAAAATCTACTTCTTACAATTAACGAAAAATATAAAGATAAAGATTAGTGATTAGCGGGAGAAGAAAACAGTGATTCGTTAATACCGTTATAGTGGTCCATCTCTGTTTGGTCACACAGTGGTAAAGACAAGTCAATAACTCATGTCCCCAAAATCTTTCAAGATCTTACATCCAATAGGCGAAACAGAGCACGTAAAAATCAACCAATCAGTGTTATTCTCATTTGATCTAAGTCAACTAATTATGTGTATCAACTAACATTTTTTAAAAAAATTATACAAATATTTTTAATCTACTTATATAATTTAATTGCATAATTATTGTTTTATAAAATAAAATTACATGTAGAGGATCAAGTGAGTGGTGTGGTCAAGTGATTTTGGAAGTAAATATTCAACTTTGTTGGTTCAACTACATTTGAAAGGGATGATTTACACCTTTAATATAGTTCTACCAACGCCTTAGTCTTCTTGACACGAAATAAATTTACGGGCCAAAGATATAAAACTTTCATAATTTATAGAAAACAAATCACATGTAGGGTAAGAAACTAATCACATGTAGGGTATAAAACAAATCACATGTAGGGTAAGAAGCGTTTTTTGATTTTTGTGTTTATTAATGAAAGTTCTAGTTTCACATCTGTTTACGGATTTGCCAAACTTTTTTTTTTCTTTCCCAAAAAAAAGAAGAAAAAAAGAAGAAGAAATAATTTGTGGCAAATTCACACTTATTTTTATGTTGAAGAAATTAATGATTCACAAGATCAATTGATATTTGATACGAAAGTAATATTACATGTTATAGTTTCCGACCTAAATAAATTAAAGATTTGGGTATAGAATCTTTTGGTAATGAATTAAAAAAATTAATGTTTGTTTGTAAAAAAAAATGTTTATAGAAATGAAATAACTGTGGAATATTTTGTCGTATCCGAAAATATACAGAGACAATCCCGTATATTAAAAAAAACAGATACGTATTTCTATTTTTTATTTTAATCTTTTTTGAACAACTTATTTATTAAAAATAAAAATTTAGGTGGAGGGTTTTGGGGTTTTTGCTGTTTGCTACTGTTTGTCTCTCTTCCTTTATAAAACGGCTTCCGTCGTCGATGGCGTGAGCCTAAACCCTCCTCTTCTCTCCTTTCCATTTTTTTTCTCTCTCTCTCTCTCTCATCTCCTCTTCACTCTTTCTCCATCGTTTTCACGCTTTTCTCGCCGACCTTTATCCTTATCCGATAGACCCATAAAAACCCATAAAACATATAAAAAAACAAACACTTTCTTCCTTCTATTGAAGAGATCGGAAAACCCCAGAGCCGCCGGTTACGCTCAGGTCTCTCTTTCACTCCCTCTCTCTCTCTCTGGTCTCTGAGTTTCTGCTTCTTGGGTTTAATACGGAAGAAAATGCAAGAGCTTTTGCCCCAAAATCCAATTCCTTTTTGAATACTGATTTGAACCAATAAATTGTTTCATTCTGTTCATCCTCTGCGATTGAGTTGTTTGCTTGGATGAATGAGATGTTAAAATTAAGAAAAAACCCCAAATTATCTCTTAATCATTTAAAAAAAGCTTCGCGCTTTCATAGTTATACGTTACTCTCCTGTAACCACTTGCTTCTGCTTCTAGATTGTTGACTATGAAACAGATAACTTTCTCCTCGACTGATTTGGTTTTTCGTTTTGGTTGGTGATTTCTGTGCAGGATTATTAGTTGATTTTTGACTCGATTAAAAAAAAAAAAAATCAGAAGGAAGAAGATGAAGTACGTGCTTGTAACAGGAGGTGTTGTGAGTGGATTAGGGAAAGGAGTAACAGCAAGTAGTATCGGTGTTCTCCTTAAAGCTTGTGGTCTTCGAGTTACTTCAATCAAAATCGGTAAATTTCTTCTACCTTTTCTTCGTTGTTACTAGTCAAAATGATGTTTTGCTTACGTGGAGCACTCAATCTCCAGATCCTTATCTAAACACTGATGCTGGTACCATGTCACCATTTGAGCACGGTGAAGTGTTTGTCTTGGACGATGGTGGTGAGGTAAATAAAAATGACATTTTTTTATTTGTATAAAACATTTTAAAAGACTTCAACTTTTTAAGAACTTTTGAATCTTTTTTTCTTTGATGTGATTTGGGAAGTAAAGGTAGATCTTGATCTTGGAAACTACGAGAGGTTTTTAGATATCAAATTAACCAGAGACAATAACATCACCACAGGGAAAATTTACCAGGTTTAAGATCTAGATCTCAACTAATTTTGAAGTTGATTGATGATGATGATTGAGTTAGGTTGACTAATTTCTTCTTGTCTTTGTCACAACAGCATGTAATTGCTAAAGAAAGGAAAGGAGATTATTTGGGAAAGACTGTTCAGGTAATAATTAAGCTTCCCACCTATTATTATCTTTTTCTCACTTCATGTCCTGCTGTTGGTTTCTTGTAGCACTTAAAAAAGCTGTTCTGGTTTTGTAATGGTCTAGGTTGTTCCTCATGTCACTGATGCAATTCAAGACTGGATCGAGAGAGTTGCTGCTATTCCTGTTGATGGAAAGGAAGGTCCTGCTGATGTTTGCGTTATCGAATTAGGAGGAACTATAGGTTATACAAAAAAACAACAAATTGCTTTTATTTTATTTTTTTGGTTCTCATCTTTTGCTAAAAGAGATTCTTGATGTTTGCAGGTGATATCGAATCCGCGCCTTTTATCGAGGCGCTTGGCCAATTCTCCTACCGTGTTGGTAAGAATCATTTTCCTTTATTAATACCGTTTTGAATCCAAAAGCAAAGAAAATTATGTTAGGAAGTTTTGGATAATGATGAAATTAACTACTGCAATCTTTGGTTGGTGGTTGAACTTCAGGCCCAGGGAATTTCTGTCTGGTCCACGTCAGCCTCGTGCCTGTGCTTAATGTTGTTGGTGAACAGGTAGATAAATTTTTCCTGAAATGAAGCAGCCATGATGTGACAGCATTTGACTATGTATGTCTAAATAAACTTCATTTGTGTTCTTTCAGAAAACTAAACCGACACAGCATAGTGTCAGGGGGCTACGAGGCTTGGGTTTGATACCGGATATCTTAGCTTGTCGGAGCACAAAGGTTTGGTTTTGCTTGCGTCTCCATCTTTGACTCTTAAATCTGTTTCATCTGGAATTTACAGTCTCTTGGTGGTGTTATCTTCTTGATATGATTTAATAAGCCTCAAAAACTTTTTTCTTTCATTCAGGCACTTGAAGAGAATGTGAAAGAAAAACTAGCTCAATTCTGCCATGTCCCGGTAAAAGATGCCGTCTTTTGTCCCTCGTTGATATGTTATTCACTTTAAATCTTGGTTTTTTTACCAGCTTAAGGTTCTTGTTTTCAGCTTCAGTATATCTTCACTCTCTATGATGTTCCCAACATTTGGCACATTCCTCTGTTGCTTAAGGTACCTTTCTCTGAATCTAGTCACTACTCCAGTTATTATAAATCATCAAGAAAACATTGCTCAATGTGCATACTCCTTCGAACAGGATCAGAAGGCTCACCTAGCAATCTCGAAAGTTCTCAATCTTGCTAGGTATGAATTCTACATCTTGTTTTATCCTTTCGTTTTCTTGGATTTACGACTCAAATGGATTGGAAGTGATCTCTGTTATTTCTGAAACAGTGTTGTTAAAGAACCTTCGCTAGAGGAATGGACTTCAAGAGCAGAATTATGCGACAACTTACATGTGCCGGTAGGTCTCAGCTTTCATCAACTCCTTATAAACCGTAATCTCAATGTCTCTCTCTTAACGCACCAAAATCAAATTTACAGGTGAGAATCGCTGTTGTGGGGAAATATACAGGACTCTCTGATGCATATCTCTCTGTCTTGAAGGTAGAACTTACACACACCACCTCATAGGATAGCGTCAGGATTAGATTCTTTGACTCGGTTCTCACATTTTTGATAACTTATACAGGCTCTCTTACATGCTTCTGTCGCTTGTCGCAAAAAGCTAGTAGTTGATTGGGTTCCAGCTTGTGATCTCGAAAAGGAAACTGAGAAACAGGTCCGTGAATGTTAATTTACACATGTATGTCTTTACTTGTTCACAAGTACTAAACTAGAATCTTGTGTTTTTCTTTGTTTCCCCCTGTTTAAGCAGAATCCAGATGCGTATAAAGCTGCTTGGAAGTTGCTGAAGGTTTGAAATGTTTTGCCATTTTTATACAACTTTCAATCATCAAGAGGCCTTTGTGTTTTTCGGCTCATCTCTGTTTAATGTTTATCTTCAGGGTGTAGATGGGATTCTTGTACCTGGAGGTTTTGGTGATAGGGGAGTGGAAGGAAAGATTCTTGCTGCGAAATATGCACGCGAAAACAAGATCCCTTTCCTCGGTATTTGTCTCGGGATGCAAGTCGCTGTCATCGAGTTTGCGAGATCAGTTCTCTGCTTGCAAGACGCAAACAGCACAGAATTCAAACCTGATACTAAACATCCATGCATCGTATTCATGCCTGAGGTTCTTAGATTCTCCCTCTCTTTACACGAGATGTAGCTTCGTTACTGTCTTTAGATCTCAATTTTTTTTCTTGCTCGGTGGGTTTAGGGTTCAAGAACTCATATGGGAGGCACTATGCGACTAGGATCAAGAAAATCCATCTTCAATGTCAAAGACAGCAAATCCGCAAAACTGTAAGAACCATTGTTCTATATACAGTTAACTCCGTTGGTTCTTTGGAATGCTATAGTTTTACTTTTTAGCTTGATGATTCTGTCTACTCGGTTTTCACAGCTACGGTAACAAAAGCTTTGTCGATGAGAGGCATCGCCATAGATACGAGGTATACATTTGTATACAGATTCTTGAATATCCGCCAGTTAAAACGAAAGAAAATCTTGATATAGACATAAACAATTTCTTGCAGGTGAATCCTGATATGGTTGAACGGCTAGAGAAGGCAGGTCTCTCTTTTGCTGCAAAAGATGAAACTGGCAAACGCATGGAGGTCTGTTTTTTTTTTTTTTAAATTATTTGTCTCTAATTCAAATCAATTTCCTGCAAATGAACTAATCTTGATTAATATAAAAAATCTGCAGATTGTTGAGCTACCAAACCATCCTTTCTTCATCGGTGCTCAATTCCATCCAGAGTACAAATCCAGACCCGGGAAAGCTTCTCCTCTGTTCGTAGGTCCGAACCCATTTCGCCATCAGTTCAAAAAGATCCAAACTTTTTTAACATCTCTCTGTTCTCTTGAATCAACACAAGTATTCTAAGCCAAGCCTTTTTGCAGGACTCATTGCAGCGTCGTGTGGTGAGCTAGACACAGTTTTGAACCCAGCCTCAGCTCATCAACATCTGATTAGTAACGGCCCGAAGAACGTTTTCGTCAATGGAGCCTCCAAGAAATCTCCTAATGGCTTGGCTGATGTAAGATATAATAAGGGATACTGCAACGGCCTCTACACTAGATAGCTGCAGCTGCAGACGCTTCTTCCTCTCTCTCTCTCTCTCTTTCTCTCTCTCTCTCTCCATTAGAATTGCGTAATTTTCGATTTTGTTTGGAGTTTGGTTTGCCTTTTTCTTTTTTTTTTTATTAAAAACTTAGGATCTTTCCCTCTGTACATACGATTCAAGCTTTTGTCAGGTTTTTAGACTCTTTTATAACAGAATCTATGTTCTGGAAAGACTCTAGAAACGTCTGAAAATCGCGGTTGATTTACCCTGGTTTGTTGTTTTTTTTCTCCATCAAAAGGGATGTCATATGATCGTATGTACCGTTGGAACATTTTGTAATCTCGATTTGGTCTGAATGTGGTAGAAGCATCTGATGAATAAAACTAAAAAAAAAAAAGACCTTGTTCTTCTTTCTAATTCAAACTAAACTTTGAAGTATGAAGAGCAGTTATTAGAGCATTTCTATGGGGAATATTTCAATGGATTTTTTTTATATTAAGAAAAATAAGAAAAATTTAAAAAAGGAAATGAGAGAATGAAAATCGATTTCGAATTGAAATTTTTTTGAAAATCCACGAGACACACTTATGACATGTTTTTCAAATTTTGTTATAACTTACAATTTGTTAATACAATTAAACTATATTTTTTTAATATTATATTAAAAAAATTCGAAAAAGTATTTCACCGATGTAGATGTTTTTATTACCGTGTGTATAAAGCGCGGTTGGATGTGTTTCAATCGAAAGACACCTCATTTTTTTCTATTGCGGGAAAGTAGAGGCGAACTACCATGTTCATTCTTTTATGACAAGTTTGTACATATAGAAAATTCGCAAAAATTTATGAAAAATTCTCGAAAATAGTTAAGACAATTTTATCCAAACTAATGTATGGAAATTAAGTTCAAACTTTATTATAACTTACAATTTGTTAATACAATTCAACTAGATTAATTTCTAAAAAAATTATATTAATAAGAGATTCGAAAGAGTATTTCACCGATGAAGATGTTTTTATTGCCGTGTGTATAATGCGCGGTTGGATGTGTTTCGATCAAAATGTACCTCATTTTTTTTTTCATTGCGGGAAGGTGGAGTCGAACTACCTGGTTATGATAAGTTTGTACATATGAAAAATTCACAAAAATTCATAGAAAATTCGCAAAAATAGATAAGAATTTTTCTAAATTAATGTTTGTAAATTAAGTTTAAATTTTATTATAACTTACAATTTGTTAATACAATTAAACTATATAAGGAATTTTAATACTATATCAATAAGAGATTCGAAAGAGTATCTCACTGATGAAGATGTTCTTATTATTGTGTGTATAATGCGCGGTTAGATGTATTTCGATCAAAAGGTACCTCATTTTTTTTTTCCATTGCGGGAAGATGGAGTCGAACTACCGTGTTCATTCTTTTATGACAAGTTTGTATATATGGAAAATCCACGAAAAATTCATGGAAAATTCGCGAAAATAGATAAGAATTTCTCCAAATTACTGTATGTAAATTAAGTTCCTATAAATGAAGAGTTGCTTGAAAACGTACGTTCGTGACTATTGGTGGTTAATAAAAAGACCAACGAAGAAGACTCATTGCTTTAACTCATATAATCTCTCTTCATATCAAAACTATTTTCTCATCTTCAAGGTAAAAAAAAAAAAAAAATCCTTTGATCTTCCCTTCAAGGTTTCAAAATTCTTGAATCTCTGTATCTTTAACTCTTTTTTTGGTTTGTGTGTTTTCAGAGCTATGCAGAACCAAGAAAACAGACAGGGAATAATCAGTTTTGCTGAGCTTGAAACAGGAGGAAGAAGAGTCGAATGTCCACGATGTCACGCTCCATTCAAACCTCATCTCGGTATATATATCAAATTCTGTTTTATTTTTTCTCTTTCGTTATAATAATGTTTTTTTTGTTTTTTCGAGATATTAAGATAATTGATTTGTTCATTACAGGAAATTTGATTACAGCTAGGTTTCAATGTGAAAACTGCAAAGGTAACTTATCATTTAGAAGCATCACAGGAAGACAAGTGAGATGTCCTTGTTGTAGTTACTCGCGTCCTATGCCAAGTCTTAGAGCTCTGGTCTGTGGTGGATGTGATGCGACAGTCATATATCAAAAAGATGATCGAGCTGTGAAATGTTTTCTCTGCAAACACATCACAAATCCACCTGTAAACTCTCTGTAGGATGAAAAACGTTTTTGCAATTTCTTCAAAATCCTAATGTGACTCCTTTTGGTTCAGGAATTGAATTATGTGGTTCCTCAAGTGAACCGGGTTATTCCTCCTCAAGTGAACCGGGTTATTCCTCCTCAAGTGAACCGGGTTGTTCGTCCTCAAGTGAACTGGATTTTTCCTCCTCATGTAAACCGGGTTATTCCTCCTCAAGTTAACCGGAGTGCTCCTCCTCAAGTGAACCGGGTTATTCCTCTTCAAGTTAACTGGATGAATCGTACAGCAACTGCAGAAACTGACTCGACTGCGAGTTCTTCTTCTGCTGTGAGTAATGATGTTATCTCTATCTCTTTTTCTTACAATGTACTAGGATCTTGCTTTAGAATAATAATAATATATTTAACGCTTTTATCCTTTTTGCTGCCAAAGCCTGAGAAGCTCACACACCACTGTAGCTGATTCAGTTGCTCAATTTGTAATCACCTAGCTTTACTTTATTTTTGTGGAAATTTCGATATAATAAGATAGATTATGTAGAAAGTTTAATTGTTTTTGTTAGGTTATCCGTTTCACCCGAAATAAAGAATTAAAAAAAAAAAAAAAAAATTGTGCTTTATGGTGTTTTATTTTTATTTTTGGTCAGGTGAGGAGTGTTGCTCTTGGAATCGGAGCAATCAAGAGAGAAGTAGAAGAAGACAAGACAGAAGCAAAAAGCAAGAAGATTCGTCTCTGACTCATTGATTGATCAAAAGTACTATGTACTTGCACAATTTATCTTCTCTTTCTCTCTGCAAATTTGCTTTTTTTATTTTATTTTGGGTTTTCCTCATTATTGTTTCTTTCCCGGTCTATTTATTTGTTTTCGCAGTATTTTAGTGATTTTCTGTAGTCAAAAACTTACGTTTTTATCCAATTTTGATGATATTTTACCTTTTTACATGTTTGTACTGTTCTGATCTATTCCAAAGTAATAGTTTAGAAAAAGAAGAAATATTAAATTATGGGGGTTGAAACTTGAAAGTGAGATTTCACCTAAAGCGACGACGTTTTCAGTTATAAAAAAACAGAAACGGTCAAAACTCTTTACTTTTCCGACGCGGAGAGAAGAAAGAAAACATAAACCCAAAGACGACGACGACGACGATGACATGGAAGTAGAAAAGAATGGCACAGAATCGTAAATAGATAGAAAAGTTGAGGGTAATCTAGTAAACATACATCAAGATTAAATCGTACGGTACCGTGTTGGCTTTTGTGATTTCTTCCGCTGATCCGTTAAAAACTGTGTAAGCGTTTTCTTTGGGCGGGTGTTCTCCAGTTTCCTCGTTTTCCCCCAGAAACTACTTCAAAATTCATTTTCTTGTCTTTCTCTGTCTGATCTCTAAATCATTTTTTTTTGTTTTAATTCAATTCTACAATTAATAATTAACCAGTTTATTTTAATAAATTGGAAATTCGGTAGAAAAAGAAGATTCTGTAAAATAAGAGAAACTCGCAAGAATCTCAGCCGTTCGTTTAAGGAGGTGTAAAACTCATCTCTTTTCGACCTTTCCTTTTTTTTTCGTGTGTGTGACTAGTTAATTAAAAAAATAAATACTATTTTGTCCCTTTATTGTATCGATTTTTTTCCTAGTTGAGTTCGGTTTGTTTTTTTGTTTTTTTTTTTTTTCTGTGTTGCTTCGTAATCGTTACTAGGTCAATTAAATCTCTTTCTTTAATCCTCCCAGATTTGGGTATTTCTGTTTTTAACTGCGAATTCAATTTCCAAGCATTAGTTGGGGAAAAAAGGAAAAAAAAACTTTGAAGCTTTCTCGTTTATAACAGGTAAACAAAATCTGCAAAAAAAAAAAAAAATCTACAGTTTCTTATGAAATTCTCTAAACTCGTGTTGCTGTGATTGAATATCAAAATTTCTCGACCTTTGATGTTCTATTGTTGTTGATCCCCTGAATTTTCAATTAGGGTTAGGTCCTTTTAACTTCTCTGAATTGATAATCGTTTTAAGCCTTTTGGGATTATTTGTTTTTTTTTTTAATAAACATCGTTTTCTTATCTTTTAGAGATTTTTTTTTGTTTGGTTTCTCAGTTTCGTTGGCTCTCATCGAAGAAACTTAGCTTCCAGAAATTTGCTTTTGAGGAGTGATTTCAATCCGTATGGAACAACTCAGTGTTACTCAATCAGAATCTGAGATCAAAGAGGTTAGCTTTCGATGTTTAACTCGTATCTGAATGATAATTGAATCGATTAATCACGTTTAAATCAATGTTTTTTGGTTTATTGTTTATCACTCAAGGCCATGAACGTTAAAGAAAAATTAGCTGTTTCTATGATTTGTAGATTAGCTGCGCCTATGATTTGTATTGAGTAAATCTATTTTCGGATCTCGTTTGTTTACTTCATTTGGCAAACACCTAATCATAGATAATAGATCATAGATCCTTTTTTGTCTTTTTTTTTGGTTTAGTTGATGTTGAATTTTGGATTTGTTTTGTACTTTGTTCATCATTCTATGTGTTTGCGTTTCCAACTGTTAATTTGAATTCAACACAAATCTAACAATTGTCATATATGTTTTCTTTTTCCAGGATATGTCTTTGAAGAATCATCCTCCAGACAAGTATAAGGACAAGGACACTAACATGGAACCACCTAATAGTCCACGTCATCGGAAGGTAAGAGGATATACATGTAAATGTAATCTAATGCATTCCAAAAAGCTTAAATCTTTAAAACAACTTTGATCTTACTACATGATGTTCTTGTATATTGTCAAGGTTCTTGCTAGATGGTTACCAGCTGAAGCGCAGAGGCCAATCGTTGACGAAGCTCCGGTTTTCTCACCATCATTAGAGGTACTAATACTACTAATTGCTTCTTGTTTGAAATTTGAGATTTTTTTGGTTTCTTGTTCATGTTTTGAGCTCTTCTTGGTTTGATTCTTGGGGTTATCAGGAGTTTGAAGATACACTTGCTTATATAGAAAAGATACGTCCACTAGCAGAGCCATATGGTATCTGTCGAATCATCCCACCACCGACATGGACTCCTCCTTGCCGGCTTAAGGAGAAGAGTATATGGGAGCACACAAAGTTCCCCACCCGGATTCAGAACGTGGACCTGCTTCAGAACCGTGAGCCCATGAAGAAGAAACCCAAGAGCAAGAAACGGAAACGGAGAAGAAACTCGAGGATGGGTTCATCTAGGAGACGAGCCGGCTCTTCTCCCTCTGAGCCTGCTTCATCACCCGAGTCCGAAGAGAAGTTCGGCTTTAACTCTGGTTCGGACTTTACTCTCGACGAGTTTGAGAGATACGCCCTGCGTTTCAAAGACTCGTACTTTGAGAAGAAAGATACAAAATGGACACCGTCTGTGGAGGAGATAGAAGGCGAATACTGGCGGATTGTCGAGCAACCGACAGACGAAGTGGAGGTAACGAAAACAGAACCATTTTTCGCCGGTTGAAACACAGACATATCTATATATACAAACTAAGACCAAATTTCCTCTGTTCTTGCTGTTTCTTGCAGGTATACTATGGAGCTGACTTGGAGAATGGGGTACTTGGAAGCGGGTTTTACAAAAGAGCCGGTAGCGAGAATGATCAGTACACTGTTTCTGGCTGGAACTTGAATAACTTACCGCGTCTTCCTGGCTCTGTACTCTCTTTTGAGGATTGTGATATCTCCGGAGTTTTAGTCCCATGGCTCTATGTGGGAATGTGTTTTTCATCGTTTTGTTGGGTGAGTTCATTTTTCACACACTCTTTTTTTTTTTTTTTGTTTTTTTTTTCCTTTTTTTTTTTTTTTTTTTTTTTTCTTTGGCTGGAGTACAGCATGTGGAGGACCATCATCTATATTCATTGAACTATCATCACTTTGGGGAGCCAAAAGTATGGTATGGTATACCAGGAAGCAATGCAACCAAACTCGAGAAGGCGATGAGAAAACATCTTCCTGATTTGTTTGATGAACAGCCTGATCTACTTCATGGCCTGGTTAGTACAATAACATATACTCTGATTTTCTTGTTTTTTTTCTTGTTGAGAGACTAACTTATCTTTTTGGTATTTGGTTTCAGGTTACTCAGTTTTCTCCTTCGATTCTGAAAGATGAAGGAGTCGAGGTTTATCGTGTGGTTCAGAATTCAGGGGAGTATGTACTGACATTCCCGAGGGCGTACCATGCTGGATTCAACTGCGGTTTCAACTGCGCGGAAGCGGTTAATGTAGCTCCGGTTGATTGGTTGGCTCATGGACAGAACGCTGTTGATCTATACAGTAAAGAGACGAGGAAGACTTCTCTCTCTCACGACAAACTTCTTCTCGGAGCAGCTTATGAAGCTGTAAAGGCGCTTTGGGAGCTCTCAGATTCTTTGGGAAATGAAAATACAACAAACTTGAGATGGAAGAGTTTCTGTGGGAAGAACGGAACACTTACCAACGCGATCCAGGTAATGAAAAAGTGGTCACTACTTGAGTTATGATACTGAGTATATGGTTTCTACTTTTCTAAATGCTTAATTGGTTCTTTCTTTCAAAATGTTTATAGGCTCGGTTACGGATGGAAGAAGAAAGAATCGCAGATCTTGGTAGGGATTCTTCGAGTTTAGTAAAGATGGAGAAGGACTTTGATTCAAACAGCGAAAGGGAATGCTTCTCATGTTTCTACGATTTGCATCTCTCTGCTTGTGGCTGCAAATGCTCTCCCGAAGAATACGCGTGCCTTAAACACTCGGACGATCTTTGTTCATGCGAAGAGGAGGATCGGTTCATCCTTCTCCGTTACACCATGGATGAGTTAAGCTCGTTGGTCAGAGCATTGGAAGGGGAATCAGATGATTTAAAGATATGGGCTTCCAAGGTGTTAGGCATTGAACAGTGTGATGATGATGAACAGACAAAGACTAGTCCAGTTATCAGCGAGGAGAAGAAGCTAAAGAAAGGTTCGTTTGATCTAAACATTGACTTAGAGTTGGACTGTCACGAAGACCTTAAAGAAGAAGCTAGTACCAGTGGCGAGTTAACCGCTTCAGAGGACTTTGGTGCATCGGTCGAACCTATAAACCTCGGTTTCTTGATTTTTGGAAAGCTTTGGTGCAATAAGCATGCTATATTCCCAAAAGGTACAATCTTTGAGAAACCCTTATAGTTAACAATATTGACTTAATCAGAACATTGCTCAAAAGATTGAGGTTTTTTGGTTTTTTCAACTTTTTACAGGATTCACGAGCCGTGTTAAGTTCTACAACGTGCTTGATCCAACAAGAATGAGCAATTACATCTCCGAGGTTTTGGATGCAGGACTCATGGGCCCATTGTTCAGGGTAAAGCCTTTGGCTACACAACATTTTTCTATTTGATGATGACTGAATCTTGAAAAGTAATAATAACAACGGACTTTTTTCTTGATTTCTCAGGTTACTTTAGAAGAATCTACTGACGAGAGCTTCTTCAATGTCTCGGCCCAACAATGCTGGGAAATGGTGCTACAGAGAGTTAAAGATACGTCCACAAAGCTTGGTCTTTCTACTTTACCGCGGGTTGATAGTTTCAACGGGCTTCAAATGTTTGGTTTTCTCTCGCCGTCTATAGTTCAGGTAAAACTTTAATCCAATCCTTCTTCATTCATTCATTCAAAACCTATAAATGATCTTTACTCTTTACACAACTTAATCCCTCTCTCTACAGGCCATTGAAGCACTTGACCCGAACCATAGACTCGTTGAGTACTGGAACCACAAGAACCAAACTTCCTCCGAGTCAAAAGATCACTTCATTTCATCAAACTACTCCGTGAGTTTAACCAAAGGAAAACTTTTTGGAGTAGATTTGATGTAAAAAAGCTCAAGAGCCAAAAGACAGTGACTACCTTTTAGATAGATAGAAGAAATTTCTTCTGATTCCTTATTCAGAATCTTTTGTTTTTTTTTTTTTTTTCCTCCGAAATTTTTCAGTGAAACAAATAACCTAACCTTAGCGTTAGAGTGTAAACTAGGAACAAAAAAGTTCGATTCTTTCGCTAATCCGATCTCTTAATAATACAAAATTTCTTAAAGTTGTTAAAAAAACTCCTTGTATTAGAATTTATGTACAAAGTTTCACAGTATCATGAAAAAAGAAACAAAATTTGATTGTCGAAACTTGAGAATTATGTACAGAATTTCCCAGAATCTTGAAAAAAAGAAAACTTCAAGGACTAAAAGTGATAATACTTTCCCGCCGTTTTTTGTGGAATCTTGACGGTTATACGCCGGAAAAAGTCGCCGGGATGTAGAATCAGAACAAAGCTAGAGCCAATGGAAGCAAGAACGAGCTTGTTTTGAAATGTACGATGGAGAGAGAAGCAGAGGTTTGATTGCTGTTGGATTCAGGAAGAGGACGAGGACGACGAGGATGAAGAGGACGAGGACGGAGACTATCGGCTAAAGCAGTATCGCCGCTTCCGAAATCGCCGTAACGAGTGAAATCAAATCGGCGGGAGTGAGAAATGAGACGGTGGCGATGAGGAGGAGGAGAAGGAGATGGCTTGAGGTGGCCATCGGAGAATCAAATCGGCGGCGAAGTTGGTTGCTACAGAGAGAGAGAGAGAGAGAATAAATCTTGGAGTCTTTTGAAGTTCGTTAGGATCTAACTGAATGACTCTGCTTAAATCATAACTGTGGAGGAAGGATGAGTCGTACCGGTTTGGGCAGAGATAACTGGACAAACCGGGATTTTTGATTTATTAAAGCTTCTTGAATTCTATTATTATTATTTCTGTATAGCATCTATAACCGACAAGTTTAAATTTTGTTAGGGTAGTTTATAATAGTTTAAAAATTAAAAAAAAAATATAGTAATAAACTATGGAGTTGCCATGATTTCTAAAGATGTATATACTTAACTCTAATCATAAGTGAAAATATCCTTAGAAATCATGGCAACTCCATAGTTTATTGTCAGCCATAGAAATCATGGCAACTCTATACTCCCTAAATTCTCTAATCTGGTGAGAATCTCCAGAAGTAGATCAAGAGGGATCTCATTTATCTTTTTGCGTTTCATGAGTGCTGCAAAGAAAACCCTAGATTCTTCCACTTGTTTTTGCAATTTGTGTATACAGTATTATGATATTATATCTTAAATATAAAAGACGAGATTAACTATAAAAGACGAGATTGGGGGGAAACACACATTAACTCCACTTGTAGATTCATTAAAGGCTTTTTCTTGGTGGAAGCCCAAATAAAATTTATTCAATATTACGTTACAATTGATCTTTATTACATTTTCGTACCATGATATATTGATTATTATCTCCGATTACACATGATCAGTATCGAAATAATTTATTATATATAGATATTGATATAGATACGTTATAGTTAATACTTGTATTTCAAGTTTTCAACCATGGTTGTAGACATGATCACGGCGGCGTTGGCTTGAAGAAGGGGAAAGTAGGAAACTTGAAACCAGGGGCAGGCACAATGTACCATGGACGTGAATGTGACGGTAATCGTAGGATATTCCCTTGGAATGGTGCAGGGGCAAACGGTAGCGGAGGAAAGATTGACGGCGCCGGATCAGCAGTGCCGCCGAAGGGCAAGGGGTTAACGTTGTCGTTGGTCGTGCTGGTGACTCCATGTACCGCCGGATTTTTATCATTCAAAAGGCGTCGCGATGCGGTGTTTTCCGGCGTGAGACTGAGGATTAGTACGAGAGTTAGTGTTAAAGCCATTTTATCATCAATTCATGTGTTGCAGAATTAGGAGGTGAGTTTATTTATATAAAAGGGATAGTTTTGAGTCCTCTCAAGCCCTCCACATCAGCCAAAATAATCAAAGAAATAATCGGCCAATGGTAGACTCCAAAATTGCTGCGTCACCTTCTTCGACCAATAACATCAAGCCACCTCATTAAATGATTTTATCACTCATACACGTTACCAAACTTACTAAAAGCTAAACTATTTCTCTTTCATAAATAAACTTTTCGTCCGTTACAGTTAACAAGAAACAACTCCAACAGTCTCGATTCGCTTAGTCTCCTCTCCTTCCCAACTCAGTTTCGCGCTGGCTCTATATATTCCTTACCCTTTCCATCATTTTGGCTCCACATATTCTAAATCAACGCCATGAGTTTTGAATAAAAGAAGATGAGCACTGGAGAGAGTTATTTTTAACGCCACCGTGTAAGTTTTTCTACTTGAATTATTTAGAATTGTTGAGAATTTTTTGTTTCAGAATTAATTTTTTGTTTCAACGAGCAGAAGAAACGGACATGCTGACCATCGCTGGCGCTTGGAAGGAGACGGGCCTGCATAGAGTGGCCAGCACATCATCGAGGAAGCTGCAGATCGACGCTTGATTTAATCATTTCGACGTTTGCATCGATAATTAATTTCTTTACGTTCGATTTCTATGAAGATGGCCATCTCGGCATTTACTTGGCTAAAGGTCTGCAATTTATATTGCTATATGATCTTCTCATTAGTATCCACTCGCTAAATGTGTTTTATTTCCAATTGATCTCTGCTCTGGGAATTTAAATATCTTCTGTTTCAGGGTTTCATTTGCAAATGACATTTTCTTCAGACAAGAGTCATTTCAGGTACATATATAGCAGTATAGCACCCAATATGCCCGTAGTCAAAATCTGAGGTATGTGTTTCTTATTAATTTACATTCACTCCTATTTAGTTTGGGTTGAAGTTGTTGAACCAAGAGGGGGTGTTAGTGCATAAAAATGATGCATACTTAGTTGGAAGGAAATGTAAGCGGAAATTCTCTATTCTCTATTCTAGGTAGTCACTCTTTTTCCAACAATTTTAAATCTGGTCGAGGAGAAGCGTTTGAGGATGGAGAAGAAAGAGTGTGGTCGTAGACAAAAACAAGAAAACTCGAAGAAAAAAATGAAAAGAAAGTGAACGGAACCTAAAAAGTGCAGGATATAGTCACAAAGATGTGAGAGAAGAAGAAGAAAATACACAGTTGATAAATGATGGAAAGAAAGTATGACCGAGTTCTTAACAAAAAAAAATTGATCGGGTTTAGATGAGAATGAAAACAAGTGAATTGAAAGTAATAGAAGGTTGACGATGGTGAGAGGAGGGAGAAAGAGAGGATCTAATGAAAAGGTTAAATCTCATAACCTTCTCACTGTAAAAACTATAAGAAGTAGCAATTGAAAAAAACAAAAGAAGGATTCATACAGTTCATGTCTCTTTACGAAATGCTATAGAGTTCATGGTAAGAAGTTTGCATCGAAAAATTCTTACCATGCAAACTTCTGATTACGATTGTGTTAAAAAAATAATGTTTGCATCTACAATTGTGTTCAAACTTGTGATTACGAAATGCAGTAAGAACAAAATACCCAAAATAAACAAGGTCTCATTCATAGGACTTGGTTCAACTTTCTATTACAACATAATAAAATCAGTTACTTAACAGTTTCTACTGCAAAAATTACATAAAACACAATTAAAAAACATAAAAAAACACCGTAGTGTAGCTAATAGAAAAGAAACAGCTAATTTAAAATAAATATATTCAATAAACATTTGATGCTCAAATAAATATATTGTAATTCAAAGAAACAACTAATACAAAAGAAACATTTACATAACATTTAAATAAATATATTGTAATATAAACTTAACAAAAAAATTCGAAATAACAATAAACATTTACAAGTACAGCCCACGCGAAACGTGGATCAAACCCTAGTTTATATAACAAAAAGAATCGAAATATAGGCGTTGACACCTTATTTGAGAACTTCAATGTATACTGTTTACGTACCCATCATGCTCCATTGAAATGGTTGGTTATTAAAAGTTTTACTAATTTTGCTCTGTCTTCTTAAATATAGGCGTTGTCGCGTTGACACCTTATTTGAGAAATGTCATAAATACTATAACCTCAGTATGTTTCTTTTCATCTGGGATGGTCTCGAAGAGTCATTTATGATTTTCACAATGTTATTCAGCTGGGAAGACTCAAGAGTGTAGTGTACTACTGAATGTTTAATATACTCTCTCTGTTCCTAAAAGAAAGTCTTTCTAGATTTTATTTTTGTTTCACAAAGATAATTGTTTTAAGTTTTTTATGCATGCTTTCTTAGTAAATGATGAAAATTGTAAACTTCAAGAGAATTAATTGAATTTACTGAATTACTATTGGTTTAAATTTATAGGAAATTGTTAATCACAACAAATTATGTATTTATAGTCAAATTTTAATATGTTTTTTAATATGTGTAAAAATTGCAAAACAACCTTTTTTTAGGAACAGAGGGAATATAAATTAAACGTTCTTCTTTGGAAAATTATTATATTGGTGTACGTAACATCAAATGCACCAAAAATGGGGGTCAACTACAATGCATGTGGATGCATGTTGGGTGCTCCATTTGACAGTAACAAAGATTTAAATAAAATTCATAATGAATAGAAAGGGTAATTATGAAAATAGTACAAAGCTTTATACCAAACAATTAAGAAATTATTAATGTGAAGATGTGACATTAATTTGAACTGGACAAACCGGGTTTTTAAAAAGCTTCTTTCAAAAACCGAGTTTTTATAGTCTTTATTAATGCCACATGCAGATTAAAATAAAAAAATGCCACTGTTTTAGACAACACTCATCATATTTTGTTCAAGAATCTGGCAATTCCCATATAGCTGATCTGATCACTAAAGGATAATACTGAGAGAGACATCGACCAAAGTATCAAACCATTTTGTTGGCACCTAACATATATTGAGAAAAAAAAAACCTTGTCATGCACTTCTTATAACAGGATCATATCCTTGAATAAAAAAAAAAATTGCAAAAACCTTATATTTTCCATGTTCCGGTGAGATATAGACATCATATTCACCAAAAGTGATTTCGGGTCCAAGCTCGCATGACAAGTATCTTGGTGCTAGAATGATCTCATCACCAGTCTTGTTGGTGCCTCGAAAAGACATTTTCAAACACGGAACATAATCCCACACAGAGAGGGGAAAAGCACATTCCTGCTTTGACCATTCATGTTTCTCTACGTCTTCTAGCACCCACAAATCAAAACTATGGAAACGACCGCCCCGGATCCATGAAAAATGTTAGGAGATGGGTTTAGCACCCCTCTAAAAGGTTCTTTTTGAACCCAGCTCGGTCCATTGAAATTAGGGTTTCTCGGCCCACTCGATTCGTCATAACGTAGAGGTCGGCGCCGCCTTCCGAAGAAAAAAGAAATCTTCCGAAAAGAGTGGGAGGTCGGCTGAAGATAAAGGAAATCTTTCTTTATCCCGAAAAAGAAGGAGTTCGGTTGGCTGACTTAGACCTACTATAAATAGGTGGCAACCTCGCTCATTAAGAGGATCCGCAATTTTACTCTTGAGACCTAGGACAAACTTAGCTCCGGCATTTAGTTCTAGATCTCGATTTACCGTTTAAAAGGTTTAGGTCGGCGCTCTTATTCCGACGACCTAACCCCGCTGTACTATCTCCGAGCTCCGGCTTAAATCAATAAAGACTTACTCTTTTCCCCCCACAAACTCTTATTCTTTTTTTAAATCGGATATTAGTTCTTACAAAAAAGGGGACCAAGTAATTTATTTTTTACAATTGGCGGGAGCATATTTTGTTTTTTTATAGAATGTTTATGTTAAATCTTTTTCTCAATTCTCACAATTTCTTAAACACTTCTTCTCCTCTCTCAACAATTATTACTCAGTTTCCCAAACAAAAACGCTTCATCTCTCCTTTCTCAATAATTATATCTTTCTACTTTCAATTCAAAGCGTGCATCTTTTATTTTTTAAGTTTTCAATATTAACTAATTAATCTATGTTTTACTTATTTGTCTTTGGCTCTAACTGGTGACCAAATGAATGATGAGAAATAGTGGATTCCCCTTCATTCCTTAATTTTTTTACCATTTAGGAGTAAATTTTTTTCCAATCATTCCTTCTCATTCCTTATTTTAAAAGAAATTATAGAACAACATAATTTCTTATCAAATTTGAGGAGGAATAAAACATGTTTATTTATTTCCTTTTATATATTTCATTCCCACTCACTCCTACTAATTCATTCCTTTCATTCTTTTACTTTTCATTCCTATTGTTCTTTTAATTATCACCAGTTAGAGTCTTTCTGTTCATTCCTTAATTTTTTTACCATTTAGGAATAAATTTTTTTCCAATCATTCCTTCTCAATCCTTATTTTAAAAGAAATTATAGAACAACATAATTTCTTATCAAATTTGAGGAGAAATAAAACATGTTTATTTATTTCCTTTTATATATTTCATTCCCACTCATTCCTACTAATTCATTCCTTTCATTCTTTTACTTTTCATTCCTATTGTTCTTTTAATTGTCACCAGTTAAAGTCTTTCTGTTTTTGCACATCATTTTAAAAAAAAAATTTCTTTGTTCCGATTTTATTGTTTATTTTACTTGATTTTATTGCTGATTTTTTTAGTTTTGTTACTTCAAATAAAAACAGAGGGAGGTTTATGGTAGACGACTAGGGTCTCACTTGCCTCTTAGCCGGGGTCGTTCTCTCTCCCGATCTCACGGATGATCTCTCCGTCGAAGATAAAGGATGAGAGAAGGTTTTGGATTTTTGTTGTTCTAAAACTTAGTTTGGCTCTGATTTTGGGATTAGTGACTTTTTAGGTGCTTAAAGGATTATGAAATCCCCAATTCACGAAGGAGATTGTGAAACTTTAGACATAGTCTTGATTATGAACAAAGTAGATGTAATCGTTACTTTGTATAAGCTTCTATTGTGGATTGTGGTTGTGTCATGTTATTATTATTATTTTTTTTTGGTTGAGAATTTGGATAATTCATTGGCTCATTAAAATTCTTAGAGTGGGTCTCCTAAATTGGGACAGCAGTCAGAAACAATTCAACAAATGTACTTAGAAACTTAATTTTCTTTTGTGGATATAAAAAGATTACAAAGAAAGCTTTTAAACATTCGAACAAAGAAACTTAGTTTGCTTTCTTTATCTTACTCCCTCTGTTTTATAATAAGTGTCATTTGGAGAAAATGTATATGTAATGTATATGGATGTATTAAACTCAAAACACATCCAGATACATCCAATTACATTGCAGATACATTTACTCCAAATGACACTTATTACGAAACAGAGGAAGTATTATCTATTTATTCATCACAAAGAAAACAATAAGATTCAGAAAAAAATCACGATTTAAGCGACACATAGGTAATGGATGAGAAGCTACCTCACTTGCCTCTTAGCCGGAGTCGCCCTCTCTCTCTCCCGTTCTCACGGATGATCTCTCCGTCGAAGACAAAGGACGAGAGAAGGTTTTTGATTTTGGGAATAGTGAATTTTTAGATGCTTACAGGATTACTAAAACCCCAATTCATGAAGGAGATTGTGAAACTTTAGACATTTAGTCTTGGAATTATGATTATGAACATAGTTGTTATTGTTACTTTGTGTAGGCTTCTCTTGTGCTTATATCATATGATTTTTTTTGTTTTATTTTTCTGATAATTTGAATGATTCATTGGCTCACTAATTTTTTTTAGATTAGAAACTTAGTTTGCTTATGTGGATATAGGAAGATTTCAAAGAAAGCTTCTAAACATTCAAACATGATGAATGGTAATATTTTATTAATTCTATTACGATGGTAAAGAATATTAGATGAGATAAGAACAATAATCTTATTTTTTTCTATATCTTATTTTCTTTTTATAAAACATCTTCCCAAGGGAAACAATAACTATGAATGTCCGCATGTGGATCACGAACTATACGACACATAGGATTTATATCTTGTTTTCCCACCTCCCAAATACATACTTTGCATGCAGGATAATCTCCAAATGGATTATCATCTCTATCTACTTCAAATATATTAAATTCGTGAGTTAATCCGTCTCCAGTCCCCGTAAATTGACAACGAAATTTTGTAGTTTTTGAAGCGTTCACACGAAATTTGAAACCCCAAGTACCACCCCAAGGGATATGGATTATCCCAAAATCAGTCTCGTTAGATTTACAATGTGCATTCAGAATCTTTTTGCTTGCGAACTGGTTGCTGATTATGACATGTTTTTCTGCAAAAGGCCAGAAGCCATCTTCGCCATATCCTGATGTTTGCCCTTCAGCATTTGAAACGTAGAATGCCAATGCGAAAAAAACAAGAGCATCAATATGCAATGAGCTTTATTGGAGGAAGCCATGGTTATGTAAATTATGTGGATGTGGTTGAATAAAACTTAAAGTGCACCTTGCTTCCCTATTTTTATATGTTTAACAAGATGTAAAACGTCGAACTAAATTATTTAAGTAACCCTGAGTGCATATTCATGGTCAAAGTAACATTGAATACATATATGGGGGTTATTGAGAGATGGAGTTATACAAGTTTGATTGATTGTAAGACTTAAAAATTTGTTAATTTTGTAAAAACTTTTGTTAGATTTGAAAATAGCTTGTATATTTAGAAAATCTATCAAAATATTTTTATTATAATGACTTTGAGAATTTAAGACAAATAATGACTTTGTAACCTACAGTAGAACCTCTATAAATTAATACTCATTAATACGTTGCTAAATTAATATTTTTTGTCAGTGCTAAAATTAGTTTTTCAACCAAATAATATGTCTATAAATTAATAATCACTATAAATTAATAAATATACTATATAAAAGCAGAAGGGCTCTCTCCTGCTTCCGCCACGTCAGCACGTGAGAGACACGTGAGAGAGCGCCACGTGGCACTTCCTCATTTATTTTTTAAAAAGTAATTTTATTTGAATTAAATCTGAACCAAATAAATATTTTTAATTTTTTTGTATTCATGGGGATTTGAACCCATAACCCTCTCAACTAAAGAAGAGAGTTTTTTCCATTCGGCCATGAACATTTTTTGACAACCCTCTTAAAAAACATAAGATATTGTCTCTATGTTTTACGTATTAAATTATCAGCATTTTTTTAATTTATATGTATATCAATTATATACTTGTGCCTCAAACGTATAAATACAAAAAAAATTCAAAAAGATAAATTGAAAAAAATAATTATTTTAAAAAAACATTAAATAACATATATAAATATAAACATATGTACAATTAACTATACATAAAAACCACTAAATTTGAATACAACTATTTAAAAATTATTATAAGTAGATGAAATTCTAATTTAATTTTAAAAATAAATAAATATATAAATCTTATATAATACATAATTTAAATATATCATTATATTTTTTCGCGTGTCGTTATTTTCTACTATATGAAAGCTTAATGGGTGTGTACATGACCTGCCACTTCAACATCTCAGAGTATGCCACATGTCATCTATTATTTAATTTTCAAAAAATATTTTATTTATATTAAATCTGAACCAAACAAAATATGTTTATCCTCTTATTTGCATTCATGCGCATTCAAACTCATAATCCTCTCAATAAAAGAAGACCGTTCTTTCTCATTATGTCATGGATACTCTTTGACAATGCTCTCTAAAAACTTATGATATTGTCTATATATTTTACATATTAAATTAGAGCCACTTTTTAAATTTATATGTATATCAATTATAAACTTATGCCCCAACACATAAATAAATAAATCCTCAAAATGATAAATTGAAAAAGTAATTATTTCTTTTAAAAAACGTCAAGTAACATAAATACATATTAATATATGTATAATTAACTATACATAAAACAAATAAATTTGATTTCAACTATTTAAAAATTATTACAAGTAGATAAAATTATAGTTTAATTTTTAAAAATAAGAAATATATTAATATGATATAATACATAATTTTAAATATATCATTATATTTTTTTGAATAATTTAATACTTATTTTCAAATAAATTACGGTAATTAAACTTTGGTATAAGTGCAAAAAATATGATATGAAATAAATTAAGAAGTGAACTGCAATCTATAAAATCTTAAGACACAACAAAATATTCAATAAAATATCGAGAAGATAACAAATTATATTAAAAAAAATATAGAGAAAAAGATAAAAGTAAAGAAAAAGAAAAATAGATACAAAAATATACAAAATTTTAAACATGGAAAAACATGGATTTAATGCAAGATATGTAAAATAAATCTTCAAAATGATAAAGTGAAAAAAATAAAAATTATTATAATATTAAGATATAGATAAATACGATGAGTATGAAAATTAAAGAATAAATAAACATTAATAAAATAATGTATGAAAGAAATTGCACAGATCATCAAGAAAAAAAATTAAAAAATTTAAATTCTTAAAAAAATGTCAAAATATAGATTTAAAAAAATAATATTTAAAACTTAATTTAAAAAAACCCGCGCATCGCGCGGGTTCTCTCCTAGTTTATATAAAACCTCATGGTCGCAACGTTATTAATTTATAGAGGTTTTACTGTATATGTTAAATCTTGTTTTATGAGTTAAAATGTTTAAAATCCTTCTCCTAATAACACAAGATTTTAATAGAATCATAAATCTTTAAAAACCAAACTTTTTGAATAATAAAAGATTTTGGATGGAATTTTAAAATTTTTAAACGAATAACAATGTATTCTATTAAGATTTTAAGAATCTATAAACTAATAATGATGGATTCTCAAAATTTTAAAAATTCTTTTAAATCTATCTCCCAATAACCCAGTTTTTGGTAATATCTTATACCCAATATATTAACGGATAAGTATAAACTTAAACCTATGTAGAAAAATTACTTGTCATTTAAAACTAATTCAAATTAAAAAAATATATTACTTTATTTTTAATTGAATTCTATATTTAGTTTTTGTATTCAAACAAAATCCTTGATTGGTTGTTGTTGTAGATGCTGTACACAATAATATTTATTTCTACAGCTCAAATCTGTGTCAATCATGCTCTATAAATTTTAATTTTTTTTTTATTTGCTCACAGCCAAAATAATTTTTATTTTATTTTATTTTTTTTGTTGTACAAAGCATTTTTTTTTCTAAAGCACACACAATTATAATTTTCCCAAAATTCTACAATTTTACAGCCAAAATTGTACAACAATAAAATCTACAACCACAAAAAAACCTACTACCATATTTGTAAAGCAAAAACATAAAGTTACAAATGTTACCAATCACGCTTATATACTCAATCTGTAAAATTTAATTGTTATGGTACCTAACATTGAATACATATATTTTAGTTTTTGGTAATATTTTATACTCAATATATTAATTGATAAGAACAAACTTAAACCTATGTAGAAAAATTACTTACCATTCAAAACTAGTTTAAATTAATAAAATATATTACTTTACTTTTAACGGAATTCTATATTTAGTTTTTGTATTCAAACAAAATCTTATAGGGGATAATTGGTAAACTAATGTCAAACCAATCAAGCTTCATTTTTAAAAGTTAAAGCCACAATTTAAAAAAAAAAAGAAATATTTTAACTTTACAAAGCAAATTTTCTACAACACAAATTTAAGGGCTTTGAGAATTTTTCTTTTCAATAAGATACTTAGATACGTTCACTTTTTATTTTTATGTACTTATTTTTTTTTCTCTTTTAATTTTTATGTACTTATATATATATATATATTTATACACTATATATATTATTTATTTATGTAATATAATAAAAATAACTAGTGAAATAATAGATAATTAGTTTAAATTGACGTCATAAGACATAAATAAATATATTTATAAATTTTACATATAATATTAATTATCATATTAAAGTTATTATTTATTTAATACCAACCATGCTTTCATTTAAAAAAGTTACAGCCAAAATTTTAACGCCACATCCAAATAACATACATGTAAAATTCCATAAACAAAAATCTAAAGTTACAGCTGTAACCAATCATACGCCTATACTCAATATACTAGATGAGTATCCGTACACGCAGATTTTTTCTAAATATATCATTTTTATTTTAGCTATATTAGTTTAAGATGCTAATATTGTTGAAACAAACCACATTTTTAAATAACCATACTTGTATATGTTATCGGTTTCCATTTGTGGAATGATGTTGCAAGTGATTCTTTAAAAAAAAAAAAACCCATGTGTAACCAAACAATCATTTGGAGACGCCACCCCATAACCATATGTATATGTTGATTCGGTCCTTTGTATAGGTAACAATTTTCTCTTCGAGAGGTCTTGTTTCCATTGGATCGGACGAAGATGACATGTGCGGTCCAAATGTCCAATTAATATTTTTTCTTTTTGGTCTAAGGCCCTAATAAAATATAGAACAAAACAATGAACAAGTTTTATCGATAGTGGTAGATGGAAAAAATATGACGATTAATCCTAGCGATAATAAGAGTTGATGGTAGTGAACCAATCACCTGAAAAGATATTCACCTCATCATGCTGTTACTCTAACCACAATCTAACTCTTTCGTTTGGCAAACGGTTCCATATGGTTTTGATTAGAAAAAATTTGCTCAATAACCAAAAAAAAACTCAAATCTACAAACTAACCAAAATCCTCTCTTTTCTCTCTTTATCTTTTTCTATCTCTCTAACCCTTTGATTACTTTATTAATTTGTTTTTTTTTTTGTTTTGGTTATTAAGCAAATTGAACTTTTGATTAACACAAACTTTCTTGGGAACAATCTTCCACATTTTATAGCACTCTCAGTTGATTTTAACTCAGCAGCCAGAACCTATAATGGATAACAAAAATAAGACTCTTCAAAAAGATAGAAAAGGAAGAAAGTGAATATAAAATAATTAAGGGAATAAGCACATGAATACAAAAAGGTAAAATTAAAATAAATATTTTTTTTTAATTATCTTGTCCATCTACACCTGTTTAACAAATTTTCGTGCCTATACATCTTATATTAATCAAAATCCGATTATACCTTCTAAATTAATAATTTTATTTATAATATAATTACTAAAAAATTATAACACTATCATTAATTAAAAAAAAAACTAAAATCAACGCTTCTTATTTCTCTCGGTCGATTCCTCACCAAGATCATGCTTCGATTTTTTCTTCTCACCAAAATCAAGCTTCGATTTCTTCTTCCTCAACAAAATCGAGTCTTCTTCTTTTTGTCCCTCGTTTTTCCCATCAAGGTGTAACATAAATCTCTTCCTTGTTTTCTTCGTTCGTTGGCTACACACATCTTTGTTAGCTTCTCTCTCACTAATCTCCAGACTCACACGGGTTGGCTTAAGTAGTATGAAATACAAATCAATGTTTACACCAAAACTCAAATTATATAACAATCATATATTTTTTTTTCTTTTTTTTTCTTTAACAATCATATATTAAACAGAAACTATACATCTAAATTAAGTTTTTCCATTTGCAGCCGCACATTCTTTTCTATCTTCTCTCCTCTCTTCTTTCGCACATAACCCTAAATCTATAATCTCTTTCTCATTGTGTATCCCTCCTAGGTCAGTATTCTCACTCAAATATTTACTATATAAACATTAATTAATATGGACGATCTTTTCTTAAAAAACAAATTCACTAAATTTTACTATAAAGAACACCAATTGATCGTTGATGATGTCTAATTGTTTATACAAGGGAAAATTCCATAAAAATACTTAAACTAAATTTCGATAAGCTTTTTAATGCTCAAACTTTTTTGTTACCCAATTTAGTACACTAACTAATTATTTTATCCATTTTAATACATGAACTTTCAAACTGTGCCCATTTACCATTATTGACTTAACAGAATGATAACTTCCGTTATCTTTTTTTTTATAATAATAAAATAATAATATTTTAATAAAAATAATAATAAATTTTATTTTAAAAAAAAACCTAAAAATTGAAAAAATCAAAAAAATTTGAAAAAAACCTAAAAAAATCTAAATTTCTTAGTTTTTTTAATAAACTTTAGATGAAAAACATTTATAATTTTAGTTTTAAATTTCAGAAAATCAAATTAAACTTGAAAAAATAAAAAATAATTCTAAAATTACCAAAATTACAACAAAAAATCAAAAAATAACCCGTATCATAGAAATATGAACTCGCAATATGTTAGTTTGAACATATATTGATATCAAAAACATAAAATTTTAGTTTGAACTCGCAATCATTTTTTCTTTTATTAAATCTGTCATCAACTCAAACAAATTTTTATAGTATAGAAAATTTTTATAACTAAAAATAATTTCTTATCATGTAAATCCTAAAAGCCTACACCACTGCAACGCCAAAACAAAAATCAATGATCATATCGCTATGATATGGGTTATTTTTATTTTTATTTTTATAATTTAAGTAATTTTAGAATTTTTTATATTTTTTTCAAGTTTAATTTGGTTTTCTGAAATTTAAAACTAAAATTATAAATGTTTTTCATCTAAAATTTAATATAAAAAGACTAAGAAATTTAGATTTTTTCGATTTTTTAGAATTTTTTCGATTTTTAGGGTTTTTTTATGAAAAAAATTATTATTATTTTTATTAAAATATTATTATTTTATTATTAAAAAAATAAAATGATAACGGAAGATATCATTCTGTTAAATCAATAATGTTAAATAGGTACAATTTGAAAGTTCACGTATTAAAATAGATAAAATAATTAGTTTGTGTATTAAATTGGATAACAAAAAAGTTTGAGTATTAAAAAGGTTATCGAAATTTAGCTCAGGTATTTTTGTGGAATTTTCCCTTTATACAATACACAAATATATAGTTTTTCCAAAAGTAAAAAAAAAAAAAAGTCATGAATTACTTTTTTTTTGGGGTCAACAAGTTATGAATTACTTGAAAATAGCAAAACGGTTTGATCATGACAATATTCATAGCATATATATATATATATATATATATATATATATGTGTGTGTGTATTTATGAGCAACATAGATGTGGAGGGGAGCGATGTTGGGTATCAAGGAATAGACGACCTTGGTGATCACATAACTGGTTGTAATCCTAAATTTCCAGACACGTGTAAACCCAAACAAAAGGTTAATCATTCATATACTCGATCGGATGGCACATGGTAGAAGAAACCATGCATGGACCATATAACATAAGCCATATGCAATTTTGGTTTCGGAGTTTTCGCTTCAACGTTTATATTTTATTTAAAAATTTACAGAAATTAAAGTTCTAATTGGTTTGGTTCTGGTTATACAAAAATAAAATCATATAGTGTACGTGTGCGAAAAGGTTCTTGTTCATTGCCGTTGACCTAATAGGGTGGGATGCGATTAACGATCTTTAGTCAAAACACTCCTCGTTGACATGACGTTTGACTTTGAATACTAACATATATGCTTTGATGGAAAGTAGGAACACAATGCAAAATAAAAACAAAGATTTTACCAAACCTAAAAATATTCACTCAAACCTATAAATTTGATTCTTCATCAACCCTATAAAATAACAAAAAGGGACTAGGCATCATCTTAATCCCACACTAATGCACAATGGCTTCACTTTCACTTGTGCTTAGATACGTCGTCGTGTTAACTGTTTTCATACTCCTCAACTCTGAAGAAATATTTTCATCACGACTAGTGAGATCGACGGCTAAAGTAGCTCAGATTGGCGCTGATGATTATCCATCTTCCGGTCGTAATTCACCAGTCCACGACCTCGGATTCCCTGAATTTCCTTCTTTCCAAGAAGCAGTAGCCACCCCACCACCGCCTCCGCCTGATCTGCCTCTCCTTCCGCCGCCGCCAACATTTCCCGATCTTGAAAGGCCTAGGTTTCCGGTTCCGGTTTGGCCTTCTCTCCCGGATTTCCCTCCCTTTCCGTTCATAGATCAGGCCCCTCCTTCCGAACCCCTGGGTCCGACATTGGACGAGTCTGATAATTGGCTGCCTTCTACCCCAAGCAACCCTCAAGGGTTTCCATAAACAGATGAGACTCGTTGAAAGTTGAAACCACAATTCTCAAAAATTTAACTTGAGAGTTATATCTGAATTTCGAAGTTTTTGTATCAACTAATAATTTGAAAACTTGTGTATGAATTCAAGCAAGTAATAAAACCAAGTTACAAATTTTACAGTTGGCAAATATTTGACTCTACAGTAAGTAAATTAATTCGAATCGTTGGCTCGTACAAATATCATATGATAAAAGTACCAAACCGAGACTAGGTCAAGTGTTCTCTGTTTTTGATGAGTGAAACGGCACCGAGGTTCTGCGTTTCATTGTAACTCATAATTCTTGAAATTACTGAACCAGATTGGTTGGTGTAAAAAGTAAAAAGTTCCTCATCAACATTTGCCGAGAAAAAAAATACACATACAAAAAAAAAACCAAAGTTCCTCATCATGCTCTTTAAACCAAGATCGACCTTTACATAGGAAAAAAAAAATCAAATTATTAAAAGGTAAAATTTCCACCATATTCGCCATTGTTCCCAATTTCATAACTTTCATCATCTTCAACTCCTTTAACCTGAACCTTTCTAATTTGATTGCTTTCTACATTGCAAGAAAGGTGCAGCTTGAAGGAATTGCACATAATGAAAATTGGGAACAATGGTAATTGCCAAGTCTATAGCTCACCGGAATATTCTGCAAATTTTACCTTTTTAGAATGTGCTCTTTTTTTTGTTCTTTTTATTCAAGGGTCGATTTTAATATGAGTATGATGATGAAGTTTTAGTTTGTGTTTTTATTTTTCTTTAACGATAAAATGTTGATTCTTACATTTACTTTTTAGACACGAAACAAACTGGTTCGGCCGATCAGACCGATAAACTCGAAACCTGGACAGTTATCGGGTCTGGATCTAGCACTAAAATCCAAATGTCAAAGCACCGTTAAAATCTGAATAAACCAAATAAAACAGCGTGACCGGTTACAATTTCATGTCAATTTGAATTGAAAAGGGAGAAAGAGAAGAAAAAGGAAAACGGGTTACAACAAAATAGAACATCATAGAGATCTAATATTTAAAGTTTTCATTAGAACTGGCCCCAAGTCAGGCCTAGAAATTGATCAATTCGTAGTTTAAACAGAAATACCTTAATCTGAGAACATCAGAGAAATCTATCAATGTTCTTGTGCTCAAAGACCCAAAAATAAATTCGCAACTAAGCATAAACGCAAATCATCCGTCACAAGATAACAAATTCGCTTGTTTGGTGTTGAAAATAAAAGTAAAATAAAAAAAAGCCATGGCAAGCCTTAACATTATTCATACATTAGGAGGATCCTTGAAATCAAGTTACATCATATATAGGATTCTTAAGAAAGGCAATACTCTCGACGTGTTGAGGTACCATACGGACATAACAATCAATCTTTTTTGCGAATCCATAAGAGCGCCTGAACTTTTTATTATCTCCAATGCCTAAAAGCCTAACTCTTCTTACGTTTTTTGTTTCAACATTGTAGTAGAAAATGTAGAAAGGTTGAACCTCTCTTGACAACTTATTTGGGAGCATAATGATCTCACCGGGTTTGGTGGCACCTGGAAACGAATATACACTGGGAAGAGCCCACATGGATTGGGGTAACACACATGTCTGCTTCGACCAGTCATTTTTCCCGACGTCCTCTAGTATCCATAAATCAAAACTACGGAGTTGGAAATAAGGGTTTCTCACAATAGAAGCTAGCTTCCCATTGTAGTCTATGTAAATCGACTCCTTCCCCCATTGCACGACATCCTCAGGTGCTGGGATAAAACTCAGTTTCTCAGATCTAACATCAAAACACACCATAACAGGATTCTTATATTCGGTATGACCACCATAATAGAGAACTCCGTTGATGCATACTCCCACACATGTTACATATGTTATCGGCTTACATTCAATGTGTCTCCATCCTTGAGTACCTCCCAATGTTAAAACCTTGTGCTTCGGCGGATCACCATATGGACCAGAATGCACGATTAATGCTTTGTATTGATCACCGATCGGATCGTATCCCACGAAGGCAACGCGTTCGGGTAACTTAATGGCTTGCTCTGTGCTAGGGTTACACAGCATCAACCCACAATCAGTTTTAACAATGAGAAAGCCATGGAGAGAAGCGAAATACTCACGGTGACATAAACCCGTTGGTATTGCCATCTCGTAGTTGGGTACCAAAGACGAAGACTCCTCTCCTTCATGCGAAAACGAGAAGAAGAAGGTAAGGTCCTCCTCAGGCTCGCCGTCTATACCGTTGCTCATAGCGACTATAAACCGCGACTTTGTTGAGGACATTGCGAAGAAGGAATCGATGAATCCTTGGCTTCGGATGATGGAAGACCACATCTTCGACACGCATCGGAGCTTCGTAAGAGACTTTGCAGGCAAGCTACTCAGTGTGACCAACTTTAGATCAAGATGGAGCGAATCTAACATACTTGGGGGTGTTTCTTTCTCATCGTCTTCGTCACGATCTGGCTCCTTGCGTTTCATGGCGCCTCTCGAACAAGCCCCAGATTCGACTCGGTGAAGGAGTTTTTTTTGGTGGGTCTTCTTCGCAGGCAATCTAGTCACCGTAGCCATCTTTAGATCATGAGAGATCGGATCTAACTTACTTCGGCTCCTACAGAATCTGTCCTTGCGATTCATGGTGGAGAAACCCTAAATTCGACTCGGAGAAGATTCGATATAACCGCAAAGACTCTCACCCGTTTGTTTGCGGTGAACTTTTTTGTTTTTCCTCTTATTTCCCAGTCAATTTATAGATGTTGATGATGTTCTATTTTGTTTTAACCTGCTTTCTTTTTTCTTCTCTTTCTCCTTTTTTTTCAATTCAAAACATTCGCAATTGACATTATTGGGTTTATTCAGATTTTAGCGGTTCTTTGACATCTGGATTTTAGTGCTAGATCCGGACCGGATAACTGACCGGGTTTCAAGTTTATTGGTCTGACCGGTCACACAGTTTTTTTTTTTAATTCTTTCTCCCTATTTGTTGTCTAGTCTAAGGTATCTGAGTATGAGTTTTTTTACTCCATAGCACATCAGGTATGTTATTTAATAGAATGAGCATAATAAAAACAGTGTCATGATATTCTTTGTATATTATGTATTATAATACCAATTCTGTCATTTTTTATATTTCCAAAGGTAACTCTATACTGTTTTGCATATTCGTATAGTATAGTTTGATCTATTGTTTTGTAATCTCTCATTTATTCACCTCTAGTTTCGTTGTCTAGGTCGGCAATTCTCGCTTTCTTCAGTTTATATCCCCTATACTTTTCCCTTTTTCTCTTGCCACCTTCTTCCCTGTATGTTGGATCTCTCTCCCTCTAAAATGTTATCCTATTATATTTATACGGTATAGAAAATAATGAACTACTAAAATAGTATTCTATTTTATGTTAATCGACAAATTTGTTGGATGAAATATGATAAATAACTAAAACATTTGATGATATCTATGGTTGAATAAAATTCCTAAATCATTTAGTAGTTCAGTGAATATCAGCTTTTCATTGTATCAAAAGAGTTAATCTGTTATTTCATAACAACTAAATGGCAAAAACAATAATTTTATCTTTTGAAATCCGAGATAAATCTATACTATTTATAATCGTAATATAATATATTATTTTGTTATATGTGTATATATAGAATGGTATGTTCTTCTTTAGCAATCTACTATATGAAAGGAGAATGGAGCTCCCCTAGGTATGGCACATCAGCAATTCTTTATTTGACACATGTCATTTATCATTTAATTTTCAAAAAATTATTTTATTTGTATTAAATCTGAAATAACAAAATATTTTTATCCTCTTATTTGCACTCGGGAGGATTCGAACCTATAATCCTCTCAATAAAAGATAATTATTTTTTCCATTATACCATGGATAGTCATTGATAACCCTCTCAAAAAATTTATGATATTATCTCTATGTTTTACACATTAAATTGGAAACACTTTTTTTTTAATTAGTATGTATATCAATTAGAGATCTCGCAGGATGCCCCAAATGCATAAATAAAGAAATTTTCAAAATAATAGATTGAAAAAACAATTAATTAATTTTTTTTAAAAACATCAAGTATCATAAATAAATATTAACATATTTACAATTAACTATACATAAAAATCATTAAATTTAAATTCTACTATTTAAAAATTATTATAAGTAGATGAAATTCAAATTTAATTTAAAAAATAATATATATATAAAGCTTATATAATATATAATTTTACATATATCATTATATTTTATTTTTTTGAGTGATTTAATCCTTATTTTCAAATAAATTAAGATAATTAAACTTTAATACAAGTGAAAAAATTATAATATTGAATAAATTAAGAAGTTAACTCCAACTTATAAAATCTTAAGGCACAAAAAAATATTCAAAAAAAAAATCGAGAATATAACCAATTATATAAAAAAATATAGAGAAGAAGAAAAAAAATATAAAGAAAAAGAGAATGGAAAAAATGATAAATTGAAAAAATTTAAAAATTATAATAATATTAAGACTTAGACAAATGAAAAGAGTATGAAAATTGAAGAATAAATAAAAATTCGTTAATTTTTTTAATATTGTGCAGATCATCAAGAATAATGATTCCTAAAATTATGTATGAAAGATTCATTAAATAATGTATGAAAGAGATTGCACAGATCATCATGAAAAAAAAGTAGAAAATTAAAATTTTTTGAAAAAAAGATAAAATTAATAGTCAAAATATAGATCTAAAAACATATTATTTAAAATTCAAATTAAAAAATAAAACCAGCGTATCGCGCGGATTCTCTCCTAGTACTATATAGAACAAGTTGGTGGTGGTGGAGATCAGCAGAGACAATTTCGTCCAGAAAAACAGGTTTTGGCTATGCAATTAATTTATAAAATGTTATGACTATATTCTTTATTTTAATATCCAATATAGTTATTGAACAAAAAGATCCAAGTATTTATAGATCACATAAATTAAATAAATCTTTGCTTTTTATATTAAAATATCATTTATAATCTAGTAAAAAAGAATTAACCAACCAAAAAAAAAAATTATTGAAAATTGAAAGAACACACAACTCAGTAAACGCAAATCATCCGTCACTAGATAACAAATTCGCTTGTTTGGTGTTGAAAAAAAAAACAATTGAAATGTCGAAAACAAAAGTAAAATAAGAAAAACATGTCAAGGCTTAACATTATTCATACATTAGGAGGATCACTGGAATCAAGTTTGATCATAGAATTCTTAAGAAAGGCAATACTCTCGACGTGCTGAGGTACGATACGGACATAACAATCATTCTTGTTTAAGAATCCATAAAATAACGATTAGGTATCCCACAAAGTCGGCGGATATGGGTAACGTAATGAGTTGCTCTGTGCTAGGGCTACATAGCATCAACCCACAATCATTTTCAACAATCACAAAGCCATGGAGAGAAGCGAGATACTCTGAGCAGAAACATAAACTCGTTGGTGTTGCCATCTCGAAGTTTGGTACCAAAGAAGAAGACTCCTCTCCTTCGTGTGAAAACGAGAAGAGGAAGGTAAGGTTCTCCTCAGGCTTGCCGTCTTGACCGTTACTCAAAGCGACTATGGTCTTACGCGGCTCTCATCTTTTCTCTCTCATCTCTCTTTCAAAAGTCTCTCTTCATCGAGATCTAGATTCGGCGGTCTTCTCCGGTCGGCGCTCCTCGCCGGTCCGTGAGAGGACCTCCCACCCGTTTCTTTTCCTTTTAAGTGCTTAAGCGTAGAAATCGGTGCTTCGGCGGTGGAAATCGAAGTCGTGTTTTCTCCTTCTCCGTGGTGCTGTGGCATAGTTTCCGGCGAGGTGTCGACTGCGAAAGCTCCAGGTCTCAGCGAAGTTATTGGTGGAGATCCGGAAAGGCATGCTCCAATTGAGGGCTGTGGAGATGCTTCTTCTCGGGAAACCGCCGACTGCCTTTAGAGATCTAAAGAGTCGGTATTCTCGTCGGATCGGTGGGTTGCGTCTTTGCCAGAGGAAGCTGCCGCGGTGGTGGTTGGTCTTGCTTGAGGATGGCGGTTCCCCTCGGTGATGTTGTCAACCGCTCATTGCGGTGGAATATTCTGGCCGGATTGAAGGTGTTTGCTTGTGTGGAGGTGGCGGTGAAGTTTGCGGCAAACTGGCGTTGAATGCCGGGAGGCTTCAGATCTGCGAGTCGGCTATGGAGGAAGCCGGCGTTCTTGGTCGTGGGAGACTACGACTCTTCCAACGATGCTTCCGGGAGTAAAGAGGTCCGAGCCGATGCGGTGAGGGGTCATGGTAGTCGGACTTGGACATTCCGTTACTTCCTTGCCCTTTACGGCGGAGAGGGTGGCTTCCGGTCTCGTGTCCGCCGGAGGCGCAGTTGTTAGATCTAGGGTTTCTTTTTCCCAGTCGTAGGTTTGTTCTTTTTGCGTTTAGCGTTTTAAGTTTTGCGGTTGCGTTTTGAAACTGCGTTTCGGCGCACTTGCTAGGTTAGTTTTCTAGGTTTAGCATGTTTCTTTAGCCAGCCCATTTTCACTTTTGTTCGATGTACTCTGTCGAGGCTCATGTTCTCTCCGGCCCATTAAGTGGGATTTAAAAAAAAAAAAAAAAAAAAAAAAGCGACTATAAACCGCGATTTTGTTGAGGACATTGCGTAGTAAGAATCGATGAATCCTCGGCTTCGGACGATGGACGACCACATCCTCGACACGCATCGGAGCTTCGTAAGAGACTTGGCAAGCAAGCTACTCAGTATAACCAGCTTTAGATCAAGAGGGAGCGAATTTAAGATACTTGGGGGTGTGTCTTTCACTCTTTCTCATCGTCCTTGTTACGATCTTGCTCCTTTCGTTTCATGGCGAAACCCTAAATTCGACTCAGAGAAGAATGATTGGAAATTTGGAATCAAAGAGAATCACAAAGACCTAGATTTATACTCGCGCAAAGTGGTTTCCTTTATTTTTGGGGTTCTCAGATGTTCGTCAAAGGAGTTTCCTTTAGTGGGTCAATCAAACTCTTTTTTGATTTCTCAGATTAGGGTATTTCTGTTTAAACTGCGAATTCAAATTCTAGGCTTGACTTGGGGAAAAAGTTTCCAACTTTCCAGTTACTAATGACAAACTTCAAGCCCGTGGCTTTAATTTTAGATCTCGATGATACAAAATATGCTCTTGATCTTCTTCAGAATTTGAAACCCTCTTCTTCATAATTTCAAAGATACTGACATAATTTCAAAGATATTGTGAATCGAACGTTGAAACATAGGGCTGTACGTGATGTTGTGAGATTTCCTTTAAATATTAGTAAGTGGTTAGGGAGAAAGATGTAGTATGATTACATCTAAAAAGCAAACGTTTTTTTTTTCTTAAAGCAAAGAGAGATTTTATGTTACTACTATGATTAAGTGGTCTTAGAGAAAAATGGATGCACCTATTGGGTTTGGACTACATCTACGTTTCGCTAAGATTCCTTCTCAATTTTTATATTCTTTTTGTTAAGAAATGTTTTTAATCACAAAATATCAAACGCAAACCAAATCCTACTTAAAAAATGTAATTGGAAATTATTTTTATTTAGTATGATTTGAGAAACTTTATATTCAAAACTGATTTGACGTTCAAAGATTAGAATTTATCGGCGACTTGTTGCCACTTGTGCAAGACTCTGGTTCCGTCTTGCTACAGCGTCCTCGTCACAGTGAACACCGTAACGATCTCCGGCACAAGAGCCAGCTTGATTTTCCAGACAAGCATTACGCCAAAGCTTCCTCCGCCACTGCCTCGAATCGTATAGAAAACGTCTTCTCCCATCGCCGCGCGGTTCAAGATTTTGCCGTCGTTATGGCGACGAGGACGTTATCGGCTCCGAGCCCAAACTAACGCGTTATCGAACCGTAGGCTCCGCCGATTATGTGGCCGCCGATGCCAAGGCTTGTGCATAAACCCGCCGGAAAACCATGCATGGACCTGACTTTTCTCTTGGATTCTTTAAACCGTTAAAGTAAACCGATTAATAACCGGGTCATAATCACAGCTCAATCATATTATGTTCTTTTTTGTGATTTGGTCCGGTTTAAAATTTTTGTTATGAAAACCAGTTGTACTTATTAATCAAACATTTTCACCCCTCTAATAGTCCAAAACTATTGATTATTAAATTAAGATAAATCATATTATGTTCTTTTTGTGATTTGGTCCGCTTTAATTTTTTTGTTATGAAAACCAGTTACTTATTAATCAACATCCTTTCACCCCTCAAATAGTCCAAAACTATTGATTATTAAATTAAGATATCAAATTAACATTATCTGATTAAATAAAAGTAATAACATTAAGAACCAAAACGGAATGAATCAGCCGGTTGATCTAAAACCAAAATTTAAACAATGGGTTAACCGTAATATTGGTTTGACTCACCGCATATCCGTGGACCGTGGTTACTTGGTTCTATGTGGCATCGCGCGCATCGTATACGAAAAAAAATCACTGAGTTTTTTTATCATTTTTTTTTTTTTTTAAAGACGACTCAAGAGGTTTTTTCCCCATAGCTTTTATTTCTTTGGCCAAATTTTTGCATAGGTTTTGATACTTTATAAAAGAAATCAGGTTCCCCGAGGCCCGAACAAACCAATTTTTGTGCTATTGTATAAATTCGAATATGTTTTTTAGAGAAATGTATAAATTGGAATTCATTTTTATCAGTGATTACAAAACATAAATCGAGCTAGACTATGCACATTCACTTTTATTATAAAATTTAGTATTGTATCTATCTATACTTAGGGAAAATTAATAAATAAACTTAGGAAATGTTTAACACACAATTTGCATGTTCCATGTACATTGATGTGTATATACTCCACTTGTTACCTTTTGGCTTTTTCTAAATCATCAAAATAAAATAAAACGAATGGAATACATATACTTATGTAATACAGACACATACACTAATATATGAAGCACTGTAAGAGCATCTTCGATCATATTTCAAATTTGATGCCAAATTTCATTTTGGAATAAAATATATCCCATCCGTATTTTAACTTTTAAGTTTGTTTGAGGAGTTAAGAAGATTTTTTTTTAAAAAAAGTTTGCTTGAAGAGTTTCATATGTATGTGTTGGGTTTTATATAGGGAGAGGGAATGGTTTTATACGAAAAAGTTGATGTAATAATTACGTTATATGCTCTTTCGACTCTTGTATAGTGTAAGGTGTATAGTGTTTAATTAGTGAGTAGATGTTTACTTTGGAATCATTAGGGATAATATTTGATTACATAGCCTTTTTGGAATTTGAGTTATACTAATGTTAGAATTCATGATTTCTACCGTGATCACATATTTATGCATCTAATAAAGATTAGAAAAATATAAGAAATAACAATGATTTCTTTCTAATTTACAAAATGCCTATCTAATTATTTACTCAAATATCTGAGTATGAAATTATGAATGTGTGTTAATCGAGTGGTGGTGGTCTAGTGGTTTTTATTTGAGGAGGAGCTACCCTGTTGATATAGGCTAAGAATCGATTTTCCTCAAGCGTGGAATTGTTAAATCATTCTCATAGGTAAGGATTTCCTAAGTTATATAAAAAAAATATGAGTGTGAGTAATGTGTATACGTAAACTTTTGTGTCAAATACACATTATTAGCGAATAGAATAATGACATATGTACAATTTTCGTGCAAAAACACAATAGGAGATTGACATACGGACTCTCCAACTCAACCGAGAAACAATAATTTTTAATATCTCTCTCTCTCTATCTTTCTTTCTGTGCGATCTGAACATTCGTTCGAGCTTCAGTTTCTCCGATCTGAAAATCCGATCTGAAAATTTGAAATTTGAAATATCAATAGGTAATTGATATTTTTTTAAAAAATCGATCTCTATCTCCCCCTCTATCTATTTCTTCTCCGAGTTTGTTCTTCATCATTTTTTCTTATGAGGTTCTACTCCTCCTCTCGAAAACGTGGAAGAAAACGCCGAAGAAAACGTCGAAGAAATGCATAATTACTTTATTTTTGGCGAATCAGCCCAAATTTAGAATCCATTTAATTACATGAGGTGCTCCTCTGCCTTGTTCTTTTGGTCTTATTCCTCTCTGTGTCAAATTCACCCTAAAGATTAGGAGGTGATTCGCTTGTTTTTGGAACCGTTTATCAAAAAATAGGTTACATCGCACGAGTTAGTAGCATACTTGGTGGTGGCCTGTGGCTTGAAACCACCTATCCATATTTCGAAGAAAACGAATATTGATTGTTTACTAAAAGAAAGGCTGTTAAAGATGGTTCAAAGCGTGTGGATAGGAAGCAGGGAAACTGGGGAAATGGATGGTCATGGGAGGAAGAAAAAAGATCCACGAGGGGAAAACCACCAAGGTGATTGGAATGAAGCAGAAACTGGTGTTATTGGACCACAACGAGCTTAAAATTGGATGGTACCAGTATGAGTATGTTCGATTCTCCAAATCGAAAAGATTTGAAACCGTGGTTGTTACTCATTTGGTCTATGATAAGGCAGAGAGTGACAACGATGAAGAGGCTGTTAATCATGTGGTGTATGAGGAATTAGAGAGTGAAGAGGGGGATGAGGATGAAGAGGAATTTCTTGTGGAGGAAGATGAAGTGATTGTTGATAATAATGCAAATAACAGTGTAAGGAACGATCAGGATGAAGAGGAAGGTCGTCATGTGGAGGCTGTTGATAATGGTGCAAATAATAATGTACCTATTCTAAGGAATGATTTGGACTTCAACGTTGAACAATTGCTTGCAGAAGCTGATAATGGGTTGGAGAATCAAGGTCGTCTAATTGGTAATGAAGATGGAGGTCATCATTGCGAGCAAGTTCAAGTGGATGTTGATAATGATGCTAATAACAGTGTAAGAAACGATCAGGATGAAGAGGATGATCGTCATGTGGAGCCTGTTGATAATGGTGCAACAGTGTACCGATTCTAAGGAACGATTTGGACTTCGGCGTTGAAGATTTGTTTGCGCAAGTTGGTAATTGGTTGGAAAATCAAGGTCGTCTGATTGGTAACCAAATTAGGCCCGTTGTTAAGTTGATTAATATAACAGCTAGACATACTTAAATTCCGTTATAAAGCTCGGTTAAAAAGGAGAAAAATGCCAAATAAATCATCAACTTTTAAATTTTGGCAAAACAAAAACATCAATTTTTTCATACACGTACTAAATCCCCAACTTATATTGACCTCTTCTTTTAATCTCAAACTTTTATTGATTGGGCCAAATTAGTCACGTCGTTAAGTTGATCAACAAAATGATTAAACGATATTAATTATGTTCTAAAGCTCGGTTAAAGAGAACGACCTCGCCTAACTTCCCCCAAAATCCCCAAACTGATTATCTTAATCCTAGAACTCAATTTCTCTTGTTTTATTCTTCCTATGTTCATCGTGGTTTAGAACTCATCGGAATAGAAAAAACAAAACGAGAAGAAGAACAAATCGAGATGAATCGATTTATGAGAGCAAGAACAAATCGAGAGGAAACGAATTAAGAAAGGAAGAACAAAACGAGAGAAATCAGAAATCGATTTGAGATTTAGGAGAGAAATTAATTGAGTTCTAGTGTTAGGAAAATCGATTTGGGGATTTTCGGGGAAATGAGGCGATGTCGTTTTCTTTAACCGAGCTTTAGAACGGAATTAATCTTGGTTAATCATTTTGTTAATCAGCTTAATGATGTGCCTAATCTGGCTATGTCAATAAAAATTTAGGATTAAAAGAAAATGTCAATATAAATTGGAGATTTAATACGTTTATGAGAAAGTTGATGTTTTGTTCGACCGAAATTTAAAAGTTCTTCATATATTCGGCATTTTCTTTCTTTTTTAACCGAGCTTTATAACGGAATTTAACTATGTTTACTTTTTTTGTTAGACAATTTAACGACGTGCCCAATTTGACTCACTCAACAAAAATTGGAGATTAAAAGAAAAAGTCAATATAAGTTAGAGATTTAATACGTTTATGATAAAAATTGATGTTTTGTTTCGCCGAAATTTGAAAGTTCAGGACTTATTTGTCATTTTTTTCCATTAACTTTGGGACTATAATGATATGGTGCATTCACCCTTGTTTACGAATCCATAAAAGCGCCTAAACTTTTCATCGTCTTCGATTCATAAGAGTGTAACTCTTTCCATATTTTTTGTTTCAACATTGTAGTAGAAAATTTAAAAAGATTGAACATCGGTTCACAGAGAGAGGGGAAACACACATTCTTGCTTTAACCATTCATTTTCTTGACATCTTGAGTATCCATAAATCAAAAATACAAAACAGTCACAAAGGTATCTCGCAAGGGAAGCTAAGCTTCCCATTGTATTCTATAACTATTGATGAAACCTTTGCTTTGTATTATGGAACACCAGTCTTTGAAACATATTGGAACTTTTAGAAGAGATTTTAAGCGCAATCTAGTTAGAATCTCCATGATTAGATCAAAGGGGATCGGATCTACGTGACTTTGACCGTCGTTAAAATCGTCCTTGTTATGTTCTTTCTCCTTAGTACCTTTCATGCCGGAAAAAGAGTTGAGCATAAACTTCCACGTAGGGTTTTTAACTATTTGTTGTCTAGTCTAAGGTATTTAAGCATTTATAGATCACATAAATTAAATAAAACTTTACTTTTGTATATTAATATATCATTTCTTATCTAGTGAAAAAGAATTCACCAATATTAAAAAAAATGAAAAATTTATTGAAAACTGAAAGAACATACAACTCGGTAAACGCAAATCATCCGTCACTAGATAACAAATTCGCTTGTTTGGTGTTGAAAAAAAAACAATTGAAATGTCGAAAGCAAAAGTAAAATAAGAAAAACATGGCAAGGCTTAACATTATATTCATACATCACTGGAATCAAGTTAGATCATAGGATTCTTAAGAAAGGCAATACTCTCGACGTGTTGAGGTACGATACGGACATAACAATCATTCTTGTTTAAGAATCCATAAGAGCGCCTAAACTCTTTATTGTCTCCAATGCCTAAGAGCCTGACTCTTCTGAAGGTTTGTGTTGTAACATTGTAGTAGAAAATGTAGAAAGGTTGAACCTTTATTGACAACTTATTCTGGAGAAGAATGATCTCACCAGCTTTAGTGGCACCTGGAAACGAATATTTCACCATCCTACAAGGAGCCCGCATGGAATCCGGTAACACACACGTCTGCTTCGACCAGTCATTTTTCCCGACGTCTTCTAGTATCCATAAATCAAAACTACAGAGATCCAAAAAAGGGTTTCTTACAATAGAAGCTAGCTTCCCATTGTAGTCTATCAATATCGAGTACGCCCCCCACCGCACGACATCCTCAGGTGCTGGGATAAAACTCAGTTTCTCAGATCTAACATCAAAACACACCATAACTGGATTCTTATATTGGGTACGAGCACCATAGTAGAGAACTCCGTTGATGCATATTGCATACTCCCGCATATGTTACAGATGTTATCGGATTATAAGGTTCAGGGTTACCTTCAATGTGTCTCCATCCTTGAGTTCCTCCAAATGTTAACACCTCTTGCTTTGGCGGATCACCACCATATGGAAGAGGATGCACGATTAATGATTTGTATTGATCACCGATCGGATCGTATCCCACAAAGTCGGCGGATTCGGGTAACGTAATGAGTTGCTCTGTGCCAGGGTTACATACCACCATCCCACAATCAGTTTTAACAATGAGAAAGCCATGGAGAGAAGCGAAATACTCACGGCTACTTAAACCCGTTGGTATTGCCATCTCGTAGTTGGGTACCAAAGAAGAAGACTCCTCTCCTTCGTGCGAAAATGAGAAGAAGAAGGTAAGGTTCTCCTCAGGCTCGCCGTGTTTACCGTTGCTCAAAGCGACTATAAACCGAGACTTTGTTGAGGACATTGCGAAGAACGAATCGATGAATCCTTGGCTTCGGATGATGGAAGACCACATCTTCGAGACACATCTGACCTACGTAAGAGACTTGGCAGGCAATCCGCTCAGTATATCCAGCTTTAGATCAAGATGGAGAGAATCTAACATACTTGAGGGTGTGTCTTTCTCATCGTCTTCGTCACGATCTCGCTCCTTGCGTTTCATGGCGAAACCCTAAATTCGATTTGGGTCTTCAGCACAAGCTGCATTGATAGATTTCTTAGATGTTCGTTAAAGGAGTTTCCTTCTCAGATTAGGGTATTTCTTATTAAACTACTACTCAATTTCTAGGCCCTGACTTGGGGGAAAAGTTTCCAACTTTCCAGTTTCTAATGACACTTCAAGCCCGTGGCTTTAATTTTAGATCTCGATGATATTCTATTTTGTTTTAACCTGCTTTGCTTTTTCTTCTCTTTCTCCTTTTTCAATTCAAAACATTCGCAATTGACATTAAATTGAAACCGGTCACGCAGTTTTTATTGGGTTTACTCAGATTTTAGGGGGTTATTGGGAAACTGATTTAGGTAGAATTGAAGAATCTTTGTGGATTTCAAAAGTATAAAGATTTTAAGAATTTTCAAAGACTTTTCTGAATTCTAACAATTATGTTCATCCATATTTATAGAATCCGTACAAAATTCTTATTGATTGTCGTGGATTCTCGTAGATTTTTATTAAAAAAAGTATTTCATTATTTTGATAAAGTAATATGATAATGTTTTTCTAGAAAACTTTCTATATACTTATATTAAAATAATGTATTTATTTGTTTATAAAGAAGATAATAGTGACGTGATAGCATTATTCATATTTCACCATTCAACATTTTAGATGAATATAGGTAATACAAGTCTTTTTAGATTTAAAATTTATAGTTATTTTGTATATTCTATCATTGTTTAATCTCTTTTTGTATGACTACGTTTTTTTCAATTTTATTGGCATAACAAATCTGGATTTTTTAATATTTACTAGCATCACAAATTTATGTTTTTTTAATCTTTATTGACATAACAAATCTTGCTTAATGATAATAGAGTTTTGCTTGTATTGGAAAAAAACCTGAAAAAGTCTCACGAAGAGAAAAATTGTGTCAACCCTAAAATTATCTATGTTTATTTGAGAAATAAATTTTAATTTTGTTATCCAAACTTTGAGAATAAAATGGTTAACTCTAGTATTTTGAAAGTAGTGATTGATGAGTTAAAAAATAAAGAATCATTGTTCCAATAACACTAGAATTTAAAAAAATTGCAAAATCATGAAATACTTGACTTTTTGAATAACACAAGATTTGAAATAGAATTACAAAATCATCACACCAATAACAAAGGATTTAAAAAGAATTATAAAATCATCACACCAATAACACAAGATTTTGTTAAGAATTTAAGAATCATTACACCAATAACAATGGAATCTTCAAATTCTTAAAATCTTTATAAACCAATCTCCCACTAACACCCCCTTTAGCTGTTATATTTTGGTGCTAGATCCGGACCGAATAACTGACCGGGTTTCGAGTTTATCGGTCTAACCGGCCGGTCCTGTTCGGGTTTGAAAATACTGATTAATTCGAATCGTTGACTCCAACTTGATAATGTATCAAACAGGGAGAGATTTTCTTAAGCTGGAAAATTTGGGTAGACACATGATTGGTTAGACTAGGCCATGGCAATATGTTAAAAATTTGGGTTGACAATTGGTTAGACTAGGTGGTCATAGTCATGGACTCATTGGCTTTGGGAAATATGTTAAAATATATATACATAACTCATAATTCATGAGATATCGAACCAGTTTGTCTAAAAAGTAAAAACAAAAATCAACATTAATCGATAAAGAAAAAATGCACACTAAACTTCCTCATCATATACACTTATTATATTAAAAAATCGACCCTTGAATAAAAAGTAAAAAAAACAAAAAAGACACATTATAAAAAGGTAAAATTTGCTGAATATTCCGGTGAGATATAGACTTGGCAGTTGCCATTCTTCCCAATTCTATAACGACGCAAAAAATCTTCATTATCTGCAATTCCTTCAAGCTGGACCTTTCTAATACTATTATCTTCTTCATCGAAGTAGATAATGTAAAAAGGTTGAAGGCCACGTGGCAAAAACTTTGGGGTAATAATAATTTCGCCGATTTTAGTAGTGCCTTGAAAAGACATTGGAACTACTCCTCCTAAAGAATCCCACCAAGATCTCGGAAACGACCATGACTTCGTCGTCCATATATGTTCCTCGGCGTCTTCGAAGACCAATAAATCAAAGCCATATGAATTATCACGCAAGCGGACATTCACATTCGCTAACTTCCCTTTGTAGTTTATCAATGTTGAAGTACCCTCCCAATCAATGTCGCGCCTCGAAGTCGGAGGTAGTTTGATAAAACTTAGCTTCTCTGATCTCACATCAAAACACACTATCACTCTATCCATATATCGTATCGGAGTCCAAGCGCCATAATACACAAACCCATCAATGCATATTCCCTTTGTTAAAGGGCAATAATCACGGGCATTGCCTTCAATGTGTCTCCACGAAGGTTTGTTAACACCTCCAAGTGTTAAAACCATATGCTCTTGATCTTCTTCGAAATTTGAAACCCTCTTACACATTGCTTTATATTGATCATCAACCGGATCGTACCCCAATAATTTATAAGCGCCCTTCCAACTAGTACCCACGATTTCGGGTAAGGTTATGACTTGTCTCGTGCTAGGATTACATATCATGAATCGACCTTTGTGTGAAAGGCAGATAAAGCCATTGACTGAAGCACACCGTGTGTTGAAATAAGCGTCCATGGAAGCCATTCTCATGTCGAGATTTGCTACCAAAGAAGAAGATGAATCTTCCTTTTGTGAAGAGGTAAAGAAGAACAAACACTTTTCAGCATCCTTATTGGTCAATTTACCGTTTCTGAAAGAGATTAGAAGTTGTGATGATGGCGTCGACGACATAGGGACCAAAGACCTGATGAAACCTTTGCTTCGTATTATGGAACACCATGTCTTCGAAACATATTGGAACTTTAGAAGAGATTCCAAGGGCAATCTAGTTAGAATCTCCACCATTAGATCAAAGGGGATCGGATCTACGTGACTTTGACCGACGTTGGAATCGTCCTTTTTATGCTTTTTCTCCTTGGTACCTTTCATGCCGGACAAAGAGTTGAGCATAAACTTCCACGGAGGGCTTTTGACTATTTGTTCTCTAGTTTAAGGTATTTAAGTATTTATAGATCAAACTAATATCAAACTATCGAGGAATAGGATCTTTATGTCGGCTCAACAAATCAAAAGTTCTTAATTTCATTTTCCCAACAGAAGTTCTTAATTTCCTTTTCCCAACTGAAAACATCGTATGCATTAACTAATGATTAATTCGAATAACAAAAAACTGACGTTGTTAATGTTTAGTTGTTGCTGATCAAATTGTTTTGTTTTTTTTTCCTATAGTCATTTGGTCTCTAATATCATCAATTCACGTGTTGTCTTGCTAGAGTGAAACGGCGGAATAATTTGCGTTTCATTTACGTTGAGTTTGATTTGACATGCATATTGCTTAACGTGAGCACACGAGTTTGAACATGATCTTTAGGTACATTACATCCCGGGTTGCTGCCCAAGGCTCTGTAAACCTAAACAAGAATTCGCGAAATTATGCAATTCTTGGCACGAGGATCCATGTTAAAGTTTGGGTTTACTTTGCGGAAGTAATCTTGAGCCCGCTGCTAAGACCATGAACAATGGTGGTTCTTAAGTGGGTTTTTAGAATAAAAAAAAAATTAAAATTGAATGAATAGTGAAGACTTGATTCTTAATTAAGAATCCATTCTTAGTTCATTTCTTCATTTTTCTCTCTTACCATTCTCTCTCTTTCTTTTTATAATTAAATATTAACTAAGAAAGTTTTAAGCATTGCACAGATACTACTTCTATTTAGTATGAAGTAACTCATACGGAATTAGATTGGATTACGATTTAGAATTACAATTGTATATTGATCATGCTTTAAAACACAAAAAGACACAAAAAACAAAACACAAGTAACAAAAGTCTTCCCTAAGACAAATCCCAAACCACACACTCTTATTATAGTTTTAACTCAAAATTTCACTCAAGTTCTGTAGGAATACTTTGTTCATGTCTGAAAAAATTCTCAGGGTCAAACTTAGCTTTAATCTTCACCAACCTCTCAAAATTTCCCTTGAAGTATTTATTCCCCCATTCTCTTGCATCACTCCCTTTGCCATTCATCCCCAAGTCAAGATCTCTATAGTTCACATACGCGGCTCTCGGGCTTTTCGACACATACTGCTCCATGTAGCTATACATTTCCCTCATCCACTCCATATGCCTCGCCTCGCTCGCTTTCCCGTCTTGCCACAAAGTCAGCCATTGGATCTTGAACAATGTCCCGCTCCTATGTGGGAAAGGAGTCTCTGTCTCGGGGATTTTCGCCATCACTCCTCCGTAAGGATTCCATATAGTCAGTGGTGAATCCTCTTGTAGAAGCTTTTTCCATAGCCCTTCGAGTCCTTCCATTGGAATTGGCTCCTCCACGTAGTCTGACTTGGCTTTGAAGTAATTCTTGAACAACGATTTCCCTTCGAGTAGAGCTTCCGACGGTGCGGTGCTCGGGAAACCGGCAATGTACATCACCGATTTGATCCAGCTTGTCTCTAAACAATCTTTCTTGGTTAGTCCAAGCTGTGGGAAACTCCTCTGCATTACCTGTGCAAAAAAAAAAACAAGGTTGAAATTGTCATAATCAGAACTTCCTTCCTTAATTTGTTATAACCAGAAAAGTTTCATGAATTACAATATAAACCCATAAATTTATACGAAATTCGAATTTGAACTCTTTACCTGCAACAACCGATTTGCGTCGCCGAGAAATTGGCCTTGGTACGAAACCGAGATAGTTCTCTCTTTGCTCTTAGGGGTTTTGTTCGCCGGCTGAATAATGGCGCGGATGAAGAGATCTTCGTCGAGCTTATCGGCGACTTGCTGCCACTTGTACAAGACCCTCGTTCCGTCTTGCTCCAGCGTCCTCGTGACGGTGAACACCGTAACGATCTCCGGCACAGGAACGAGCTTGATTTTCCAGGCAAGGATTACGCCGAAGCTTCCTCCGCCACCGCCGCGAATCGCCCAGAAAACGTCTTCCCCCATCGCCGCGCGATTCAAGATTTTGCCGTCGGCGTCAACGATTCTGGCGTCGAGGACGTTATCGGCTCCGAGCCCAAACTTACGCATCATCGAACCATAGGCTCCGCCGATTATGTGGCCGCCGATGCCTAGGCTTGTGCATAAACCCGCCGGAAAACCATGGACCTTGCTTTTCTCTTGGATCCTTTAAACCGTAAAAGTAAACCGATTAATAACCGGGTCAGAATCACAGCTCAACTATTTTATGTTCTTTTGTAATTATGTCTGGTTTAAAAAAATTGGTATCAAAACCAGTTTCTCTAATAGTCCAAAACTATTGGTTATTAAATTAAAATATCAATATATTAACATTAAGAACCAAAACCATATGAATCAGCCGGTTGATCCAAAACCAAAACAATGGGTTAACCGTAATTATGGTTTGACTCATCGTATACCAAAATAATCACGAGTTTTAAACTTTAAAAAATATATATTATATATATCGTGACGACTCTCGAGGTTTTTTTTTTTTTTGAACCTTTTTTATTTTACCCGGGATTTTATATTAAAAAAAGATCGATACCAAATTTAATGCTTTTGTGTAAATTCAAATATATTTTTAATGCATAGATTCTTGCTTTTCTTCGATAAATAAGTGTAGTTTGAATTTTAAAAATCAAATATTTTAAAATTAGTGCAGCTTATAATATTTAAGATTGTTTTTTTTTAACCCATATATGAAGACGGGAAAAAAATATTATAACACATGATTCTTGGAGTAGGAGTTATTATTATTATTACCTGTAATAAACCTCTCCAATAGAAGCACCCGCGTGAACCCACGCGCTGTTACTTTCCAAATCGACGCTGATGTGTCTAAGCTTCGACAAATCGACGATCACAAACGCTGTTTCCATCTCCGAGACGTAAGAAAGGCCTTCGTAGTCATGACCGCCACTTCTTAACCGCAATTGAAGCTGAAGCTTCTTGGCGCAAACAACGGCGGCTTGAACGTGCGTTTCGTAAAGCGGCTCGAAAATGAACTCCGGTTTCGGATTCGACGGCATCAAGTAACGGAGATTCTGAGCAGACGTCTCTAACGCAGCTTTGAAGGAAGATGCGTTTAGGTCGTGAGTGAAGAACGATGATTCCATCGGGAACGAAGCGTCGGAGTTGTCGACGAGACACATCACAAAGTCTTGTTGGATTGTGGAAGAAGACAATGGAATGGATAAAATAGAGAGTAAAAGTAGCGTTACGAGAATCATGTTTGCGTTTGTTATTACCCTCAAACGTCTTTTTTGGTTTTTTATTTGCTTATGAGGTTTTAAGTTTGCTTGAGGAGTTTCATATGTATGTGTTGGGTTTTATATAGGGAGAGGGAATGGTTTTACACGTAAAGTTGATGTAATAATTACGTCATGCTCTTTTGACTCTTGTATAGTGTAAAGTATATAGTGTGTTTAGTCAGTTCTTTACGATTTTGGAATCATTAGGGTTAATATTTTATTGTTTAATTTATATATTCTTTTTGGAATTGAGTTTATCCTTTCACATTTCCATCGCGATATTTTTAGGCAGATCGTTTTATGCTGAAACATATACTGATATTAGATTTCGTAATTTCTACCGTGATCCAGCCACGGCCCAGTAAAAAAATGAGCCCTAGGGCAAAAACATTTTTCGGCCCTTTACTAATGGTAAAACTGATTTTTTAAAATATTATGCGCTTAATTTAAATTTAAAATTAAATGATTTAAAACATAAAATAAAATAAAATATCTGAAAAAGACCCTCATTTGAAGTTAAATTTTAATTGTTTGGGCTTGTTTTAAAAAATCGGGCTCTCTTTTGTAAAGGAAATTTATCAAAATTGATCAGAGCCCATGGGCGGTCGCCCTTCTGCCCTACCCACTTGGGCCGGGCCTGCCGTGATCACATATTTATGCATCTAATAAAGATTAGAAAATATAAGAAATAACATTGATTTCTTTCTAGTGTACAGAATGACTATCTAATTATTAAATTAAATATCTGTGTATGAAATTATGAATGTGTATCAGAATACGTAAAATGTCCTATTTAACACTTCCTGCCTTTGTGAATGTGAACTATGAGTTTGCAGAAAAATCATAACTAATTTTTTAATCAAATTATTTGTTTTTTTTTTCTATTTCTAGCCCAACGATAAGAGCAGATTGCCAACCGAATCTGAAACATTCATTATTGTCGACAAAAAAGAAAATAAAATGAAATCTGTTCATGTATAATTTGTTTTTATGCTAATTGATTATGACCCCAATTAAGTTGATAGAGAAATGTATATGGTGTTTGAAAGTAGGTCATAATTCGTGGGTTTTAACTTTGTAGGGACAAATTTCTTCATAATTTCAAAGATACTGACACCACCATCTCTCCAGTAATTGTGGCTCAAAAGTTAAATCCATTTTCTTCAATTGATTCTTAAATCAAAATATTTAATATACCATATCTCTCTCCTTTTGACCCTCAACTTAGATATATTTACTTTATAAAAGATTTGATTCATACATCTTATAGAGTTGTGTTAAGTTCCATAATCCACTATCAGGTCAACCGTGTAGCACTCCTTGGTGATTACATTGAACAAGTTTAACATCTTTACTTTTCTTCTACGAGATTTTCAATCAAAATCATACCATATTTTTAATTTAAAGGACACTAAATTTTTAAAAGTAGAATGTTATTTTGTCAAGATAAATAGAAGGACTACTTACCTACTCCATATTAATAAGAGCTTTATTACTCGAAATATGTTATTTGACCACCATCCCTTGGTTTCTCAAAGTAGAAATTGATATTTGTTACTCCCTCCGTTTCAAAATAAGTGTCGTTTTAGGATTTTGTTTTTTTTTCACAAAGAGTGTCGTTTTACATTTTCAATGTAAAATTTTAAATAAAAATCCAGTTTTGACCCTACTAATTTAATGTAGTAATTAGAGAGATGATTTTATTTAATGTGTGAACAAAGGATAAAACAGAACTTTTAATAGTTTTCTTAATTTATGTGAAATGTGTCAAAATGACATTTATTTTGAAACGGAGGGAGTAGCAAGTATATTGAGTTCTACAAATCTATAGAACTAGATGGTGCATCGAAAAAATCGTTGTCAAATAAAAATTAGTTTAAATATTTTTCTTATGGCAACTAAACATATAATTATGCATCAAACTAGCTATTAGCCCGGTTGATGTTGGGGAGGTATAGTAATGTTTTATTTAGGAAAATGCTCATTAAAAACTGTCAAGTACTCTTTAGCTATTTTCATAAATAAAGATAATCATTTTGGATTCTAAATAAGTACACTAATAATCAAATTTACTGACGCGCTTGTACTTTACATAAGACTTTACGGACGTTAGAGTGCTAGAAATGTTGTGAGTTCTATTAACAATAAAAGAATTCTAATCGACGTTGCACTTGAACGTTTAGGCATATTCATTCATTAAGACAATTAACAACGTTGATTATTCTGTAACGTTAAGATGTAAAATATAGAATGAATATGAATATCAAATTAAGTTAATTATTTTCCTTGTATGTTTTTCTAGAAATCCAAAAAAATTGTGTTTTTCTAGAAATAGACAAATGTATGATGATTTTCTTATGTAGTGTTTTCTATAATTTGATCAATGCTGTGTAGTAATACTAATGATACTATAATCCGTTATTGAAACCACCAAACCCTAAGCTTGACTATGCTTGTGAATGCGTAGCAACTTTAGAAGTCAATAAATTCAACCTGCAATAAGCATCTGTTTTTCAGTAGTAAGCCTTAGTTTTTTCAACTCCCTTTCACTTTAAGGAGATTCCCCAAAATCCCTTACGTTTACATCCTGTAGATTTCGGTTTTACTTTTGTTGTTTCGAAAACGGACTATTGACTCGAATAGTTTTACTGATATATATATAGAATATAAAGGATGGCATCAAACTGAATTTACATATCTAACCAAAAAAATACTATGTGCGTTTGTTTTTTTTTTTTTTTTTTTTTTTTTTTGCTGTTCAAAACATGTGTGTATAAGTAGGGGATTGGTTATTATATTTGACTATTTTTTGGCATCTAATGTGGGAATTGCATTGCTTTTGGTGTAAGGGTCACCTAAAGAAATAGTAAGATAAGTGGTGATTGATAGTATTTGTGGCCAATAGGCTTAAAAGCAACAAAGTGACACTAAAGACCTTCTTGTCTAAAGATTAATTATGCAATGACATATGGACATATTTGCTTCCAAATCCCAGTTTTGTAATTTTTTGTTCTTTTACATAATCACACTTATGTATATAAAAGCAAACATGTCTCCAAGTGGTATTATTACCCAAATAGTGGATCCACTTGACCTAAAAATCAACTTAAGACTGAAAACCGTACGTAGCTAGTATGTATTACGTAGAATTTTGCTTTTGGTAAGAATGCGTGTAAGTAGAAAACATAACCAATGGTTGGAAGAAAATTTTGATTTTAAGAATCAGCTGCTAAATGAATTTAATGAGGATTTTAATTAGAACACTTCAAAGACGAGAGATAAACAGAGATAGAGAGAGAGAGAGTGCAAATGCAATCATAACTCATAAGTCTCTTTGTTAATTATGTCCCATCGGCTTTTGATGTGACGAAGTAGATCTTTATTAAGGGAAATAATCAGTGGCTCTACGTGGGGATAAACATTTCACATATATGCGGAGATTGATTAATTTGACTATTACATTTTTTAATACAAATATAGATCGTCTAACGTCATCGAGATTTAAAGCTAGTATGCTCAATGTTAATAAGTTGTAAGTAGGTGTTTTATATTATGAGCAGTTTCGAGAGGGAAAACGAGTGATTGGAAACAAAATATTTTCCCGTTAAAGGAGCCTAACCTAGAAGCTAAACTTTAAAAACGACTTCATAGTATAGTTCAAATTTTCTTATTTTTTAGTTATGGTGCTTTATGTAAGTAACTTTTTGTCATTTACTGACCTGTATAAATTATACATGTAAGAAACTCATACTAAATTTTCAATTGGTCTTTTTCGACAGAGAAACACCGTGTTTGGATGATAACAATAAAAAAAAAGCAACCAACTAATTTCTTTTTTGTTGAAAAAACAACTCTGCCGACAATTCTTCTTCTCAATTGAAGAAAATTTTGAGGAAATGATTTCAAAAACAAAAGTACAAAATAAGTCAACTTAATTTAAATTGGTCTAAAATGATATGTTGACAGTATTTTTAGAAAATCTTCACATGTCTCCAATAGCAAAACAAAAATCTAATAGTAAGAATTCGTAGATGTGAAGACTCGGATCGGATTTTTTAACGGATTTATGATACACTTTTTACTGCTAGACCAAATTCTTGTTCAGATACGTTAAAATATACCAAACTCACAAATTTATGATTGATGGGTTGGTGTCAAGAACGTACAGTCTCGCTGCTTACAGGATCGACCCACGTAAGTAGATGTATCATGTGGAATTTGGGTGTGTATTATATAATTTTGAATTGATTTTATGTCTTTGTTTAATGGGAAGTGTAATTAGCATTAAGAAATTTCGCCGGTTAATGCGGAAATAGAGAAAGATTGAAAAGCTCAAAAATAAATCAACAACGTCAGTTTTTTTCACCTTCAATAGCTTCCAATTGATGCCCTTCCAACGAGTGGTGGTCTTATGCGTGGGTGAATTTAATATTTATAAATATATATAGATGGAGGGACACATTTCATGGTCTTATGCGTGTATATGTATTTTTTTCTTTATGAAAAAACAACTCTAATGTTAAGTTTCATGTGTTTACAATTCAAAGCTAATTGTTAGTATTGATTTATGTTTCTTATATATATTAGTGTTGGTTTTATATACATGTGAAGATGCAGGCTACATGCATGCATTTGGACGGAAAGACCCGTTCCAAAACTTCAAGTGCTTTAAAAATAACTTAAAAGGTCTGAGTCGTGTTTAATTAACAAAGATGTAAAGGAATACATTAGAAATATGTTGAACTGGATCCGATCTAATTTAATGAGAGGAATACATCAGAAATATAAGTAAATGACTTTAATATAACGATTTAAAGTGTTTATAAGAGAAAAAACAAATAAATGAATTGAAATGATAAGTAGTGAGAAATGTGCCGTGTAAATTGTAGAAAGTTATGATTAGGAAAAGTCTTCTTTTGATCTCTATTCCTCTTCTTGTTTTATACCTTCGGAATCATGTTTAACATATTCATGTACTCCTTTTGATCCTGTAATAGTTACATTTATTTTAGTAGATTCAACCGTTTCTGGTCAAAGTATTAAATAAATTTGGTTAGATAATTTCTTATTTCATCATCGGAATCGAAATCAGCTTTTAGTTTTACGCATAAGTTTAACTTTTACCGCTCCGAACTTCAGATTAAACTAATTTTAATGTTTAAATTTGATTCAAGTCCTTCCACTTCTTTTGATGAACCTTAGATTTTAATATCTAAATTTGATTCGAGTCCTTCTACTTCGGTAAAAAAGTTGACTTCGTCGATGAACCTTAGATTTTTACTATTTATTATTGGGGATAAAATTTTGAAACGGGATTTGTATGTCAATAATGATCACAATAAAGTGAAATCATGGCAAATCAAATATGATTTTTAACATAGTTTCAATTATAAAGTTTGTTAAAGGGCTACTTCCTAAATATGTATGGGTCACTAGAGGCGTTCTTTGTATCAGACACCGAACAACCTTCCGTCAAACTCAAAAGTCCATAATTTTATATAGTTTTCTAGTTTCACCAACCGGCACATGATCCGCATGCAAATCTTTAAATCTGCTTGATGTAACAGTTAAAGAATACATAACACACAACAAATATCTTAAACTCCAATAAAATTTGCCGTATGGGATTTTTATAATATTCTCCGTACGGGTTTTTAACTCCAGATTACAAGGTTTTTTTTTCTCTTGTATTATATTATTTACAAGAGTCGAGACATACTAAACATGTCATAATCCACTATTAGACACGTTCTCGTAGATAATGCTTGCCACAATATACCAAAAGTATTTTTTCTCAAAAAAAATAATATATATATATATATATATATATACCAAAAGTAAATAGATGTTCGCACTTTTTATTTGATGTGGTAGTTGGATCGGATCAATTCCATTTTAATCTGTCGACTTAAGTGACAGGGCGAAGAGCCGGATTATATTTAACAAATTAAAAATCAACATTCGATGTCGACCAATAAATAAAACAAACATGAACCATAAACATTTGGTTGAGATTTTCATATAGATCATTTTGATATTTGGATGCCCGTCAGATAGTTTCTTCTTTGACATCAAACTTCTCAAATGTTATAATTGTCTTGCTAATCTCAATCTCAATGATAAAGATACATATATATATTCGGTAAGTATTCAGTAGTATACGGTGTATTTTCCAGGCTTTTTTGTGTGGAGTTTCATCTAAACTTCTCAGTTTTGCCTCGTCTAATAAACTGGAAAAAAAAGAAAGATATTAACCATTTAACTAACCAAGTTGCCATGTCAGTTTAGCCATAAAGCTGCAGAATAACTTCACACTCGCACGCCCAAGCAGCAAACACCCACACAAGTAATTAATATCTATATTTTACTACATCATGCTAAAAATATCTCTTGTGGATAAAATTTTAAACTATATAATATCAAAATTTATTGATGATTTGTTATGATCATATAAAATGTCTTATAATCATGATGATATGAAAAAAACAATAAATGTACTTTCAATCCCCTTTTATGCTGCTTTATATCCATTAATATCCTTTACCAAAGTCTATCTAATTTTACACTAGTAAAAAAAAAAAAAGAGATAGCAAAATCATTAAAATCTTCCTTTTTGAGACTTTATCCTAATAAAGAAAAGATAACAAAGATACTACAAAATTCATTTCAGGATACATGTTTAACCCTTTTTTTTGTCGACCATATATTATTAAGACGAAAGATGTTACAGAGAAGTCCACCTGGTTACATTCTTGTTATTACATTGCCAAGCATATTTAGCTAGATTATCCACAAGAGTATAGAAGAGGTACGAGATACATAAATACATAATGAAATACATATTGGCATGAAAGTGAAAGCGAAAGTATGTCTCTAACATCTTTAGTAAGTTTCTTCTCTATTAAGCGTTTTCAGAAAAATTGAATTAAAAAAGTATGTCTCTAACATAGATAACTCTCCTCTTTGAATGTTTAGTAGATGCTTCTTAGATCTCGCCATCTACTAAAGCAGGATACCTGCTTAACCTAAAGAATTTGAAACCAATATCTGTAATACTCTCATTACCTTGAAAATTGTAAACCATAGGTCAATAGATATAGTTGTAATTAAGAAGTCAAACTTTTAGCAAGACAATGGTTAATTGTAATTAAGACCCGAGCACACAATTTACTTTCGTTTTGAATGCCGCATCTATAAATAACGATTTATAAACATTTATGAAGTGACGATTTATTAGACGACATGGAACAGAAAAGATACAATATTACTTCAATCTATTCTCTTCATTTAACAAAAATATCATTTTAAAGTTTTGTTTTCATTTTATAAATATTATCGTTTGTATTTTTAATCCAATTTCAAAACTTTAAATAAAATTTCAGTTTTAACTTTTTTATACTAGTGTATTAATTAGAAAATGATTTTTTTAATATATTAATAAATAATATAATAAAAAATTAATAATTTATTAATATGTGTAAAAAAGAGTAAAATAACATTTTTATCAAATCGAGAGAGTATTTTTGACGACCAACGTTTTTACAATATCTTCATTGTAATTAGAGGTTTATGTTTTATTTTAATTCAATTACTTTATTTGTATAATCATCACTTAATACTTAAGACTGATCTGAAATTTACGTTGTATTGAGTTATATACATAAGAATCTAGTATAGATGTCCTAACTATATTGCATAGTAAAGCTTTAAACTGAAATGTTGACCAAGGAGAGACATGGGCTTAAAGGCAAAGCTTAGTTACCAACTTACCATTTATGTAAACCACCGTCTTCCCAACAACTTCGTTTTCTCGTTGACACAAAACAACAATTTTACATTTATTGCGGATGACTTTTTTTACAGTATATAAATTTTAATTTTTAATAGCATATGTAGATGCCAATATAAAAGATGATATTTAAGAAAATAACAATGGAAATGGAATTTTTTTTTTCATAGTAAAATGGAATAAAATACTTTTTGAATGGTTTTACCTATGTCATTTAATTTTGTTAGGTGTGATTTTTCTCTTTAGCTTGCTATGCTATGTAAAGTTCTAATTTATCAAATAAAATTTTTGAACAATTTTAATCAAATCATTTAACTAGTTGTGTAACATATATTGTTTTTGTATAACATGTTCTTTTTTGTATATACATCTTACTTTTTCAAATTAAAGTAACTTATCATTTTGGTTTAAGCGTGTGAAGGATTATTTGTATCGTGATTTTATTATTTTTTTGATAAATATAATTTTTTTTTGTCGAAAAAAGATATGGTCGATTACTTTTTGGTTATGTATTACTCCTTCTATTTCACAAAAAATTATTTAACATATTGGCTATTAGTATATCCATTTAAAAAATACAAAATAAATACACATTTTGGAATACATTAAATAAGATAACACAGTGATTTTAATCCCAAACTAGATTATATCCTTAGCATTAGCGCATGATAATAATTATTATAATCTATTATATGATAAAATTGTCAATTATAAAAAAAATTGATGTTAATATGGTGTACATTTATATGATTTTATAATCGAATTTACGACTATTTTTAATATAAATGTAATTATACATTTTTAATATAAATAAAAATATAATTTAATTAAAATCCAAATTTAATATAGTTATTTATTTTTAATTGAATTAATTAATAGTATTAATGATAGAAATAATTGTATGTTTGAGGATGTATATTTTCTCAGTGTATATGACATATCTCGTAATATAACACAAAAATAATTGTTAAACAATGAAGTATTTACATTTTAATAGAATATATTTGTTGGTACCTTTTTTGTTAGTATTAGTTAGTAGCAACTTATAAGTTTGTCATTTTCGTAAATAAAATTTTCCATTTGCCATTTACCAAAATAAGTCTATCTACATCTGTATTCATAATCTCTTGAATTCTGAATTCCTAAAAACAAATTGCAAAAGCAAGATTCTACTCAATTATCTAAATTCCAAAAAAAGATTGTTGTTAGCTCACAAATGGGCCTAAAATGATTAACAAACCCAAGACAATTTTAAATTCGAACTCTCTCACATATTCATTAATTTGGGCCACAACATTTCACCTCTCAAACACGATCTTCCAAATTATTTATTTACCCCTGCGACGGTCCGAGCTCATCTTCACGAGTTCATCTTCTTCAAGCAAATCAATAAACTAAACAAGTAAAAGAAGATCGCAAATCAAACATTTCAATCCAGTTAAAGCGAAAGAGAACTTTCAATCGATGCCGAAATTTCCAACAAACCGCGAATTATCCGAGATATCTCCGATTTTCAAGGGAATAAACCGGAGAATTGAACCGGTACGCCCAGTTCATCAGCAGAACAAAATAACCAGAATCTCCCGATCGCCGCGGTGGCTACTTTTCCGGCGCCGGAATCCGCCTCCTGTTTTCGACCGCCGCGTCACAGCAAGTAAGAATGTCTTCTCTTCTTCCTCAGTGTATGCTTTGACTGGCGTTGAAATCAGGGTTTTGATTATGCTCGAAATCAATGGGATTGGATTATTCTTCCGCAAATTCGAAAAAAAAAATCAATGGAAAATTTTCTTCGGCTCTGGTCTTGTTCTTCTTCTCTTTCGATAAACAACAATTTTTTTTTAAAATGCCAAAAGAAAGTGAGAATAGTCGTGTCTCTGACTTCTCTAGAAAATGATAAGTCAACAAAAAAAGAGGAGCCATTGATTCCACGGTGCTTCCCTCTTAGCTTGTGAATGGTATAATAAAAACTCTTCCCGAGTTCTGACTTTTTCTCCATTTTCATTAACTTTCAATTCTTTCTCCTATTTACCAAGTCTTCCTCTTTGTCCCCACCACAGTTGCAATTCTTGATTTCTCTCAGGTTTTGTTTTTTTAATTGGGTTATTTGGTCTTCTCTTGATTTCGATTTTCGATACAGTTGTGTTTTGTCTCCTCAAGAGTTTTGCGCGTTTCTTCCCCTGAGAGATTTGATTTGATTTGATTACTTGTTGCAGAAGACAAATGGGAGCTGTTTGCTCTTTTGGTTTCAAAGATGATGACAAGAATCTGAGATCCACCGATGATGATAAGTCAAGAGGCTTGTCTGGGAAACTCAAGTCCATGAGAAGAAGAAAAACCTCTGATTCGTATTATTCAGACAACTACGGAAGCTCAAGGCGGAAAAGTTCCAAGCCTGATCAGAATTTCTTCAACTTTTCCGGTGAACTCGGCCCGGTGCCTCCATTAAGAACAGAATCTACCAAGGTTCCTTTTTTTTTTCTCTAGGGACAGATATGAATCATGCCTGAATACGAAGATTTTCATCTTGTATTGATGAAAATTTGGTTTCTTGATTTTTTGGTTTTTTCCACATAGATTATGCAGAGGAACTCGTTTCTTGGAAGGGCTGGGGTTATGGGGCTAGAGAAGGCGGTTGAAGTTCTAGACACGCTTGGGAGCAGCATGTCTGGTATGAATCCGGGCAACGGGTTTCACTCGGGTGTTACATCGTCCCGTGGTGGCAAAGTCACTATCCATGCCTTCGAAGTGGCCAACACTATAGCCAAAGGTGCTGCTTTGCTGCAATCCCTCTCTGAAGAGAATCTCAAGCTCATGAAGAAGGATATGTTGCGTTCCAAGGGAGTTAAGAAGCTGGTCTCTACGGACACCACAGAGTTGAAAATCCTCGCTGCTTCGGACAAAAGGTTTGCTTTTTTTTCAATGTATCACCAATTGTTTTTTCTTTGGTTCATTTATTTCTTTTTTGTTTCTTTATTTATATTCTGTTTTTTTTTCGGTAGGGAGGAAGTTGATCTTTTCGCTGGAGAGGTGATCAGGTTTGGGAATATGTGTAAAGATTTACAGTGGCACAATCTCGATCGGTATTTTACAAAGTAAGTTTAATTTTGCAATCGAGCAAGTCCTTAATGCAATGCATTTTATATTATGCCAGTGGATTTTCATTGTACACCGGTCTATAACGTTTCAGGCTTGACGCAGAGAACTCACAGCATGAACTGCTCAAAGATGAGGCAGAGGCAAGCATGCAAGAGCTCGTCACTCTTGCCCGGTTCACTTCTGTATGTTTTGTTTTTCTTCACTTCAAAACTCTAACATGACTTTTATCCATGTTGAAGTTGCAATGAGCTGTCATTTTTTTTTATGGGCACTTGAAACTAACTTGCAATGGCTTTATCAGGAATTATATCACGAGTTGCAAGCTTTGGATAGGTTTGAACAAGATTACAGGAGAAAACTCGCAGAAGTAGAGTCGCTAAACCTCTCTAGGAGAGGTTGGTCTCGCTCTTTGTTTGATTAGCCCTGACTCATTTTAGGACTTTCGATTTCATTTTCATTTCCTACATGTAGGAGAGAGTATCATCATCTTACAAAGTGAACTAAAACAACAGAGGAAACTCGTGAGGAGCTTAAAGAAGAAGTCTCTCTGGTCCCGGAATCTAGGGGAGGCAAGTGATTATTGAATTGATATGTCTTAGTGTGTGCTATATATATTTATATATGCCATTTATTATAATATTTTCTTCTGTTGCAGATAATTGAGAAGCTTGTAGATGTTGTCTGCTATATACGTCAAACGATTGTGGAAGTTTTTGGGAACAACGGTAAGGATTCTTTGTACTTACTGGTCCTCTGATAATGACCCTACTTTTGGAAAACCAAATCTCAACTATCATGGTCTTAACCAACAATAGGTCTACAAGAAAATGGAGGGAAGCAGCGAGGAGAACGATTAGGTGAAGCCGGTCTTTCGTTACACTATGCTAATCTAATCCAACAAATCGATACTATTGTAAGCTTCCAGATTCTCATACAGTCTTGTTCTGATACTAAGAAGGGATTTATTTTCTCTGGTTGGAAACTGATCCTTGAAATTTCTAGGCGTCCCGACCTTCATCACTTCCTTCTAATGTAAGGGACACGCTGTACAATGCATTACCTGTTACTGTCAAGACAGCTCTTCGTCCTCGGCTACAATCTCTTGATCCTGAGGAAGAGGTTTGTCCCAAAAAAAGATCTCTGTTTCTCTATTATGTTCTCACTCTTCATGCATTGCTTGGTTCTGTTTCTTTCTTTCTTTCTTTTTGTTGCCTAACTTGTGTGTTTCTGCAGCTTTCAATATCTGAGATCAAAGCTGAAATGGAGAAGTCGCTTCAATGGCTTGTCCCATTCGCCGCAAACACCACCAAGTAAGCTTTCCTTCACCAACCATTCTTGTTTTAGCATGTTCCTCCTCCTTGTGCGTTTTTGTCATATCTTTTATCAATTTTCCGCAGGGCTCATCAAGGCTTCGGATGGGTAGGCGAGTGGGCAAATTCAAGGTAAGTCTCTCTGTTTCTCTCTAATAACTGGAACTCTGAATCTTGAATCTTGAATCTTGAATCTTGAAACTGATCTGGGAAACTCCGAACTGGAATTGTGGAAAACAGAATAGAGTTTGGGAAGGGAAAAGGCGAGAACAACGTGAATCCAACACGACTTCAGACGCTTCATCACGCGGATAAACCGAAAGTTGATTCATATGTTCTTGAACTCGTTGTGTGGCTTCATCGACTAATGATGTCATCAAAGAAACGAGTTTACGGCGCTAAGCTTCCTGAAACCAACCATGACTCTCAATCCATCTACATAACCATCTCCAACACGCAACTATCTTTCTCCCCTGATTTCACCTATAAAAACCAACTCTCTTTAGAAGACAGGTTGTTGTTGGACAGTGTTGAAAGCATAAGATTTGGTCCTAATCTAAGCAAGAGTCAAGAGTTCGTCGGCTTGAAGAAGAAGAACAAGAAAGGAATCAAGATCTGGGCATTGAGCAGAAGTACAGGGAACTCTCCAAAAGTCGATCTTTCAGGTGAGAACTCTTCTAGTGATTTGGATATCCTTGATGGTTTGGATTTCGCTTTCCGACAGGCATAATTTGGATGTCCTTGATGGTTTTAGAACCGGTTTTTGATCCAATCTTCTGTATTTATATACCGTCATTTTTTGTATATAACACAGCAGCATAAGCATATACAACAGTAATGTAATAGTTGAAACAAAACAAACACACTATTTGGTTGGTTTAGTTGGATTTGTGTTTCTGGTCAACTGCTTTCTTTTTCTCTCCATCCATCAACTCCTCTGACAACCTTAAAGTAGCTAACAACTCCAGAGATTTGTCTGTCTATAAAGATCTGATGTTTTAGTAAACCGGAAAATACATTGGAAAAAACTCAAAAGATGGATATGAAATTAGCCAAAATCCAAAAGAGGATGCTCACAATGATTCTTCTATGCCTTCTGGTTTCATCATCTTCAGAGGCTGCCCCACAAACCCAAATGGCCACACCATTAGAACCATCAGGAGAAGGCATCATCAATTCACCAACAAAGCCACAAGGTTTTCCGGTTGAGAACCAGAACCAACCAATTCTTGGTCAGCCATCCTTTTCTTCTTCTGTAAACCAGCCTTTAACCGGATTAAATCAACCATTAACAGGATTTAATCAGCCATCATCAACTGGACTCAACCAACCGATTCTTGGTCAACCATCGTCTTTTGTAAACCAGCCTATAAACGGGTTAAATCAACCATTAACCGGGGTCAATCAACCATCATCAGCTGGATTCAACCAACCAATTTCTTCTTCTTCTTCTTCGTCTAACTCTGCTCTCAATCAGCCATTTGGGAATCGACTCAACCAGAACGGTCTCTCGGGAAACGGTGTTCCATTTCTTAATGGAAATTCGAAGCTTGAGGTCTCCATTACAAAGATTGTCTTTATCTGGATTGCTCTTCTCCTAGCATTGCACGGTACAGACAGGAACTGAACCGAACTTAAACATCATATGGCGCTATTGTATAATTCGGTTTTCATTATATTTGTTCTATAACCTGTCTTTTTTTTCTTTTTCTTTTTGTCTTGGATTCTAGTTTAAGTGTGTTCCATTTCATTCGAAGCTAGTGATGTGTATAATTTACTGAAATGTTTTTCTTTTTCTTTTTGTAATTTGATCAGTGTTTCGATTTTATATCCAGGTGTGGTTCAGTTTAATTTGGTTTTCGGTTTTCCGGTATATGGAGTTATGCAGTTTACAGTGTGAAGCAAATTAAAACGAACATATGATACAGTTTTAACTTCAACTCACACGTTTGATCACAGATTCACAATGTAAATTTTAAACTTTAATTTCAGACTAGTGGCCTAGTAGGGTTTTCCTTAGTGTTGTATAAATAATAATTCACCCTCATACACAGATGTTAACGTTTACCAATAAAATATTATCTTTATCTAGAGAAGGAGAAGATTAAACCCGAGACATGCTCGGTTTAGAGACTAACCGGTCAACGTTTCTATTGTTTATGTTTTCCTCCTAAATGTAGTACCATCAACTCAAAAACTCAAAGAACACACAGTGTTGCCTCAAGTTGCTGCTGCTGGTGAGTGGTGTGGCTGGCTTTTTCCACTTGTGTTGATTCAGCATGCTGAACCGGTTCGAAAGGTGGGTCCGGTCCGGTCCGGTGTTTTAGGCAATGCTAAATAGAAAAAAAAAATTATCTTCGACTGGCTCCAACGCACTTTACACGCAACTATGTCCCTTTCACGTGCATTCTCACGTGCCCGAAACCGATACTCAACCGAATAGCTTCTCTCAGTTTTCCTTTTTTTGGGTCAACGCCTCTGTTTTTGAGTATAGATATGGTTTTGTCATAACACTCAGAAACTCAAAACAAAATGGGTTCTTGGATACTCAGGTTGCTGCTGCCGCAACTTCTGCTTGCGCTGATTCAGCATGCTGATTCAAGCTCTATCATCAATTATCTCCCTGGCTTTGAAGGTCCTCTTCCTTTTGAGCTTGAAACCGGGTTCTCCTCCTTTTCATTCATCTTATTCTCTCCACATTTGACAAGCATTGTAATGAATCTGTGTTCTGAGTTTTTGGAGTTAAAATCATTTCAGGTACATTGGTGTTGGTGAGGCAGAGGAAGATCAAATGTTCTACTACTTCATCAAATCTGAGAGCAATCCAGAAGAAGACCCTCTTCTTGTGTGGTTAACCGGAGGACCTGGCTGCTCTTCTTTCTCTGGTCTTGTTTATGAGAATGGTAAATCTAAAATCTTTATTTTTAAAATCATTCTTATTTGTCTCTTCAGAATATTCGGTGACTTGTTTGAATTGAAAAAAAAAAAATCATCAGGGCCTCTTGCTTTCAAGGTTGAGGCCTACAATGGAAGTATCCCTTCTTTGGTTTCTACTACATATTCATGGACTAAGGTAACTATTGGGATGTACATATCCGGTTTAGTTGGTTTGATTAGTTTGTTACTAGTTTATACTTGTACATAGAGAAGTATATGTATGATGTAAACAGTCTGTTTTGTTCAGAATGATACTTTCTTCATCTTCAAGTTTAAAATGATTGCTTCTTTTCAGGTGGCGAATATAATTTATTTGGACCAGCCTGTTGGGACTGGCTTCTCCTACTCAAGAAATCCACTTGCTGATATACCAAGTGACACTGGATCAGTTAAGCGAGTCGACGAGTTTCTTCGTAAGGTAAAGGGAAAAACTCAAATCGTGCTGTCTTTAAGCATAGACTTTTGGAGATTTTGTTATTGTTTCTCTTTCTTTTGTTTTATTATAGATGGTGTTGTTGTTGTTGGTGATTGCTGTGCAGTGGCTAGCCAAGCATCCTAAGTATTTCTCAAATCCTTTCTATGTCACCGGAAACTCTTATTCCGGTAAGGTGGTTCCGGCCATCGTTCAAGAAGTCTCAAATGGTAAGTTTTCTTTTTTGAACTTCAATCCCTATGCAAGCCATTCTCTTTGACTATGGTTTCTTGATTGGTTATTTTTACCAATTTATCACAGGAAATTATATATGCTGCAAACCTCAAATAAATCTTCAGGTTCATTAGTATTTGCTTGCTTCTTACATTGTTTATATTTTACCATTTCAAGCACTAAGAATTGAAGAGTTTTGTTTTCCCTTTCTCTACGCTTTCCAAAAACAGGGATATGTGCTCGGAAACCCGGCAACAGGCTGTGATCTTGATTATAACACTCGCATTCCATTTGCTCATGGAATGGCACTTATCTCTGATGAACTCTATGATGTAATACTTACAAAACCTAGTATACCTTTTTGTCTCTTGTCACCACAATGAAGTCGTTAACGAACCATTTCAAAACTCTTGATTTTGTAGTCGATGAAGAGAAGCTGTGGAGGAAATTATTTAATTGTGGATCCTCTTAACACAGAATGCTTGAAACTCGTTGAAGACTATAAGGAGGTAGATACATTTTGCAATCTAGTTGCACGAACTTGGAGCAATTGGTAAATCACTAACTTAGAATGTTGTGGTTATATTTGCAGTGTGTTTCTAGAATATATGAAGAACTAGTTCTAGAATCAAATTGTGACACTACATCTCCTGATTGCTATGTAAGCTTCTTGGTATCTTTGGATCAAAATGGATAGCCACATAGCAAACCATTAGAGAAGAATATTGACAAGGTTGCTTTTCGCAGGCGTATCGGTATTTGCTATCTGAATATTGGGCTAATAACGGGAGTGTACGCAGAGCACTTAAAGTGGTCAAGGTATATATGAAAAGTTCATTATCATTGATCATTGGTTAAATATAATGATCAAACTCTATGAGGATATTTTAATGCAGGGGACTACAGGGAAATGGGAACGATGTAATTGGAACGTGCTGTGCAATCAAGACATTAAAAGCAGCATACCATACCATATGAATAACAGCATCAAAGGCTATCGATCTCTCATCCTCAGGTACACGAAAAATTAACAACTTCTTTCACAAGAGCTTTTGCTTCATTAGTGAATTGTTTGTAAACTTTTCTCTGGCATTGGTGTTTTTTTTTGTGAACAGCGGTGATCACGATATGACAGTCCCATTCGTTGGAACTCAAGACTGGATAAGATCTCTAAACTTTTCCATTACTGAGAAATGGAGGCCATGGATGGTACTCGATCGAGTCGCTGGGTATACTGTATACACCATTTTTCTTTTTCTTGTTTGTTACGTTTCTTTCAATTCAAATTGTATAAGCTGATCAACGTTTTTTATTTTCAGATTCACCAAGACTTATGCAAATAAGATGACATTTGCCACTGTGAAAGTAACTCGTTTATCCACATTGACATAATAAATGCAAATATTTGTTTTTACATTAGGTTTCTTATAGGTTAATGGGTTTTATTTGTAGGGAGGCGGGCACACGTTAGAGTATAAACCAGAGGAGAGCTCAATCATATTCAAGAGGTGGATAAGTGGCCAACCTCTTTGAACACAGAAGCCTTAATCTTGGAGTTATCTGATTAATCTCGAAGCCGAAATGGTTTGTTTTGTTGATTCATAGAGAGACATATTCTGTTATTATTGTATTGATTAATGTTTTTTTTTATTTCATTTGGACCGTGTATTCAAGTAGATCGTTCATTTGTTGCGTATCTGGTTCTTTACATAATTAACGTTTGGCAAAAATCTATTAAAAGTTATTTAAAGTTTCATGAAGAAACACTAGAGAGAAGTTACAATGGTCACATGAACCAAAGTTGCTTATATTCTCTTAGGAGGTAATGTTGGTATGCTCTGCTCATTCCTAAAGAAATTATCCGGGTCGACCGCGGTTTTCACCCGGACCAACCGGTCGAAATTCTCGCCAAAATACTTCCTCCCGTAGATTTCTCCCTTTCGATAACTATCCGCTCCGTGATCATTAACCCCGATATCGACATCCCTATAGTTCAAATACGAGCTCCTTGGGTTTTTCGACACGAACCGGGTCATGATTCTATAGGTCGTTCTTAGATTACCAATGTAAAGCCTATCCGCTTCCGGTCCAGCATCGGGCCACGTCACTGAGTGTTGGATTTTGTATAGTTTGTGCCGATGCGGAAATGCCGTTTCGTTCGCTGCGGTCGCGTTTAGATTCCCTCCGTACGGGTTCAAAACCAAACCGGTTCTGTTTAATGTCGCCAGTTTATTAAACAGTCGGTTTAGCTCCGGTTTGGTCATCTCCTTCTCCACGTAATCCGATTTCCTCTTGAGAAATTTGGCCGAATCGGGTTCTCTCTCGAGTAGAATCTCCGGTTTGACTTTGTCCACGTCTACGTGGTTCATCCACCACAAAAGCGATTGGATCCACGTCATCTCTTTACAGTCTTCTTTCTTCAAACCCAATTCCGGAAACTCCTTGGCCATCGTTGAAACGACGTCGTCGGCTTTTCCCAAGTACAAAGCTCTTACCTTAGCTTTCACCGTAAGCGTCTTGTTCTGCGTCGCAGAGGATACCAACACTCTTATGAATAGACCCGGGTCGGTTCTTGGAGCCACGAACTGCCATTTATGGACCATGTCGAGGGCATTTTGGTCCACCGATTTATCCACCCTGAAGACGGTTACGGTTTTCGGAACCTCCACGAGTTTCACTTTGAAAGCCAAAACGACGCCGAAGCTTCCGCCGCCGCCGCCTCGAATCGCCCAGAAGAGGTCCTCTCCCATCGATTTCCGATCGAGGATTCTGCCGTTGGCGTCGACGATCGTGGCGTCGACGACGTGATCTATCGTGAGTCCGAATTTCCGAAGCATGTGCCCGTATCCTCCGCCGCTGACGTGTCCTCCGACGCCGACGGTAGGACAGAGGCCGGCGGGGAAAGCGTGTAGCTCGCTCTTCTCCCAGATCCGGTAGTAAAGCTCGCCGAGCGTCGCGCCGGATTGTACCCAGGCGGATCCTCCGTCGTCGTTCAGATCGACGGTGATGTTCCGGAAATTAGAGAGATCGAGAACGAGGAACGTCACCGCGGAGACGTAAGAGAGGCCGTCGTAGTCGTGACCGCCGCTCCGGATCTTCATCTGGAGATTCTGCGTCTTGGAGCAGGTCACGGCGGCTTGGACGTGGGAATCGACACGTGGAACGACGATGACCGACGGTTTCGGCGTTGAGGAGGTGTTGAACCGCGCATTTCTGATGTACGCGCGGAGGACAGAGGAGAAGGAAACGCTAGTACGGGACAAAACGACGTCGGCTAGATCCTTATCGGGAATGCTTGTCTTGTTTGTGAAACATCGGACAAAATCTTCGTAGACATTCCCGGAATCTGCAGAACCCGATGATGTTGAGTACGATGCAGCAAAGAAGAGAAGAAAAATGAGATACGTTTTGTCCATTCTTCTTTTCACTTTTGAGTTATCCGTTAGTGATTTTAATAAATAGAAGATTTTTTTTTTTTGACTCTGTGCGGTTTACTTTGAATTCTTGGTCAAATTTTTTTTTTTTTTTTTTTTTGTGTTTGAACTTTTGGTGTCTCGGTCAAATATTGCCAACTTTCATTATGGTAACTTATCCGGCCAAAATGTAGGGAACTTGGCGAAAGGTATCAATTATAAATCAGAGATCTCATTATAATCAATAGAAGTTGTCCAAAATTCTTAAAACAGCATGCCAAATATACACATAAGATAAATTTTAAAGAGAAAAAAATGGTAGGATATCAAGAAAAAATAGAATAAAATCAAGAACAAATTTTTCCCCAAAGGTAAGTTTTAAAACTGAAGTGTATTAATATTTTGTTTTAATTTGTTCTTAAAATAATGAATCTTTTTATTAGGTGTCAGCTTTTATAACATATAAAAAAAAAAAAAAATGTGTCCAAAGACTCATTTTGTTTTTGTAGTATTGATGATTACCCAATTTGTTTTATTGAGAGTTCGGTATTAATCGGATAACAAATTTAGATATTCAATTTACCATTAGCCAGTGTTCTAAAAAGCATTTAGGCTTATATGATCGGATATCCAAATTAGTCGATCTTTATTTTTACTAATATTTTTTCTACACTTGTACCAACACACTGCCAAATGAAATTTTTTTTGTGTATGACAATGCGGGAACAATTATGATGTAGGAAATGACACACAAAAAAATATTCATCTGTTAAATTACACCAGTGAGCTACCCACAATTTACAAATACTACATATTATCATTTTATTTTTACAGCATGGTTAATAAAACGTGTATCAACCAAACTATGTTTCTTTTCTTTTGCTCATGAAACCAAAACAACAAAAATTTAGAGCGTAGTGAAATTTTCTATCAAAGCCGATTCAGGTCATATAATAACTTCACCACGGCGTTGTTTACTCCACCTCGTCATTCATATGACATAACCTAGCCCGTCCAGGATTAAGCAGAGATTCTGACATTCTCCAACCCTAACAAAGCGGAAACTCTTTTTATCATTACCAAATAATATTTCGTAAATATAATAAAACCATATAATGTACAGATTTCTGCAAAGTTACCTGTTCAGCAGTCCTGCTTTTGAATATGCCATATGAGGTAGAAACCATTTCACACGACTCAGCGATTCGAGACTCGAGCTCATATTCCATAGGAGCACAAGTAGGATCTGGTCGTTCCACTGATTTTGGGGTACCAACTTTTGATTGATTCATGAAATGAAGAAGCACGTGTGCCTGTGATATTATCATGCAACCAGATGAGAAACTTTACGCTATAATTAATTCATCTCTACAGAATAGAGATATATAACAGGATTGAAAATCATCGTACATGAAACGCTGCTTTGAGAATGTCATCTGAGTTTGCATGATGCTTGAGCAGTGCATAGACTTTACCCTTGGTAGGGCTGTATGTCACCATGTATCTTTCTTTCTGCAATAAGTAGAGAGAGAGAAAGTACAGAGTCAAATACGGAGATAAAAAGGTCAGAGCTCGATGTTAGGCCTAGGGGAGAAAAACACATACGTCGAAAAAAGGTTTTACGGCAAGATATGTGCTGGGGTCTTGGAATGCATCCTTAAATCTGGCTCCTGCCAGATAGTATGAAAATCCATTTCAATTGAGGTTAGGGAGAAAAAAACAGAACATAGCTTCTAAGGAGAAACAAAACAGAACAATGCTATAACGCGTACCAAGCATCACTGGCTGATCCTCCATCCACGGAAAAGTGAATATTTTTTCTTGGATATTACCTTCTTGCAGTGAGGAAACCCGTCCTGCAGATAGTGGGAAAGCTCAGTTTATGAAGTTTGAATGCGACTAACCTCAAAAGAGATTAGATGTGGGAAATAAAGAAGCTATAAGAGCACACTCATGTGCATGCTGAAAAACAATTATGGCTTACCCGTTTTGAGAAAAGACTCCACTGCTACTGTAAATCTCGCACGGTTTAGTGTATGTAATACTACAGACCTAACCTGAAAGAAAAACAAGCCACATTTTTGAACAAAACCCAAAAAACCCGAAGTGCATTACAATACATATACTAGACAAGGAGCTGGATTCTACCTCTTGGTACGAGCTCAGAAGATAGCCACATGATAGAAGACCAAATGTTGTGACCAACGAAGGATTTCTTTTGGATATCAAGATACTAAACCCAGTTCCCATCTTCACAGAAAAACAAAAACAGTTTCAGGACTCAATTAGAAGATCAATAACCAATCTCTGACAAACATGATACAATAAGCGCTTGATAACATCAAACAGAATCTATTGTGAAACCCACTAGCGACAAGTCCATGTTTCATTCCGCTTGACAGATAAGATAACACTAATAAAAACACCCTATAAATAATGAGAAGTAATGCTAAAAAGTGTCATACCAGGTCTGCAATATTGCCAACACACTCTCCCTTAGCAGTGACATCTCCTATGTTCTCTCCTTTCGCAAAGGCTTTATAGATTGGTGTTCGAGTAGATGTCGATGTTACAGCTGCAACATTCTGTAATAAAAACAACGTAAAGATACAAAACAATAATCTAATGCAAAAAAAAAAAATATAAAACAATTAACAGCGATTAGCGAGTGTTAACGATGATGACAAATACCTTAACAACATTAGCAGCACAGGCCAGTGGAAGAAAAAGGTGTGGAGCTGCAGCAGTCGCCAGCTCTACAGCAGCACCCAGCTCCATTAAAAGATCCCCAGCAAACCGTAGCTATAGTTCAAAGCAAGTCAGAAGAAGGTAAGAGTGTCACCAATGCATTTGTCAAGTTTTCGAGCAAGTACCTGCTTCAAATCATAATCAAATTTCTTTCCCTGCCGCGCGAAAAGCATTTTGCCAACACGACCAGCACCATCCTGCAAGATTTTATATGATCATAATTCACCAATGAGTAAAGCCATACTTGTGCAACACTTTAGATATAAAAGTTTCCAGGTGTAATGTAATTGAAGAAACACATGCATAAAAAAAAGGAACTTGCAGAAATGCAAAGATTCACAAGAGAAAGTTAACCTTGAGAATCCAATTGATGGCAACAGCAGCAGAAGCAGAACTGTTTCTTGAGGCTCCAACTGAATTCAGAAGTGTTTGAGTTGTAAACACACCCATGGCTCCACCAAAGAAATGCTAAAACAATAGCAGATCATGAACAATACACTTTTTAACATATTCTAAGAAGTTCAAAATAAGATGAAGAATCCATTCATAGTCATACTTTCAAAGCTCTAAATGTCATGTAAGGAACATAAGACTCATTAACACTTGCTGGAAAGCCTTCAGGTACAACGTAAGATCTGAGAAACGAACCCACTTCCTGTAAAGGAACAAAAAAATCGATACATTTCCTTCAATTTATAAACCCGACTTCACTAATTAGCAAGAAAAATCAAAGAGTGATGTGAAGAAAAAGGGTAATATCCATGGAACCTGGCATACATCAAAAGGGGTCTTGGGAGATTCCAAACTTATAGCACGGACGGAATCCTTCTTGAATCTCCCAGGACCATCGCTCTCGGCGACGTAATTCCATCTCCGGCCATCGATTTCCTCGCAGCAGATCAATTTGAGAGTTGATTGGAGAAAGTGAGAATCGGGAAGAGATTGTGGAGATGGGGGAAGGAGATCGTCGGGAGGGGAGGCGAGAGAGGCGCTGATGCGGAGGGTTTCGCGGGAAAGGAGGCGGACGGAGTCGGCGGAGGAGGAGGAGGAAAGGGTGTCAGGCGAAGAATGTTTGAGCTTTACGCTCGGCATTGTTGCAAAGTTTCTGAAAAAATCGAGGAAAGGAAGGGCTTTTAATAGAGGAAGAAGGAAGAATAATGAAGAAAGGTCTCTCAGACGGAGGAAACAAGGAAGCGAAACCAGTTGTGTTGTTCCACTCGTTGTTTACCTTCCTTTGACGACTGACACAGATTCAAGCTGCGATATACCGAAATTTTAGTTATATTACATGAAATTTCACAAAATACCAAAATTTAATAACACTATAATTTTGGAAGTGTCTCCCTAAAATAAAGGTCGATCTGCCCAACCAATTTTATACTTTATAATTTCATATATTCATATTATTATTATATTTATCTTTATTTTATTTTGTATTGTTTTATATTTATTTTCTTAATTTTAAATATTATTTTAATTTCTTTATTATCCCAAAATACGTATACCTATGAAGTTATTTTCTAATATAAATTGTGATGTGTTAATTGTTAAAAAACTTCATCATATACTTATAAGTTGTTGTAAATATTTATATCTCTCTACTGAATATTTCTATTTAATTGGTTTTTTTTTTGCTATTTGCCGCGAGTTCAACAAAGTGAATTCACTATTTCCACCCATTTTCTTTGTTTTTTTTATTAAAAATAGCATTCTGAATTTTTTTTCGTAGAAAATTTGCAGTTTTTATAGTTTGTAATATCCCTAAATATTCAAGTATTCGGGTCGGTTCAAGATAAGATCTGATCGGTTCTGATTCTTTTGGATAAGAGAATTTTATAGCAATATAGGTACCGAAATAATTTCGAATCAGGTTTTATTCGGTTCCTATCGGTTTCAGGTCGGTTCAGTTCTCAAATCTCAGAATCGTTTAAAACCCAAAACAATTCAGTTTTCCTATGATTTCGGTTCGGTTCGTTTTTTTTACCCGACTAGACCCAAAATAGTTGAAATTGTATCTGTATACATGAAATGTAACCAAATATCCAAACGAAAATCAAGTTTAAAAACTGAAATTTTTGGGAAATAGATACAATTCAAACTAATATTTGAAATGATTTGGAAGGATTTATTTTTTAATGAGTTTTTAGATGATTTGGATTAATTATGAAAGCCTTTGTCAAAGCTCCACGAGCCATGGATGTTGGCATGCCATTGTTTTCTCGATGATATCTCTGTCTTTTTAACACGACTACGCTATCACGAAATGTCATAGAGATTCAGTCTGTAACTCGACTAGCTAGTAAAATAAAAAAATGATCTCCTAATGTTGTTGATCGGATTATATTGTCAGATAAAACCTTAACCGTTGTCAAAGTTTCAAGAGCCATGGATGTTGGCATGCCATTGTTTTTTCGATGACATCTCTGTCTTTTTTACACGATTTCACGATCACGAAATGTCATAGAGAATTATTTTGTTATTCCAAGTTACAGATTTTATAAACCAGAGTTGATTTTTTAAAATTATTTTAATTTTTTTTAATGTCATATCATCGTTTTAATGACATGCGTGTCAGCTGAGTCAGCAAAACTTAACGGTCGAATAACCCCTGTGACGGTCAACTTTGTTTTACGGACAAAAGTATAAGTATGGGTTGGATTTTTAAATTTTGTAAACCGTTTAGGTAGAAAAATGCACCAAATTTTTGTTTGAATATGAAAAGATACCGCGCGATTTATTCAGGTAGAAAATGACAATTTTCCTGAGGAAAGAAGATTGTGTTGAAGATCAACCTGATCAAGCTTCAACAACATATAAGCAATGTTATAACTCAATTAAGCTGAAAACATCTTCGATGACAAGATAAGAAAATATAAGAAAGAAAATGTATTGATACTACGTTAGATTATTACACGAGACATTCTATTATGCAAAAAGGTTAAGTTCAGTTGATACTAAATGAAACGATCCATAATTTCTATATTTATAATTGAAGTATTGAACTCTCATTAGCAATGGACAAAGAATATTAAAAAGAAAAACACTTGTAGCTATCCTCAAACCAAAGATCTCGATACATTTCATATAGATATATAGAACTAAGTCTTCATACAGATTTCTTGCTTTATTGCTGAAACACTTAATACATGTCACAAGTCACAAATCACAAATCACAACACGCGTGTCGTACTTATTATTTTCGAACCGGGATACTTTGTTCGTTCCTCCAAAAGTTTATCTCATCATGTGTGGTTTTAATATCCACTAACCTCTCGAAATTGTCTTTAAAATATTTAGCCCCATAGATTTTACCTTCCTCGTACGTCGAATTAACTCCTGATCCTATGTCAAGATCACGGTAATTAAAAAACGCCTCCCTCGGATTACTAGACACGTACGGGGTCATGAATCTGTACATCTCTCTCGCACGTGCCAAATGATCCTTCTCCACGTCATCTCCACCTTCCGACCAGTCTATGAGATACTCGATGTTGAACAAATTGCCTGCTCTATGCGGGAACGGTGTCCTCGAACTCGGGATCTCACCCATTCTTCCTCCGTACGGATTCCAATTCATCTCGACTTTCTCAATCTCCACCAGTTTCTTGACTATTAAACCGAGACCGGTTCTCGAAATCGGACTCTTCACGTAGTCCGATTTCCGCTTCATGAACAACTTGTTCGCAACCGTCGTCTTCAGCAACACGGAAGTCGGTGTACCGATCGGAAAACCGGCCCAGAACAAGACCGAATCGATCCATCTCATCTCGGTACAATCGGTTTTCTTGAGCTTCAACTCCGGGAAATCCCGGTTCATCACGTTCAAAGTCTTATCCGACCGGCCTAAATACATCCCCATGAAGGAGGCTAAAACCGTCTTCTCACCGGGCTTGGTACCGTTGACCAGAGTCAACGTCACCCTCACGAACAGATCCCGATCCGTACTGTGAGCGAAACTCTGCCACTTCATTAGAAGATCGACGGCTCCTTCTCCGACGGTTTTCCTGACGGTAAAGACCGTAACTCTATCCAGCACCGGAACCAGTCGGATTTTGTATCCCAGCACGATCCCGAAACTCGCGGCCCCACCTCCTCGAACCGCCCAGAAACGATCTTCGCCCATCGAAACCCGATCGGTGTAGGTATTCGAGTTCGAATCGACGATCGCGGAGCCAACGACGTTATCCACGGACAATCCGAACTTCCTCATCATCGCTCCGTACCCTCCGCCGCTGAAATGTCCACCAACGCCCAATGTCGGACACAAACCCGTCGGAAACCCGAGGACATTGCTCTTCTCGGCGATTCGGTGGTAAAGCTCTCCGATCGTAGCGCCGGTGTCCACCCAAGCCGTTCCCTCTGTGAGATTGACGTTGACCGATCTGAAACCGAACATGTCGATGATGAAGAACGGGGCGGTGGAGGTGTAAGAGAGACCTTCGAAATCGTGGCCTCCGCTTCGGATCCTGACCTGGACAGGGAGTTCCCGGGCGCAAGCTAGCGCCGTCCCAATGTGTCCCCACGATGGCGATGGGTTTCGGGGTGGTGGGTTTGTCGAAACGGAGGTTGGGTATGCGGCGGCGGAGGACTGCGGTGAAAGAGGAGTTTGTTGGGATGTAGGTGACGGCGGAGGTGAAACTCGGCGGGTTCAATCCCTCTCGTACGATACATCGGAGGAAAGTCTCCGGATCGGTCACGGACTGTAAAGTTGCAACTGAAACTGAGATTAGTAGCAGATATATTACGAGTAATTTTTCCATTTTTTTTTTTTTTTTGCTGTTTATTTTTGGAGTTTGGATATATTTTTGTAAGCTTGTGTGTGTATTTATATAGAGTTTGGATATATTTACTATTTAGTGATCCAAATTTCTCATTAGTTCAAATAGTACTTCAGTGTAAATAATCCCTTTTTAATTAATTTTCTTTTGTATTTAATGTTTTTCTTGAATTTAAAAGTGGATTAGTTCATTATTGAATGTCTGTCGACTGTCGAGAGCAATAATTATTCAAATGTCAAAGCTTCCAAAGATGATATAACTCTTAGTCCGACTATCTTATCCAAACCTAAGTGAAAAGATCATTTTCTCCGTTTAAAATAAATTTGTATAGGTTCCAGAGAAATTGTGAAAGATCAAGGCAAAGTGCGAAGCTAATATATACACTGAAGTCTCTATTTTAAAATATTTGTACGACTATATACATCTTAAATAGCACTAATAACAGAGATTAGTGTAGTTTTTTTTTCGTTTTTTACGACGATTAGTATAGGTTTTAATATGAGATTTTTGGATACATAGAAAAAATATACAATTTGTTCTTCACGTTCTTTACAGCTAATGTGTTTTTGTCCGGATTAATGTTATAGTGGACTAAATATATATATATGACTTTTAACTTGTACTATAGATTGTTTATTTATGAGCACTACGCTATAGCCAATAACGCGTCATAATCTAAGCTAGAAACTTGACTTTCAAAGTTTGTCGCTTGCAGTGTTCATATGAAATATTTTGGCGGTTAATATATATAATTGTAACTAATGCGTGATGCAGTACGGATCGAGAATTTTTTTTCTTTAATAAATTAAGATCCGTCATAAAATATACAGTAAAACCTCTATAAATTAATAATGTTGGGACTTCGAAATTTTATTAATTTATAGAGTTATTAATTAATCGATAAATTAATAATTATTAATTTATCGATAAATTAATAAAATATTAATTTATAGAGATATTTTTCGGTTCAAATTCTTAATGTTCATCAAAATAAAAAAAAATATTTTCAACAATGTAAAATTCATTCAGAAAAAATCATATCAATAAATTTGAAAGATAAGATAAACAGCAATATAATCACATTTTACTATATTACATTATTTATATATACCTAAATGTATAATTATTAATTTATATAATTATTGGGACCATATTTTTACATAGGAGTTCCAAAAAAATTATTATCTTATTATTTTATCGAAATTTGCTAATTTTTACACCGGCCCGATTCGGGACCGGCAAAATTTATTAATTTATAGTGATTATTAATTTATCGAGTATTAATTTATAGAGGTTCTACTGTATATATATATATATATATTCGACCAAATCTGTGAATCGTGCAAGTCTTGCTTATTAATTCCCGCGTCGTCCGTTAATAGAAGCGTTGAATGTCTTTGGTCAACAAATGTTATACATCTTTCATGCATGTGACTTGAAGCCTCATCATCGGGTAAGGCGCTTAACGCCATGGTTTACCCGCTCCTGATCGGAAATCATTTTTTTAATCAAATTTACGGTTTATTCCGGTTCTTTCAATTATCAATGATTACATATAAAGTCCATTTAGATCGAAAGTAACGGCCCAATTGAGACAAGGCGGTTCAATTTTATCCTAGTTGTCTTAGAATAAGAAGATTTTTTTTTGGTAAAAATGTTAAATGTAATATCATTTTCGAATTTTGAGAAATTTTATAGAGATAACTAAGATAGCAGAAAGACCGAAAACTAAAACAACAGTATTTTTGGTAAAAATGTTAAATTTTATTCTAAAGTTTAAAAATAAGAAGATGATGGAAAAAAACACAAAAATTAGATATTTTGATGCCAATAATATTTGGGCTACTTGCAAAAATGACCTAAGAATCTTGGTTAATTGCAAATCTAACCCACCAAATTTCTCATTTTAACATTAGCCACTTTCTCTCCAAACCATCCTTCTCACTTTCAATTATTTACGAAACTGCCTTTGATTCAAATTAATTTTTTTAATTTTCGAAAATTCAATGGATCAAACAATCCTCATCTTCCTCACTTATTCACGAAAATGTCATCATCATCAATTCATCCAACCACCATTTTAAAGTAATTTGAAGCTTTAATTGCACCAAAACTCTATTTTTTTAGCTTTAATAGCTCATTGTCTCTTGTCTTATTTCGTGTTTTCAGTTAAATTTCGTGTTTTCCAGATCTGGGCTGCGAAATTAGACTTCATCTGACCTAGAAAAGTCTACTAAGTCAATGCAAATGTTAGTTTTGCAATTGACCGCGTGAACAAAGTATACTTCTCCAGGTCAAATGAAGTCTACTCCATTTCCTTTGAGAACAAAAAAATAGAGTAGACTTCTCGAGTAGACTTCTTTAAAAGTAGGTCATTTTGCAATTGACCAAACTTTGACTTTTGTGGAGTAGACTTCTCCGAGATAGTAGACTTCTCCGAGAAGTCTACTCGTAAAACTAGACTTCATACATGTCACTTTTGCAATTGACCAATCTTTGACTTTTTGTAGTAGACAGGTGGAGAAGTCTACTCAGCTTTTTTTGGGGTGACGAAAAGTTGAATTAAAAAGTAGACTTCTTTTGGCATGAGAAGAAGTCTACTTTTTAATTAATTCAATGTTTGGTCAACCCCAAAACTAACCCATAGTAGACTTCTCCAGAGTTCAAGAAGTCTACTCAAAAAGTCAAACTTGGTCAATTGCAAAAGTGACATGTATGAAGTCTACTTTTAGGAGTAGACTTCTCTCAGAAGTCTACTATCTCGGAGAAATATACTCCAAAAAAGTCAAAGTTTGGTCAATTGCAAAAATGACCCGTAAGAAGTCTACTCTGAAACGAGGAGAAGTCTACTCATCTTTTGGCAATTGCAAAACTGACCTGGGAGAAGTCTACTTTTTCGAATAGACTTCTCTGAATAAGTCTACTTTTAATGACGAAGTCTACTATTAGTAGACTTCATTAACCATCTTAGAAGTCTACTTTTCCATATTTTTTAAAAAGCGCTTTTTATCAAATATATAATGAATTTTTAAGAATTTCTTGGTCATGAGCTTTTGTTAGTAAGTGTTCTTGCCTCTATATCAGTTATACGTTTTTATAGTTTATAGGGATGGTGGAATCATGTTTTATGTTTTACAAGCTACTTAGCTTATTAGTCGTAGACTTCTCCGGACTTCAGATGAAGTATACTTCTTTAATTTCCTTATAAAATTCTTTAATCTGTAATTTATGAAAAACAAAAATTATTCTTTGACTCTTAAGTTTGTGTTATTTATTAATCTTTCTTATGTATGAGTTTTTACATGTTTGTTTCTTATAACTAAGCTTTAATTATTATTTTTTTGTTATTAAGTATTTAGCTTATTAGTAGTAGATTTCTCCAAGAAGTAAGTAGACTTCTACTGAAGTTTAGAAGTCTACTTTTTCAATTTTATTAATAAAATTCATTTATCTGTAATTTATGTTAAATAAAAATTATTTTTTGACTCTTGAGTTTGTGTTATTTATTGGTATGCTTATGTACGAGTTTTACATATTTGTTTCTTATAGTTGAGCTTTAATTAATTTTCTTTTTTTAGTAGATATTAAGCTTATTAGTAGTAGACTTCTAATGAAGTGTAAAAGTCTACCTTTTCAATTTGTTAAAATTCCCTTCTAATTTATTAAAGTTTCCGCCCAATTTCTTAAGTTTACTTGAGAAATCTACTAGAGAAGTCTACTGTGTAGTATAATTCTATTCGAGAGAAGTCTAATGTGTAGTATAATTCTATTCGAGAGAAGTCTACGCGAGAAGTCTACTCGAGAAGTCTACTCGAGAAGTCTACTTACCCTAAACCATAAATAAAATATTTTCGATTAAAACTTATATCAAAACATTAATTTACTTATCATATTCACAAATAAAAATTATTCTTTGATTTTTGAGTTTGTATTATTTATTGATCTTACTTATGTACGAATTTTACATGTCTTTTTTATATTTGAGTTTTAGTTAATTTTTTTTGTGTTAACAAGGGTTTAAAGATGGTGATGACTGAGTAAAATGTCAAGGAATAAGTATGGTGATAAGTAAATAAGGTGTCAAGAAAAAAGTCTGAGTAAGAAGTCTACTAATGAAGTCTATTCGAGAAATTTACTGGAAAAGCCTGAGTAAGAAGTTTAAGTACTTTTGTTTCAGTTTAAGTACTTTGTTTCAGTTTGATCGTAGGAACCTCTTTTAAGACATTAAGTACTCATTTCTCTCTATTTGTGTTTTCAAATTTGGGTTTTCTGGCTGTTTCTTTACTCTTTTGTGGTCTTAGATATTTTCTTTTGTTGTCTTATCTCTGGAGTTTAGTTTATCGAAAGTTCATACCTTTTATTAAAAATATGTAAATGAGTGAAATTATCGAGAGAAGTCTACTCGAGAAGTCAACACAAGAAATCTACTCAAGAAGTCTACTATGTAGTATAAGTCTTTTCGAAAGAAGTCTACTTTAGAAGACTCGAGAAGTCTACTCGAGAAGTCTACTCGAGAAGTCTACTAGAGAAGTGTACAATGTAGTATAAGTCTATTCGAGAGAAGTCTACTTTAAAAGTCTACTCGAGAAGTCTACTCTGAAATCAAAACTTAAGTCTTTCTTAGAGATTTCTACAATCTAAAGAGTTAATACTTTGTTTATAAAAATGTAGCTCACATTAAAACAAAATCCTTTATTATTAGCTTTGTCTTATTACCAAAGATGAACTTAGATCCAACAACAATGAGATATAAAAAGTCACATTCAAAACGTTTAACATTATCAATTAAAAAAAAATACTGTAAAAGATTCTTCTGATTGGATTCCTACTTCATGTAACCAGTTGCTTTTTGATGAAATCATCTGGAAAAAAATATTAGAAAATCAATTGCAAATAATTTAATTAAGCGTACTGAGTCCAAAAAGTTAAATTAAACATAAATTTCTACCTTATTCTAGGCACAAAATCTTGAAGCAGCTTCATTCTTTCTCCCATTTTTCCTGTCTCAACCTAATCCAACATTAATAAAATAATCAAACCCAAATTATAATTAAAATACAATTAGCATAACTAATAAGCATTTAAATTATAATTACTGAAAACTCATAAATGCTCAAAACTAAAGATAAGATAGTAATACCTTTGATTGTGAGACAAAGAAGGAAAAACTAATATCTGCAATAAAGTCAGATCTGCAACAAAATCTACCAAAGTTTTACAATAATAAGTTTAGATCTGCAACAATAAACCCAGATCTACAATAATAATATCAAATCTGTAATAATAAGCTCAAATTTGTAATATGAACACAAAACAAACAAAAAGAGGAACACAAAAGCTCATATTTGCTTACCACTACAATAACCAGTAAGTGAGAGGAGATTGAAGGTGAGATAGAGATGATAGAGATGAGAATGACAGCAAGAAATGAAGGAGAAGAGATTCATGGCCAGAGAGAAGGGAGAGGAGAGAGAGGCGTTATTTTAGACAAAGAGAGGCATTTTATTTTTAACACAATTATGTTAAACTCTCTTTATATATTTAGGAAAATTTTCGAGAGAAGTCTACTCGAGAAGTCTACTCAAGAAGTTTGATGTGTGATATAAGTATATTCGAGAGAAGTCTACTTTGGAAGTCTACTCGAGAAGTCTGTTAGAGAAGTCTGCTATGACTAATAAGTCTATTTGAGAGAAGTCTGTTATGACTAATAAGTCTATTCCAGAAGTCTACTCGAGAAGTCTAATGTGTAATATAAGTGTACTCGAGAGAAGTCTATTTTAGAAGTCTACTCGAGAAGTCTACTTAACCGGTAAAATTGAGTTCCCGCTCAATTTGTTAAAGTTTCCGCCCAATTTATTAAAGTTCCTGCCCAATTTGTTAAATAATTTCGATTTCCCGCTGTATTTTATGAAGTCTACTCGAGAAGTCTACTGTGTAGTATAATTTTATTCGAGAGAAGTTTACTCGAGAAGTCTACTTACCCTAAACCCTAAATAAAATATTTTTGATCAAAACTTATATCAAAACATTAATTTACTTAACATATTCACAAATTACAGTTAAAATAACAAAGATATCAACGTTAAATCATCAACCAAACCATAAACTATGAATTCATATAGAATTTTTTCTTACCCTAACAATTACACCCTTATACCCTATACTTTTAACCTCAACCCTAACCCTTTTAAAATATATACTCATGAAACTTATAAATTGATTTAATTCATGAAATTTTATTTCATATAGATGCCAATTGTTTATGTTTAATGTTGTTCATAATAATTTTTATCAAATTATTTTTTATAATTATTATTATTAAAATTTAAGATTTAGTGATTTAGTGGACTTCTCTAGATGTATTGATTTCTAACCTAATTTGGCTATGTTGATTTAAATTGATCCATTTTTTTAAAATTTTATTTTTAATAGATGGAAATGTATTTTTATTTATCTAAGTTTCTTATAAAACTAATTTTTTTATAATTTGTTTTAATTAATTCTCAGAAAATTATTTGATAGAAGTCTACTCGAGAAGTCTACTGTCGAAGTCTACTCTGCAGTATAAGTCTCATGTCGAGAAGTCTACTTTGAAAGTCTACTCGAGAAGTCTACTTTGAAAGTCTACTCGAAAAGTCTACATGAGAAGTCTATTGTATAGTATAATTCTATTCGAGAGAAGTCTACTAGAGAAGTCTACTCGAGAAGTTTACTTACCCTAAACCCTAAATAAAATATTTTCGATTAAAACTTATATCAAAACATCAATTTACTTAACATATTCACAAATTACAGTTAAAATAATAAAGATATCAACATTAAATCATTAACCAAACCATAAATTATGAATTCATATAAATTTTTTTCTTACCCTAACAATTACGCCGTCATACCCTATGCTTTAAACCTTAACCCTAACCATATAAATTGATTCATATTCATGAAACTTATAAATTGATTCATATTCATGAAATTTTATTTTATATATATGCCAATTGTCTATGTTTTAATTGTGTTCATAATTTTTTTACCAAATTATTTTTTATAATTTTTATTATTAAAATTTGAAATTTAGTGATTTAGTAGACTTCTCTAGTAGACTTTCTAAATGTATTGATTTCTAACCTAATTTGGCTATGTTGATTTAAATTGATACATTTTTATTGAAATTTTATTTTTAATAGATGGAAAATTTATATGTTTTGATTATTTATCAAAGTTTTTTATAAAATTAATTTTTTTAATTTTTTAATTATTTCTAAGGAAATTATTTGAGAGAAGTCTACTCGAGAAGTCTACTCGGGAAGTCTACTTTGCAGTATAAGTCATAGGTGAGAAGTCTACTTTGGAAGTATACTCGAGAAGTCTACTTTGGAAGTATACTCGAGAAGTCTACTTTAGAAGAAAGTAGACTTCTTGACCTACTCGAGAAGTCTACTCTCTCGTAGTAGACTTCTCTAGGGTAAAATCGTCATTATCGCGGACGTTTTTTGTTTGGTCATAAGGGTGAGGGTTATAATTTCACTATTCATGTGGGTTATTTTTGTCAAACATGCAATATGAAATCTAGTTTTGGAAAAAGAATCAAATTTTAGGTCATTTGTAGCAATCCCTCGTAATATTTAAGACAAATAATAATATGTGGGGGAATAATGAAGAGTAGTTTGGTGAAAAGTGGAAAAACCATTACGAATATCATTGGAAGCATATATTTGGGTTAACTGTTTTTATAATGATTGATCTTATTTGTGTCTCCCTACTCGCGATGAACATTACGAATATCCAGTTTTGTCTTCCACATAAATCATTAAGACTATCGTTCAAGAAAATATATGACAGAAATCTAAGAATAATAATAAAATCGGAAATTGAAATGTGAAGATAAAAAAATTACATACAATCAGTATGACATACTGATCGACTTAAGTTTAAGATAGAAAGATTAATAAAAGAGTAATTTTCTTAAAAAGCACAAAATGAAGTTTATTTTTTAAAAATAATCTTATAAACTCGTTTGTTTATAAATAGCCTTCATTAAAGTTAGGAAAGCCTATAATGTCTTGCGTCTTCTTAAATTGTCATTAAAGTTAGGAAAACCTTACTAAATATGTCTAACAGCTTCCTAAATTGAGTTATGACAGTCTTTCTAAATGTGTCTAACACCTTTCTAATAATGCTAAAAGTGATTAACAAAATTTTTAAGTGTATTATTGAACTTAAAACTTAAAATATGACTCTTTCAGGCAATTTCTCTATATGAAATGTGGTTGGGACTTGGGGTCAATTTTTTGTATATAGCTGTTTTTTGATCTATCAACAAAATTATTATATATTTTGTAACAATTGTAAGTGGGATCAAGGTAATGAACAATGATGGGTAGGTAATTAACAAATACTATAGTAGAAGATTTTTTTTTTTTTAAATGGAAAAGAATAGAACGGTTTCCTGTGAGTTTGGCAAGATTCCAAAATTAACAATTTTACCAAAAAGGAATGAAAAGAGCAGAGAAAAGCTTGGTAGACACGCCTATTGGTCTCTTTGAGATTCCAAATACATCAACTTGATTTTTTTTTTTTTTTTGTGGTATCTTTGAATAATGTCTCGTCTTCTCTCCAAACTCTCTCCCCTCGTAAGCTAAGCTCATTCTTGCTTTTGTTCTGTCTTAGTTGGTTTATTTTCAATTTTCTAGAAATCTTTGACCTAATAATTAAAATTGAAAAAAAGAAGAAAGATAAAAGATAGTTTAATTGCTTTTGATCTCTGCGTTGCTTTACTTTGGCAGATTCACAAGAGCAGGAGTGTTCGTTTGTTCTCATCGTCCAAGACCGGCCCGTGTGTTTCGATTTGCAGCGTTGTGGAACCCTCGCCGGACGGCCGCGGCAATATCGGAGAAGTCCTGTTGTTCGACGTCTCGAAATTCGAGTTAGTTAGAGCGGAAAAAACATTTCCTGACGAGTTTCAGAAAGCTGCATTGGTCGGAGCTTCCCATGGGTGGGGTTTTTTTCTCCAATAGAGAAGATCGCTCGGTGGTTATCAGCGACTTCCTGAACCCATATGCTTCCAAGACAGAACCAAAGATGATTCCTCTGCCTCTCTTCACTACAAAGTCTACAATGTTCAATTGCCAAACCGAAGTCGTGTGTAACGTGGCCATGTCCTCTCCTCCTGAGCCGTATGACAAAGACTGGGCCGTTGGGGTCAAGTTCTTGGGCTAACAGCTGAGTTTCTGCATGCCCCACAGTGACATGCGTTGGACTAACATCCAAACACCTTTCGAGTCATGGGATACCTCAAAGCTAATGTATTCCAAGAAAGACGAGAGGTTCTACTTGCTTGCTCCAGGGGGCAAGTACTTATGCTCATGGGATCTANACACCTTTCGAGTCATGGGATACCTCAAAGCTAATGTATTCCAAGAAAGACGAGAGGTTCTACTTGCTTGCTCCAGGGGGCAAGTACTTATGCTCATGGGATCTAAACTTCAAGAAAGACAACAAGCCTAAGTTCCATGAGCTGGTGTTACACGACCTTCCCAAGATGACAAGTCCCATATGGAAGCAGTTGGATTCCTTATGCAGGGAGGATCACTGGGTCGAGTCACCTTCCGGAGAATCTTTCCTTGTCAAATGGTTCTCCGAATACACCCCTGAAGGGTTCAAACCACCGTCGGTACTGGTGTTTAGGGAGGAGGACACGACATGTGGGAAGAAAAACATGCGTTACACGAGGGACATTGGAGATCTCTGCATTTTCATTTCAAAGGGCGAGGATTTCTGCGTTGAGGCCAGCTCTTGCAACCTCCACCCTAACTCCGTCGTTTTAAATGGCCGTTTGTTCGCTACGAATGATATCAGCAATAGAAGATACAGTCGCTATGAATATCCAGAAGGTACACCAGGCAGGATTCCTCGCTCCCCGTACTGGCTTCCTCCTTTTTCGATTTAGCTCAAGTGCTCTCCTTGCTCTTGTTTGCTTAATTTGTGTGTTTTGTTCTGTCCTGTTTTTACCGGTTTGGATTACTAAGATCTGATTCAAGATCATCATCTATAAATGTTCCTTTTTATTCTTCTGGAATTCTTGGCTTCCATATCAATGTTAATCACAATACGATATATCATTTTTAGAAGAATTGTTATTACCTTAGAGCACATGTCTAATTTGGTTACTTTTGTTCGATTTGTTTACCATGGCATTAGATTCTCTTTGAAATCTTTTTGTAGTTCTATAGTAGAGATCTTTTATAGCTCCATAGTGGTGAGTACACAGTTTCAAAGAAGTAATATAATCTAACATTTTAACCACACAAGAAAAAAGGAAGAGGATTTTCGCTTATAGCCACGTTTATAAGTATCCAAAGCCATTAGATATGATGGTGATTTTGTTTTCTATGTATCTAAAACTTATAATTATATATGTATATAATTTCTACGTCGTGATCTTTTGCATCATCATCATCTTTACAATCATGATGGTTATAATAATGACATGATCAATAATGATGACACAAGTTGATGATGATGATGTCTTGATGATGTTGATGACGATGACATGGTGATGGTATGGGTTGTAATTTCATTATATCATCATGATGTTATCTTGACTATCGTCATGGTGCATCATCATCATATATACAGTAATCATCGAATGTTTATGCTAATACAGTAGTAGTAGTAGCCTTTGTAATAATTGTGACTTGTGAGTGAACGATGGTAATGAAGAATAATTATGGGTAGCAAATTTAGAAGATAAAAACAAAATTATAGGAAAAGAATAAATGGAAGGAAGAGCATTTTTTCCTATTGGCAACTGGCAAGATTCCAAAAACAAAAATTTCACCAAAAAAAGAAAGGAAATCTTGCTTGTTAGCCACGTCTTGAAAGGGTAGAAAAGATGGTAGAGACTCTCTAAATACATCAACTTGATTTTGGGTTTAGTGTTTGATATCTTTCAATAATGTCTCGGCTTCTCTCCAAGCTCTCTCCACTTGTAAGTTGTAAGCTTAAGCTCTTGTTTGCTTTTGTTCTGTCTCAGATGGTTTATCTTAGAAGTCTTTTACCAAATTTTTTTGATTTTCTTGCTATATGCTTGAGATTGCTATATGCTTAGAGAAGAGGATTTTAGTTAATTTTTTTAAATTGGTTTGTGTTGCTTACTTGGCGCAGATGCACAAGAGCAAGAGCATTCGTTCGTTTTCATCGTCCAAGACAGGCCCGTTTGTGCTGCTTGATGTAACTGCCAAACCGCTGCCGGAAGGCGGCAACATCGGAGAAGTGGTTTTGTTAGACATGGCCAAAGGAGAGTTACTCGAACTCACGGAAAAAACAATCCCAGGAGAAATAATTTCGGCTAAAGGCCTCGGAGCTTCCAAGGGATGGGGCTTTTTCTGTGACCCGCAAGATCGATGCGTACTCATCACCGACTTCATGAACCCCTGGTCTTGCAAATCAGACCCGAAGCTATTCACTCTGCCTCCACTTACTCCTCTGCTCCTTTGCCAAACTGATGTTGTCTGGAGCGTGGCAATGTCCTCTTGCCCTGATGATGACCAAGACTGGGTTGTTGGCATCAAGTCCTTGGGTGACCAGCTGAGTTTCTGTAGGCCCCGTCGTGACTTGCGTTGGACTAAGATCCAAACGCCTTTTGACTACTTTCCAACCTCAAATCTGATGTATTCCAAGAGAGATGGGAGGTTCTACTTGCCTGGTCTTGGAGGCCACCACTTGTTGTCCTATGATCTCCACTTCGACAAGAAAGCCTACCAGCCTGAGTTCCATGAGTTGCAGTTTCGAGACTTTCCAGAGTCACTCGAGTCTGAGTTGGATCTGTCGGAGCTGTTTACTTCTTCTTCCAGGACGGAACACCTCGTGGAGTCACCCTCCGGAGATGAACGTTTCCTCGTCAAATGGTATATATATATATATACTCTAGTCTCTCTTGTAAACGAGCATGTAAATATACATTGTTTGTTGTTAAACCATCGTCGGCTCTTGCATGCAGGTACGCCAACAGCTGTTTGGCTTCGAAAAAAGTCTCATATGAAACGCAGCTGTTCATGGTGTTTAGAGAAGAGGAGACAATAGAGGGAAAGTTCATGTGTTACACTGATGACATTGGAGATCTGTGCATCTTCATTTCAAAGGGCGACGCTTTTTGCGTCCAGGCAAGCTCTTTCCCTGGACTCCAACCAAACTGCATCTATTTTATAGGCTTTGGCTTTGGCGTTCACGATCTTACCACCAGAACCACCTCTAGTTTACAAGTTCCCAAAGATTCACTGGATCAGGTTTTTGTCCCTTACTGGTTTCCTCCTTCTTCTAGCTAGTGCTACGGTTGGCTTGCTTCGTTTTTCTACACTTTCTCTCGACTCTATTTTGTATTCGCTCACTTTTCTGACGATATTAAGTTATGCTCAACGATAATGGCTAGTTGGGTTATGTTTTGAAAAGCATACACAGTTCACTTGATTGGTTTATAAAAAAAAAATATATAGATTTTTTTTAACTTTGCGGTTTTTATTTTTGTTTTATTTTACCAAATTACATGCATATGGCGCGTATGATTACAATTTGGATCACTTGTCTGATATAAACATTGTTGTGTCAAGTTCAAAATTTAGTTTCACGCCTTATTGATTTCGCTTTTTCCATTATTTCAGTGAGAAAATGAATGGCATGATAAAATCTCCTATAAACATTCTCACAAACCCTTTTATTTACAATGATGCTATCATTTAATGAAATTAATTAATGTATTAATAATAAAAAAAATATTAATTTCGTTTTTGAAGAATCGAACTTAAGACATCAAAGACAACATAATAAACACACAACCACTTTCACAAAGACATTTCATATGTTTCTCAATCAGTTTCTTTTAGATATCTATAAATTACTTTAGATATTAAAATTATAAACTATTTACATTATATGCCATTATCCACCTTCTGTTTTTTTTATATAACTACAAAATATATATAAGAATTATTATGCATCATTAGTAATAAAAAGTAGAATAAATTTATCCATTAAGTTTTTTTTGACATAACCAGAAAATGTATATAAAAATTATTATGCATCATTAGTAATAAAATTTAGAATAAATTTATCCATTAAGTATTTTTTGATATAACCAGAAAATTATATAAAAATTATTATGTTTTATTAGTAATAAAAAATAGAAAAATATAATGGCCAACAAAATTATTTAAATTAAGTGACTTAATTAAAAACACTTTCATCAAGTCCCAAAATAAGTTTAGGGAAACAAATCGACGAAAATATATTTTTTGGCTACCACTTTCATTAAGTCCCAAAATAAGTCTAATTCAATTAATTCTATTAAACACGGATTCATAGACTACAATAACACTTACCAACCTCCTAATTTGTCTAATATATTTATTTACATATACATAACTCATTAATAATACATAACTTACAAATCGACAGGCTTCCGATCAATACCTTTTGATTAGCATCAAGCATTGGAGCAAAATATTCATTAATATGCAGACCCGCCCGCCCTATTCGTTTTTTTATATAGTTTTCTAAAAAATTTAATTAAAAATAAATGTCTCTAAAAACATATGTTAGTGCTTTTATTTTTTAAATCATATTATTATTTATTTCAGATATCGTTTTCATAATTTATTTGTGATATCTCTTCATTTATCTTTCTAATTGTTTTAATATTATACAAATTTTAAACATTTTCCTACTATATTTTCAACATGACAATTTATTATATAAAAAACTGGATTAAAATATTTTACTATAGTTTAATTTTTCAATTATAAAAAACTAAATAATAAATAAATTCAACTTCACTTAAACAAAACTAAATATGATTTTATTAATCTCGTTGATTAATAAGAATTTAATGAAAATTTGGTATTAAAATATTAGAAATTATTATATTTGTAATGCAAATTCACTTACCCGAAAATATATAAATCTAACTCTGCGTAAGGCGCGGATTATCACTTAGTTTAGTTATGTTTGAAAAAAAAAAGGATTTAGTTATGTCCTGGTGAATGCCGAGAGAAGGCTTGGAGCCTCTGAACCCGGCCCAACCTGACCCTAAAGTTTTGCCCATAACTGAAACCGTATAATTAAGAGTTTCAAAAACCTATGGTGGCAAAAAAAGTGAAAAACCTATGCCCTTTTGGCCTTTTCAAAAAAAAAAAAAAAACCTATGGAGAGGCAAGACAAAAACAAGGTCTTAAAGTCTTACTAGATCCAAATACATTCGTCTATTCCTCGGGAATGCAATTCAATTATACGCGCTCCAAGATCGACTGGGTCTTACTTAGAGCACTTCCAATGGAGATCTCTAAAAGAAGTTATAAAGAATAAAAAAATCAGAAAAATTAAAAAGTAGGAGAGAGATAGAAGAGCTGGTTCTTATTTCAGAGGTTTTAGAATCTGTAAGAAACTGTCTCTAACCATTTGTCATCATTTGATTGGAGGTGATCTTAAAAATAAATTAAAATTTAATTAGATAATTTTATTATATTAAAATATTATTAAATTAAAGATAAGAATCTATTTTTTAGAGATTTAGGATTGGAGGTGCTCTTAGGCTTAGGAGATGAATGTGGTTATTCCTTTTTATTTTTAAAAACTCATGTTATTTATTTATGGGTTTTTTGTGCATTTTAGCTTAACATAATCCTCTGAATCTCGATTTTTAATTCTTAAATATGAAAATTGGTTTTTAGATACTTTTTAAAAGATTTTAAGCCAATCCAAAAGGGAAATTTAAAAGTTAATTTTTTTTATTAGTAGAAAAGTAATTTATTTTATTTTTGTAATTGCCATTAATTTTCAAGTTAAATTATGAAAGGTTCGAAAACAAACATTTTTTTAGTAGATTTGGTACAGACTGTACCATAAATGTAATTTGGGTATTGATCGTTTCAAGTATCCATAGAGAGCTTTATGTCACGGCCCGATCATTTTCCGAACATTTCCGCGACTCACGGGCCGGACCACGAGGGGTTTCGGGACGGATGGTTGGTGCACATTCAGCACAATCCCCCGAAATCCGCCCACTCAGTCACTCACTCCCTAAATTCAGCCACTTTGTTTCCCACTTTGTTTCTTTAACATTGTTTAAGGCCATCTCTTTAAATCTGGGCCCTTAGATCAAGTTAATCCTCACCATCCATTTTGGAGGTGTTTTTGTATAAATAGAGGTGAGATGTCTCATTTGTAATCACTCACTCATTCCTTGAATAAGAGAAGCATTACAAACACTTTCCTCTTTTCTTTCTATTTCTTCTCTCAAAGAGTGGGTTTTCTTTGTGAAACAGGCTGCCTAGTCTAATTGCCGAGGCAAAGAGTGACTAGGGCCGCACGGTTTTGATCCCAAATATCAATCCCGTGACACGTGGTATCAGAGCGAAGGTTCGTTCAGAGGCTGAACGATGTCCGACAACGAGAATGTTATCGTGGGTAACAATGGCGACGAGATTCTCGACCCAGTGGCTTTTGGTGCAAACGTTCCAAGGAAGCAGCGTGACAAGAGCAGGTCCCGAGACAAGAGAAAGGTCCGAGATGAAGTCGGGGCTTTGAGTGTAGCCATTTCCGACATAGATGAACGACTAGAGCGAGTCGAACATTCGACTTCCGAACTCGAGAACACACTGTTCAGCGAAGTTGCGGATGTCAAGAGTGACTTTGGTGGAATCGAAGCACGATTCATCAAGTTAGAGGATACGTTGATGGGAGCGGTCCAGACGTTGAAGGTGAGCATCGAGGCGATGCAAGAAGATCTCACGTTGTGCAAGAAGGCAGTTGCCAACGGGGGTACCAACAACTCTGGCTCGGGAAAGGTGGATTTTCCGAGACCATCACGGTTCGACGGCTCAAGGGATGCCAAGGAAGTTGAGAACTTCTTGTGGCATATGGAGCAATACTTTGACAACCTTGGTCTTACCAATGAGTTGGCAAAGATCAAGGCGGCCACATCCTATCTCACGGATACGGCCATACTGTGGTGGCGAAGGCGTCATGGTGACATTGAGTGGGGCACATGTCAAATGGCTACGTGGGACGAGTTCAAGATGGAACTCAAGCGGCAGTTCTATCCGGAGAATGTGGTCTATGAGGCACGGAGGAAGTTGAGGGAACTCCGACAAAGGGGTAAGATCCGAGATTATGTCAAGGATTTCACCACACTCTCATTACAGATTCCGAATCTGTCCGACCAAGACTTGTTGTTCCACTTTATGGATGGGCTCCAAGGAGGTGCTAAACAAGAGTTGTAGCGAAGAGGTGTAAACTCTGTGGACGAAGCCATTGCTGCGGCCGAGTCTCTTTCCGACTTCTATGGCCAAAACCAGACCGAGAATTTCAGGAGAAGAGAAAGGGTGGTTCCACGGCCTGAAGGAGAGAAACGGGACCAAGCAACACCGTCTTACACTCGAAACTATGGGAAGAGCTCGGGACGTGACGAGTACGAGGCAAAGAAACGTACCTTTGTTCCGAGAAGCGGATGGTATGTGTGCAAGGGACCGCATCCAGCAAGGGAATGCCCGAAGCTAGGTTCCTTGTCAGCCCTCATTGAGCAAAGAGACACCGAATCTCCCGAGGATGAGACCGGCATGATGGGATCTCTTCAACTGCTCAACGCCCTTAAGACAAATCCGGTGTCCAAGGTCAGGAACAAGGGGCTACTGTATGTGGAAGTCGTCATTAATGGACAAACAATACGGGTCATGGTAGACACAAGCACAACCCACAATTTCATGTCCGATGACGAAGCAAGGAGACTCGGTTTCACATGGACGAAGGGTGAGGGTTGGCTCAAGTCAGTAAATGTCAAAGCCAAACCACTATATGGAATCGCCAAAGATGTGGTACTCAGCTTGGGAGCATGGAAGGGTCCAGTGGACTTCTCGGTGGCAGAGATGGATGACTTCAAAGTTGTGCTTGGGTTGGACTTTCAGAGGCAAGTCTCGGCTATCCCCATGCCTGCCCTTAGCACAGACTGTATACTCCAGAAAGGTTCACCTTGTATGATTTCAACCGTAGATGCACCGAGCAAGGATGGTGTAAAGCAGCTCACCGCGATGCAATTAACCAGGGGAGTGAAGAAGGGGGAGATAACATACCTTGCCTTCCTGAAGGAGGATGGCGGGATAGGAAGGGGAAGTATCACTTCACCCATGATCGAGACAGTCCTTGAGCGAAACAAGGACATGATGCCGCCTAAGCTACCCAACGAGCTACCACCGAGGAGAGGGGTGGACCATGAAATCGAGTTGGAAGTAGGAGCCAAACCACCCGCAATGGCACCATATCGCATGACTCCCTCCGAACTAGCTGAACTTTGGAAACAACTCGATGAGTTACTTTCGACAGGGATGCTTAGACCATCAAAAGCTCCTTATGGTGCACCGGTACTATTCCAAAAGAAGCAAGATGACTCTTTACGAATGTGTGTGGATTACCGGGCACTTAACAAGGTAACTGTCAAAAATCGATATCCTATCCCTTTGATAGCAGATTTGTTCGACAGACTTGGTGGGGCAAAGGTGTACACGAAGATGGATCTCCAAAAGGGATATTATCAAGTTCGAATAGCCGAAGGAGATGAGCCTAAAACAACGTGCATCACCCGGTATGGTTCATTTGAGTGGCTAGTGATGCCTTTTGGTCTCACGAACCCTCCAGCTACGTTCTGCACCCTCATGAACCAGATATTCCAACCATACTTGGACCAGTTCGTGGTAGCTTACCTTGATGACATTGTAGTCTACTCCAACTTAATGGAAGAGCATGTGGGACATTTGCAAACCGTCTTCCAAATCCTCCGCGATAACAAGCTATTCGTGAAAAGAGAGAAGTGCACCTTTGCGACAGATGAGGTACACTTCCTAGGACACGTTATCAGGCGGGGAAAGATCATGATGGACAATGCCAAAGTGACGACCATCACCGAGTGGGAAGGACCAACCAAAGTAACCGAGTTACGGTCTTTTCTTGGACTCATTAACTATTACCGACGGTTCATCGAGGGATACTCGAAGAAAGCTGCACCATTGACCGATCTTCTGAAGAAGGAAAAAAATGGGATTGGTCGGATCAGTGCAAGGAGGCGTTTGAAGGGCTTAAAACCGCAGTAAGCCAAGAGCCGGTCCTTGCCTTACCCAACTTTAATCTCCCATTTGAGGTACAATCCGATGCTTCCGACTTTGCTATTGGTGGAGTTCTAATGCAGGAGGGGCATCCCATAGCATTCGAAAGCCGCAAACTAAATGACACCGAAAAACGCTATACAGTCCAAGAGAAGGAGATGGCAGCGGTGGTTCATTGTTTACGGGTTTGGCGACATTACCTCTTAGGAGCCCCGTTCCAAGTCAAGACGGACAATGTGGCAACAAGTTACTTCCAGACGCAGAAGAAGTTATCACCGAAACAGGCCCGATGGCAAGACTTCTTGGCCGAGTTTGATTATACCTTGGAGTACAAACCCGGGAAGGCCAATGTTGTTGCGGATGCACTGAGCCGGAAAGCAGAGCTTGCGACGATTAGTCAAGCCGAGGGAACCATCGTGGCTCGGATCCAAGAGGGATTAAATCACGATACCACTGCCAAAGAGTTGATGAAGTTGGCAGAGGAGGGCAAGACTTCTCGATTTTGGGTGGAGAACAAGCTCTTGTACACAACCGGAAGACGTCTGTTCGTGCCAAAATGGGGGAGCTTGCAACGAGACATTATCCGGGAGTGCCATGACACCTCATGGGTGGGACATCCTGGACAGAAGCGAACCATGGCGCTTATAGAAACAGCCTACTTCTGGCCACGGATGAAGGATACCGTGGAACTCTATGTGAAGACTTGCCTTGTGTGTCAGCAAGACAAGACAGAGACCAAACGACCTGCGGGGATGTTACAGCCATTACCCATACCAGACCGACCTTGGGATTCAGTTTCCCTAGACTTCATCAGTGCTTTACCAAAGTCAGAAGGGTTCGGGTCCATTTTGGTGATCGTCGATCGATTCTCAAAGTATGGGACATTCATAGCCTGCCCGAGAGATTGCACGGCCGAAGAAGCGGCTAGGGCCTTCTTCAAAAATGTGGTCAAACTATTGGGGCTACCGAGGAACATCTTGAGCGATAGAGATCCCCGCTTTACTGGGAAACTATGGACCGATTTGTTCAAGAATCTCGGGACCGGACTGAGCTTCTCAACAAGCTTTCACCCACAGACGGATGGGCAGACGGAAAGGGTGAATTCCTTGTTAGAATGCTACCTTCGGCATTTTGTTAGTGCCAATCAACGAGACTGGGCTAAGTTGCTGGACATCGCTCAGTTCTCCTACAACCTGCAGCGAAGCGAGGTATCTGGCAAGAGTGCTTTTGAACTCACAACGGGGCAACAACCGACCACTCTCCATACCCTGGCTACACCGGCTATCGAGTCACGGAGTCCGGGAGCGGTTAAAATGGTCCGAACATGGGAAGATCATGCTGACCTGGCGCGGGTATGTTTGGAGAAATTCTGCAAACGGATGAAGAAATGGGCCGACGAGAAGAGACGGCCGTTGGAGTTCACAGTCGGAGACCAAGTACTTGTGAAGCTCCTTCCAAACAATTCAAAGCGTTCCAAAGTCTACATAAGGGACTGATTCGAAAGTACGAAGGACCTTTCGAAGTAATTGCCAAGGTGGGCAAGGTTTCGTATAAGCTGGATCTTCCCCCAAACCTGAAGATACACCCGGTCTTCCACGTGAGCATGCTCAAGTCATACCATGGAGATGATATGGAGCAGGATCGGGGCCAACTCGAGCACCGCCGATAGTAACCAAGTCCTATGACAAGGAGGTTGAAGAAGTTCTCGAGTCAAAGGTGGTTAGGAAACGGGGCGTTCCACGAAGCACCCACTTTCTCATTAAGTGGAAAGGACAACCCGTATCAGAGGCAACATGGGAGGCGGAGAACGAGCTGTGGCAATTCACGGACCAGCTCAAGACATTCACGGCAACGAGGGCGTTGCCGAATTAGGTGGGGGAGAATGTCACGGCCCGATCATTTCCCGAACATTTCCGCGACTCACGGGCCGGACCACGAGGGGTTTCGGGACGGATGGTTGGTGCACCTTCAGCACAATCCCCCGAAATCCGCCCACTCAGTCACCCACTCCTTAAAATCCGCCCACTCATTCATCCACTCCCTAAATTCAGCCACTTTGTTTCCCACTTTGTTTCTTTAACATTGTTTAAGGCCATCTCTTTAAATTTGGGCCCTTAGATCAAGTTAATCCTCACCATCCATTTTGGAGGTGTTTTTGTATAAATAGAGGTGGGATGTCTCATTTGTAATCACTCACTCATTCCTTGAATAAGAGAAGCATTACAAACACTTTTCTCTTTTCTTTCTAGTTCTTCTCTCAAAGAGTGGGTTTTCTTTGTGAAACATGCTGCCTAGTCTAATTGCCGAGGCAAAGAGTGACTAGGGCCGCACGGTTTTGATCCCAAATATCAATCCCGTGACATTTAGCATTGATAATAATATACATAACACAAACATAGAAATATTCTCCTTCCACTGTTCCACATATTAATCTAGTCAAAGACTGATTCAGCCCGGTCAACTTAAGATTTCAAAATAGCTGTTGCAGCTCAGACAGTGATCTGTTCAAAAACATTACTGATTCAGCTAAAGAAGTCACATAAATTTTCAACTTCAGATCAACTAGTTAAGAAAATGAATCAATTGAGGTCATTATGAGCTTAACTTTTCACTCCTTGTACTTAAAAATAGTTCCGAGTCTAGATAAAACCTAACTCAGTGATCAATTGAACACCCAAAAAACACAGGGCGTACAATTTCTCAACTTATACACCATAAAAATAACCTCAAGAGACCCACTAGTGAACCTATGAGAATCAAGCTAAGAAATTTCCACAGAATCCAGTGAAAACAAAAAGGAACCTTCAATTATATTCACTTACATGCAAACCAAACCAAATAACGAAAAAAACAAAAAGGGGTAAGAGATGTTAAACACATGAGAAGAGATGTTAGAATTTGTAAAGAAAGTTTCGGATAATCAATGTATTGGGCCATCAAACTTAAGGCCCATTAGTTTCATCCAACTTCTGTACACATGGTGGTAGTGAATTCGTAAGATAAGTTTTTGGTAAAAGAAGGTTTGTCAAAAAGCTAGGGTACTTCTTTTTTGTTCGAAACCCCTACATTAATGCGCTTGTTGTTATTATGCATATTAATAAGGGATAAAGAAGTTTGAAAACTAATGCTAAAGATATGAAAATGACTCCAAGATAAAAGAGCCAATGAGTAATGGTGAAATTTTTGATTCGGATCAGATCTTTAAATACATTTCGATAAATAAAGGACAACCAAATAATTACTAACAAAGTTAAATCAATTAATGATGCGCAGAAAGGCATCGTTAGTTATGAGGTTTTTCGATAAATATTCAAACTTTGAAGTGAAAAATGTCATCTCGTGCTATATATATGTAAAGAATAACTTCACTAGTTGTGGTTGGAATGTAGTTATATCGATTTCCTCTTATAATAATGTTGAAAAAATCGTAGAAGATAATTGCTCTCAAAGAAAAAGAAAAAACAAATCAATAAAAATATCTCACACATGATTGGTCAAATATTGGACTGTAAGAAAAATGCAGGCTGTAAATAGCACTTAGCGCATGTGCATTGGAGACTTTAAGAGATCTAATAACATTATTAAAATATTAAATCTTAAGATTAAAAATTCAAAACTAATAAAAAGAGTCTAATATAGGATTTATTTTTGGGCTTTAGACATGTCTCCATAACTAAAGTGTCTTAAAATATTAAATTTATTTAAATTTAATCAAAAAAATAACTTTTAGACATCCACTTTTAAAGTGTGCAATGCACATGCTTTTACACCTTTAGAAAAACATACGCGCCCCTAACCGAAAAGATTTACGTACATGTTATAGTGACGTATAATGCTTTTTTATTCATTTTTCATATTTTTATTATATATATATATATATATATATATATATGTATATTGGCTTCTTTTGTTTAGAATCATTTGTTACAGAGTGAAAAATTGATGTATAACTTGCAGTTTGCATATTCATTAATTCTTTAATGTTGAAAATATATATGTATATTGGCTTCTTTAATGTTGCATATATATATATATATTGGCTTCTTTAATGTTGCATATTTATAAGTAAACTGTATATAGTCAACAAAAACTTGTATGTCAAAACGTATATGAAGTGGCAATGGAGAATAACCAATTTTTTATAATGATGGGTAACAAATGCAAAAGAAAATAAAAAAAAATAGAAAAATGGAAAATGGAAAACCAGAGCATTGTTTCCTGTTAGCAGTAGCATAAGATGGGAAAATGAAAAGTGAAGATAAAAGATATATTTTAACACAAAAAAAAAAAGAAGTAAAACGTTCATCCACTTAAGTTTAAGATAGAGATGTATGAAAATGAAATGTGGTTGGGTTTGTTTATTCGGTCAACAAAGTTATTATTATTTTATCTGTTGTAACAATTGTAAGTGGGACCACGTTAATAAACATTGATGGGTAACAAATCAAAAATAGAAGAGGAAAAAAAAAAGAAAATATAAATGGAAACAGAAGAGAATTGTTTAGTGTTAGTAGAACGAGTAGCCCTACTTTAGCTTGGCAAGATCCCAAAAAGGAAAGAAAAGAGCAGATGAAGGCTTGGTAGCCACGCCATATTGCAGCTCTTAAGAATTTATGATGGCAGAGACTCCAAATACATCAATTTTAGTTTTGAGATTCGTGTTGGTATCTTTCAATAATGTCTCGGCTTCTCGTAAGCTAATATGCTCTTTCTTGCTTTTGTCCTCTCACCAAGAATACCTTTTAATCGAACATCATTTTTTTTACTGTATTATTATGAAGGAAAAGTCAAAAAAAAAAATTACCACATAGATAAACGGTTTAACGATCCCAACAAAAACAAAAACGATGCTGATGAGAGAGAGAGACCGAAATGTGTTGAGAGTGCTGACAAGGACGCTGAGCTGGACAATAAGGAACGGCCAACGAGGAAGACAGAAGAGTAATAAGTACTTCTGTTGTTAGTTATGTCGTGCAAGTAGTAAAGGGAGATTTGGACTTCCGTGTTTTGAGGAACCACAACTCCACTTTCACATTTCCGATGAATATCCCGCGTGTACATGCGGGGTTGTTTAAATATAATTTTTTAATAATTTTATAAATTAATAGTTTGATAAATATTTTATAAAAAACTATTGATAATCAAGTTATACATAATTGAAAACTTTGGTAATTTATTATCAACACCATATTATTTTGTCCAACTATTTTAAAACAATATCTTATGGAAACTACAATAAATTAATATATTATTAGAATTTATGGGGCATTTCTTTTGTAAAACTTCATCTTAAATCTTATCTGAGTAGAATATTTTTCTTATAAAATTTGATATCGAATCAAAAATAAAATTTCCGCTAAAACCGCAAAATTACATTTTCCATCAAAACCACATTTTTCCGTCAAAACTATAAATATTCGTTTTTCCGCCAAAACTGCAAAATCGCATTTTTTGTTAAGATCACAAAATCTTGTTTTCCCATAAAAAATATAAAATCACATTTTCCATCAAAATTTAGTTTTTCTGCTAAAATCTTGTGTACATGCGGGATTTTTTAAATATAATTTTTTAATAATTTTATAGATTAGTAGTTTTATAAATATTTTATAAAAAGGTTATTGATAATTATGTTATACATAATTGAAAACTTTAGTAACTTGTTATCAACACCATATTATTTTGTCCAACTATTTTGAAAGCACATCACCATATTATTTTGTCCAACTATTTTGAAACTACATCTTATGGAAACAATAACGTAAAATTGCAAGTACAATCAATTAATATAGTATTAGAACTTACGAAACTTTTCTTTGTAAAACTTCATATTGAATCGTATATGATTAGAATATTTTTTCTTATAAAATTTGATGTCGAGTCAAAATAGTTTTTTTACGCTAAAACCACAAAATCACATTTTTCATCAAAACCATATTTTTCGTCAAAACTATAAATACTTGTTTTCCATTAAAATTGAAAAATCGCATTTTTTCATTAAGACCGTAAAATCTTTTTTTTCCGTAAACAATATAAAATTGCATTATTCCATCAAAACTTTGTTTTCTCACTAAAATTACAAAATGTGTTTTCCACCAAAACTTGAAAAATTATGTTTTTTTGTTAAAATTGCAAATATCATTTTTTCGTCAAAATTTCCATCTTGTTTTCTCGATGTTTTTTATCGAAAACATAAATTTGCATTTTTCTCCAAACCTAAAAAAATACATTTGAAAAACCTGTAAACCTAAAAAACTTTTTTTTTTGTCAAAACCACATTTGGTTTTTCAAAATGCATTTAAAGAAAAGATGAAAAGTCATTGATTTAATTGATTTTTTTGGGATCAAAACCACATTTGTTTTTTTCAAAATGCATTTAAAGAATTGATGAAAAATCATTGATTTAATTGATTATTTAAAAAAAAAATGAATGAAATGTCACAAAGGTGGGTGCTGATGTGTCATCTCCTTGTGAGACACAACCCAACTTTTATATAATAGATGTAAAAAAAAAAAGATCTCTTGTGTTACTTTCTCGAACGCTTTTGATTGGCGGGGACTAAAGCTAACAGATGCATGTCAAAAACTTCTCTCTCACGGAAATGGAAACCTAAAAATAAAATAAAATAAAATCAGACCCGACTGATTAAAAGTGAAATATGATCAGTCAAAGTCAATACCTTGTGCAATTACCCCACACCCATGGATTTGAGCAAGGTTTTAGTGATTGAGTATAGCAATGAACATTTCCTGGCCTAACTACTAACAAGTGTCTCACCACAGATGCAGAGTATGGTAACAGTTGGCTACAAAATGGAATCAATATATAAACATATATATAGGAGGATGCTGCATCAGTTCCTCATCGTATGACAATTGTTGCTTCTACGGCTCAAAGAAATATGTAGTAACAATCCATTTTAGCAAATAATTAAACAAAAAGAAAACAATAAATCAAAAATTTAAGAAAAATCAAAACTAAGAAACAAATTGAAAAAGAACATGCAGATTATAATTATATCTCCTCTTTAATAAGTACGCTCTTCTCTCTCCCTCTCTCTTTCGTAGCTTCTATAGCTTTTAAAGCTGCGCTCATCTCTCTCCGGTGTCTTGATCATCTCAGGCAAAAGAGAATCAAAATCACAGAGATTCGATTTCTTCAATATCAGATGTTGATATCTTCCTACCCTCTAAAAATTCAAATTTCAGCCTCTGCGATCGTCACCCTCATCAATGAAAGCTTCCCAAGAGCAATGGTTGGTGAGTTTCGGTTATTTAAACCACCTCAACCAGTCAAACTCTCTACACACCACTCTTTCCATTCTCACCACCATGGCTTCTTCTGCCTCCAAATCTGCACTTAAAAGGCTTGCTCAGATCGCTGCCGAAAGACTTAGAGTTATCAGAGAGGTGAGGATTGCAAATCACGAGAAGTTCGAAACAATTGTCACGGAGTTCATCGGAGCCAACACCTTCACTCCCGGAGAGTGTATGGTTGACCAAGTTGCCAAGGATGCCGCAAAGAAGTTTGGCCTCTCCGAAGATGCTGTCACTATCGTCCCAATGCACAACGGTTGGGTCGCGGCGCAGTTCACCCACACTGTTGAAACCCCGTTTCCACAACCCGAAGGAGAACCCAAGCAACCTGCGGTGATGACAAGCACCTTGTGCAAGGTTGTCAAAGCAAGTGCCAAGATCAAGATCATCTGTGAGCCTCTCCCAACGGATGAGAAAGAGTCCCGCTTGGGAGGGGAAGTCTTGCTCAAGGAGTTTCAACGCCCACATCCTCCGACCGAAGGTGACAATTAAACGACACGATCAAATCGTTTATGTTGTCGTTGTTCGTTTATCTTATCGTACTTTTGTTGTTGTTTGTTTTCTGTTTTTTTTTTCTTTCTTTCTGGTTTGCTATTGTTAAGTTCTATCTAAGTTTGTAATTTGTCTGTTTTCCCTAAGTAAGCGTTAATGTTAAATCTCCAAGTTTCTCTAAACCCTCTTGCATCTCTGTTTTCTCCATATTTCTTAAATTTGAGTACACCACTCCGAACCTAACTCTTTTAGAGTGACCGTGACAACTATCTAATTAACATCGCCCAAAGAAATGGAAACTTTGATATACATATATGGCGTTTAGTGACACAGATAAAGTAAACACTTAAATCTTGACTGGCTCTAATTTGCAAAACAGAACAGTGCGTAGCAGAACAAATATAAACTTGAGTTTTGATGAGAAACGGTTGATCTCATAGATATTCGGCAGTCTTGGCCCTGAATCCTTCCAGCAAATCCTTCATAAATCACCTGAAGATGTTGAGTCCAACAAAAACAAATGGTCTTAAAATGTTCAGACAAAACAAATTAACTAAGCTCGATGGAGACTCTAATGAAACAAGGAATAGACCAATCACTAACCTGTGACTGTCCTGTAGTAGCTTCAGTTTCACCCACTACACGTATGAAGTATGAAGTTCTCGCACCTACACATACCACAATCATCACTCAACTCAGTATTAGGAATATAAGAGTAAATCAATATGGCAAAAGCAAAACCAAAATCATCACTTTCCTCTGATGCATATTACTCGAGACTTTCAACCGCCCAAAACAGACTCAATAAAGATGTCCCCTGCTGTGATTGTGATCACGAAGCAGCCATGATGACACACCACAATTTAGCCGAGAATTGATTCATGAAGATCCCACAGGACACTTGACAAAGCTCTGTTCTGTTGTGGTCTGGCCTTCTCCAAGTGTTGCCCGAAGTTCGATGATGCATAGAACTCTGTAACTCTGTTGTGTTATGGTCTATTGACGCAACAACCAAATCGAATGAGGATCAAAGCGTCTTCTTTCAAATACAATCCAGGGCAATGCCGTCCAGTGGTTCAGATCAATTTGTTGGTTTTTTTATTACAAACCAGAAGATGATGCAGATTTAACAGAGCCGAATTCTGACGAGGAGGGATCACCGAGAGGTTCCAGGTCTGTCTTGCAATGGAACAGTTAAAGAGTACATGACATAAATGGTTTCCGGTTCCAGTCCACAGGTGACGCGAGTTGGATCCATTTTGATTGAAGCCTCTCTGAAACCGCAAGAGCACCTGCAAAAGCTTTCCATAGAAAATGTTTGATCTTCCACAGTTTTGACCACAAGTTTTTGGAGAAGCCCCGTATGTATTTGTCTTGTAGACTCATCGATACTTGGAGCATGAGTATATAAGTAGCGTCTTTCTCAACAAAGAGCTGGCTTTACCGATAACATCACTCAGCCATTTCATCCAACCTTGCTAAAACCCTCCAAAGCAGGGGAGACCCACACGACGCAACCGCCATTCTCTGCCTCAGGAATACTCAAAATGAAAGGGAAGATCACAAAACCTTCTCAGAGACGCGATTGCTGCTGCTTCCATTTAATAGCTCTGGTGCCATACATGATGGAAGTGTTCCTCTAACTCCACCAGACACAAGCGTGTTCCGTTTTATTCTTGACAATCCAAAATCACCAACCTGCATAGCCACAAATATGAAACAGTATTGAATATGATTCAATTATTACAAAGCAGGGATTTATACAACATATGTGACCTTTGTGGGAATGGGTTTTGTTACCTTGCATATTGGTCGTTGTGGATCTCTCAAGTTAACAAGCTAGTTATCACATTTTAGATCGAAATGAACAATGTTCTTCATATGTAAATACACCAAGCCAAATGCAGCATCTAGTGCTATCATCAGCTTTTTGCGCCTATCAAGCGACCTGTGTGAATACTTTCATCAGTTATATAACTCAGAAGAAGAAGACAAAAGGTTGGATCTGCGCACAAAGTTGATGTACCTATCTTTTCTCTGCAAGACATGTCTCAAAGATCCGTTCACCATAAACTCAGTCACAGTCGCCATAGTTTCACCAGGTCCATTTGGTACAACCCCATAAAAGGCCACCACATTTGGATGGTGAAGATTTGCAGATGGTGTCTTGTTATGTTGTCGATCAAGAGAGAGTGATTATAGAAGAATCGCAACGCTTCTCAGAACAGGTGATTAGTTATTTTTGGGTCAAAGAGACATGAATGAAAATGCCAACAATAACAAGGGAAAAACAGATTGTAAAAGAAATTACCATGCACAGCTTGGCATCAGATATCTCTCTGATCTAGAGTGAAGAGGGTATTGGATTCAGATATCTCCTTAATACAGTGTTACTAAAAGAAGCAAGCTTGAAGAATTCTAATGATCCAAATAGCCTACTTGTGCATTACTTTTGTACCAAGGAATGTATCACATAAGACATAACAAATATACTATGTTGAAGAAAAGCCATACAAAATAGTAAAAGTGGAAAAAATAAATGGAAAAGAAGAGAACTGTTTCTTGTGAATTTGGCAAGATTCCAAAAACAAAAATTAAAAAAAAAAAGGAAAAAAAAAAAGAGCAGATAAAAGCTTGGTAGACACGCCTATTGGTCTCTCTCTTTAAAGTTTATTATGGTAGAGATTCCAAATACATCAACTTGATTTTGGGTTTTTGGTGGTATCTTTGAATAATGTCTCGTCTTCTCTCCAAACTCTCTCCCCTCGTAAGCTAAGCTCATTCTTGCTTTTGTTCCTGTCTCTTATACACATCTAGATGTGTATAAGAGACAGGTCAAAAGCTTGGTAGACACGCCTATTGGTCTCTTTGAGATTCCAAATACATCAACTTGATTTTGGGTTTTTTGGTGGTATCTTTGAATAATGTCTCGTCTTCTCTCCAAACTCCTGTCTCTTATACACATCTAGATGTGTATAAGAGACAGGCTTGTAGCAGAACAAATATAAACTTGAGTTTTGATGAGAAACGGTTCATCTCATAGATATTCGGCAGTCTTGGCCCTGAATCCTTCCAGCAAAAACAAATGGTCTTAAAATGTTCAGACAAAACAAATTAACTAAGCTCGATGGAGACTCTAATGAAACAAGGAATATAGACCAATCACTAACCTGTCCTGTAGTAGCTTCAGTTTCACCCACTACAAGTATGAAGTATGAAGTTCTCGCACCTACACATACCACAATCATCACTCAACTCAGTATTAGGAATATAAGAGTAAATCAATATGGCAAAAGCAAAACCAAAATCATCACTTTCCTCTGATGCATATTACTCAAGACTCTCAACCGCCCAAAACAGACTCAACAAAGATGTCCCCTGCTGTGATTGTGATCACGAAGCAGCCATGATGATACACCACAATTTAGCTGAGAATTGATTCATGAAGATCCCAGAGGACACTTGACAAAGCTCTGTTCTGTTGTGGTCTGGTCTTCTCCAAGTGTTGCCCGAAGTTCGATGATGCATAGAGCTCTGTAACTCTGTTGGTTATGGTCTATTGATGTAACAACCAAATCGAACGAGGATCGAAGCGTCTTATTTCAAAGACAATCCAGGGCAATGCCGTCCAGTGGTTCAGATCAATTTGTTGGTTTTTTTGTTACATACCAGAAGATGATGCAGATTTAACAGAGCTGAATTCTGAGGACGAGGGATCACCGAGAGGTTCCAGGTCTGTCTTGCAATGGAACAGTTAAAGAGTACATGACATAAATGGTTTCCGGTTCCAGTCCACAGGTGACGCGAGTTGGATCCATTTTGATTGAAGCCTCTCTTGAAACCGCAAGAGCACCTGCAAAAGCTTTCCATAGAAAATGTTTGATCTTCCACAGTTTTGACCACAAGTTTTTGGAGAAGCCCCGTATGTATTTGTCTTGTAGACTCATCGATACTTGGAGCATGAGTATATAAGTAGCGTCTTTCTCAACAAAGAGCTGGCTTTACCGATAACATCACTCAGCCATTTCATCCAACCTTGCTAAAACCCTCCAAAGCAGGGGAGACCCACACGACGCAACCGCCATTCTCTGCCTCAGGAATACTCAAAATGAAAGGGAAGATCACAAAACCTTCTCAGAGACGCGATTGCTGCTGCTTCCATTTAATAGCTCTGGTGCCATACATGATGGAAGTGTTCCTCTAACTCCACCAGACACAAGCGTGTTCCGTTTTATTCTTGACAATCCAAAATCACCAACCTGCATAGCCACAAATATGAAACAGTATTGAATATGATTCAATTATAACAAAGCAGAGATTTATACAACATATGTGACCTTTCTGGGAATGGGTTTTGTTACCTTGCATATTGGTCGTTGTGGATCTCTCAAGTTAACAAGCTAGTTATCACATTTTAGATCGAAATGACTCCAAGCCAAATGCAGCATCTAGTGCTATCATCAGCTTTTTGCGCCTATCAAGCGACCTGTGTGAATACTTTCATCAGTTATATAACTCAGAAGAAGAAGACAAAGGTTGGGTCTGCGCACAAAGTTGATGTACCTATCTTTTCTCTGCAAGACATGTCTCAAAGATCCGTTCACCATAAACTCAGCCACAGTCGCCATAGTTTCACCAGGTCCATTTGGTAAACCCCATAAAAGGCCACCACATTTGGATGGTGAAGATTTGCAGATGATGTCTTGTTATGTTGTCGAGCAAGAGAGAGTGATTATGGAAGAATCGCAACGCTTCTCAGAACAAGTGATTAATTATTTTTGGGTCAAAGAGACATGAATCAAAATGCCAACAATTACAAGGGAAAAGGAGATTGTAAAAGAAACTACCATGCGTAGCTTGGCATCAGATATCTCTCTGATCTAGAGTGAAGAGGCCAGGGTATTGGATTCAGATATCTCTTTAATACAGTGTTATTAAAAGAAGCAAGCTTGAAGAATTCTAATAATCCAAATAGCCTACTTGTGCATTACTTTTGTACCAAGGAATGTATCACATAAGACAACCGATTAATTTCTTTTAATTCTCCAAGACATAACAAATATACAAGTATGTTGAAGAAAAGTAATAAAAAATAGTAAAAGTGGAAAAAAATAAATGGAAAAGAAGAGAACTGTTTCTTGTGAGTTTGGCAAGATTCCAAAAACAAAAATTAAAACCAAAAAGGAAAGAAAAGAGCAGATAAAAGCTTGGTAGACACGCCTATTGGTCTCTCTCTTTAAAGTTTATTATGGTAGAGATTCCAAATACATCAACTTGATTTTGGGGTTTTTGGTGGTATCTTTGAATAATGTCTCGTCTTCTCTCCAAACTCTCTCCCCTCGTAAGCTAAAGCTCATTCTTGCTTTTGTTCTGTCTTAGTTGGTTTATTTTCAATTTTCTAGAAATCTTTGACCTAAGAATTAAAATTGAAAAAAAGAAGAAAGATAAAGATAGTTTTAATTGCTTTTGATCTCTGCGTTGCTTACTTGGCAGATTCACAAGACCAGGAGTGTTCGTATGTTCTCATCGTCCAAGACCGGCCCGTGTGTTTGGCTTTGCAGCGTTGTGGAACCCTCGCCGGACGGCCGCGGCAGGGACATCGGAGAAGTCCTGTTGTTCGACGTCTCCAAATTCGAGTTAGTTAGAGCGGAAAAAACATTTCCCGTCGAGTTTCAAGAAGCTGCATTGGTCGGCGCTTCCCATGGGTGGGGTTTGTTCTCCAATAGAGATGATCGCTCGGTGGTTATCAGCGACTTTCTGAACCCATATGCTTCCAAGACAGAACCAAAGATGATTCCTCTGCCTCCCTTCACTACAAAGTCTACAATGTTCAATTGCCAAACCGAAGTCGTGTGTAACGTGGCCATGTCCTCTCCTCCTGAGCCGTATGACAAAGACTGGGCCGTTGGGGTCAAGTTCTTGGGCGAACAGCTGAGTTTCTGCAGGCCCCACAGTGACATGCGTTGGACTAACATCCAAACACCTTTCGAGTCATGGGATACCTCAAAGCTAATGTATTCCAAGAAAGACGAGAGGTTCTACTTGCTTGCTCCAGGGGGCAAGTACTTATGCTCATGGGATCTAAACTTCAAGAAAGACAACAAGCCTAAGTTCCATGAGCTGGTGTTGCACGACCTTCCCAAGATGACAAGTCCCATATGGAAGCAGTTGGATTCCTTGTGCAGGGAGGATCACTGGGTCGAGTCACCTTCCGGAGAATCTTTCCTTGTCAAATGGTTCTCCGAATACACCCCTGAAGGGTTCAAACCACCTGCGGTACTGGTGTTTAGAGAGGAGGAGGACACGATATGTGGGAAGAAAAACATGCGTTACACGAGGGACATTGGAGATCTCTGCATTTTCATTTCTAAGGGCGAGGATTTCTGCGTTGAGGCCAGCTCTTGCAACCTCCACCCTAACTCCGTCGTTTTAAATGGCCGTTTGTT